>OX104044.1:52039304-53289304 GCA_944470415.2 Schistosoma rodhaini
AAAAAACAACAGTGAAACTACTGTTTTACACAATGAAACATAGTAATAAGTCCATTTGATCCTTTTTTGTAGTATTCAGAGTTTCCTAGTATCATAATAAAATATTAATTAATTCTATTAAATAATCCTTAGAATATAAAGGATTACATACATATTGTTTATAATATAAAGAAATTTATGACTTTAGAAAGGGGGAATTAGGTATTCTATACAAGAAGATATTTATGAAACTAAATAATGGTAACAAATATAGTATACTATATAGAAACAAACATTTAAATAGAAAACAAGATAAGTAGATAAAAAGAGAGGGTGAGAGAGGGAGAGAGAGGAGAGTAAGCCAAAGTAAAAACAACATTTATTACATACATATAGCAAAAGACTAAAAAGGAATATTGACATAATAAATGGGTATACTTTATTCATTTACTCTAACAAGTATTATTACCACTGTTATTATTATTATTATTATTCAATAAAACAATGAATAGAATATCATCTATTCAAAACAAAATAAAATGGAGACCATTTAAGTAAATGGATGAATGAATAAATTAAATGAGATAACTAAGTACCTTTAATATATGTGAACTAAATAAAAAGGTTAATAAAATAATAAAAATAGATTAATATGTGTACAATTCAAATAAAAATAGTCAAATTGTTATTTTCTTTTCAATATGTGTTCGTACAGTGAATGAGAACAAAACTGTGAACAATCGGATGAATTACATAACAAGATTATAGAATGTCTTAGTAAAATTTGAGAACTATACAGTAAATACTTCATTTGAAAAATGAAAATCAATTGTTTCAGACTTGATTAATTCTTCATTTTCACACTTGTCTCTCACTGTTCTCGTTCTCTTTTCATTGATCTTCTTAATCTTCTGCTTCTAGGTCTGTCACTTTTGGTTGGTGATACATATTGCCTAAATCTGTCGACATCAGTAACACACACCATATTGTTAGTTTTTATTTATTCAGAAGAAAAATGTATCTTGTTTGTTATTTTAAAAGCATTATTCATTTGTAATGCATTAAAATAACAAGCTAATAAATGTAACAGATGACATATAATAATAAGATACTTGTAGAAATGTAGTAAAACATTGGAATGAATTATTTATGCCCCCTTCACCTATCCATAAATGAATATAAATTATTCATCAAACAATATGATATAATATCACCGATATCCACAAATGTAGATGTAAATTCAACTGAAACAATGTCAACATTCTAAAATGTAGGAACTTTAAAAGAATTCAAAGAATTTCTGGAAGGATAAGATTCAAATCAATCAGTAGTCAGTAGATCTGACTTATCAACCCATTAGAAAAACGTCAAGCAATAACCTGTTCAAATATCAACCGTAAAAATAGGCAAATAAAATACAAAGACAGATAAAAACAATGAAATCTGTAAGAATGACCGATTAAAGTTAAAGTCACTAGAATAAACAGATTTAAAATTTGTAGAATAACTAAGAAGCTCATTTCGATATAAAGTTACCGTTTTTTACTAAACCGTTTATTTGAGAGCACGTAAAACACATCTAAATAACTCTTTACTTCCAGATCTTTTCAATGAGAATTTTTAGATAAATTAATCAAGATGTTTATTTAACTTAAATGGTTTAGATTATGATTAGTGTTATTTATGATTACAAATGTTATGTGCTTGTTTACAGAATGGACTGTAAAATTTGGTACGATCACATTTATATCAGTTCAATTACAAAAGCGTAGAAAATTTTTTTAAAAAAAAAACAATAACTAACCTTGTAGACCATTTCATCCAACGACTAAATCCACAAACAGAATAGATGATTAAAAATAAACTATTAAACAATCCAATACATGCATACATTGCATAAAAATTAATGTAATATGTTTCAGATATAGTATAAATAACTGGAAAAAGAAATTGAACATTGAACAATAACAATAATATAGTTAAAATAAAGTATTTTATATAAAATTTAAACAAAATATGGTTAAATGATATTGACGGAAAATTAATTTCAACATTTGGATATAAGAATGAATCCTACAAACATTTGAACTTTAACCTTTAAATCTGAAATTCAATGATTAAATATTATTTACCTATATATGAGGGTGGAGTTTATAGCTTTTCCTTTAGATTTTGATATCTTTTGTATACATTAAGCTTATGAATATACGAAAATAGATTTTTAACTTCTAGATATAAGGACAATCTCTGGAAGATGTTTAATCTTTCATGTACTTGGACAGTATTGTTGATGCAAAAGGAGGATCTGATACAGACCAGCTAAGCAAGGACAGCATTTCTACAATTTAAAAACATCTGCAGTTCAATACAACTGTCAACCAACATCAACATCAGAATCTTCAATACAAACGTCAAGATAGTTCTGTTGTAAGGAAATGAAACTTTGAGAACTACCACAACCATCATCAAAATAGTACAAGCATATATAAGCACTTGTCTATACAAGATGCTCAATGTCCGTTGGTCGAATACCATAAGCAACAGCCTACTGTGGAAGGGAACAGACCAACTTCCACCTGAAGAGGAAGTTAGCAAAAGATGATGGAGGTGTATAAGACATACATTGAGGAAATCATCAAACTTCATCACGAGTCAATCACTAACTTGGAATCCTGAAGGGAAACGAAAAAGAGGAAGGCCAAAGAACACACTGAGTTGAAAATAGGAAGCAGACATGAATAGGACGAACATCAACTGGAAAGAACTCCAGAGGATTGCCCAGGGCAGAGTTGGATGGAGTTTTGTTTTCGATAAAGAATTCTGGTGGGCCATCATTACTCCTTCATGAGGGACAACAAGAGTAAGTAAGTAAACAAGTAAGAAATGTACGTGGTTTGCTTATAGGCTAATAAATCATATTCAGTTGAACTGTATTACCTTTTAGTGAATAAATAAATAATTATCACATTTTTATTTATGGACCTTCTAACAATCATGCAATCATTAATGTCAGTAAGTTGCGTTATCTAGGGAGATTGGCATAATATATTAGAAAGTGGATATCTAGTGTTGGCTCAAAGTATTAAATGAAAGCATAGTTGCTGTAATTTAATTTGTAAACCATTTGCAGCCTGATTTCATTAGCTTAGTAGCCAGAAAAGTTTAAGCTAGAATCGCAAATCATTTCAAACCAGTTCTGTTTAATTGTTAACACAATTTCAAGTTCCAATCATACGTTAAATATCATAGTTCAAACAAGTTGTAGGGTTAGTTTACAGTTTCTTGATGAAACCTACGGATCTCCTTGGTTAGAAAGATTTTTAAGATACCACTGTCTTTTCCCAAGTGTTAGCAAAGATTACAGACAAGTCAGGCATTTTGAAATAGTTATGCTCAAACAAACCAAAGCCAAACATGTATCTAAACATCGCAATAGTCGTCTGTGGTTTAGAACGTTTCAACCTTATCAACTAATCATTTCAACCATCAATATATGGTTAAGATATGTACATCTAGTGTTTCTCATTTTAATGAAATTAAAAACATGAACTGTGATGTAAATTCAATCGACTGTTGAGTATAGAATAGGGAAAATGAAATGCCATTGGTTTATTGTAGTTTGATCATACATACCGTGAAGACGTTTGTGCTACTTGTCAAGTTATCAAATGTTTTCTTAAACAGTTTGATAATGCACTCATTTTCAGCTGAAATTTTCATATGTGTAAACAGTAGAATTTAGTTTTTTGAGATAAAATGTATATACATTCGAATAAAAGACTTCTATTATGATGAGTTTCACTGAAATTCTGAGTTAAAATCAAAGGATCTTGACGTAAAAAGAAAACAGATCAGTCACAGTTTGAAATATAAATGTTTCTGTTTGAAAAGTAATGCGAAAATTTGAGGACCTGAATAGTTTTAGGATTGGATTACAGGCTTTAAATATGCAAGTCAAGCAAAAGAAAGCTTTTTTAAAATCTAATGTTATCAACCAACTTGGAGACAAGAATTCTGACATATGTAGTGACATCAGTTCGTTTAAGGTTACCTTACAAATAGTTTTCATTTTATTTCTGTTTCTTTCACGTATTTAATGTCATTCTTTCATGACCCATTCAAATTTAGCCAATAAAATGTGAAGGCAGTGAAATGTGAATAATTTTTGTTCATGGTTAAAAATGTAAAATACTTGTAAAATAGAATAATTTGAAATATCTTAAAATGAAATAGTTGACACATATCGAAAAAGAGCTTACTTACCTATGCTGAGAACGAAAACTTTTGAATGCCATCTGAATAAGGCATCATTTCCTGGTTGAACTCCACTGGTTACTGCTTCTCACCAGAACTCCAGAAAATACCTCACTAGTCACTAGTCAGTATATTATATATATATATATCAGAATGGCTCCATGAGGTATTTCCTGGAGTTCTGGTGAGAAGCAGTAACCAGTGGAGTTCAACCAGATATGTTGGGAGATATCAACTCATTAAGACATCAT
Source organism: Schistosoma rodhaini (assembly GCA_944470415.2). Lineage (NCBI taxonomy): Eukaryota > Metazoa > Platyhelminthes > Trematoda > Strigeidida > Schistosomatidae > Schistosoma > Schistosoma rodhaini. The sequence continues at coordinate 52,043,789 of OX104044.1, forward strand.
TTATTATAAGATCAAATTAAATAATAATATCTATGATAAATTGAAAATAAATAACTTACTTTTTATGTATAAAGCTAATGGAGCTGTTGATAAAAGTACAAGTAATGGTTGACCTCCAAAAACTCCATAACATAATCCACCTATAGTTTGACCCATTATTACACGTGTAACATCTGAAAAATTATATAAATTAATTTGATTATTAAAAATAAACAAAATATAAAAATAACAATTATGATAAATAATTTAAAAATAATGGTTGTTAATATCAATGTATTTTTTGTTGTTATTAGTGAAGTTCATATATATAAAAGGAAAATATCATTACGTTATTGTTATTATTTAGGGAAATAATGAAAATAACTGGGAACTAAAATCCCCCCATACTCATAATAATCATGTGTTCACTTGTGACTTGTTTTAAAATTTCGTGTCTGAAGTCCTAGTGGTAAGCCGTGACTAGTTGAGTTCAACCAAGTCAGGTGTGAGACAAATATCTGTTACAGGTTACGGAGATGGTCACACAATATCCTAAATTGATTGAATTTCGATTTATGTACCACTGGATGCTGAGTCAGTGGTCTAGAAGTCAGGCGTTCTATTTGTGGTAGCGCAGTCGTGGATCTACACCGTCTAGTAGCCCCATACAACGACGAAACGGATGTACGGTGCTTTCAGGTTTTCAACGGTGGATAATTAATATTCTTCAAGATGGCATCGAAGGTTTATTTACTTTACCACACTGAGCTCCTTTATCATTTTCTTTCTGCTAAAAATGCATTCTATCATTCCAGTACTAAGTAACTGACAACTAAAAACAATAGCTTAATGTGCTCCTACTTATTAGTTAAATGAACTATGTCGTATATTGTAACCTGAGCGAAAGAAACTCTGTAATAAATCGTTCAATGAATTCTTTGATGTAATGTATCTGGGTTGAAACTGTCAGAAATGCTTAGAATTCACAGATTATTTACGACAATGTTTTGTTGCTTAATTCCCTATGTACTACATATTAGTGATCAACATGAAATCAAAAGTTAATATATTCGTCATTATTTTTAATTATTTTTTATATGAATAAGAGTTGAACTATTTAGATTAGATGACTAAAGACTTTTACCTAGATTTTATCCTAATTAGTACTTATGAATAAAGTAAATCTTCAGTCTTGGACAGACTAATATTTGCTGTTTGATTAGAACACATCATTATTCAACTGATCCTCAGATTCCAGTTTGATCAATCAGCACTAAGAAATTGATAAGTATGATATTAGTCATTACTCAGTGATCAACCATTGACTATACGAATTCAAACACTTGTACGTAAACCTAATTATAGTCTATAAAACTGTCAAAGATAATAAACACAAAGTATAGTATCGAGGGAATGTTTGAATATTTCTATATATCTGACGTTTATCTATATCTTTTTCAAAAGGTTGAAATAATGAATGAATAAATAAATTGGTGATTCAAATGAATGTGTGGAATTTACATAGTGTTTCATTCAAGAATAGTTTTAATTTTGGGCTTACATGAACTTGTGAACCATTGAAAATGGGGTGACTATTGGACTCCTGATTCAGGTTAGTTTGTGACTTTTCAAAAGAGAGCATCTTTGATCCCCCGCCTCTACCTACCTAGGAATGAAACTTATGATTTTGGAGATGTGATATTCTCAAACAATCTTAATTAGAGTGATTATTTCTACCTTTATGAACGAATTCTAAACGATTTCGTATAATTTACATAATATTGTTTGTTTGGATCTTCCCATTGATGTTTTTAGGACTGCAACTGGTCAGTCTCTAATTAGCATATGTGCATACTGTGAGTAATGCCTCGATATAGCCTAAATTCATAAGCATGGTAAGCAAAGATGGATAGTGGCTAGCAGTGGAATCCAGGACGCGCGTTTCATTCTATTTGGGACTCGTCAGCTGGATGTACCTGCATCTCACAGTTGATGTTCACTCTGAGACTCGAACCCAGTACATTTCGCTTCAAACGCCATCGCGTTATCCACTAGGCCACTGAGTCTTGACAGCCACTTTCGTATAATATTGTACTGATATTGCCACAATAGCCAGCTTAAGACAGTCAATCTTCATAGAAAACCTTCAGACAGGAAATCAGTTCCATTTTAGTTAAGGTGTATTCATATAACCATTTACTTTTTTTTAAATAACTCATCATTATGTAGCTCTATTTATGAATAGGTAAAACACCGATCATCTAACCGTTACTACAATATTTAATGATTGTGATATTGGGTGATCAAAATTCTAGTCAGATATCTCTGAACGTAAATTACTTGCTGGATGCCACTTGTGAATAAAATTTTTCAGCAGTCATAAGGGAACTGTAGCTCATTGTAGGATTTGAATCTATGCAACTTAGTGTAATAAACCGTTACATTATCATAGACCCATTCGAACCTTAACTGAATTCACCTAGGGTAGACACTAAGGAACAATTTACAAAGATGAAGTAAAATATAACTTTTCAGTCTTTCCATATACAGTAATTCAGACAGGTATAATGAATCTACAGGGAAATAAATGCTTAAAATTCCATTTTACTGTTTTGTACTTTCATTCTAGGCAAGTTTTCTAACTGAATAAGACTAAATCATTGAGGAAATACGATTCTATAAAAAGTTTTTATCATTTAAAATGCTACTGACTACGTAATACATTTGTGAAAGAAGACAAACTTTTTTTTCTATGTAGAGTTTTCTCATGTTTTATTCTTAGACAAAATTATTACCTGACAATTATTTCAAAACTAGTATTCAATACATGTTTACTATGGTCTATATTTTTTGTCTTCAGAAAATTACATTTCCCTAACTGTCATAACTGTCATTCAATATGTTTAGAAAAGATTCGTGACATAAGTGAATACACTTCAAAATAACATATAAGTATATATGTATATGACAAAATGTCATTATGAATTTACGTGAATTCCTGTCAGAATATTGACGTAGACTACACATGAAGTTTTTCTCAATACAGAAAAATTATACAATAGTAAATAGAGTAAATATTTTAACAGTTGAATTCACGAGTCCGTCTAAGCGAAACTACTATTGAAAACCTGGAATTTAACTGTTAAAATACTACTGTCTTCACAAATTCCTTTACTTACTTACGCCTGTTACTCCCAATGGAGCATAGGCCGCCGACCAACATTCTCCAACACACTCTGTCCTAAGCCTCTCTTTCTAGTTCTAACCAGTTACTGTACATTTTCCTCATGTCTGTTTCCATTTCTCGGCGTAATGTGTTCTTTGATCTTCCTCTTCTCCTTTGACCTTTAGGATTACATGTGGGGGCTTACCCTGGGACGCAGTTGGATGACTTCCTTAATGTGTGTCCTATCCACTTCCAGCGATTCTTCCTCTGCTGGATGGAATCTAGTTTGTTCTCTCTCACAGAAGAATGTTGCTGATAGTGTCTGGTCAACAAATCCGAAGTATTTTGTGTAGACAACTGGTAATAAACACCTGTATCTTCTGGATGATGAATTTCATGGTTCTCCAAGTTTCCGCCCCATACAGTAAAACTGTCTTGACATTTGTATTGAAGATTCTGATCTTGGTGTTGGTTGGCAGACAATTGTTTTGAGTTCCAGATGTTATTCAGTTGTAAATATACTGCTTTTGCTTTGCCGATTCGCGCCGCCCCATCTGCATCAGATCCATTGTGTTCATCAATGATGCTGCCCAGATATGTAAAGGTTTCCACATCGTTCAGAGCTTCTCCGTCAAGTGTGACTTGGTTGATGAATGTTGTGTTGTATCGGAGAATCTTGCTTTTCCCTTTGTATATACTGAGACTTACTGCTGGTGAGGCTGGCGCTACACTGGTCGTCTACTGCATTTGTTGTTGCGTATGTGGTAGAAGAGCTAGATCATCTGCAAAATCTAAATCGTCCAACTGCATTCTAGCTGTTCATTGTATCCCGTAAAATATTGACTATCTTCTCACGCACACCATAGTGTCGAAGAAGTCTCCACAGTGTTGTTCTGTTCACGCTATCAATTGCTTTCTCGTAGTCAATGAAAATGATGTAGAGTGATGAATTCCATTCAATTGATTGTTCCATAATGATCCGAAGTGTTGTGATCTGGTCTGTACACAATCGATCCCTACGGAACTCAGCATGTTGTTCTCGAATTCGGACATCAACAGGGTCCCTCGTTCTGTTTAACAACACCCTGTTGAAGACTTTACCTGGTATTGAGAGAAGAGTGATTCCTCTGTAGTTATCGCACATGCTAAGATAGCCTTTCTTTGGTATCTTGATCAGAAGTCCTTCTTTCCAGTCTGTTGGTACTTGTTTTTCATCTCAAATCTTACTGAAGAGAATGTGGAGTATCTTTGAAGTTGCTGCTACATCTGCTTTCAATGCCTCTGCTGGAATGTAGTCTGGTTCCGCTGCTTGACCGCTCTTGATTTGTCTGATGGCCATGTTGATCTCTTCAATTGTTTGTGGGCCAACATCGATCAGGAGGTCTGTGGGTGGTTCTTCGATGTTTGGTGGGTTCAGTGGAACTGGTCGATTCAAGAGTTCTTTGAAGTGTTCTACCCACCTGTTTCTCTGTTCTGCAATGTTGGTGATTACCTTGCATTCCTTACTTCTCAATGGTCGTTCTGGTTTACGGTAATTTCCAGCGAGCTTCTTTGTTGTATCATACAGTTGTCTCATGTTTTCCTCTCTTTCAGCCTTTTCCGCTGTCATTGATAAATCTTCCACATATTTACGTTTGTCGACTGTGATGCTCCTCTTTACTTGGTTGTTTGCTTCTGTGTATTCGGCTTGTGCCTTGGCTTTTTCTGCTCTTATTCGGCTAATATTGATTGCTGTCTTCTTGTTCCTCGTTTCTGCAATCTTATCCAGTGTACAAACAGTGATCTATTCTTGTGGCCTAGAACCTCCTGAAATGTTGAAGTGATTGTCTTTTTTTATCTTTTTCCAGTTGCTCTCCAGAGTAGTTCCCTCTCCATTGAGTAGATCACTAAAGGCCTGGGACCTGTTACTGAGGGCTATCTTAAATTTGTTGAGTTTGTCAGTATCCCGAAGAAAGGCCGTATTAAACTTTTGTGATGTCCGCGCCGTTATCCATTGCTTCTTGAGTTTCAATTTCATCTTGGTAACCAGCAAGTGATGATTTCAGGCCATATGTGCTCTTCTCCTGGTTCTCACATCTTCCATCGTCCTCCTGAACTTTTTGTTGATGCAGATATGGTCGATTTGGTTCTGTGTAGTGTGATTCAGAGAAGTCGATGTAGCTTTGTGTGAATGTGGCACCGTCTATGACCAATTTATTGAAGGCACATATGTTTGCAAATCTCTCACCATTTTTGTTCATTTCTCCCAGTCCATGTCGTCCCATGATGTCTTCATATAAGGTGTTGTGCATTCCAACCCTGGCATTTAAATCTCCCATCAGAACGGTCAGGTCCTTTGTTGGGCACTTCTCGACGATCGACTGCAGCCTATCGTAGAACTGATCTTTAACGTCCTCATCGTAGTCGTTGGTAGACGCATAGTATTGGATGGCGTGTATTGTAATGTCCTCTTTTTTTGTTTTGAGGAAGGCTTTTATGATCCTTGGTCCATGAAATTCCCATCCTATAAGTACATTTTCTGCTTGTTTGGACATCATTAATGCAAATCCTTGTGTATGTGGGGCATTTTCTTGTTCATGGCCGGAGTATAGGAGAAACTCTTCTGAAGCTAGTTGTTATTGTCCCACCTGCGTCCAATGTGTTTCACTGATCACAAGCATTTCTGGGCTGTATTTTCTCATTTTTGCAGCAATTCGGAAGAGTCTCCCGGTCTCCCACATTGTACGAGCATTCTATGTACCTAGATAAATGGTTGCTGTGGTTGTTAGGACGGGCATCAGCCTCGTGGTTTCCGAAGGAACTCGGCTTTCACCATGAGGCGTCATAACTCTTCTAAATGAATACCTTGTGACTTACAGAACAGAGTTCAAATGGTTTGAGTAATTTTTTCTGGTTAGCGTTTTTTAGCGAGTTGGTTTTCTACGGATGTGATCGCTAACTCCATGCTCAACCCTGCTACTTTATCCGGGCTTGGGACCGGCACTAACCCCAGAGGAGCTCTAGGCGTAATATTGTCAGTATAAATTAATGTAGTGGAGACTAGTTTAAAAGTCAAGAACACTTATTTGAGGTAAAAGAAATTTAAAACTTGTCATATATAATTGCGATAATTATTGCTCGTCGACAACGATAGACAAGATTAGTAACCGAAAAAATACTATTAAGTCAATCGTATAAGCTTTTACATAAATGGTGAGTTGAAAATGTAAAAGAACAATAAGCTACACCGGAAATTCTTTTAAAAATTGTATTCAAGTAGCAAACGTATATTTTCAGCATAATAATGATAGCGAACTGTGTGGTATAGTATACTTAAGCTGATTGTCATAAGTAGCATGTCGCACCAATGGGAAGTGCAATGCTTGGCAGCAGAAAACTGAATTGAAGAGAACAGCAAGGGAAACAGAGAGCAATTGAAATCATAACAGAAATGTAAGAATCATGAAGTATATAAAGGATAAGTGATGCGAGATATGCAAATAAAGTATTTAATGTACTTTTCCCATATTTTATGAAAGCACTGTATAATTTTTTATTAAACAATAAATTGGTTTTGCCCACCAAATTCTCGTTCATTAAAACCGTACTGAACTGCATGGGAATAGTAATCTGACTGGATATTATAGATTCAGTATTCGAATGTGGATGATTGAAGATTTCATAATATAGGGATGACTTAGGCGAAAAACCTTTGGAGTTCGAATTGTACGGCAAAAAGCCATACAACTAATCATAATCATGCGATCAGATAGCTTTGTATAAAAAACAGATTAGCACAAATGACTGACTCAGCGTACATACACACAGTCACCTGCTCCTATGAGGCTAGGTATGTAAGTTGTTTGTCGAGCCCACGGTTTTTACACATTCAAAAAAAATCGTTCAACATAGTTTGGCAAGTGATAACTTAGTTAAATTGTGTCCTTTATTCTGCAAGATTAAGTAGATCTAAACTAATCCTTTGACTGTATTCACATGATCCAGTAATAAATTCGGAAATTTTTAAATTTTATTTTGAACTTTCCTACCAAATAATCAAACTACAATTAGGTAGAATCCATAGTACAGATTAGTTTCATGTTTTGAGACTAGAAAATGAACTTTCCCTTATACCTTTTTTATATTATAAATTCAAATGAAAAAATACCTACCATATCTGGATGATTATTTTAAATGTATACTAGAGAGTGAACTAAAACTGTATCTGTAAGAGCTTTGTCAGATAGATAATTTCAAACATCTAAAAAACACTTTTATTTTTTGTGTTACAATTTTCAATGTTCTCGTAAGATTGTCTTACTTTTCTGATGGTTATATGGTTTAAATGTTCACCAATACTCTGAAACAAGATAACATCGACAAAGTTCTAACCTGATTGGTAATATTAGTCGATTTATAAGTGAGATAATAATTCACCAATGAGACAGGATGTTAATTTATTTCCGTTCACACTATCTTTATTTATTATAGAAATTAGATATATCAAAAAGTATTTTTATACTGAAATTACAACAGAACCATTCATGTCATCAAGAAACTCTACAAAAATTTGAAATCTACAACCATCATTCAATGAAACAGGAGGTAGGCACTTATGATTGAAACAATTTGCCGTAAAAAAGCATCCAACGCTTATATGTTTAAAAATATTTAAATTTTGTTGCTAGTACACAAAACCATTATGAAGTTCATTTGCTTTACTCAAAATCTGTCAGTGAATATATATATATATATATATATATATATATATATATATATAGTTTCCTATTCATTATGTAATCTGAAATAATCTACTCCAATCAAATTATAATTAATTATATAAATAATTAAAAGTAAATCTAAAATAATTTGAAATTTGATTATTATCGGTTCTGATTTTTAAAAAATTATAAAAAAATTCATTTGATCTAATCAAATTCAATTTCTCCCCAAATTTTCTCTATTGAAAAATTAAAACAATTTTGTTTCAGAATTATAAAAAAAACTTTTTTTTCTCTTCTCAGTAGATTAAAATGTCAAAATATGAACCAAAAAAATGAAAAAAAGAAAGAAAAATAAATTAAAACAAATGAATAAACAGAAAGAAAAAAATCTTGAAATACTCATAGATATAAGGATTGAATTTTTTTTTGAAAAAAGTATACCATCAGTAAGCTACAATGTCTAACTAGGCACATATATAGATGCATCAATCCAAGTTGCCATACCTCATTAACACAACAAGATGAACACCAAACCTCAAAGAAGCTGTCACTTCAATGATAGTAATATATAAAAGAAAGATTACGTATAAGAATAGAATACACGAACGAAGAAAACAAATATACAACTATATATATATATATAACGTTAAAATGAAAAAAATAATAAGACTATTTATTTAAAATTAATCATTGATTATAAAATAATTTCCAAATTTATTTAAACCTTTTTTCATAATTGAAATCATTAGTCAATTGAAGCTAGACCATCATGGAAAATCTGGAAGCACTAGATGACCGTTTTGTCCTATTATGGGACTCCTCAGCAGTTCGCATCCACTATCCCGCCTCACGAAATTCGAACCTATGACCTACCAGTTTCACAATAGGACGAAACGGTCGTCCAGTGCTTTCAAGTTTTCCATGGTGGTCTAGCTTCAATAGACTCATGATTTCAACTATGAAAATACTAAAATCTTCACAAAACCTCTTCTGATTATTTAAACTTACCCATCTTTTTATTAGTATTTTTGGAATTTAATAATCCAAATGCAATTGAAGGAAGTAAACAAGCAAAGTATAGAAATATAATAGTTGATATTGTTTTACGCATAGTATTTTTTCCACGGATACCTTGATTTTAATTTTGATAATTGAGAAACACAAATAAAGAAATATATTATTATTATTATTATCGATTCAAACTTATTTTCTCTATCGAACATGACATAAATAATGAAAGTTTGTTTTTTCTTATCCAAAAGGTTTTTGTTATCTGAGATACTCTGTGTCATGGTATACTTTCATTACAAATAGAATATGACTAGATGAATACACAAAATGCTAATTTCCTGAGGAAATTATTTCTATAAATTATATTTTAAATACTTCGAAGATACTTTCCATTACGGGTTGATATCAGTAGGAAGATTATTGATTATTAAGAAGAAAATAATTATCAATTTTAATGTAGTTTTAAAGTTTTCCTGTATTGCACGTTTATGACAGCTTGAAATTAAACATAAGCACGATGCGTTTTAATTATTGTGACGGAATTCAACAGCCAGTAGTTTCTAATCCCGCCAAAAAACATAAAATGTGACACTGGATATTTTCATATAAGATATCAAGAGACTATTGTCAACCATATTTTTAATAGAATTAAGTTGATTCATCATTGACTTTTATAATAACTATTTATGTAGTTAGCGAAATGTGATAGCTTTTTATCAGAGGTCGGGATAATAAAATGGAATAACAGTACCAGGGAATAAAGAATCGACAACAATTGGTGAATCATAAAATAAAATTTTTAGTTGCATCAGAAGCACACGACTCAATGTAATATGTTACACAAGAAATGCCTTTCATGACTAACAAAAACAAACACAAACTACGATAGGTCAGAAGCTGATTCTTATCCTAAGTTATTTTTATTTACCAATCATTAGGCAGCAAGTCAGTTTATACATGAAATATGTGTGCATCATTTGAAGCTTCCACACCACAGTGAGATATCAGGAAAGTAGAAATATTATTAATATTATAGCAACTATTTTACACCCAATTCCCATTATGGTTAATTTTGGTTAAGCCCTTTTATTAACTTACTTAACAGACATTGTCATCAGGATAGTAACAATTCGCATATATATCTGTGTTCTGTTATGGTCACTAGAGCATATGACGGACTCTAGTCAAAACGTTGATTTCTTAAATATCATTCGATGACTCATCCTTCTCTCCATATATGCGCGCACTCAAATCCTGTTATTAGCTTTTGCTTTGTCTTGCTATGCCCTTATACAATTTGACTATGAATTTGCCTATGTGATTGCTCGCGCTTGCTCGCTGATATTTACTCATGTGCTTGTAGCTTTGTGGCCTGCGTTATTCGATAATAAACTGTAGCTGCAGCCTGTCCTTCCCTTCTGATTTTATGTACCGTTAAGATTGGTATCATAACGGTTATCAAGATGAACGATTAGCGAAGAATTGCACTACAGTATTATTAGTAGTAGGAAACACTAGGAATAGAAGATATGATTGCAGGAGTGAATATAGACTTATGATCAATAGAAGAAACTAAAAGAAGTACTATAAAATCGAATCGTTTAGTGAGAATAATTTATTCCCTACGTAATATTCGTCAAGAAATGATGGCACTTAGAGTACAGGTGAAAACTGAGGAAAATTGGATAGATAATGCTTTTATTTAGATGTCTTATGACTAGTTTAAATTGTTACTTATATTCCTGTGCGATTTCCCCCCCCCTTTTAATCGATATTGATTAATAATGGACTGTAAGCAATGCCAAAAACAAATATCAAATGGTTCTTCGTTTTCATTAGTATCCTAATCGATGTCAAATACCATCAGTGTAATAGCTTCTACTAGAAACAGTTAACCATAAAAATGGAAAAAATAGATGAAAAAGAATAACGTTCATGGTGAGTAAAAAACGGAAAGCATTGAGCACTCTCTCATTTCCATAAGACAACTTATTTTTCTTGTTCAACAGCAAAATCATTTATCCGAAACTTGGATAATTTGTGTCAGCTATTAATGAGTTTATAGGTATCAATGTCAAACTTGGACTTGATAGTTTCAAATAAATTGAGCATTGGGTAGTGAGTTAATAACAAACATATTTTTCTGTTATATCTTACTAAGTAGGAAAACTTTGTTTCTGACATTTCGTGACTTAATGTCGGCCACTTCTTCAGAGTCCGTTAATAACTGAACTTCAACGAGGTGCCCGACATTAAGTCACGAAATGTCAGAAACAAAATTCTCTTACCTAATGGGATATAACAGAAAAAAAGCTCATTACTTAATAAAGACATTTAAAATAGAGCTATTACAATCACAATGTTCAATTATTTCACCGGAAATGTTCTAAAACACTGAACGTACCCTCAGTTATGTCCGACCAATAATATGGAATTTTACGCTTAAGATCTAAGTAAATTCCTTTACCGATCATTGATTGAGAACTCTATTCAAATAAAAAGAAAAATTAATTTTGAGTAGTTCAAATTGTTTTATTGATTATTTGTTATTATCAAAAGGGGTTTTGTGGATATTATATTAATTTCAATAGTTGAGATCATGAGTCAAGTGAAGCTTGACCACCATGGAAAACCTGGAAACACTGGACGGCCGTTTCGTCTCATTGTGCGACTCCACACCAGTGAACATCCACGATCCCGCCTCGCGGGATTCAAACCCAGGAACTATCAGTCTCGCGCGCAAGCGCTTAACCTCAATTTCATGGATCGGTTGATGTTATACATTAACACAGTTGGACGCAGATGCAGTGGTCTAGAGGTTAGGCACTCTCGGTTGAGACCGACAGATCCTGGGTTCGAATCTCGCGAGGCGGGATTGTTGATGCTCACTGGTGAGGAGTTTCACAATAGAACTAAATAGACGTCCAGTGCTTCCGGGTTTTCCATGGTGTTTTAGCTTCAAATGACTCATGGTCTGAACGATTATTTACTTACTTACTTACTTCCGCCTGTTACTCCCAATGGACCATAGGCCGCCGACCAGCTTTCTCCAACCCATTCTGTCCTGGGCCTTCTTTTCTAGTTCTTTCCAGTTCTTGTTCATTCTTCTCATGTCTGTCTCTATTTCTCGGCGTAATGTGTTCTTTGATCTTCCTCTTCTCCTTCGACCTTCAGGATTCCATGTGAGGGCTTGTCTTGTGACACAATTGGGTGATTTCCTCAAAGTGTGCCCAATCCACTTCCAGCGCTTCTTCCTGATTTCTTCCTCCGCTGGAATCTGGTTTGTTGTCTCCCACAGTAACTTGTTGCTGATAGTGTCTGGCCATCGGATCCGAAGTATCTTGCGTAGACAGCTGTTAATAAACACTTGTATCTTCTGGATAATGGCTTTCGTAGTTCTCCACGTCTCCGCCCCATACAGAAGAACTGTCTTGACATTTGTATTGAAAATTCTAACCTTGGTGTTGGTTGACAATTGTTTTGAGCTCCAGATGTTTTTCAGCTGTAGGTATGCTGCTCTTGCTTTGCCGATCCGCGCCCTCACATCTGCATCTGATCCACCGTGTTCATCAATGATGCTGCCCAGATATGTAAAGATTTCCACATCTTCCAAAGCTTCTCCGTCAAGTGTAATTGGATTGGTGCATATTGTATTGTATCGGAGAGTCTTGCTTTTCCCTTTGTTTATATTGAGACCTACTGCTGCTGAGGCTGCTGCTACACTGGTCGTTTTCTCCTGCATTTGTTGTTGCGTTTGTGATAGAAGAGCCAGATCATCCGCGAAGTCTAAATCGTCAAGCTGCATCCTGCCTGTCTACTGTATCCCGTGCATTCCTCCAGATGTTGACGTCTTCATAATCCAGTCGATCACCAGGAGAAAGAGAAAGGGTGAGAGTAGGCAACCTTGCCTAACACCGGTCTTTACCTCGAACGAGTCGGTGAGTTGTCCTCCGTGGACGATTTGGCAGTTTAGTCCATCATAGGAGTTCCGTATGATGTTGACTATCTTCTCAGGCACGCCGTAGTGTCGAAGAAGCGTGTCGTCCTGTCCACGCTATCAAATGCCTTCTCGTAGTCGATGAAGTTGATGTAGAGTGATGAATTCCATTCGATTGATTGTTCCACAATGATACCTAGAGTTGCGATTTGATCTGTGCACGATCTATCCTTACGAAATCCAGCTTGTTGATCTCGAAGTTGAGCATCCACGGAATCCTTCATCCTGTTTAACAATACTCTGTTGAAGACTTTACCTGGTATTGAGAGAAGAGTGATTCCTCTGTAGTTATCGCACATGCTCAGATCGCCTTTCTTTGGTATCTTGATGAGAATTCCTTCTTTCCAGTCTGTTGGTACATGTTCTTCGTCCCAAATCTTACCGAAGAGGATGTGGAGTATCTTGGCAGTTGCTGTTACATTTGCTTTCAGTGCCTCTGCCGGGATGTTGTCTGGTCCCGTTGCTTTGCCACTCTTGATTTGTCTAATGGCCATGTTGATCTCTTCAATTGTTTGTGGGCCAACATCGATCAGGAGGTCTGTGGGTGGTGCTTCGATATTTGGTGGGTTCAGTGGAGCTGGTCGATTCAAGAGTTCCTTGAAGTGTTCTACCCACCTGTTTCTCTGTTCTGCAATGTCGGTGATTACTTTGCATTCCTTACTTCTCAATGGTCGTTCTGGTTTACGGTAATTTCCAGCAAGTTTCTTTGTTGTATCATACAGTTGTCTCATGTTTCCCTCTCTTTCAGCCTTTTCCGCTGTCATCGCTAAATCTTCCACATATTTACGTTTGTCGGTCCTGATGCTCCTCTTTACTTGGTTGTTTGCTTCTGTGTATTCGGCTTGTGCCTTGGCTTTTTCTGCTCTTATTCGGCTAATATTGATTGCTGTCTTCTTGTTCCTCGTTTCTGCAATCTTATCCAGTGTACAAACAGTGATCCATTCCTTGTGATGGTGCTTCTTTTGGCCCAGAACCTCCTGACATGTTGAAACGATTGCCTCCTCGATACCTTTCCAGCTGCTCTCTATGGTGGTTCCCTCTCCATTGAGTAGGTCATGAAAGGCCTCGAACCTGTTGCTAAGGGCTATGTTAAATTCGTTGAGTTTGTCAGCATCTCGAAGAAAGGCCGTGTTAAACTTTTGTGATGTTGTCCGCGCCATTGTCCAGTGCTTCTTGAGTTTTAGTTTCATCTTGGCGACCAGCAAATGGTGATCGGATGCTATATCAGCTCCTCTTCTGGTTCTCACATCCTCCATCGTCCTCCTGAACTTTTTGTTGATGCAGACATGGTCGATTTGATTTTGTGTAGTGTGATCCTGTGAAATCCAAGTGGCTTTGTGTATGTTTTTGTGTGGGAATACGGTGCCACCTATGACCAGTTTATTGAAGGCACATAGGTTTGCAAATCTCTCACCGTTTTCGTTCCTTCCTCCCAGTCCATGTTGTCCCATGACGTCTTCGTATCCAGTGTTGTCCTTTTCAACCTTGGCATTGAAATCTCCTATCAGAACGGTCAGGTCCTTTGTTGGGCACTTCTCGACGATCGACTGCAGCCTATCGTAGAACTGATCTTTAACGTCCTCATCGTAGTCGTTGGTAGACGCATAGTATTGGATGGCGTGTATTGTAATGTCCTCTTTTTTTGTTTTGAGGAAGGCTTTTATGATCCTTGGTCCATGAAATTCCCATCCTATAAGTGCATTTTGTGCTTTTCTAGACAGCATCAGTGCCACTCCTTGTGTATGTGGGGCATTTTTTTCTTCATGACCGGAGTATAACAGAAGTTCCCCTGAAGACAGTCGTTGTTGTCCAACCTGCGTCCAATGTGTTTCACTGATTCCAAGCACTTCCAGGTTGTATTTCCTCATTTCCGCAGAAATTTGGAAGACTCTGCCGGTCTCCCACATTGTCCGGACATTCCATGTACCTATAAAAATTGTCGCTCTGGTTGTAAGAAGGTGCATCGACCTCATGACTTCCGAAGGAACTCGGCTTTCATCATGAGACGTCATTTTTCCTTCTACTCCCAGGGCAGAGTTTGAATGGTTTGAATGATTTTTTCTGGTTAGCGTTTTTTTAGCGAGTTGATTTTCTACGGGATGGGGTCGCTAACCCCATACCCAACCCTCCTCCTTTACCCGGGCTTGGGACCGGCAGTAGCCCCTGGAGGAGCTACAGGCGGAGTTCTGAACGATTATTTATTAAACAATAATTTGAAATGTTTATTCTATGTTTATTTTAATTCATTTCATAGTAATTATAATATTTTTATTTATTCAGAAAACATATTTTCTATGTAGCATAATAATAACTATAATAATTTTTCTTTTAAAACTAATAACTCACTAAATTAAAAGTTTGATTTCTAATATCAAGATATTGTGATGATCTACGTCTATCAGTTGACTGTTGTGCTGCTAATTGTTGTGCTCTATCCCATAATAATAATTTTACTTCTTTTTCATCAGTAGCAAATAATAATTCTTGTCGAAATATTGGATCAGATAGAATTGTGCCAAATGTTCGACCAACTTCAATTTCACTTTTGGTACCTTTCTAAAGATGAAATAAAAATTAAATAAATGAGCTAAATATGTAATGAATACATAAATGTGGTTTGTAATTTGAGCGATAATGAGAAAATAGTTTTAAACTAATCGTTATCAGTAAATAATATATTTGTAATATCCCAATGAGTAGAAAAATTAGATTTTCTGACGTTTCGTGACTCAGTGTAAGCCACTTCTTCAGAGAATAAATAACCAAATTAATATTAATCCAAGTTTAAATAGTACAACGGAACAATCAAAGAATATTAGGTGATCAATCAAAAACAGGTCTGAATAAATCACTGTCATGTCATTTCATTTCGGTCAAGGTGATTCATAAGCGACATGGATGTAATTTTGTGTGTATGTATGCACTGTTAATAATGAAAACTGTGTGACCTTTATAATTACAAAGGATAGAGTTTGATTTGTAATGTAATGGTGTGAAATTGAAAGGTTTTTCTAACTACAAAGAAAGAAGAGTAGCTGAAGCTTTCCATATAATGCTTAATCCCACAGCTCTCAATAGAAAGGAAGGCCTTACCATACAGCCTACTTGGACCATCTATCCTAGTCACTCAGTCTGATATTATTTACAATTTCACACCATTACATTACAAATCAAACTCTATCCTTTGTAATTATAAAGGTCACACAGTTTTCATTATTAACAGTGCATACATACACACAAAATTACATCCATGTCGCTTATGAATCACCTTGACCGAAATGAAATGACATGACAGTGATTTATTCAGACCTGTTTTTGATTGATCACCTAATATTCTTTGATTGTTCCGTTGTACTATTTAAACTTGGATTAATATTAATTTGGTTATTTATTCTCTGAAGAAGTGGCTTACACTGAGTCACGAAACGTCAGAAAATCTAATTTTTCTACTCATTGGGATATTACAAATATATTATTTATTTATAACAATCTACCCAATGCTCAATTTATTCAAAATTATCAAATCAAGACTTGGTAATGATACCTATAATCGTTATCAGGTTACATGTGAAAATATTTCAAAATGTGATGTTGAAGAAATGTTGTAGTCGTTTGGTTCTATCTAGTAATCTGACTGTGTTTCGAGGAGATTCTTCAAAGAACTGTGCAATACAGTAGTGTGTGTTACTGATGTTGACAGTTATAAGTAGTATGTATCACTTATCGATAGTGGAATACTCGGAGGCAGAAGGTTAAGAAGATAGAAGACAACGAAAACAAAGAATGATCAGTGTGGAATAATCAATTCTGAAACAATTGATTGACATTTTATAAATGAAGTATTCACTATATGATTCTCAGATTTTACTAAGATCTTCTGTAATGTATTAATACACATTTGGTTGTCGCCACCTTTATTCTCATTCACAACAATACTACTGAAACATTTCCTATTAATTAAATTATAATCACTTTAAATGATTATTTTTATCCAGTGAAGATGTAAATTTTTAACGTAGTTAACAAATGAAATCATAAATAAAAAATAAATTTACAAATTAACGTTTCAGTATATGGTACATTCAGTCAATCTAAATTTAAACTACAGTTGTTATAATACTTCGATTCGATGCATATTCCAGTGATTCTCTAATAAATTAGGATATTGGATTTATTAAAAAAACAAAGGACAGCAATTAAGAAACAAACTTTTGTGGGTTTATAAGCAAAGATGGATAGTGGCTAGCAGTGGAATCCAATTTGGGTATCGTCAGCTGGATGTACCTGCATCTCGGAGTTGATGTTCACTCTGTGACTCAAACCCAGTACATTTCGCTTCAAACGCCGTCGCGTTATCCTTTCAGCTACTGAGTCCTGAGAGCCACTTGTTTGTGCAATGGAGTGAATTAAGGCAATATCGAGGCAATATGCACGTATGCTAATAAGAGACTGACTAATCGCAGTCCTAAACATCAATGGTAAGATTCAAACAAACAATACTTAGTGAACTTTGTGGATTTATTTTCTTGATAATTAAATGGTTTTACAAAGTTAGTCGTTTGAATTCAAAAGTTTATATGACCATTAATTAGTTTAAAGTTATTGTGATTAGTCCATTTGATAATATTTCAAGATTCTTAACCATCAAAATTTAATATAATGTATACAAATATTAACATTACCTCCTTTGTTGGTGTTATTATGAGTACAATCAAATAAGTTCCTTCACTTGATCTGCCAAAATTAACTGGATTATTTAATCGTGCCAAAGCAAGATAACGTTTATGAATCGATCTTAGTGAGCACCTGATTCAATTGATAGTAACAATTTGAAATAATCTTATAACATGGTATATAGTGTTCAAATAACAATTGATTGTCTTTCATAAAGTATCCTAATAATTGGCATCTTTGTATAGTCATTTCTAAGAGACTCATATACACAACGGTGAACGCATATTCTAGGGTTGTAATGAAGTAAATAATTTAGAAAACTAATGGTTTTATTATCATAGTACTGTCTTAATCTGTTATATCTGAAATCATAATCTGTTAAAACCATTGTCTGGATATTTAGTTTCCTTTGAATATTGTGCTCCTGTATTTCGACAGTTCTTAAACTAATTGAAGATTTGATCATCTATCAAGCACTTATGAATAGTTTTCATGATCTAATATTCAACACTGAGATTGAAACTAAAAGCTATTTGGTCGAAGATTTAAATTAGAAGGATAAATTGTGATAAAAGAAATAGCAGAATTGCAGCTTGTTTGAAGTTACCCAACTGAAATAACCCTTAAAATAACTAATTTTCAGTTAAGTAGATAATTTCTAGAGGATAGTCTAGGAAATCCATCAGTTTGTGCGGAATGAAAGTTTTGATTATTTATCGATAAACAGATTCAGTTATTCCTATTATCACTATAGTTGAGACAACAAACTTTATATTCATCAATATATATATATATATATATATATATATATATATATATGAATGGTTGTACAATTAAAGTGCTATTATTATTATTTAAGGCGACTACTTACATGGCACAAATCCAACTTTGATCGGTTGACAAACAATCATCATCTGTCAGTGAAACTCCTTTGATTGTTTTTGCAAGCCTCTGATCTAGAAGAAAAAAACAAAACAGATGATAAATTCCCTACACGAAAACTGGTCAAATAAAGTATGGCGAAGATACGATCTAAGAAATTAACTGAAACTCTTGTAAATCTTAGAGAAAATGTTCTATTAAATAATTGTCTCCCAAAGCTTTATTTTCAGCGAAATATCAAAAGGGATAATAACGTTTGAATTTTCTGAGACTTTCATAACAATATCTATTCATTAACCATGTTGAAAGTAGTATAAAATAAATTTCAAAAGTATAGCTGTTCGTCGTACGAAATGAAGGTGATATGTATTGACTTCATTATGAAGTCACTTACCAGTCATCAATCGTTAAGTCGTTACTTCCCAAATGCCTTATTTATCAGACTTCAACTTAATCCAATAAACTTCAACAATCATCTCGGAGAATAATGAGTGAAATAAAAACGATTACAGTCATTAAAAGGTTTTCAGTTATTTGTATGAACCAACTTTTAAACACTAGATTATTTTATAGTACCTAGTATAGCAACATAAAGTCCTTACTGATGATTGAATTCTATCGATTAGATTCCAAACACATCTTTTTACTCTAAAATCTTTGGCATTGAAAGAAATTGTCGAACGGTTAATGGTTATAAGGAATGGACAACAATAATACGTTGCTTTAAGGACACATGACCATTTCATTCAGTGACAGAAATTTCATGCTTTGCATACGAATGACCATTGGAGAAAATTTAGTTAAAATTGTAGTATATACTAAACAGTACCATACAAAACAGATAGAAAAGTGTGCGCATTATATGTACAGTATTTTCTTTTGTAAGTAAAGATATAACTTACATGTATATCCCTGATAATTGATCTGCATCATAAGAGAATTTTTAGCTTCAAGCTTCATATTTTCAATATCTAGTTTTGACAAATTGGTTTTGTCTGAATTGCCAGTTATTGAAAAATTCACTTTTGGTCCAAAACCACTAGTTGTAGTTGCTGAAGTTCTTGACCATTGATTTGAATCAGTATCATCAGGAGAACTAGGACTACTTGGTGTCATATTCGCTGTTGTGTTTGTTGTTGCTGTTGTTGATGTTGCTGTATCAACAATAGGACGATTATCAAAAATTGCTTCTAACATTGAACTAATTATATCCTCTAGGGTGGATCCATCCAAATCCAACAAAAGAGTTGCTTCTTTGATAAACATATCAATGTCTAGATTCGCTCTCACTTCAGATGCAAAATCTTTAAGTGTCAATTTCTGAAAATAAATTTTAAAAAAAATAAAATCGAAAATGACCTGATAACTAAAATCAACAAAACATTAGTGGTTTTCAAAAGGCGATTACAATGAAAAGGTGTTAAATTATATATTTATTATTAATTATTGATAGTTATTGTCTTACAACTAGTCAGTACAATTGCTTTATTGGAATTAAAAATTAATGTTGTTGATTAAACACTACTGAATTACGTAATATTATAAGTCGAAATATAGAATTAGTTTAAAGAAAATTATTATTTTTTACTTTTTAGTGTCTTGTATAGTTTCTTTATTAGTAGTTCAATAATGAAACAATTTGTAATGTATAGGCTAATATTAAAGAAATTGGAAAAATTCATAATGTTTCAATAGAATAGCTAGACCACCAAGTAAAACTTGGAAGCCCTGGAAGTCCTATTGTGGGACTCCTCAGCAGTGGGCATCCAGGATTTTCATGGTGGTCAAACTTCAGTCGATACATGATTTCAACTATAAAATTACCAAAATCTCTACAAACCCCCTTCTGATATTATATCAAGTTTTATTTCTTTATACTAGGAGTAATAGAGAAATCAATAATTAATTATTAGATATTTTATCTAATTTAAATCTTGACTGATTAGTTAGTTTGTTTTTCAAAATGATGATACAAAAAAAAAGTATAATGAGAATAATCAAAAGTCAATAAGACCCTAGGGATTGTTTTTTTTTTAAATATTAACCAAAAAAGGTACCTGTCTCATTTACGTTTTTCCGTAAGTTAACTAGTAAGTTAGACTGAGGAAATTTTCTAAAATCTTTAGTTTTTTCATATTATTATATTGTACTTCAAAAGAGATCAATGGATTGTGTTACATTAAATTAGACAATATAATTTATAAAGGTGCATAAAGAGTTTTTCTGGTTTAAATATATATAATTAAAACAATAAAAAAAGACATTTTCTTTTTGAAATTCTATTTCTATTACAATGAAATCTTTTACAAGTGATAAAAATTTATAGTTGAAATCATGATTCAATTGAAGCTTGACCAACACTAAAGATAATTGTGGACGGTTGCTCAATTTCGTGGATTAGTTGAAGTAAGACATTAACACAGTTGGATGCAGATGCAGTGGTCTAGAGGTCAAGCGCTCGCGTGTATGACTGATAGATCCTGGGTTCGAATCTCACTTAGCGGGATCGTAAATGAGCACTGGTGAGGAGTCCCATAATAGGACGAAACGGCCGTTGAGTGCTTCCAGGTTTCCCATGGTGGTCTAGCTTCAATTGACTCATGATTTCAACTATAAAATCAATATAATCTCCACAAACCCTTCTTCTGATTGTTGAAATGTAGTTTCACCTAATTTATATGTTTCATTTGATTCTATGCATAAAGTATATTCTATATTTGTTTATTTTATTTGTCTAGTTAATTTTAATGATTATTTATACTTGACAGTTTACTATATAGTTTATTTATTATTATGAACTTCTTATTGTATTAACACTTTGTTGTTGTATACATAACTACTATCTATAAGTGTTGTTTTGGTAGATATTCATTAGGTTGTTGTTATTTATTAAAGAAAAAACCAATTATCCTAATTTATGACGTAATGTCATTACGTGAATTCTGACGTAATAGATATTGCAATAAAATTTATTCGATTACATTTCATTAGTAAGAAGTGAAAGTAAAACTAATTTCGACAATAGTGATAAACTTTTTTTAGTATAAATGTCTGATTGGAAAAAACTATAAAAATGAAGAATTTGTTTACTATTTAATAAACTTTTGTTTATCAACTTCCACTAATTCTACACAAAGGATGTATATTAGCGAGTTTAACTTTGAAATAATAAAACCAATTGTTGGTGAAAATATTACTTGAGTTGATAAAATTGAGTTTTTAGATAGTTGAGATCATGAGTCGATTGAAGCTAGATTACCATCGAAAACCTGGAAGCATCGGATGACCGTTTCGTCCTATTATGGAGCTCCTCACCAGTGCCCATTAACGATCCCGCCTCACGAGATTCGAACTCAGGTATGTATATACATATTTATATATACATATGCATGAGAAGTAAAGTGTTTATTTAAAGAACTATAATGTAGTGAAAAGGAACACAAGTGGGGACAATCAAATATATTGGAACACAAAATTACAGAACATCCTAGTAGAAACTGAGAACTATACAGTAAATAATTCATGTGCAAATTGTCGATCAATCGTCTCAAACTTGATTATTCCTTCTTTTCTACACCAATCATTCTTTGTTCTCGTTCCCGTTCGTCGATCTTCTTAGTCTTCTGCCTTCAGGTATTTCACTTAAGACTGATGATGCATACTACTTATATCTGCCGACATCAGCAGCACATGCCACAATAGTAGCGTTTCTGACGACTCATAACAGTCTATGAAATTTCCGTCAAAACCGATTCACATGAATTTTTTCGTCAGAACTTTTAACTAAGAACTTTAATCTCTTCGTGAGATGTTATGAAATATTCCGTTTAATTGTGTTGAAGGTGATAATCCAAATTATATCATTAACAGTTCAATCCTACAAAGAATATTCATTTATTACTAATCATGAGGATAATATAAGAATCATTTTGTCTTTTATCATACTTCTTTCTGCAGACCTCATACATATGTAATATGCTAAACAACTTTGTTAGTAAGTGATTTCATGATATAAACATGATTATGATAGAATGTTTGAACCCAAACTTTAAACCAAATATTCTTTATGAAGTTGAGATCATGATTCAGTTGAAGCTAGACCACCATGAAATTGTGGAAGCACTGGGCGACCGTTTCGTCCTATTTTCGGACTCCTCAGAAGTGCGCATCCACGATCCCGCCTTCGCGAGATTCGAACCCAAATAATTTGTTAATGGAATCTATCTTCAGGTTACAACGTAACAGACTTTAAAAGCAGAAAACTGACTAAAAGTGTATCAGGGAAATACGGCGGTCAGTTTATAACAAATATTTAGTTTAAATAGTTTGAGTTGTTAAAACACATATTAATTTCATCAGTGAATATAAGGTTCACGAAACGAAAAAAATCCTCCAGTTAACTCGTTTCTGCACCAGAAAACATTACGAATATTTCAGTGTTGCAGGAGTTTCTTTAAAAACTAATACAAGCAAATTTACATGAAGTAAATATTCTACTGTGCAATTATTCGATAACATTCACTTATCATAATGAATTTTGAAAACCATGCAAATTTCAAAGTATTTTCAGCATTCCAGCTTACTCATGGGAATAAGTGATAGATTTGAGTAAACGTTTGCTCTTAAGGTTAGTTATGTCAGAACAAGCTGTGTAAATAGCACGTAAGTTATTTATGATGTGTAGTTTACCGACAGGTTGCTTCTGAATTTAAAGTATTATATTGATTCTTAATTCTCTTTTACCTAGATGTTTTTTATCAACAATACTCAAAGGAATTACATTATTGAGCTGTAGAAAACATTTTGTCTATTCTCGATTAAGTTTAAATTTATAATACTACTGTATAAGAAAAAAAAGAAGCCTGAATCTATATAAATTTCAAAGGTACAAACTTCCGGTCGAATATTAACATTATGTAAAGTAAATAAATATCTACCTCAAAGCATTGGGTATTTTTTTAGAAATAAATGTGAATTTATGCATTGCAACTAAATGAAGTAAGGATACCTATTTATATTGAAGATATGATATTTACTCATTTGTTGACTGATGACAGAATACGTCGACTAATTGCAATACCATAATATATCAGCATGAGATCTAATTTGTCGTAAATTTTTAAATTTATCCAAAAACGAGCCAGATTAATTGAAATTTATATCATGAATTATATTGTATCTTTCATCTCAAAATGTTATTATCTGTTTATTCACTAATACGTAACACGATTCGAAGTGAATATGATTTATTGGCCTATAAACAATTCATAAACATATCTTACTTACTTACGCCTGCTATCCCTCAGGGAGGAGCATGGGCCGCCAACTAGCAATCCCAAAAATCTTATTCCCGAAAGCAGTGCACTAGGTTCGAGTCTCAGAGTGAATATCAACTCTGAGATGCAGGTACGTCCAGATGACGAGTACTAAATAAGGCGAAACACGCATCCTGGATTCCACTGCTAGCTACTATCCATCTTTGCTTGCAGTGCACTTTTGCTTGAAAATATACTTCACACTTAATAGTTAATATTTCATTTGGCGCTGATTTTGTCACGACTTTTCGAAATTAGATAAACTTGTATGAATCATTCTAATGTTTAGATTTGCAAAATTAGATTATTTTACGATCTTCAAATACAATATGTATGATACTTTAAACAACAGATTGAAACAAAGCAACCGTCATCAGCACAATAAATGGTTTATATAAGTTTAGTTGTGCTTAAAACTCACATAAAATGAGTACAAAAATATTATCTGAAGTATTAAATTAAATTATCTACTACCATCGTTTGAAGCAAACGGTATTGGGTTCAAGTCAAAAAGTCAATATCAACCCTAAGATGCATGTGCATCTAGCTGACGAACCCCAAGTAGGACGAAACGTGCGTCCTGAATTCCACTGCTATCCACTATCCATCTTTGCCTATTTTTTTGTCTTCATTATTTAAATTAAGAATGAATGTATTTATAAAGGTACTCGACATTTATTTAAACAATACGAAATGAAAATTATGAAAAAAAGTCATTGCGATTGGTTACAAATTATGTCCAAAAACATCGTTTCTATCTACAGGCAATAATCAACGTTACTATACGTGTTACCCTTTTTTGTAAATGGTTGTTTTCAAGGCTTGTTCAAGATTATTAACTTCTTTATATAATTACAATTTCGAAGTTCACTACATCTTAGTTCTTTTCAGTAATCAAGTTTTGGAATTATTATTTTTTATATGTAAACTATGAAAATAGCTTTTACTGTCTCATTCTTCATAGTGTTGTTGTTTATTAAAAGTTATGTCATTCATTCATATGAAACCTAGAAGTTGGCTTAGATTTACAGTGATTTAAGCTCTCAAGCCATAGAAATATATTAATGTACTAAAATTGGTATTAGCATTAGTCGTGGTTGAAAGGATTAGACATGAGGTATGATTTGAACATAAATATGGATTTGTGTAATCAAGAGAAAGTTTAAGGAATAATCAAATAACCTAGGATCTAAGCGATGATAAATAGTGGAAACATCTATACCATTCCATACGATTCTTCACCATATGATCTAAAGTCGTCAATTACTGGTTATGATAATCATTCAAATGACAAACAAGTGGTCAGAAACTGTCCATCACAACTGTTGTCGAATTTATGAATTATTGACATACCTTTATTTGACCTCTACTAGTTTTTAAAATTTTTGCTACATTAGCTATCAGCACAAGTCAGGGTAGGCCATGTTTGAACATATGAAATAAATGTTTCAACCTTTTCAGATAATGAAAATTTCATGCCTCGCCAATCTATCTGTTATCCTTACCTAGAACTTTGCGTCTAAACTCAGTATGGTTCATTCAGTTGTGCAAACATACACACCAAATACATTAAAGGTAACTATGACCAAACTTCAGTAACCTAAGAACGCCTTTTATTTTGTATTGTTTGTATTTCAGTGGTTCCACATTTGATATCCCTATGTAATAGAACTGATTTCAACACAGTGAAGTGAACAAAAAATATTGGTGACAAATGTAAAAGAATTTAAGTGAGTTTGTAAAAGTATGAGTTCGAATTGCAATAAAAACCTACTTAGATGAATTTAAAATAGACTGCTACTGTGTTTTTGCTATGGTTAGTTTCATAAAGAATATCCGAGATAATGATAACCTGCTCTAAGTAACTGATAATTATACCTTTCATTTCTCAAAAGGTTGGAAATGTTCACAAAGGTCATTACTCTATAGATTTATGAGCAAAGATTTAGAATAAGTTACATTGAAATTGACTATTTCCGTGTTGTTCTCTTACAGAATAATCAGTAGCTGAAAGTGATCAATGAATAACTCACAGAAATTTCTGAAAACCATAATCAGTGCATCTCCACAAACCATCTTCGGCTGAATATCTTGTACATTGATTGTAATTGGAATCAAACCATTTTTAAACAGAATAGGCAACTGATTACCAACAAAGTATTTACTAAAATTTTCGAGCTCATTTAATTGCATAACGTTAAGAAAATTTGTTCAATGTTTAATTGACCATTGATATTTTTTTGTTAGTTTCGATTTCATAGGTCAACGGCCTTTAAACTTATTATAACCCTTAAAATATGCTCACAATTTATTGAAATATGTAAACGAGTAATAGCAACAAATAATTTACTCATGCTGTCATCTTCATTTTTCGTACAGAATACAAAAGCAACAGGGAATGCTCGTATCATGCACAATTTTGTTTGTATCTGTAATTCAATGCAATTGTTGAAGTCAGCCGATTTTTAGGCGTTTCATCCATTAAAGTCATCAATTAAACATAACTGAGTCTTTTCGAATTCTGACTATTTTGCAAAGTAGTCACCCTGAAACCTTAAATTATGGTTTCTTATATCCTATTCTAGAAAATTAATTAATAAATAGCTTTTGACGTATGACTATCTTCCATTATCTGAGGTCGATATCTGTCTCTACCTGACATGGGTTGTAATCCAGTGGTCACGGCTTCTCACTAGAACCATGTACTCACTAGAGGTAATTCCTGGAGTTATAATGAGGAGCTGTGACCAATGGTGAATATTTTCGTAGAAAAACAGAAAATAAAATTCCATAAATTAGTCAAACAGTGTTAGGAACTTGATTATAAATTGAATTTCAATTAGGTACTTAAAAATTACTTCTTTATTCATTTTACTTTGCATGATAATTGAGAATCCTATCGCAGAACATAAAACATTGTACTTTAACTAATATTGGTATTTTTAAACATAATATCACATAAGCAGTTAACATGCATAAATATTTTGTTTGTTTAGTATTAAATAAATTCTTCTGTTACTAAGGTCGTTTAATGTTTCTACTACAAAGGTATTTCTAAGGGTTAAATCAAATAAATACATAGAAGATTGTAATCTATTAAGTACTAGTTTCTATACAATAGAAACTTAATTTCCGAAAATTCATATTCAACGGTCATTTATGTTTTTTCATCATTCAAGTGTTCTACCATATTTTTTAATTATTTAATATGAACTAAAAATAGATATTAAATTAAGTAAGTGTAAATTATTTAATAAATGATCAAAATAAAAAGTACAGATTATGACCTATTAATTATTTTATTAAAATGAATTATAAGATTCATCTGGTTAAAACACAGTTTAAACAACAATTAATTATAATTACTTAATTGAATAAACTTAATATCATGATCGATGGCCTACTGGGGGAGAGGAAAAATCAGCTTTCAATTGAAGAGGATATTAAGAAAAGAAAACCATCAAACTGCATCACGACACAAGGGCTAACTTGGAATCTTTAAGGGAAAAGGACAAAGGAAGGACAAAGAACATACTGTGTCGGTAATCGGAAGCAGGCATGAAAAGGATGAATAACAACTGGTTACAACTGAAAAGGGTTGTTCAGGATAAAGTTGGATGGATAGTGCTGGTGGGCGGCCTATGCTCCTCCACGAAGTGTAACGGGCGTATGTAAGTCATCATCGATATTATTATTTATGTATGCATAAAAATCTCGTAAATGCTTAGTAAACATGAAAACCGATTAAATAAATCAAATTCATTATAAATTCTATCGCTATGCACATGTTTGTCTAACTAAAATATGCAGTATAACTCATCATACTATTTTAATAATGAATTTCAAGACTTAATTCCTGATTGTTTCTTATGTGAATAAATGATTTTTTAGTAGAAATAGTAGTCTTCTTATTGGTTTTAAAAACTGTCTAGGTTAACTGACGTACGTTAAAGACATTTCCACACCAGAGAGGAATTGACAATTGCTTTGCTTTTGTGTGAATCTTTTGAGCTCAGTGTACTAATGGCTTCTTATAAATTTCTCTACAGAACATTTAAATCGGTTCATGAGTACAATACTATTACGCTACAATGCCGCAATTATTATTGTACAAGGTCTATGCAAAATTATTTAGCACAATAAATGTTTTTTCATTAACGAACTAACTTGTTATCGATTTATTAAAGCTCTGTAAAGAAAGCTTATGCGTATAGCCAACAACATTGCAAGTGGAGATAGTTGTGTCTATGATCTGAATTGACGATCAGTTCACTTCGTCAGAAGTGGGTTTTATAAATCATTTAAAAGTTTTACATAACTCTATAACGTCATAAATTTTCATAAAGACACAAATCTTTGGTGTTGTTGATTTTTCGAACTATGCAATTTAATTGTGGAGCTTTTATTCCGGATTTGGACAATATCATCAGCTCTGAGGATGTTTGTGTAGAAAAAAATGGATAGGTATCAGTTAGATTAATCCGAACAATCAGCCTTAAAAACCATTAAATACTAGCTATAGTATCATTGTTATCACAAAATATCATTTTAGAGAGAGTGTACAAACTGAAATGTCACCAATTGGTTAACTGAAATTCACACGATGAGTCTGCGCTACATCTTGTAAAATACCTATAAAAACTGACAGTTTTTAAATTACTAAAATAAATTAATCCATGATATAGTGACATGAAAACTATAACTGGTAAGGAAAAGTAAATTTTTGTAGCTACTTGTTTTGAAAATGTCGATTAGTCTTGATATTGTTTCAAAGACTATACTTTCAGAATTATATGAAACGAAACAAGTAAGGAGTGACTACCATAATCTTACTGTTCAGCAGAAGAATTGTTTAAAATAACCCCATTTTAAAAATGGAGAGATTAAGTTAGAAGAAAGACTGCGTCTTGGTAAAAATACATGTTGAAGATGTGAAGGCAATGAATATCTTTTACTTTCCTCAGTTTTTATTCATTCCTTGAGTAGGATCAGAGTAATTTGATGTTGGTCCATACTTTGAAGTTTAGTGACATGTTGACTTAACTATTTCGTCAGGAGAACTAAAGTCAAATAAGATAGTTGAATTTCTTTGTGTTTTATCACAATTATTCACTCAATGATTTTTATTCCGTTAACTACAATCAATACTAGTAGTTATTCAATACCGGACAACGATAAAGTCGGAAATCTAGAAGTAGTGTTTCTGAAACTAAGTTCATGGAGAGAAACAAAGATGAAGTTCCAGGATATTTTATCGAATTTATCGGCGAAAAAAGATTACAACTTCATGGAAAACTTGTTCTAATCTGTAATATTCATTGTATTAACCTAAGAAAATCTTTAAAAAAAAGTATTCCTTGTGTGAAAATATGAACTTTCGAATATAGTGAAGAAAGTAGTTGTACGAGTTGATGGTTAAGATTATCTAAAGGATAAAAATTTCATACTTGAACTTCCAACAGGAGGCATTGAATACCGTTTTTCTGCTAAATTCGTATTAAATTGCATCGTGCAGTTCTTGGGACTAACAAAAGCTCACGCAACTGGCAAAATATTCGGAAGTTTTGAGTTATCTGTATAAATTACATTGCTATTTAGCTAGTTTTTATTGACTTGGGTACATGGTTTTCTTTCATAGTATCTGAAAAGACCTAAAACGTTTAATATGAAGTAAAAATGTACCCTCTTTGAAAAATCTCACAGGATTACATTCGTCAGTAGTTGTCCATAATCCTTGCTTTCCCCATCGTACTGAAGAATTATTCTAAATTTCAGTGACCATGTCGTTCGAATGAGGTTCTGAGCAAGAGATCTACTTCAGAATTTGGTTGATATATTTTCAAAGTGATATGTTTCTTTGAACGTCGTTTCTGAAAATGCTTTCTATAATTATTTCCGATGCATCACCAACTAGCATTCATCACGTTCGTCTGCAGGAAGCTAAAACGGTGATATATGTTTCACTATTATATAATGTCACTGAATAGCGTTGTTCTTAAAGTTTGTTCAGAAACGTACTACACATCATGAATCTTTGAAGTTCATTTATCTTGAATAACCACTAGTTGTAACAAAGATGATGAAATTATAGGCTTTGAGACACCCCATATATTTGCTCCCAAGATAAAATCAGATACAATAAATATAGAAAACACGTGTAAAAATAAATCATCACTGCTCAGTTCTTGGCAAATATTATAAATTATCAGTGTAAAATCATTGTAAAAAACAAATCACTAGAATTAAGATTATCCAGAGATTATAATGATGACCCAGTGATTTTATTTAACTCAGATTTGGTCATAAAACGTTTTAATTCATCAATTTAATTTCACTACTGTAAGTAACATGATTAAAGTAATTGAGATTCAGTGCAATAATTGATAAATATGTTCAAGAAACGTTCTTAAATTGTACATTCCAAAAAAATGAATCCTAGTTAACGACCCATTTTAATGTCATTTTCTTAACGTTTATGTTTTATGAATGTAGATACGTTTTTGTCATTAATCTTCATGAATTTAGCAATGAATATTTAAATGATTTAACCAGCTAAAGTCTAAAAAAATATACGGGATAATTAAATAAACGAAAGATGTTCATAGATTTTCAATCTATCTTCATAAAACAGGGTTTTTCCATCTATATCAGTCAAAAAAAGACCTAATTACAAGAAGATTATAATCTATTGAAATAAACTTTGTGAAAGCTATAAAGATTACGATGAACTGTTTTATTTTGTCTTCTTATTGAAAATGTTAATTTCAATATTTATTCATTAAATTACACCATTTAACTCCTTCTGTAGCTCCTCCGGGGGGTTACTGCCGATCTCAAACCCTTATGAAGGACGAAGGTTGTACATAGGATTAGCGACCCCATAACGTAGAAAACTAAATCGCTAAGAAAAACGATAAGTAAGTAAATTACGTCACTTGATAGTAATCTATACCGCGAAATTTTGATCATTTCTAATACAAAATAGAATGAAGTGTTTGTTTAGAATAAAAAAAAATTATAAATCACTTAAGATAAGTATATGAATAAACAAATTTTCATACAAAATAATGATTTACGTTATCAACATTTGTTTATATAAAGTTTGTTTGACGTATAACTGGAAGAATCGTTTTTTTTGTTTTTATTAATATTTTTTGTTTGAAAAAATCTTATTCACTTGCCTAGAAACTAAATTCATTTATTCATTGAATAAGTAACACCATTTTTGATGAAAAAAAATGAATTTTTTTCCTTATTTATTAGCAAAGTTTAAACTTAATATGATATTTCATTAGTAGAATAGTTAGGCTAAATGATCATATAAAGGTTTGTAATACGATCTAAAATATCAACATATAACTTATCAATAAAAAATTGGATTTACCTATGCTTGTAATTAAACCATCATTATGATGCATTACAATGAATATAGAATGTATTCATTAAAGAAATGATTAGTTGAAGGTAAAGTATATAGGTTCAGAGAATAATTATGAATAAAATTATTTGAGTTGATGATATGTCGAAGAATATTATCATTTCATTGAAGGTTTCTGTAGAAATAATGACTCTGCATTGTATGTAATTAATATTATGTATAAATAGCTTACATAAATGTTATATTTGGGTAGTGAAGACACAAACCTGAATTTTTAATAATTTACAACAATCGATAATAAAACTTCAATAGATAACAACTAAGAGACCGACAACGTTAGAAGATAGACAAAACGTTTGTGATTTATTCCAAAAACAAAACGCAAGAGCAATCTGTACTCAAAATATGACCAATGAAAATGAAAGAGAACATATATGGCAAGGAAAGACGTCAGTATCTTCAGATTATTTATTTGTCTTGGATGAAATGATGATACATAAAAAGTCTCATATTAAATATCACAATATT
Source organism: Schistosoma rodhaini (assembly GCA_944470415.2). Lineage (NCBI taxonomy): Eukaryota > Metazoa > Platyhelminthes > Trematoda > Strigeidida > Schistosomatidae > Schistosoma > Schistosoma rodhaini. The sequence continues at coordinate 52,075,422 of OX104044.1, forward strand.
CTTCACTAAAAATAAACAAGTTCACATGAACACTATCATGTACAATAGGTGTGACGTTATTTGTAACATTCCATATTTTTATCTTGTTTGTTTATATCTAATACTGCAATTAGCCAGTCAATTTCCGATGTCGTGTTTCATGATCAACCTGCCTTCATTTTCTCATTCACTAACACACATATCCACATTCACATTGTGCCTATATCACATGAGAAAATTGTGTTTTGTTTTATTAGCCTACTAAAATTAACGTCATCCTACATTATTGAAGTATTGAGCACCGTACAGTCTAATTATCGAGAGATAATCTACGTAGAGGAAACTTGAATGTCATTCCATAAATTTGACTAATTAACATACACATTGAAAAACACATAGTATTCATGCATTTATTGCTCATCATCGTCAGAAGCATACCGTGAATATCACAAATGTTGATGTCTTTCAGTTTCTTCATCGGATGTCTATTTCTCAACCACTTGAGTAAGAATGATTCAGTTTATTATGAACGGTGTATGATACATGAATCTACTCACATTGCTAATACAACTGACTGATTGTTATCAATTCGTGAATATGTTTGTTTCGATTACTTGAAGAAATGGGTCAGCTAGCTTGATAAAAATGGTCTCGCTATTGATCGTATTTATTGTATTTCCATCCGACCAAGTGTTGGAGTGAAAAGTTTTCTAAAACTGAATATTTTATGCAATTATATTGTCTTCCAAATTAAATGTGTTCATCGTGTTGTGGTGCATTAAATTCAAAACGGTAGATTTTGTTAGTTGAAAAGCAGAAATAATAAATAACAACGATTTTGAATTGTTATGGAGACTACAGATTGGTGTGAATTGAATAATCATTGGAAAGTGCTAAGAAGTTAATGTCCATTTCGTCTTATTATCGGACTTTTAGCAGTGGACATCCACTCACCCTCAACGTGAATTTGAACCTAAGACTTTAACTACTTAGTCATCGAGTCGAAAACCAATGGTGTATAAAGTTAACTTTAATCATTCCAAGATACTGTGCAACTATTTCTGATTGTCTTCGGTGTGTCCCTTATTCACAACTAGTACGAGTCATTTGTAACGATGCCAGGTTTTCATTTAAACAAAAGGAACTTCATTTTAAAGCTAGTCACTATTAAGCATACGACTTTGAATTTCTTGAAATTCTGGTTTATGTAGAACACGCAAATTAGGTTTGCTAGGAGAAAACGTTGATAAATATCTGCACCATTTATAAACAATACTTTTGTTTACTGTTTTAAAAATATGTGAAATCGAAATGTATGTGATATTACATTTTGTATGAATTAACGTAATCACGTCATTATGTTAAATGTTTTAGAGAGAAATTCCAACAGAAGAACAGTCTTAATCATAAAAGGTATGCAGTGGCGGAAAGTCATTATTAATAATAACAATAATAATTATAAAGCAAAACTTAAAGGTATGGAGAGTGCAAGAACAACCGTGATGCTTTTATTTATTTCGCATTAGTAAATGAAACAGAAGAGATCAAGCAATTACAATTTATCTTTGATAATCAAAACCAAATCTGTCTTTAGTGATACACCTTATTGTCGCAAAAATACGTAAGCCCATTAATTATGATCTAATCACGAAGTAACGACGATACTCTTAGGAGAACGTGTACTAACCAACAAATATATATATATATATATATAATTTATAGTTTTGTCAATTTACTTCCATCCACCTAAACAATATCAATAAAGCAAAAATATCTCGTGTTCAAGTACAAAATATCGATTGATATGTACTTGTGGCTATGACACCATTGTTTTCACACAAAAAACGTTATCTCACCATAGGTTATAGTGTGGTGTGGTCTACGTCTATCCATATAAGTAGTATATGGTGTTGGTCAGACATAGAATGTATTTTCGCAGAAGACCGATGAGGAAAGAACTAAAAAGAAGCGCAATCGGAAGGAAAATGGACGAACAATGGAATTAGGGAAGAAACAATGAAGATCGAGACTATTGGTTGTTAATTTGCAAATTGACTGTTCATTGTATGGTTGTCAGAATTTACTGAGATAGCCTGTAATTTTTTTATACACTCGATTGTCCCCAACCAGTGTTCTGTTCACTACAATAGCACCGTGTCACGCCTACATGGATTATTCTAGCTTTTGGACAGAACAATAAATCTATTCTTTTCGAGTCAGTATATACACTTATTTTCACCATGTCAGTTATTTCCCTTTAACTTTGTTTCTATATGATCATGTGTGTATATCTCATTTTCTATTCACAACATGTCTTTAGTATATTTTTTCCGATTGTAAAAAGTAGGCTACGCTCTATCAAGTGGAGTTGGCATGCTTCCATTCTTCACTTCGTTTCTCTTTTGGTTTAATTGGGGTAAAGAGTGTATGAAATAGATGTATCTAAATTCATCCAAATCAATTCGTATTTAGCTTTTTATTGCCGCCATTGCTCAGAGTTAGCCCAGTTGTAGTATACATAATTAAACATAAGATTTATGTTTATTGCACATTATTTCGTTTGTTCAAATAAAATTCAGGACACGGACCAACAGTATATCAGAAACATCTAGTTATCATCCAAAATGTGTATGGTCGTTTAGTCAAAATTTCATTTCATTGTTGATTATGTTGGCTTATCTTTGCATTAAAAAGAAAATGTCTAATTAAAAAATGTATTCCAAGCTGAAGTTGTTAACTTATAGAATGAATGGCGAAATCTGATAGCAAGCTTACAGTATGATTCAAATACTTTCAGTAAATATGTTTGTTATCACTCTAGTATTTGATTCTAAGTATATCTAAAGCAATATTTTATTATATCTAAAATTATTTACATTCATAAAAGATTTAGAAAAACCGAAATTCCTGCATAACTTTTTCGATTGTTTCTTTCCTCTGTAGGAACCTTTGTTTTATTTGAGTTGTAATTCTCTGCTGTTGCTAAAGCCAAGCTAGTTAGAATGTGGTTAGAACGAAAAACGGAGACTTAAGAAAATGATCATATTAAAGAAAGATCTACTACTTTACATAAACAGTTCCACTGTAGTGACACTTGTTTGCAATTTAAGTGCACCTTTTTAGTTAGTAACAAATAACTTTAATACATTCATTTAACACTATCCAGGTTTTTTTAAATACTAATAATCATAACGTTGTCATAAACAATATTCACTTTGATGTCATGAACTATCATCTATATACTTCAAATCCCGGCTGATAAACATTAAATGAAGGTCAGTTACTGAAATCATCTATATTCTTAATAATATTTAAGTTTGTTTGGAATGTCAATAACATATTATAGGTACATGGTATGTTGAAAAGAATAACAAATTTTGAGGAATATTTGTATTTGTAGTAAGGTAAGCATTCGATTTAAATATGTCTGTCGTCAATGTGATTTTTTCTTTAAAATAGTAAAGCACTATGCATGTTCTATTCACAACCCTTTGATTATTGATTCATCTTAAAATTACGTCAAAATATGACATAAATTTATATAATACCCATTTTCTAGTTTGATTATATAGGAAAAAGTAGAATCAAATTATAAACAAAATATTATATTTTTGTAATATCTTAATGAGTAGAAAAATTAGATTTTCTAACGTTTCGTGACTCAGTGTAAGCTACTTCTTAAGACAATAAATAACCAGATCAAAATCAATTCACGTTTAAGTATATTTCAAAGTTGAAATCATTAGTCAATTGAAGCTAGACCACCATCGAAAACCTGAAAGCACTGGACGGCCGTTTCGTCCTATTATGGGACTCCTTAGCAGTTTAAGTAGTGAAAAAGAATAAAATAAAAATATTAGATGTGATCAATCAAAAAACAGGTCTGAAAAAGTCTTGACTTGGAATTAGTTTGATCTGATTATTTATTCTCTGAAGAAGTGGCTCACATTGAGTCACGAAACGTCAGAAAAACTAATTTTTCTACTCATTAGGATATTACAAAAATATATTACTTTATTTATGATAATGTACCCAATGCTGAATCTATTTGAAATTATCAAGTCAAACCTTGATAATAATACCTACTTAAGCAAATGAACAAGTTTAGTTTTCTTTTTTTTCATGATATTTAGTTCAATAGGTTTGTGTAATACAAAAAAAGGAACATAATAGTCCTGTTCAATAGACCCGTAAACATAATAGAGATTTAATTTCACCTTACTAAAGGAATGAACTAGATCATTTTTGATGTCTTATTCACTTATAGTGATTTTAATAATTTGATAATCTCAAAGGTTATGGAGATTATCTTATGTAAACTCAATGTCCCTATCTTAGGAATAGAGGAATCGTCCTAAAAAATAATACATAACTTCAAAAAAGGTATGTTATTTGCTCTAGATGAGGTCATCTTACAACAAATTGTTTTTTTCTAAGGAATTAATGATAAAGTATCTGTTTATCTTTACTGAAAGCTGAATGATAAAAATGAAATGAAAGAATGATATAAAATGTATAAATCAGAAAATTTGATGTTCGATTATATTAAAAATCCATTCAGAGAATTGATGTAAACAATTTGTTTTCAAAGCAAAAAACAATAGAATAAACATGTATGACCCTAAAATCTATTGAATTCAGGAAATATATGTATAGTTTAACAAATATTTATTCAATCATATATAGAGGAATTAGATGATTATTTATATTGTTATATTAGTTTTACATGTTGCTGACATACCCAAAAAATACTTAAGAAGATAAATATTCTATATAGTTGAGATCATGATTCGATTAAAGCTAGACGACCATCGAAAACCTGGAAGCACTGAACGACCGTTTCCTGCTATTGTGGGACTCCTCAGAAGTGCGCATCCCGCCTGGCGAGATTCTTACCCAGGACATATCAGTCTCGCATGCGAGCGCTTAACCACTAGACCACTGAACCGGCATTCAACGGTGTTAATGTCTAACTTCAACCAATCCACGAAATTGAACGACACATCCACGACACACATGAACAGACCTTGTTGAACTCCAATGGTTACTGCTTTTCACAAGAACTCCAGGAAATACCTCATGGAGTCAGTCACTAGTGAGCATATGAGCATATTCTCCTAATCTTTATCATTCAGAATGAAGCGAATAAAAGAAAGTTACAGAAGTTCTTTACATCTTCTTAACAGATTTTACAAACATTACAAGTAAAGATGGATGATTCCTAGTTGTGGAATTCACGTCGCGGTTTTGTCTTATTTGAGACCAATCAGCTGAATGCACCTGCATATTAGAGTTGATGTTCACTCTGGGACTGATCGATTGCTGTCCTAAACATCAATTGGAAGATTCAAACAAACAATACAAAATTAATTTAACTTAACCTTATTGCAAAAGCTAGTGGTTATCACGACTCAGTAGTTAAGTGGATAACGTGATGGCGTTTGAAGCAAACGGTAATGGGTTCGAGTTTTGGAGTGAACATCAACACTGGGATGCAGGTACATCCAGCTGAAAGGTTCGAAATAGGACGAAACGTACATCGTAGATTCTGCTGCTAGGTACAATCCATCTTTGCTTATAATACTTTTGAATTAAGGCCATATGGATACATTACGCAAAGGATGTACATATGCTAACAAGAGATTGGTGAATTGCAGTCTTTAATTTTAGTAGAAAGATCAAAACGAACAATACAAAATGAGCTTTTACAAACATTACTTTGATTATGACTTAAGTTTTACTAATAAAAACGTTCAAATATAGTAGTTTAAAATAGATAATTTCAATTACAGTGGACATTTCTGAAATTGAAAAAAAGATTATGAATATGTTTGATACCCTACAAATCTTGGTTTTCAAAATAAATTAGTATTACCTGATTTATAGTTTCACTTTCACAAATGATATAATATGTTATATTACCAATGAATAATCACATAATCTGTAATCACTATTAAAAGTTTCATTTTAAAAATGATTACAATAGTCATAAACTTTTGACCATACTATATCTCCCATAAATCAATAAAATAACATTCAGCCTGTTTAAACGTATAGAAAGCGAGCAAACCAAGTTTCAAGATAGAATTTTTTTCTTGGAATGAATGGTTATCGAGTTTCATATAATCTTATCATAATTAGTATGTTCATTCCTCCAAGTTAATCCATGAAATGTACCCATGTACCCATATAAGTTAATAAAAGTTGAAAAATAATTTATACGAATAATCATCAATATTAGAACGAATCGTTTTACAATAATTGGGCATCAAGTACATAGAAGTCATTAAATATGAAAATTATATTTGAAATTATCTCAGCGATTGAAATTCGTTTCATCAAACTGGTGTGAACTTACTCTGAAGACGTCCAAACAAGTTTGCTGGACGAAACGTCGGAATTATTTAAATTTAAATTGCTGAGATTATTTCAAATATAATTTTCACAGAATAAAATTATTATACCATGCTGAACTATTGAAGATATTCCTAGTTGCATATGTATAAAAAAATTCGTTCACATAAATTAGAGCAATTATATCTGATTATTGAAAATCCAAGTCATTTAATTGTATCCAAATAACTGTTTTGGCATCTTTCAAGCATTCATAATAAGTGATCTTTTATTTATATATCATGTATATACATATCATAATTATCTCCAATTATATATGTATTTATCAATAATAATATAAAACAACTTCAGTTGTACATAATTAGATGGCAATAAGTTTGAAATTGAACATCAATCACAATAACAAAATATTGTTAACATGATAGAGGTTACAAATGGTGTAGATAACTGCTTCAATCATAACTTTATTACCAAGTTCACTGTAAAATGAAAACATATTTGTACTTTTAATGTAACTATTCAAAAAATAAAACGATTTGGAGAATAGTTAGCAGAGATGGATAATGTCTAGCAGTGGAATCCAGGGAGCGCGTTTCGTCCTATGCGGGACTCATCAACTGGATGTACCTGCATCACTCTGGGACTCGAACCCAGTACCCTCGCTTCAAACGCCATCGCGTTATCCACTTAGCTACTGAGTCTTGATAGCCACTTGCTTGTGTGATGGGGTGAAGTTTATATTCACTTAGTCTTGTTTGTTTGAATCTTCCCATTGATGATTAGGACTGCATCTGGTCAGTCACTTATTGTCATGTGTGCATACTGTGCGTATTACCTCGTCATAGCCTTAATTCACAAGCATGGTTAGGAGAGATGGATAGTGGCTAGCAGTGGAATCCAGGACGCGCGTTTCGTCCTATTTGAGACCATGCTTGTGAATTAAGGTATATGGAGACAATACGCACAGTATGCACATATACCAATTAGAGACTGACCAGTTGCAGTCCTAACAAATCGATGGGGATATTCAAACAAACAATACTAAGTTAGATTTGGAGAATAGTATATAAAAAGGTGGTTTGGAAAATGGTTACTCGTTAAAGTGTACAAAAGTAGACATTTCATTCAGAATGAAAATAATAAATATGTAGAACATTATTTACAACAAGCGACAGTATTTCTATTTCATTTTTATTAACACAAAATATAAGAGCATTCTTTTCTAACCGTACGAATAACTTTGTGTTATTAAGGGATTCTAACAACTAAACTGTTGGTTATCCTATATCTGATAATAAGTACACTTAAAATATATCTGTGTCTATAAGTTTATTGCTGTCTAAATAGCTTATCAGTCTTAATGATATATGTCTTTGTTTCTCAATGAAATATAATTGAAATCATTTCGAACGTATAAATAAATGTATGTTGAACTAAATGGCTTTAATTTATATGAAATCATAAAACGATTATTCATAGACTACTACTGGAAACCAGGAAGCACTGGATGGCCATTTGGTTCTTGTATTTCACTCCTCAGCAGTGCACATCCACGATCCCGCCGGAAGGATTTGAACACAGAACTTTCGGTCTCGCTCACGAACGCTTAACTTCTAGAACACTAAGTCTTCATTCAACGGTGTCAGTGTCTAATATCAACCGATTAGGTTGGTGAAAAATACCGTTCATTGATTCGAAATAATCATCATACTGTTTATCACGTCATCAGTTGGCAAATAATAATATTATAAAACATTTGTCTTAAGTTAGTAACGACATCTTGCTTTATATTACAATCAGTGGATGATGCTTTAAAAATTAATGTTCTGTTGTGTAAAAGGATATTACGGTAGACTAGAATATTAATTTTAAAATATAAATCTCTGATCTAACTGACAATGGGGTTTAACTAAAATCTACCCTCTTTGTTGTTTCATTCTTGAAAGGTTCTCACAAATAGTGCTGCAAACGTTTGATCTGTAAATCTGATGAAATGATTTTATTGGTCACAAAACACAATCAACATTCATTGCTAAAAAATAAAATTGATTTCAGCCTTCAAGAACATATGAAACTCACTTTATACAATAAGAACACAAAACATAATGTATAATACAATTTAAAAAAAAACAACTTAATAGAATGAACATGACAATTTAATCAAGTATATTAAATGCCAAGTTTAATTGTCCTACTTCTGTCAATATAAATCAAACCGAACTCACTTCACCTCATTTCATTAATAAAATTCTAATGAGAATGAATAGTTGCTATATTATTGTTGGAAAATAAAACTTTTTGTACAATAAAATTAAGTTCTATTCATTATATTTAAGTAGACTGAATTGATTCCAGAAATCTGAATACTTTCAGAATCTAATTTTGTTCCTTTATCATAAAATAAACATTCTTTTATTTATTCATTTCTAACATAGATCAGGTTTCTATAGATAGGTATTCAGTGTTTTTAACGTTTTATTAAATTGTATTGTTTTCAGAAGGTGGTTTTGTAGATATTTTAGTAATTTTACATAGTTGAAATCATGAGTCAATTGAAGCTAGACCACCATGGAAAACCTGGAAGCACTGGATGGCCGTTTCGTCCTACTGGTTAAGCGCTCGTGCGCTAGACTGAGAGGTCCTGGGTTTGAATCTTGCATAGCGGATTAGTGAATGCGCGCTGTTGAGGAGTCCCAAAATTGGACGGAACGGCTGCTGAGTGCTTCCAGGTTTTCCATGGTGGTCTAGCTTCAATTAACTCATGATTTCAACTATGAAAAAACGTTTAGTCAGTGGTAGATAAGTATCTCACATTCAATATGATTCAATGCAAAACATGTAGATCTGTATGCTATTCCCAGAAACCAAGCTGAAGGGAAAATGAGGGCAGTTTGATCATGATACACGTATTCGGAAATTGACTTACCAATTCCAGTGTTAGATATAAACAAACAAGATAGAAATATGGAATGTTACAAATAACTTCACACCTGTTTCACATAGTAGTGTTCATGTGAACTTGTTTATTTTTGGTGAATAATACTTTTAGAGATTAAATGTAAAACGTTTTATACATCATCATTTCATCCAAGACAAACAAATAATCTCAAGTTGCTGGCGTTTCTCCTTGTCATACATAGTGTTCATCTGAACATAGTTATTTTTAGTGAATAATATTTTGAGCTTTCATGTAAGATATGTTGAGTTTATAACTGATGGTGGACATCAACACTGAGATCAGAGTACATCTAGTTGCTTTGTACTATACAGAATGAAATGCGCCTCCTAGATCTTATTTTATTTTCAATACAAATATTAAAAATACATGTTGAAGTAAATAATAAACATGAAACAGAAAGAAACAGGTTATAAAATTTTCGCTCGAAAAACACAACACAATACTTACCTCTAATCGTGATAAAATGAGTGTAGTCGGAGATTCATCTACAAAATAAAAAAGAATCAGACAGATGTCGACCATTAGTTTCGTTTATATCAATAGAAACAACTTTTAAGTCTAATAATTCACTATCTCAAAGTAAAAGATCTGTTTTTCCATGAAGCAAAAAGTAAATAAATGTTATATGATCTGTTCAAATTGAGCATTTGACTACTAGATAGTATAACTTTACTGTCTATTACATAAGTTCTTGAAATATTAATATGTTTGTAATATCCCAATGAGTAGAAAAATTAGATAAATAAAATATTCTCTGAAGAAGTGGCTTACACTGAGTCAGGAAACGTCAGAAAACCTAATTTTTCTACTCATTGGGATATTAAGAATATAATAATGTATTTATAACAATCTACCCAATGTTCATTGTATTCATAGTAATCAAATGTAAAAATAGGCAATAACTCATTTCATAGTTGTATTTTTAAAGGCTTTTCTTGTTTAACACAAATTTTACATATCCCCCCGTAATTGCGTAATAAGCGGTTTTTAAAAAAATACGATAATTCCATAGTGTTTTTAAGTTTACCTTTTTCAAAACAAATATCTACGTTAGTATATGTTAGAAGGTAAAAGTTACATAATATAAAAGGGAATTATTACATCTAGCCAAGAAAATATTTGATTAAATTAAAGTAATATGTTGGTACTAAACTATTGTACATTGTAAATAAGCGTAGAATTGTGTTAAAATATGATTGGCAGTTGTAATTAAAAACATGTATGTAGTTGTTATAACGTTATAATACTCTTTCATCTTAGTTTGATAAGATACCGTAATAATCGTTGTACTTATATTGTTAAAAAAAGCATAGATGAAATTTATTTATACTTTAAATACATTAATGATTATATAACTGAATTAACGCTAAGAATGAATCTAAATCAGAACAAATACATATTCTATTCATTTTATAATATCAGTTTTAAGGGTAAATAAAACAAAATTCATAAAATCGTAAGCAAAGATGAATAGTGCCTAGCAGCCGAATCTAGGACGTAAGTTTCGTCCTATTTCGAACTCGTCAGCTGGATTTACCTGCATCCCAGTGTTGATGTTCACTCCAAGACTCGAACCCAGTATTGTCTGCCTCAAGTGCCATCACGTTATCCACTTAACTACTGAGTCGTGACAACCACTAGCTTTTGCAATACGGTTATGTTAAATTAATTTTGTATTGTTTGTTTGAATCCTCTCATTGACGTTTAGAATTGCAATTATTCAGTCCCAGAGTGAACATCAACTGTGAGCTACAGGTACATCCAGCTAAAGAGTCCCAAATAGGACGAAAAGCGCGTCCTGGATTCCACAGCTAGGAACCATCCATCTTTGCTTACAATGCTTGTGAATTAAGGCTATATCGAGGCAAATCGCATAGTATGCACATTTGACAGTTAGAGACTGACCAGATGCAGTCCTAAACATCAATGGGAAGGTTCAAACAAACAATACAAATTGAATTTAAAATTGATAAAAGTATTTGGACATCTACTTTATAATAAACTTGTTTATAATCTCTTATTCTGATATATTCTGATGACGAACAATGAATCAGAAAGAGGGTTATGTTGGTGTTATGAGTTATATTTTTTACATATTGCTATTTCAGTTGATTTCGCGATGATATGTTAATTTGTTATACACATCCTGATGAAGTAGTTAGGAAGAATATAAATTTTTAAAACTGAAAATTGATCTAATTTGATTTATATCAGTAACCTATTTAAAGTGAATTTCAAATTAAACCGTATCCTATATGTATATTTAATGTAATTGTTACTTCTAACTGAATATATATATATATATGTTTCAGTGAATATTCTAACATTCAAATGATTTATATGAAGGGCTATTTGAAAACATATTCATAATATCAGAAAGGTTTTGTGGATATCATATTTATTTTAATAGTTGCGATTATGAATCATGAAGTGACCAGTGGAGTTCAACCAGGCCTGTTGTGAGATAGTAACTCACTGAAGACAATGGTGGTTGTGTCTCTCGATTTTGTGGATCGGTCGAAGTTAGACATTACCATCGTTGGATGCAGACTCAATGGTCTAGTGGTTAAGCACTCTGGAGCGAGACTGATAGGTCCTGAGTTCCAATCAGGCAGGAGGGGTTGTTGATGTGCACTGCTGAGGAGTCCCAAAATAGGACGGAACGGCTTTCCAGTGCATCCAGCTTTTCCATGGTGGCTTAGCTTCAATTTATTCATAATCTCAAAATATTCATAGTACTTAAATTTTTTCTTATTAAGTCATTAAGCGTTAGTTAACTAACTCAGAAATACTCTTTATTCATTGAAATGAGCAAAACTATAAATGAAGAATAAAATATTCACTTATAATTAATAATATATGATAGAGAACTGAGATTAGATTAATGATACAATAATAAAACTGGCCACTTAAATTGACGATAGATATTTTCACTAAACGTTATGAATACTTATGATAGATAAGTGACTAATGTTATCTTTTTGAAACCAAACTAATTTTTCCTGTTTTTTTCCTTGATGTCATATTGAATAGTATTTTAAAATTATTTGTTAGAATATTTCATTGTTTTTTTTATTGGGAAAAGAATTTATCTTATTTTGTACAATTGTTAAATTTGGATTGATATTATGAATGGATCAATATTAAAAAAACGTGGAAGCACTGAATGATCTTTTCATCCTAGTATGAGACTCCTCAGAAGTGTACATCCACGATCTCGCACGCGAATCTTCAACTCAGAACCTTCGGTCTCGCATGCAAACTATTAAACTGCAGATCACTGAGTCGTCTCCCAACGGTGTTTATGTCTAAATCCAACCAATTCACGATATTGCGCAACCGCCCACTTGTAATCGTAGATCATCATTAAAAATGTATTTTAGAGATTAGACTTTGTTCATCAATCTTAATTTATAGGTTGAATTCACACTTAAATGAGTTCTTTTCGGTCAATGTATTTAATGTATTTGTCAAAAATATTTTTCTCTCAGCTTCAATCCATATTAAGATATATATATTATTTTTATTAATGGTTTTATTCAATATTATGCTTTAAATACAATGAAGAATTCTCAGTTCAAGGTATTTCAACAAGTTTCGATTTTTCAAAAAAGAAAAAGAAAATAAGGGAGAGAAACTGATAAGGATACACATATATACATAAATTAAGTGGATAAACTACCTGGGACTAAATAAAATGAGCTTTTTTTAAAAGAAGATTTGTATCTGTACAACTTTTTTATTAGAAACATGTTTAAGAATCCAAGTTATCGACTAGGTCAATCAATAAATTAAATAATTCAGCTGAATTCTATTGCCTGAATATGAAGATGTCATTTATATCAACTGCCTAAAACATTGAACTAAAGACTCATATGTTACTGTAGAATGTTTCGTTGTAAGATGTAAAAGGAAAGTGTACATTTGTTCTGTTTTGGTTTTTGTAATTTCAAAATGTTATATGAAACATAAATAATCTGGAAAATGTTCTTTTTTAGTTGATACAAAAATTACGCAAATAATTAGAAAAGTGACCTATAAATCTTATAAGGAGGTTGTTAGTAACAAAAAAGATTTTTATCATAACATAATGAGGCGATTAAAGTGAATTACTAAATGAGGATAAAAATCAAACTGGAAATATCACATACTGTTTGATTAGTAACATTATTAGTAGTTATTTAATCGGACTTGGAACCGACAGAAGAATCCTTCCATTGTTGTTATTCGGAATTTGAACAGTTTCCGTCACAAAAAAAGATATCACTAGAAGAATCACATAAAATGTCAGTCACTCGAGACGTAGAAACTGGTGCGTACGTACATCAATTCAAGTTTCTATACCCTATCAGCTCAGAGAGATTACACTGTCAAGCCAAACATGAAAGTATTCTAAGTGTAATGAACGAACATGAGACTCAGGTGGGGAAAACCAATTTATTATTTCATTAAAAAATACAGAATATCATGATAAAATATGAGAACTATACAATAAATGCTTCATTTGAAAATCTTCCATTAATTGTTCTTTACATTGTATATGATTCTTCCGATCCACAATTCTTCTCTATTTCCCTTTCTAATTTCTTCAGCTCGATCTTCCTAGCCTTCCTCTGTCAGGAATTCAACTTTCGATAGGTGTTATATACTATTTATGTCTGTCGACATAAGTAGCCCACACCACAGAAATAATAACAGTATCAGGAGTAATAGGGAAGATTATTCGTCGAAGATACAGTTCAAGAAAGTATGAGCGAAATTAAAATTTACGAACAGTTCAGAAGCTTATAACTTGGGATAGGACAGTGAACGAATGCATCTGAGCCACAGCAAACAGTTCCCAACCAAATCATTCAAGGTTTCAAATCATTTGATACGATAACTACACGGACTCCAACCAGTTAGTCTATACCTATCAATATAGCTCAGTTCAATTATCAGCGTCTTCTTTAACTGATATTATATTTTTGTTTGGTCGTCCCTAGATTTCCACTAGACGACACCTGCACTAGATAACACTGTCCATTGAGTCAGGTAGCTATTGATCATGATTAACACATATCCCAACCAACTCACCTTAAACTGACGAAACATGGATCCATAAAAAAATTTAAATCAATTTTAACTTTGTTTTCTTTTTGTTCAATCATACATGCTATAAATAAACAATTAGATTGAAACTTTTGGGAAGAAACAATTTTATTTTCAATCACATGCTACCAATTTATTCATCTACATTAAGATAAGAGTCTGAATTCTAGTTTAACTGAATTTTGATGATTTGTCAAATTTTTTGAAAGTTCTAAGTAGTTAAGCACACTTTAGTAAAAATAAAAGTCACACTGAACAAAGAAAACTGGATTACAAATTAATAATAGGCTATAGCTTATTGAATAGATTCCGACAAGTGATATGTTTTGGAGAATACATTGACAACGTTAAAATTATATATGTATTTCATTATAAATTATGAATATGATCATTTATACATTTTAGTGAATACAATATGTTTTTGATTAAATTTCAAGGGTATAATTATGTATGATAATTGACAAGCTTGGGTCATATTCAATAATGATTGGAAAATTGTTAATACTGAAAGAATTAAATAGTAAACATGTTTCCAATAATGTTTTTATGATGGTTGGTATATATAAATGATTACCGAATAATTAGTTAATTCACTTAAAATTAACAGTGTTCACTTAAATCTAATGAAACTATATAAATACTTTATTATGTTTGTTCGCCTAGACGTTTCTAAATTATATGTTCAATAAAAAAAACCTCCCGGGGCTACTTCTAGTCCCAAGCCCAGGTAAAGGAGGAGGCTTGAGCATGGGGTTAGCGATCCCATCCCGTAGAAACCTAACTCGCTAAAAAAAACGCTCACCAGAAAAAAATACTCAAACCATTTATACTCTGCGCTGGGAGTCAGGAGGTCTTGAATTAGAAGAGTTATGAGACCTCATAATGAAATCCGAGTTCCTTCGGAAGTCATGAAGCTGATGCCCCTCCTAACAAGCACTTATATGATGGGAATCTCATAGACCAATAATCAGCAAAGTCTCCCTCAAAACAAAGAAAGAGGACATTACAATAAACGTCATCCAGTGTTAAGCGCCTACAAGCGACTACGACGTCGACATTAAAGATCAATTTTACAATGGGCTGCAGTAGTGACCAACAAAGAACCCGACCATTTCGATGGGATATTTAAATGCCAAGGTTGGAATGGACAACACCGGCTGTGAAGACATCATAGGACAACATGGACTGTGAGAAATGAACGAAAATGGTGAGAGATTTGAAAACCTATATGCCTTCAACAAACTGGTCATAGGCGGTGCCACATTCCCACGCAAAGCTACATGGACTTCACTGGATCACACTACACAGAACCAAATCCAGCATATCTGCATGAACAAAAAGTTCACGAGGACGATGCAGAATGTGAGAATCAGGAGAGGAGCTGATATGGCATCAAATCATGACTAACTGGTCGCCAAGATGAAACTGAAACTTAAGAAGCATTGGCCAACGGATGGGACAACATCACAAAGTTTAATACGGCTTTTCTTCGGGACACTGACAAACTCAACAAAATCAAGATAGCCTTCAACAATAAGTTCCAAGCCTTTCATGACCTACTCAATGAAGAGCAACTGGAAAGGGAGAAAAGAGGTAAGCACTTCAATGAGATTCTGGTTCACAAGAAGCACCACCACAAGGAATGGATCACTGTAAGTACACTGGATAAAATTAAAGAAAAGAGGAACAAGAAGGCAGCAATCAATACCAGTCGAACAAGAGTAGCCAAGGCCAAGCCAAGGCACTAGCTGAATACACAGAAGTAAACAAGCAAGTGAAGAGGAGCATCAGAGTGACAAACATAAATATGTGGAAGATCTAGCAATGAAAGCGGAGGAGAAAGAAACACGAGACAATTGTATGACATGACAAACAAATTACCGTAAACCAGAATGACCAGTGAAAAGTAAGAAAGGTCAAGTAACCACCAGCATTGAAAAACAACGCAACAGGTGGTTATAAAACTTCAAAGACCTCTTGAATCGACCATCTCCACTGAACCCACCCAACATCGAAGTGGCACTCACAGATCTACCAATCGATGTTGGCCCACTCACCAACAATTGAAGAGATCAGAATGGCCATCAGACAAATCAAGAGCAGCAAAGCAGCAGGATCAGACAGCATTACTGCAGAGCCACTGAAATCAGATATATAGCAGCAACTGCAGAGATACTCCACATACTCTCCAGTGGGATTTGGGATGAAGAACAAGTACCAACAGACTGGAAAGAAGGACTCCTGATCAAAATACCAAAGAAAGGTGATCTCAGCAAGTGTTATAACTATAGAGCCTTCACTCTTATCTCAATACCAGAAAACGTCTTCAACAGAGTGTTGTTAAACAGAACGAGGGACTCTGTTGATGCCCGAATTCGAGATCGACAGGCTGGATTTCACAAGGACCGATCATTTACCGACCAAGTCGCTACTCTACGGATCATTGTGGAAAAATCACGTGAATGGAATTCATCACTCTGCATCAATTTCATTAATTACGAGTAAGCACTTGATAGCGTAGACAAAACAACACTGTGGAGGCTTCTTCGACACCAAGTCATACCTACTTGAGACGATAGTCAATATCATACGGAATTACTATGGTAGATTAAAATACAACATCGTGCATGGAGAACAGTTGACAGACCCGCTTGAGGTAAACACCAGTGTAAGGCAAGGCTGATTACTCCCACTCTTTCTCTTTCTCCTGGTGATCGACTGGATCATGAAGACGTCAAAACCTGAAGGGAAGCACGGAATACAATCGACAGCTGGGATTCATCTGGACGAACTGGCTCTTCTATCACACACGCAACAACAAATGCACGAGAAAGTGGTCAGTGTAGCAGCAGTCTCAGCAGCAGTAGGTCTCAATATACACAAACGGAAAAGCAAGATTCTCTGATACAACGCAACATGCATCAATCAAATCACACTTGACGGAAAAGCTTTTGAGGATGTGGAAACCTTCACATATTTGGGCAGCATCATTGATAAACACGGTGGATCTGGTGCAGATGTGAGGGCGAGGATTGGTAAAGCAAGAGCAGCATATCTACAATTGAAGAACATTTGGAACTCAAAACAATTGCCAACTAACACCAAGATCAGAATTCTCAATACAAATGTCAAAATAGTTCTACTGTATGGAGCGGAGACGAGGAGAACTACGAAAGCCATCATCCAGAAGATATAAGTGTTTCTCAACAGTTGTCTACACAAAATACTTCGGATCCGCTCGCCAGACACTATCAACAACACTCTACTGTGAGAAAGAACAAACCAGATCCTATCCAGAGGAGGGAGAAATGAGGAAGAAGTGCTGGAAGTGGATACGACTCAGATTGAGGAATTCACCCAACTGCATCACAAGGTAAGCCCTCACATGGAATGCTTAATGTCACAGGAGAAGAGGAAGACCAAAGAACACATCACGTCGAGAAATGGAGACAGACCTGAGAAAAATGAACGAAAATTGGATAGAACAAAGAAGGAAGTCCCAGGACTGTGTGGATTGGAGAATACTGTTCGGTGGCCTATTCTCCATTGGGAGTAACAGGCGTAAGTAAATGAGTAAGGGGATTTATAGAGATAGTATTATTTTAACATTTGAATTCCAGGTTTTCTATGGTAGTTCCGCTTAGTCAGACTCGAGAATTCAACTGTTAAAATATTTACTCTATTTACTATTATATAATTTTTCTACATTATTCAAAACTTTATGTATAGTCTACGTCAATATTCTGACACAACGAAAAAATAAAATGAAGCGTTGCACAAGATCATGGATCGTTTGAAGGTAGACATAAATACCGTTGAATGACGGCTCAGTGGTCTACAATGTTTGATGTTTGAGACCCTCTTGATGGACAGTTTGTGTGCATTGCTGAGGAACCCCTTGGAAGGACAAAACGGCCCCTCAGTGCACCCAGATTTTCAATTTTGATCTGGCCTTAACCGATCTATAAATTCAGCTATTGAAAATAAATAATCCTTAAATGAAAATATTGAAAAATCAAATATTCATACATGTTTGTTAAGTTCAGCTTATAGAATGATTACGGTTTTTTACTGGCTTATGATTAAGTGACTTTGACCTTTTCTTTACATGTCAGATAATGAATGATCTTATCTTTTGAAAGTACAACTTTGGGATATAAGTTGAACGACACGCAAAGTTTGTGTCATTCTATAGACTTCAGTGTGTCGATTAATTGAAAAGTAATTTACAAAGTCCTCCTAAGTTTGTTATTAAAAAAACTGTTACTTAGGGTTAAAATTGAGTAAAACAACATGTAGTCACCGGAAATAAGAAGTGAAAGAAGTCAATTGTACTCAAAAAACTTGACAAGAAATGTTTTCGGTTACTAATTCGTTCACATTCTCATATATTATGCTTAAAGCTGTTCAAGACTGAGAGATTACTTCTAAACTGACAGGGATTCCTAGTATTCAGTAGATAATATCTCAATAAAATCTGTATGAATTAGAAGTCCAATTTTATCTCACAAAGTATATCTTTCTAGTTTATATTCTTACTGTTATTATGATTAATGATATTTAGTATGTGTTATTCAGATATTAAAATACTCAGCATCCAGTATGTATTTGGTAATTTTATAGAAATATTCGAATTCTCAATATATTTTCTCGGTGTTTCAGCTGACGTTAGCCATATGTTTATCATTTTTCAATAAATGTGTGGTCTGAAGTATTTCTAGGTATTTTTCCCATTTATTTGATGATTACTACATATAAGAGTGTGATTTTCACTAAAGAATACACTACAGGCCTTAACTTATACTAAATTTGCTTTATTCACCCCTGGTATTTTGGGATACTCCACACTGACATATTCACGATAGACAAATGTTAATAAACTTAGGTGCTTAAAAGAACATTTTATGTGAAATTCCACTCTTACATTCATTATTCATTTATTAAGTAGTAAAAAAAATATTGAATCCACTTATTAATTCTTGGAAGAGGATCGCCTCGACACATGTTTTACTTCATAACCCTATCATCACAACATAACCATTAAATGATTTTGTATTTGGAAAAAAATAGTTAAAATTGTGAAAGCCTAAAAACCAATTGCTTACGTTGATTTCTATTTATTTTATTGAAGTAAATTATAAGATTTACTGTGTGTTATAATTGTATTTCTTATCAACATTGGTTTGCGTTTTGTGAAAACACAATTATTAGTTGATTTTAACCAATTCATTTAATTTGTAATAGTTTAAATTATCCTCTTATGAATAATGAGACTGATTTTTTTTAATCAACATTAGTTAGAATATGTGCATCCTGTCTTGAGATTTGTCATTATGAAGCAAGTTTATGCATTCATACCAATTAAGATTAATATACATTCAGTCATATCAACAATGGAAATATTTAAGCTATCGAAGTAAGATTAACATTATATACGTTGCACAAGTGAATCATTGTGTGAACTGAGTCGTTAATTTAATAACGAGTTGGCGTTTGAAGCAAAAGATGCTAGGTTTAAATCTGGAAGTGGACACCAACATCAGGATACTGGTATAATCAGTTGACGAGTTTATAATAGGACAAAATGAGTATCATGAATTATATTGCTAGCCATATACTATCAATTCTATATCAATTAATTATTTCTTGCCGTTATCCAACCCTACTAAGTTCCTTTCAAAAAAATATTTGTTTATCAAATTTTTTTTGGTTACTTGGTCTTTACTAATACAGTAATCAAGTACACACCTCGATATTTAAACTATTACCGTAAAACTTTTAGATAGTTTACATAAACTACACTCTCAATCATTTGACTTTTAGAAATTCCAACAGATAACCAAAACACACTTTAATACAAGATGTACTTATTTTATCTAGGTCAACTATCTTTCTCGCAGATGAAAAATCTTTCCTACCTTAGTTTACCTAAAGTGGACATTAAGGAAGAAAAATCCCAGCTAAATTACAATTGTAAACGTATAACGATTATGTTTTGACATCTAAAAGTGATAAAATATTCAGAAATATTATGAATGAAAATGAATCATATGTCTTGCTATGTAATTGACTTACTTACTTACGCCTGTTACTCCCAATGGAGAATAGGCCACCGAACAGTATTCTCCAATCCACACTGTCCTGGGACTTCCTTCTTTGTTCTATCCAATTTTCGTTCATTTTTCTCAGGTCTGTCTCCATTTCTCGACGTAATGTGTTCTTTGGTCTTCCTCTTCTCCTGTGACATTAAACATTCCATGTGAGGGCTTACCTTGTGATGCAGTTGGGTGAATTCCTCAATCTGAGTCGTATCCACTTCCAGCACTTCTTCCTCATTTCTCCCTCCTCTGGATAGGATCTGGTTTGTTCTTTCTCACAGTAGAGTGTTGTTGATAGTGTCTGGCGAGCGGATCCGAAGTATTTTGTGTAGACAACTGTTGAGAAACACTTATATCTTCTAGATGATGGCTTTCGTAGTTCTCCTCGTCTCCGCTCCATACAGTAGAACTATTTTGACATTTGTATTGAGAATTCTGATCTTGGTGTTAGTTGGCAATTGTTTTGAGTTCCAAATGTTCTTCAATTGTAGATATGCTGCTCTTGCTTTACCGATCCTCGCCCTCACATCTGCACCAGATCCACCGTGTTTATCAATGATGCTGCCCAAATATGTGAAGGTTTCCACATCCTCAAAAGCTTTTCCGTCAAGTGTGATTTGATTGATGCATGTTGCGTTGTATCGGAGAATCTTGCTTTTCCGTTTGTGTATATTGAGACCTACTGCTGCTGAGACTGCTGCTACACTGACCACTTTCTCGTGCATTTGTTGTTGCGTGTGTGATAGAAGAGACAGCTCATCTGCTATGTAATTAAAATGATCAGGCAATGTAAACTTGCATTATTTACGCACCCATACACTGTATTTCTAAGTACACCTTTTTAAAGTTGAAAATATTTCTATCGAATACTAATAGTTATTGTTGTACAAGCATATTGAGTAGTTTACTTGCAATTATAATATCGATAGATTTCTAAAAAAATATTTAGATATATAAGTAATATCGTAGAATATGTCTAGGAGCTATAATTGAACTTATCTCTTATTACAAAAATATTTATTCTGGTCAATAATAATCTAAGTACCAATGTTTTTTTAGAAGTAACGTTTTCATACAACACAACGTCATTACAAACCGCCACAGGGTGTTATTAAGAATAGAATAAATACACAGATACAAAAATACAAGTTCATCTCCGTTTACCCATTCATGAAAATTACAATGCAAAATCTGAAAATACAATGACCCAATAAACTACAAATATTGAATTGTTAAATGGATCTTAAATGCAAAAATATACTTAAAATGTCCGGTTGGATTCATCAATAAATGTAAAAAACATTCCACTTGATGATAGAACCAGCCGGGCTGTGATGTGTGATACTGATGTCGACAGATATAAGTAGTATGTGTTATCAACTGAAAGTGAAATGTCTGGAGGCAGAATGTTAGGAAGATCAAAGAAAAGAGAACATGAACAAAGAATGATTGGTGTAGAAAGGAAGGAATAATCAAGTATGAGACGATTGATTGACAGTTTGCGAATGGATTATTTACTATATAGTTCTCATATTTTACTGATGTTCTCTACATTTGTGTTCCAATACATTCGATTGTCCCCACTTGTGTTTTCGTTCACCATAGGGGTATTTTGTTTTCCAATTTATTACACAACACCGAATATATTTTCTATTAATTTGTGAATTAAAACGTTTTCATCTGGCTGTGATCCATTGTTATGCATATGGAGAAAATGTTTTTTTTCTTAAATGTCAAATGACCATTGGAAAGAAAGTATTTCTGTTACTGATGTTAACAGTGTATTTTTAGTAGGAAGATTAAAAATTAAAAATAACTGCATACTTATTTGAAATTTGCCACTTTAACATCCAGTAAAACCTTCATCAATTTATTCAACGTGTTACGTGTTCTTGTAAAGAAATATTCTTTATTTCATTAGATAAGAATGTTGTCAAAAATGAATCGGAAAGTCATATCACTCCTTGAATTCTTCTAGTTCATTCTGACTTTTTTTACGGTAAACGATCGAAATGTAGACGTACTTCATAGGTTACCAAGAATTCTCAATTGTTGTTGTTCGATGTTTTAAAATATTAATTACCTAATCGTTGACAGTTTCATAATACGCTTTATTAACAGCTTCATTTACTTTTACTGAGAAATCCAGAGTGAATAGAACAGTTGGGTCACATATCAATAAAAGGGTGTATAAAATTAATACTCCGTATTGCTAGAATGCAGCTGTTGGGCATCTAGATTAATACTCCTTTATCTTTGGTAGATGTCGAAATGTTGTATAAACATTTAATTCTACCCAAAATTGTTTATTGTTTGGATTATAGCTGATAATAATGAGACAATTTCAAAATCAGTCGAATGATAAGAAATGGTTATCTATATAAAACAACCATGGCAACTTGAAAGTTAAACTTCTATCAGTACCAGGTCAAAACAAACGTAGCGTTAATTATTACTTAATTATCAGTCAGTATTGTCTTATTCTTCTCAAAGTAGACATGTCAGCAGGTCAATAGTCACCTATATGACCTTGACATTATTTAGTGTGAGTTTTTATACCATAATCTAGATCATTTACTTCAAAATTGAAGATCTACCAGAATAACAAAAACCTCTATCGACGTTTTTCTATGATGTTCATTTAATTATCTAATACTATAAGAGTAAAACGAATATCAATAAACAACAGTTATTACAAAATTTCCTAAACATAAAAATAATTTCTTCTACTTGACATAAACTAGGTTTTATATAGTTGAAATCGTGAGTCAATTGAAGCTAGGCCACCATGGAAAGCCTGGAAGCACTCAACGGCCGTTTCGTTCTATTGCGGGACTCCTCAACAGTGCGCATCCACGATCCTATCTGGCGAGATTCAAACCCAGGACTTACCAGGTTCGCACCCGAGAGCTTAACCACTAAACCACTGAGCCGGTATCCTATGGTGCTATTGTCTAACTTCAACAACTATTTTTGTTGACTTTTCTAAGTGTGATTAGCTCTAACAGAAAAAACAAATTATATCATTTATTTATACCAAACAATTAATACATTATATAGGAATAATATATTTGTAATATCTCGGCGAATGAATTTGAAGTAAATCCAACGTTTTGCCTGGCAATCTGATCCAAGCTTTTTCGAGGATATATATCCTATAACTACTTCAAATTTATTCACTGAGATTTTACAAATATATTATTCTTATTTAATGTCTTACATCAACTCGGCGCCCAAATACTGTGAAACTATTCGCTTTGATTTAAACAAAAGTTCTTATACTAACAATTAATAACTCACCATAATTATCTGTACAATATTTTACCATACTTCCAAGACTTGTTGTACTTATTTTATCCGTTGACATATGTGGTATAGTTGGATTCATGGATAATGGATAATTATGTTCTGTCAGTGTTATATTTTTCTCATTATTATTATTATTATTATTTAAATTATCAATATTAAATTTATTATAATAATCATTAGATTTAATATAATGATGTTGTAAAAATGGTGGAAAATTGATATCTAATATTTCATCTGATAATGTAACATGTTTTTCTAAACGTTTCGATTTGGATTTCATTGATGTAGATTTAATTAAATGATCAACTGTATATAATTGATTTTCAATGGAATCATTTGTTGTATTATGTATATCAAATATATAACGATTATCTAATAAATTAGATTGAATAGATGAATGAAATGTATTTGGTAATGTAGTTGCTATACAAGTATTATTATTATTACTAGTAGTAGTAGTAGTATTAGTAGTAGTAGGAGGAGGGGGAGGAGGAGAATATGTATTACTTAATGTAGTTGATGGAATTGTAGAGGAAGAAATTGTTGTCATTTGAATCTTATATGAAATATTTCTATCAAAATTATAACATTAATATTTTATGTTTAAACAAATAATGATAAAGATAAACCATTTGTTTTGTTTGCCTGTTTGCTTCCTTTTTTTGTATTTTGTATTTTTGGTTCCATTCAACAACAAAAAAAACACTTTTTTCATAGTTAAGTTAGTTGTAATAAAAATGACACAAATTTATTTTTCTTTACATAATTTCTTTTTTTAAAAAAAAACTTTAGTTAATAACTGACATTTATTTGATTGGTTAAAATGAAATCATTCAATCAGATTTCTGGAAATTGATTTATAGAAAGGAAAGAAATAAGAAGAGAACAATGTTATCTATAATTTTATCTATCAATCTATACAAATGTAAACTTTCCATCTTTATTATATTCTCTGTTGAATTTCCTTGATTTTAATCATTTAAATATTGAATATCACTTTATTGCTTTCAGTTAAAATGTAGTAAAAAGAACATAGAAATGGTCATTGTAATAAATAATACTAATAATAAAAACTTGATCACACTTAAGTGTTTTAATTGTTTTATTAAAAGGGATTTTGTGGATATTATTATAGCAATTCTAATAGTTGGGATCATGTATCACATGAAGCTAAACCACTATAAAAAAACTTGAAACACTCAACGTTCATTTCGTCCTATTGTGGGACTCCTCAGCAGTGTGCACCCACGATCCCTCTTCGCGAGATTTCAACCCTGGACCTTCAGTCTCGCGTGCGAGCGCTTAACCTCTATACCACTAAGCCGGCATCCAACGGTATTAATGCCTAACTTCAAACGATCCACGAAATTGGGTGACACATCCACCATTGTCTTCAGTAAAATACTATCTCCCAACAGACCTGGTTGAACTCCACTGATCACTGCTTCTCACTAGAATCCGGAAAGGACTTCATGGAGCCAGTCATTGGTGAGCACACATTGATTATTATCAGGAGTTTTGTGGATATTGTTATAGTAATTTTAATAGTTGAGATCATGATGGTTTAGCTTCAAATGATTTATGATCCTAATTATTATTGTTTTAAACAATTGTCTCTCCATTATACAACATATGAAACGGATATAGCTTCATATTCCACACTTTTCGCATATTGATAATAGTAATAAAAATATAAAATTATTTTGATATGATTGATTTGTTTATTAAATTTGAAGAAAAAGTGAGTAAAATGTTTGTATCCGTTTACTATTCATTTCAATTTTTATGAAAGTCTATTCCAGTTATAGAACATTATTTCTTGATGAAAAAGCCGTTAAAAATTGACGATTTTACTGATATTCTTGTTCTTCAAGTTTGGATAAATCAGAACTAATCAATAAGTTATAATATTTATGCATTTTCAAATATGAAGTTGGATGTATCACAAAAAAGTAATTTGAATTCGATTTCAGATAAAGTAAAATTATAATCGAGATAGTGAACCGATCAGTGTTAGACCACCACGGAAATCGTTGAAGAAATAGACGGCTGTTTCCACCTTGTATAGGACTCCTCAACAGTGCGCATTCGTAATCCTGCAGGAGGGTCTCGTAACCAAGGCCTTCGGTCTCGCGTGCAAATGCTCAAACTTCAGACTGTTGGGCTGATATCCAATGGTAAAATTACTTTAGTTGGTAGAAAAATTGAGTTCATAAAGATAAAACAAAAAAATATTAACCTTGATGAATCTTCACATTCAGTCTTTGATAAAAGGACAAGGGTCAATATGTGGTTTGTAGATGTAAATATGAAATTTTTTTACTGTAGAAGGCCTGTAGTTCAGGTCACATATTGACTTGAAACATATTGATTTAAAACGAGATAAAAGTGAACCAGTATTACGTAAAAGTATAGAAGTCTGTGGGAGTGATCTTTCACCACGTCTTCTGGCACTGAATTCAAGACTGTCATGCTTCTTATCAAGAAATTTAAATACAAACAACTAGTTTTTCATCCAGTCGTTCACATTTATAACTTCAGACAATTAGTGAGATTATGCAATTATCTTCCTGTGATGACACTGGTCTTACGTCCTAAATAAGTGAATTCCATACTTTCATTATAATACTTTCCTTATTCACGTTTTTTTATCAGTTTATATGTACAAAGCTATTTCGTCACTTTATACTATAAGCTTTCTTTTTATGTAGAAAGTATATCCACTGAAACTGCAAAACGTGAACTATTATTGCCTTCTATGCTGTTCAAAACATTGTTTATTTTCCTTATAAATTAATGTCTATCAAATGAAGTAACTATTCACCATAAATAATGAAATTTATGATCATTCACACTATTGGTATATAATGTAAAATTATTTCATACTAAAGTAGCCACTGGAGAAGTCGGGTTTATAATCCGGTTTTAAGGGATCTTTAGAAGAATGATTTTCAAACCTAATACTTGGTTTATATATTTTATTTATGTAATCTACAAAATGTGACACCTTTATTTAAAATAGACATGAAATTCATGATATTATGTTTGTTCTTATATATTCAAACTTTGTAACAAAGTTTCCTTAAAATAATCATTACTATTACATAAATAATGTCAGAAGGGGTTTTGTGGATATCATAGTAATTTAATACTTGAGATCACGAGTCGATTGAAGCTAGACCATCATGGGAAACCTGGAAGCACTGGATGGCCGTTTCGTCCTACTGTGGGGCGGGATCGTGGATGCGCACTGCTGAGGAGTTCCACAGTAGGAAATACCATGCATAGAAACTTGTTTTGTTAGCAATCCAGTATTTATTTCTCAAAAAAACTGAAACATACTAATAGTAGTATCGATCTCCAAACTGCTGTATTACCATAAAAGTTTGAGTAATTAAAATAATTCCCAAAGTGTATATCCAATGGAGTAATAGTAACATTTTGGCATCCATAACGTAGTTTTGTTGGAGTGTTTTCTTGGGAAACCATTAGTTATTTCTAAAATGTAAAATAATTCTACATTAAAAAATTGTTATGTGGTAAAATTCTTATTAACCTTATATATCAATATTATATTTCAAATAGTCACTGTGTTAGAAATCGTTCATTTTTGTTGTCAACTGGAACACAGAAACAGTTACTGAATTAATATTTTGAGACAACGGTTCGAAAGGTTTGTTGTCTATTAGGTTCGACAGAATAGGATGTAATACCCTAACATCAAACCAGATAATGTCAATATTTAAGATATACTGTTGTTTCACTTATGCGTCTCTATGGTACTGACAGTCAATCTTTAGTAATTCACTCTGGTTAACACGCTGTTTTTGGACTTATAACTTGAATTTGCATGCATTACTTATTATTCCTTTAGTTGAAACAACTTATCATAAATGACATGTTATCGGCATTTACTTACTATCTTAGGATTCTGAAGTTTTACATCATCGTTTGGTTGAGTAGTTTGTCAGCATGCTCATTAACACCATTATTTATAATGGTCTTTATAAAGTGTTCCAACTTATAATAATTGATAAACTAAGTTATTTGTACAGGGTAGATGAAGCGTTGAATAACAGTGATTTAATAAAACAAACAAAGATATTGATAGACGATCTGAAACTCTTCAAATATGTGAGTTATCTCAAAGTATACATCAAGTGAAGCAATAAACAGCGTTTAAGTCATTATTTTCATATTTGGTTTGCGATATCTGTCTAACGGTGACCAACTGAATTCTAATGAATTACATGATGCCATTTAATAATAAGTTTATTATTTTTCCAATGTGGTTCCGAACATTTATACTTGAGTAATTTTGACTAAACGTATTAACATGTCGATATACAACAACAATAGTGTACAGAATTAAGTTGCTGACCGGAACAAGGATATTCGTCATTAATTTTATTTAATTTGCAATCTTTATGCATCTTTTAATAATCATGAACTATTTCAATAGCAATAATTTTTACTAATACTTAATTTGAAATTTATTATTTCGATTGTTATGAATTTTACAAAAAAACTGACTATCATACTCCGTAAAACATTTTGTGGCCGTCAAATATCTGACTCCAGTTAGATTGGAGGAATGATTGTTATCTATATATACACGTCGCCAATCCTTGTATATAATTATCGACTTAACTCACGTTGGTGAATAAATGAATAAAATAAGTCAAATACGCAAATGAAGTTTTGAAGACGTATATTTTGTACAATCGTTGATCTGAACAAACACTCAAAGAGATAAAGAAAAGGAAATCAAGAGAAGAGAACGAAGCAAAATGATGGACGGTGGAGAAGGCATGTAACCTAACTCAATTTAATCATGGGTGACTCAATATTTATAGTCAAACAAAAGTAAGTTACAGATATATGATGAGTAGGATAAGAAATGCACACACATACGCTCGTATAAAATCAGTCAAGATTGACAAGCAAATAAATAACGAAGTCAAAATGGGAATCAAAAGAATGAATAAATTGATCTGTCCGAGAGGTAGAATAAGCTATATGGGCTTACCATAGCAACCAACACTACAAGAAATCCTTAAAACTTGTATTCGGTATAAAATAACTCATGTATTTATACGTTATTTACTTATTACCCTATGAATATGTGATATACAGAATATACTAAGGATAACTTAATCCGTTTTAAAAGCTTACACATCATATGCTTGTAGTTTTTGGTATTATACAAAATACTTTCTAAATAACATTGAGTCACGCAAAATATCATGTAACGTAAAAACAAAAATACACTCAGAAAATTCCTTATCCT
Organism: Schistosoma rodhaini; assembly: GCA_944470415.2. Taxonomy (NCBI): domain Eukaryota; kingdom Metazoa; phylum Platyhelminthes; class Trematoda; order Strigeidida; family Schistosomatidae; genus Schistosoma; species Schistosoma rodhaini. Next base: position 52,104,502 of record OX104044.1, read on the forward strand.
ATTTCTTGATAGAAATCATACAAAGAGTTTTTTCAATAAAAAAGACTTAAAACTTGTCTTATAAATCATTCTAGCAAAAATGATTGGTTTCTATATAAACACGAAATTGTATTTTCTGTCACTAATTGTGAGTTTTTGATGGAGTTTTGTTCTCTGAGCTGGATGGTTTCGGACCAAACCATCCAGCTCAGAGAACAAAACTCCATCAAAATCATTCACCTGAGCTACAAATCTTTTCCACCATTTCAAGATAAGTATGAGTAAAAAAATATCTTCCTATAATCAATATTGGTTGATCATTATTTCCAAGTGATTGTTTTTCTTTCACATATACATGGAACTTAATCGGATTAATAATATTTGTAATTGCTTAACCTCAAAATAAAGGTCAAGTTTTAAAAAAGAACCTCTTGGAGGTTTTTGAATGATTTAATAAAACAAATATCGTATATTCCTTTATTAAGTGATGTAATGAAAAAAAACTCGAATACATATACATCTGTATTATAATATGTACAATACTTCACTTAAGGTGATGAAAATTATGCATAAATGAGCTGTTTTATTGTAAACAAACGGTATAATCATGTTCGATACTGATAGGTTGTAACGTAATCCAGTATACAGTAATCTGACATAATAATTAACCTTATATAATGTATTTGAATTATATCATATTATATTAAGGTCAGTTTTGTCATAATTGATTATGATTAATGAATGGTGCGGAAAATTCTAAAGTGTGTCAAGTAAATACAAATGCATTATACTGTAAGAAGATAAGTATATATCACTAGAGATTTGTTACTTTAATAGTATATCGAAAAACTTAAAACTAAACCTGACAAGTTCATTAACATAGAATAAAAAGAAAGAGTCAAAATATGTTATCATTGTCTGTTGACTGTTATATTTCAATAATCAAAATCAAAAACTATTAGTTATATTAATTATAGAAGGGGTTTTGTGGAGATTTAGTTTTTACCATAGTTGAAAGCGTGAATCAATTGAAGCTAGAACACCATGGAAAACCTGGAAACACTGGACGGCCGTTTCGTCTTATCAGTTGAAGTTAGACATTAACACCGTGCCCGGCTATACAAAATACCGGTAAGATATAGAAGAAATATGGTATCGCTTCGAAAAAAAATTACACGTATAAGCGTAAAGGTACATAAGCCGTGCCGAGTTTAATAGTGTTTAACATGAGTTTAATAATCTATATGTATACAATGAAGAGGAAGGATTATAATTAATGTTCGAAATAGCAGAAAATTATCAGTAAAAGATTGTAGCGACATAGCGTTGCAGTCATCTTACTCTGCGACCAGATCTTGTTGTTATCGGAGTCTCTTCTTTTTGGTGCGTTAGCGTCGTTGATTCTTGAGATTCGTGTTTCGTCGGTGTGACCGTCTTCGAGGGGTTTGTACTTGTCGATTGGAAATCGCTATCAATGAAAGCTGGCTTTACTCGATCGATGCTGATTACGTCTGTCTTCTCAGCTTTTTCTACCGTGACTGTCTTATCTGTCTTCGTAATCACTTTAAATGGACCTTCATAGTTCGGCTGCAGAGGTGGTTGTACATTGTCTCTTCTGATGAATACGTGCTGAGGTACGAATGCTCTTCGTTGTTGTAGTCTGGGAAGTGCTATATTTAGATCGTTCATGTGTTTCTTCAGGCGTTGCACGTAGTTGGATACATCAGTCGGAACACTTTTACCCGAAGTGAAAAATTCTCCACGTAAACGTAAAGTAGTTCCATATACCAACTCGGCTGAACAACATCCCATATCCTGTTTAATTATTGTTCTTAAACCTAACATGACTAAATGAAGCTTACTAGTCCAATCGTTGTTGACTATGACAGATGTAAGGGATGCTTTCAACTGTCTATGTAGACGTTCAACCATTCCGTTTGCCATTGAATGGTAGGATGTCTTTCGAATACGTTTAATTTCGAGGAGTTCTGTAAGCTGCTGGGAGAGTCGACTTTCGAATTGAGCTCCTCTATCGGTTGTAATAATCGCCGGTATACCATAGTAAGAGATCCAATTTTCAATAAGAGCTTTGGCTACAGGCTCGGCTGAGGTGTCTTTTATTGGCACCGCTACAGGCCATCGGGTAAATCTATCGATGCATCTAAAAATATATTTGTACCCGTCCAAAACTGGCAGTGGTCTTACAATATCGATGTGTATATGCTCAAATCGAGTGTCTGGCTGTGAAAATGAACCCATTGGCGAGCTAGTATGACGATGTACATTGGCTTTTTGACATTTCATGCATGCTTGCGTCCAATTACGTATATCGCGATTCATTTTCGTCCATACGAAACGCTTACTGATTAATTTCATAGTGGCTTTTATTCCGGGGCGCGATAAGTTATGGATGCTTTCGAATACTTTCCATCGCAATGGTTTAGGAATGAATGGGCGAGGTCGGCCTGTCGACATGTCACATATTACTTTCGCGTTGCCGAACTTAACATCTTCGAATAATAATGACGTCGTGTCATCGAATCTTAGCTTGTTTAGTTCGATGTCTATCTCTTGTAACTTCGCGAGACCGTGATAATCAATTCCATTTATAATAATCGCGTTTATCGTTGTTCTGGACAACGCATCTGCCACTTCGTTATTATTACCTTTAATATACTGTATACTAGATGTAAATTGGGAAATAAATTCTAATTGTCGAATTTCCCTTGGCGAATAGTTATCCTGCTTGGCGTTTAATGCTTTCGTGAGGGGTTTATGGTCTGTATACACTGTGAAAATGGTACCCTCTATCATATGTCGGAAATGCTTGATTGTCAAGTAAATCGCTAATAGTTCTCTTCCGAACGTACTGTACCTCGTTTGTGTAGGATTTAATCTCTTCGAGAAAAATGAAATCGGTTCCCATGTACCGTTTACTAACTGCTGCAGTACAGCTCCTACTGCTATGTTCGATGCGTCCTTCATGATGGCTAGTGGCGCTTCGCTCTTTCGTCGTACGAATATCATTTTCTCATGAAGTGCTCGCTTAGCGTTCTCAAAAGCCTGTATAGCCTCTGTCGATAGATGGAATGTCCGGGTATTTCCTCGCAAAGCGTCCGTTAATGGCTGTAGTATTGCTGCGCAGTTTGCAATAAATCGCCTATAATAGTTTATTGGTCCCAAGAATCGTCGTAACTTTTTTTGTGACTGAAGCAACGGATAATTACGAATAGCAGCAACTTCTGCTGGAACTGGCATGATACCTCGAGCATTTGTCATGTGCCCCAGGAATTGCAATGATTTCTTTCCAAATTCACATTTCTCCACGTTAATAGTGACACCATGTTCTTGAAGTCTCGTGAATAACTGTCGTAGATGTTGTAGATGTTCTTCCACAGTAGCGCTAGCTACTAATATATCATCGATATATGCGTATACCCCTGTCAAACCTATAACAACCTGATCAATAAATTGCTGAAAAGTTTGGCTGCATTAGTTAGTCCAAATGGCATTCGCAAAAACTCAAATAAACCAAATGGAGTGATTACAGCCGTTTTTGGTATATCTTCTGGGGCCACTGGTAGTAAGTCTGAACAAGATCAATTTTCGAAAACATCGTGGCACTTTCCATCTCGGTAGTGATGTCGTGGCACTGGGTATCTATCTGCTATCGTTTGCTTGTTAAGGGCTCTATGATCTCCACATGGTCTGATTTCTCCATTCTTTTTGGGAACCATATGTAACGGAGATGCCCAGGGACTATTAGATGGCCGTATGATACCGAGTTTCACTAATTTTTCGAATTCTCGTTTCGCGATTTTTAACCTTTTTGGATCCAACCTTCGCGCTCTTACTTTAGTCGGCGGACCTTTCGTGACGATGTGGTGCTGTACTGGATGTTTAAGATCTCTGTTGTCGTACGGTGCCCTAGTCAAATCGGCGAACTTATTTAGAAGTGACTTATACTGCTCGTTCTTATCTTTCGAAACTACTAAATTCATAGATACGCGATCGGTGGTCTCCTCCTCTCCATTCACTAGTTGGTTTCTTCGAGGATCTACTAATAGGTCAAAATTCTTTAAGAAATCGATACCAATTATGGGTACGGACACATCGGCGATTACAAATTCCCAGCAAAGTGAAATATTACGGCCGAAATTCAAGGTTAGTTTTCGCTTGCCATATGTCTTTATGTCGGATCTATTCGCTGTTTTAAGAGCTAGCGAAGTATCGATATTTTATTTTTCTTTGTTCAATGGGGGCACGACGCTTATCTCCGCCCCCGTGTCTACTAAAAATTGCGCGCCTGTTACTTTGTCCTGAACATAAAATAAACGATTGCTCCTGGGAGCTGCGTTAATTGTCGTAGTAGTTACTGAGAATCGGTGGGATCGTTTAAATTTGCATAGAGATCTGCATTTACGAGCTCTGTACCCAAATGTTTGATGGTACCATAATATAGTAGGATCTAGGAGTCCCTTAGAAAACGATCGATTCCTGTCTCTTGATCGGCTACGCGACCAACTTCTTTTCCTGTCGTTGCGATTTAAGCTCGTTAGTTTGTGGAATAGCACATTAATTTCCTTTTGCAGCGCCTCGATTCTTTCGTCTACTGATGAGTTGAGGGTTTGTGAAGTCGCGTGTCTCATTCTCTCGTTAATCTTATCGGCTATTTTAGCGATGTTGTCTATGTCTACCTCGCTGTCTCCAACAGCAAGGGTCTGCTGCACGTTCGGCGGGAGTCGTCGTAACCATAACTGGTAAAATATATTTTTATCTACATTTCTGTCTCCAATTACGTTGCTCATATACGTTTTTAACTGCGAAGGCGTTCTATCTCCGATCTGCACTTCACTGAGCAATTGCTCGACAGCTTGTGAGTCATTTAAAGAGAGAGCTTTTACTACTGCCTTTTTCAATACGTCGTACGGATTTATCGCATCCGGCTTAGTCAGGACCTCTCACACCTTGTCTGCTACTTCGTCAGGAAGTATTGAGCTTGCATAGCCGAACTTATGTCGCTGTAAAAGAATACGATTGGCTACAAAGTAATTTTCAAGTCTAGTTACCAGATTTGAGGATCATTAACATTAAAAGAGGGAATATTAACATTAATAACTTCCACGGATGGTGACTGTGAAAGATCGATTGTGTCGTTGTTTAAAGACATTAATAAGAAAAAAATTAAATAATATGTGAATATAACGTAATTTTCACTTAGAGAAATGGATCGACGATAACAATGATAACAACAAATGGTACAATTTATAACATAGAACGGACTTACTGAATTGCACCAATATATCAATTGTTCGTGAATAATCGTTATTTATTATGAATATTATCGTTAAGTTCAATAATGTTTACGGGATAATGTAAGTGGTATAATAAATCCACAATTATGATTATAAACCAGATAATAATTCGAATAGAAACAGAGTACGTTGAATTTTGGAAGTGAAATTATCTCGTCGAAAATTGTTTTGTGTTCCCTCGGCATCCAATTCTGTTGCGTCGTGCTCGTTCGGCGAGGCCTCCAATTCTGTAGTGCCGCGATTCATTAATTGTTCGTTTCGATAACCGTTAAAACTCTGATCTTTACGGTGTGTGAAATCAGAAGACAAAGGATAGCAATGACTACAGTTTATTGTCGAATAACTCAGGTTAGAAAGTTAACAACACCTGAGCGAATATGAACGAGTGTGTGGAGACGGGACTATAAATCATATTCTGTAGACAGTCTTTCATAGTTTTGCATGTATTATATATATATATAGTCGTAAGGTAAAAATGAATGAATTGTAGGTTTTCAAAAGTGTTTTTATTATTCGAATTTCAATATTATGTAAATATATTGAAAATAAGCAAAGATGGATAGTGGCTAGTAGTGGAATCGAGGACGCGCGTTTCGTCCTATTTGAGACTCGTCAGCTGGATGTACCTGCATCTCAGTGTTGATGTTCACTCTGGGACTCTGACCCAATATCGTTCGCTTCAAACGTCAAAGCGTTATCCACTCGGCCACTGAGTCCTGATAGCCACTTCAAACAAACAATAATGAATTAATTTAAACTTCACCCCATCGCACAAGCAAGTGGCTATTAGGACTCAGTGGCAGAGTGGATAACGCGTTGGCGTTTGAAGCGAGGGTACTGGGTTCGAGTCCCAGGGTGAACATCAACACTGAGATGCAGGTACATCCAGCTGACGAGACCCAAATAGGATGAAACGCGCGTCCTGGATTCCACTGCTAGCCACTGTCCATCTTTGCTTACCATGCTTGTGAATTAAAGCTATATCGAGGCAATTCGCACAGTATGCACATATGCCAATTAGAGACTGACCAGTTGCAGTCCTAAAAACATCAATGGGAAGATCCAAACAAACAATAATGAGTGAATCTATTGAAGTATTTAGTTGATGGAAAGAACCAACTTTGAAATCTGATGACTATATAAAAGAATTTCAATAGTAAATAATTTAGTCTAACATAGCATTGACGTTTTATCCAATACACTAAAGATAATGTTTACGATTATAAATCTGCGTGAAACAAATTAAAATTTCACTGAGAGTATGAATTATATCATGGTTGGTCAAATCTATTTCTAATATGTCCCGTATGCCAAGTAAACTAAGTTCAGGATTTCATTCCACTTACCTCAACAACCAAAAGGCAAACCGAATAGTCTAAGATGTTAAGACAAATACCTCATGACTAAAAATCAGTCTGATAGATGACGTATGTGCAGCACTAATAAATTAATGTTATTAATATTGCGATTAATTTTATTTTTGATTATCGTGATAAAATGACGTATAGTAAATAAATTCTCTATAAATGAAACACCTTCCGTAAAAAAAATTTATCTGTAATTTCAATTTTTAACTTCCTTATTTTTTATTACGTATGGAACTTGTAATAATAGAACATTATTTAATAGTTGAATTCATTAGTCAATTGAAGCTAGACTACCATAGAAAACTTGAAAGCATTCAATGGCCGTTTTGTCCTAGTATGGGTTTCCTTAGCAGTGCGCATCTACGATCCGGTACGTGGGTTTAGAACCCAGTACGCTTAACCTCTAAACTACTGACTCGGTATTCAACGGTGTTAATGTCTAACTTCAACCAATCTACGAAACTTAATCATCGTCCACATTATTTATCGAGTATCATATAGAAATAGAATAATTGGCGAGACTATAATTTATGGATACAGTATTTAGTATACAGTTCACAACAATTATTATAATTTGCCTTAGTCTGAATCTGGATAGAGAAAAAAATGTTCTTATTCTAGAAGACTTCTGACATTTATTACATCGAAAGATAACATCATCACGGTAGTCTGTACAAGGTCTGCAAGTCAATTGATTACCAAATAAAGGAACTTCTTAGTAGTTACATTTATTGTAGCCGCTTGATTGTCATGTCTTCTTTAAAATCTTCTGTAAATCGATTGTACATGAGCATCAAGTATTGAAATTGGCTCTGTGACCTTGAAATACCTCAAACTCTTCTAATTGGCTCGTCCAAAAATTATAGTCTCGCCAAATAATTTTTTTTGAAATAAACTAATAAATGACATATGAAGTACCATAAAAGTTTGACATTCCATTATCAAAATTGATCTCATCTCATTACATATACACAAATAACAGTTGTTTTTTAATGTCTATTATTGTTTTTTTTTGTAAAAGCATCTAGAATACATGATTACGTAATAAATAGGTTTATGAATAAAGTAGTACAAGTAATAAATCATACATTTGAATGTTTTAAATTTAGTTTAGTTATTTGAAATTGTGTAGTTAAAATGTACCATTATAAAATTCCATAATGTAAAAAATAAGAAAAACAAAACTAAGAAAAATGACAGTTGTTTGCGATCGTCGATATATATTTAAAACTAAAGTATTTGGTTCCAGTCTAAAAGTAAATATTCTGCATATTTTCTTGACAGTTTTACTTTAACACAAAAAACGTTTTTTTGTTTCATAATCCATTTCAACCATATAAAATTACTAAAATCTCCACAATACCCCCATCTAATAACGATCGTGTGCGCAGTAGTGACTGCTCCATGAGGTATTTTTTGAAGTTCTAGTGAGAAGCAGTGACCATTGGAGTTCAACCAGATCTGTTGGGATGTAGTATCGTTTGTCATGTTAAGCCCATATACTTTATTCTAGTTCTGGCCAAGCCAATTCGCCTATCCATTATGAGTCATATTCTGATCTTGTTAATTATTCGCTTATTAACCTTGACTACTTTTTTATATGAACGCATGTGTATGCACACTTCGTATCTTATGCATCATATGTCTGTCATCCATTTTTGTCTGACCATAAATGTTGCATAAAATTATCCGCCAACTCCAATACGCATTATTTTCGTTTCACACTGGAGTTGGCTTACATGCCATCTCCACTACGCATCATCTTTGCTTCGTTCGTTAACCTATGCTCATGTGCTCACAGCTTTCTGGTCTGCATCATTTATAAATAAAAATGTAGTTGCCGCTTGCCTTCGCCTTCTGATATTATGCACCGTTAAGGTTTGTATTATAACGGTTATCAGGGTGAACAATTAACGAAGCACGGCACTACATGGAGACAGTATTTCACTAAAGACAATGCTGGATGTGTCGCTCAATTTCGTGGATCGGTTGAAGTTGACACCGTTGAATGCCGACTTAGTGGTATAGAGGTAAAGCGCTCGCGCGCGAGACCGATAGGTTCAGAGTTGTAATCTCACAAGGTGGGATCATTTATGCGCACTGCTGTGGAGTTGCACACTAGAACGAAATGGTCGGTGTGTGATTCCAGGTTTTCGATGGTAGTCTCATGATGGTAGACTCATGATTTCAACTATATAAAATTACTAAAATCTTCAGAAAACCCCACTTCTAATAATCGGACATTGTAATAAATGGATTGAAATATAAGCACAAAGAATGTGTACTAAATATTATGTTCATAGGATCGATGTAAATATAAATGTCACCAAAACTTATTTATGATATATATACAAGGAATTAAAATGTCTTGAGCTTCCATTATTTAAATCAAATGTAATTTTGTTCGTTTGATACATTTAAACGTTCATTATTTCACTGATCATTAAAATAATAGAAAATGAATCGAATAATCAGGTTATTTGTTATATTAATTTCGAACTTCTATTACGTAATAATATAAATTCTTTTTAACTATGAAGTATGATTATTCAATAGTCATGCAAGGGAAATGGTGAGGATATATTAGATAAAGCATTTAGTAACTCTTACTAAAGATAATACTTCTATCTAGTTCACTGTTTCACAGCTGTTTAAACTTAAAAACATCGTAGTCGTATTGTAACTGAATAGTGGGAAATTTGGGTTCTTCTAGATTATTCGTTTATAACATTTATGGTATGACAAGGTTAAAAAGGCAAAATTACATTCTTTTACTAATAGTATTTTTTGTTCTGTATTAATTCAGTTTTTAATTCAATGTGGTGAATACTCAGTGTAGTATTTATTCTATTTTCCAGTGTGATATTTTACTCAGTATAATATTTATTCCTTTGAGTGGAAAGTTTTATTCAAGATATGATATTTTTGTATCAGATTAACACGAACTATGCTCAGCATGACGGACAGCAAATGATTTGTTGCAACCTTGGGTATTTTTCATATATTTGATTTCATCCTAATTATTAATCAAAATGGGTGTACAAATCACTATATAAACGAATGTATTTTCAACTAGGGTTGTCATCGTGTTTTTGGTTAATAAATCTTCACTTGCACCAGTCTTAGAGTTCTTACTTCGCGTTATAGGAATTGTAGTGGTTTCTCGTTTCACAAGTATAAGTATTAAGTGATTACGACATAACAAGTTGACAATGCAGTCATAACAATTTATAATTAAAACTCATCTGCAGTATTTCAATTTCACTCTTTAGATTTTTAAGTAAACAATAAAATTATTCGCAGTTTGTTAAACAAATTTTAACTGATATGCATTGATAAAGAACACTTTGTGGGAGAAAAATAGCATTTTTCTCTTATATTCTTCACTAAAGCTATACAGTATCATCAGTAGTGATATAACAAATAAAGCAGACCACTGAAAAATATAAAATGTTTGAATTATGGGTGATTTTGATTGTACTAAAAATATTCTGCATATTTTCTTTTGTACTATTTAAGTTTGGATTAATTTAATTTGATTATTTATTTACTTTGAAGAGGTTATTTACGTAAAGTCATGAAACGTCAGAAATACAATTTTTTCTACTCGTTGGGATAGAGGAATTAGTATATTTATTATAAATTATAGATTGTTTGAAATTTTCAAGCATAGCAGAATAAAAAGCATTAACTGATCGGAAGTATGGAGGATAATTTCCTATTTTGCATCTATGAAATAAACAGCAATCTAATAGTAGTAATGAGAAACTGAGAGTGAAAAATATAGTCAAATAGTCAAATACCTTGGGAAAAAGAAAAAAGCCGGAAGTATCTAAATTCACGACATCCACATATATTTACTAATTCGACTGCTTTAAGTAGCCAGTTTTGTAGAGCACACAATTTAGTAAGTCCATCATCGCATAGCAGAACACCATCTGTCTTGGTTGAGCAAAGGATAGATAAGAGTGATTAACTTTTCTATCCTCACCCACTTTATGAATACAGGTCATCAAGTTTACTTGAATAAAGGTTTCAAGGTTATTTACCATATTCTATCAAATTTGCCACATGGTTTATGAATTCCTCTTTCTCACATTTCTGAAGCTAATGCAATCCATGTTCACAAACCAAACCTTTGCATAGCAAAGATGTTCGTACAACCAATCTCGCTACCTGTGCCGTCGGTATGGGTATGGTACGCTTTCTTTAAAAAATATTTTAACTATTTTTTAATCCCTTTCACTTTGTATTTTACCTATTCTCAACATTAATCTCTTGATTCTTACATAACTACTGTAATATTGACCTTTCATCAAACTATTTTCTTAGTTCCTTCTTTTATTATATATTATGCAACGTAGTAACTGTTCAGGATTTTTAATAATTACTTTGATTATATATATATATATATATTAGTCCAAAGCCATAATGAAAAACTAATTGAAAAGAAATCGCTTCGCTCGACTCGTCCTTCTTTTTTTTTTATAAAATATCGAAATGGGAATTTTCACTCACAAAAATGAAATGTATGTAGGAACTGTAAAACTTTACATTTCATTCTTAAATACTAACATTGTTCGATACGTATCTAATTACTTTAAAAGAATGTTAAAAATCTAGTTGTTTCGAAAGATAGAACGGGACCACTTCTCGCAAATATCTTAGTGACTGTTGAATTCGAAAACGTAGATTCTGAGGCATTTTACGAACTTGGTTCAAGTTTATACGATAGATCTTTATCGAAAAGTTCTGTGCGACAATTCAGAAATCTGTGTGAAACTTAACAAATGCAATAGTAGTGTGCATAAACACAGTTATAAGTCGTTGGAAAGTTATTTTATTACTTCGGATTCCTTACTTGGTCTATTTTTGGATTTTCCTCCAAAATCAAATATGTGAAAACTTTTTCAAATTGCCCTTCAAATAATATTATCATAGAAAGTAGGTGAAATGTTATTGTCGGGAAGCTATAATCTTTTCATTAAACATCGTATATATATGTGTTTAAAATATTAAGAATGTTCAGCCTTAATTTTCACTAGTAAACTTAATTGTCTCTATGACCACAGTGTAGATATTTATTTCTTACTTTTTGTTCTTCAGTTAATCACTTTATTGAAAACCGATAGTTTCGATGATCATCCTTTCTTTGTACCTTCATTCAAAAACATAGTGGCCAATAAAGATAAATGAAATAAATTTCGTAAACATTCAAAATATTTCAATGAAAAGTGAAAACTAGTGCCATGAAAACGTTTAACTGTAAAATCATTGTTCATCTGAGAAACCTTAAAATCATGTCAACAATAACATAATAGTTGTTAAAAATAAGTAACACATGGATGATCTTCAGTTATTCACAACTCCTTTAAGTATCTACCGTCGGAAACATGTGAAAAAATATATGTTTCTTGAATAGAATATGACTGTCTGTAATTATAAGGATATGGAGATTGTTGAGATTCAATGAGATCATGAAATGAACAATGTTGGACAATCACTGATAACATGAAAGCACTAGACGGCCATTTTGTTCTTGTATGTTACTTAACAGAAATGCGATTCCAAGATTCCGCGCGTGAAAACCGGACTGAGGACTTTCGGTCTGGATTTTCAACACATAACCTCTAAATCACTCAATCAGCATTCAGTGATGTTAATATCTATCTTCAATTAATCCAAGGTGTTTCACAACCATCTTACATTGTCTTTGGTTAGTAACTGTCTCAGACCGATCATAGATAAACTCAACTGGTCACAACTTCTCACTAAAACTCCGAGAACACCCTCTTAAAACTAGTGGCTATGGGTAACCATCAGTTTTCAACTATCTACTTTTGATTGATATTCATGCATATTCCAATTTCCTCCATTATTATAAAACCCTCTTAGTTCGATATTTAAAGTAGTATATAATTATTCTTCTGTAAAGTTCACACTTTTGATATAGTTTCCATAATGATTTTGTATAAGATCATAAAAACGGACAGCCATTAAAGATAATATGAGACTGTAAACAAACGATAAAAGCCAAACAATATACACAGATTTTTACGTTATAACTAAAAAGTTCAAATCAACAAAATCTAGTTATAAGTGCTTTTACTAAGTGAAATTCAATTAGATTTCTTAACAAAGGTTAAGTTAATAAATTTTAATAAAAATAAATTTATTTTAGAGCCAATATTGAGGAGACTATAGTTTATGAATAACCTCTAAAGAACACCTAATTGATCTTGAACGAAATTCACCTATCTACTAGAGTCCAAAGGGGATTCAAAATTAGCAATAAGAATTAAGATTAGAATTAAGACTTGGGTGTTTCAGTTAAATAAAATAGTTAGGGTTTTCATTATGAACTGACATCAATTTCAATATCAAAATGCTATTTATCTATTTGCTTGAATGAATTTCATGCCGAGATACAAGACTCTCTATCTAAAGATCTATCTGGTTCGTTCAGAAATTATTGTCCACTTAAATATTTAATTAGTTTCTACAAAAGTATATAAGACAAAGGATGGATACTTATCAAGTTATCATAAAACACTTTTACTTAAATTAATACCATTGCATTATTAAAAAAATATTATTTATTGAAGTGTAAGATTCCATATTATTTAAAACATTAAAATATTTTACATTTAAATTATGAAACAAATTGACAAAAACTAAGTGACAATTTTCGTTTTTTTCGTCCATTTCTCTTAAGAAATACTTCTCTAAAAGCGAGGATGAATAGTGGGTAGCAGTGGAATCCAGGACGCGCGTTTCGTCCTATGCCGGACTCGTCAGCTAGATGTGCTTGCATCTCAGATTTGATGACCGCTCTGGGACTCGGACCCCATACCGTTCGCTTCAAATGCCATCGATTTATCCACTTAGCTACTGAGTCCCGATGGCCACCTCCTCGTGCAATGGGGTGAAGTTTTAAATTCATTTATTGTTGTTTACTTGTATCTTGCATTTGTTATTTAAAACTGCAACTGATCAGTCTCTTGTTGGCATATGTGCATCCTGTGCAGACAGCCTAGTTATTGCCTTTGTATCAAGCCCATTCAACTACTGTATTATTTGTGTGCTCTCTGTAATCTTAACATTTAATCCACTTTGTAAATTTAAGTGTGAGTCTGATTGAGCGCATATGTCTGCACATCAACCCTTAATCTGTTCTCTCATTGGTTGCAAACAAAGACAATCAATAATTTATTCACAACCATTAACACTCATAAATATATATGGATTTCTAACACTCACACACACACACACTTGTTTTCCCTGTGTGCTTGCTGTCTGTACGCTTGCTGGTTTTACCGAGCTTCAACAATAAACTATCTCTATAACTGGTGTTCAGGCTTTTGAATAATCTTGAGTAAACCCGTAATTCTACTAGGAGATTTAGCCTGCAGTAAATATTCAGTTAGCGGGATATTATTTATTTATTGGAGTCAGATATAGAAGAATTAATCCTCTGCACCTTAATTCACAAGCATTATAAGTAAAGATGGATAGAGGCCAGCAGTGGAATCCAGGACGCGCGTTTCGTACTATTTGATACTCGTTGGCTGAATGCTAACAAGAGACTGATCAATTGCAGTCCTAAATAACAATGGGAAGATACAAGTAAACAATACCGAGTGAATTTAATACTTTTCTTTATCTATCTAAAAACTGAAAACTATAGTACGATAGATAAGTTATTGAATAAACAATCAAGAATAAAGTCATTCAATAATGAGAGATAAAAAGAAAAAAAAGAAACGATACAATCAAAAAAATAATTTAATACAAGAAATGAAAACAATAGATTCTTATTTCTTTTCTTAGAACATATTATTTATCATAATAAAAGAAAATAATAATGTAAAAGTTGTATTGTCTTTAATGTACACATGAAGGAAATCTACTTAAGATGTGAATTATATTATTTTGATTGATTTGACAATATGAATCTGGGAAACAAAATCAATAAGTATCAAGGAAAGTATAGTTAGTATTGCATCCAGTTATAAGATTAACAGTCTATGAATCAAGTTCAATGGGATTTTTGTAACTTTAACAAAATTATTTCTAAAGGTAATAGTTAATGTGTAGACATTAAACTATAACGAGTGCTGAATGTCAGTTGTTGGAGATCACTTTTCGTAAATTCCTAGATTTAAGCTTGATGCTGGTTAATTTTTGTCCGTATAATTATGAACAAAGACTGAAAATTATAGTGTTAATAACAGTTATGATCAATACAAGAACAGTACATTTGGAAAAGAAAGATTGAAAGTTGAAAATTTACAAACCTTGGTAAATAGTAAACAGAACAAAGGATTATTAATATATTCCTGATTTTCAGTAATTACATAATGGGAAAGAGCAATAATTAAGTTCAATATCCACAAAATACGTAATAAAAAAACTCAATTTTTGATTTTAACAAAATGTTCAATGCTTTTCGATTCACACAATTAAGATGTACAACTCAACCATATATCTTTTATTCATTATCTCTGATTTAATTCAGCCAACCAAATTACAGTGTGATTATCAATTATAGTGTATAGAAGCTGTAAATAACTTTGAGCGATGTCATATGACTACAGTCAATTTGAGAGAAAACATTTGACGTAGGTTTCGTATTAACTGACAAACCATGGTCGATAACAACCTATAACCTAGAAAATATAAATTCAGAATACCATAGATAATAACTTGAATATTTGTACGTTGTTTGCACATCTAACACGAATAGTGTATAATTTTCATAAGGTGTTTAAATTTGTTTTACCGAACTTTATGGGATACAGTTTATGTGATGTGATATATTAAAGTGTGGTTTTAACTTTCGTTAGTACGAACATAGTAATACTACATCTAGCCTATAGTCAATTGATTAATCCTTAAGTCTATAGCAGTAGCATTAGTACTTAAAAATATTTCGGATGTTTAGGAGCTATTCCCAACTTAATCATAAAAGATTTATTGGCTTGTATAAGCTGGTTGTTGGTGAAACCTAGTAATTTGGATACCCACTTTTGAATGGAATATTTTTCCCTAATACCTCTGTGTAAGGACGGCTGTTTGTGAACTAAAGAAAGCTCTAAGTAGCTCTGAAAGAGCCGAAGACATTCCATACATGTTCCGGGTTCTACTGTTAGCTACAATTTGAAAAAGAAATATAATACTTAAAATTAGATAAATGCGATAATTTAATCAATGATAAGAACATATGTAACACAAGTTTTGTTTATATAAAGTCTATTCTTTCAATTGCAAGAGTGTAAGACATTTTTAGTGTTATTGATGTGAACCGCGAAACAAGAAGCCGTAATAAACTACGGAGGCTATTTTTAGAGACGTTATTTCATTTAATTCAAAGTTTGTAAAACTGTAACATTTACTTTTGTCTCTAGTCTATTCTACAGATCATAAGCTTTCGTTTGATGCATGATTCATTGCCATAACATTTTCTGTTCCAAAACTATTGTAATTTAGACGCAACCTTTTGTACTCTATTTTCTACTATAATCCCCCAGTTTTGGACATAATTGTATTTTCCTAATTATTGTACGTCGTGGTCAGGTAAGTCATTTATTTATTCATGTATCTTTTTACATTAATCTGAATCGGGAATTCGAGTGCTAGATCGGGATTGGAATAAAGTGATTAGTGTTCCAATTGTCCTAGTCTTCTCTCTCTCGCGTGCCTACCAGCCAATCAGGGACAGAATAGTTTTCATCTCTGTACCCCGACTTCGAATATACGCATACTGGCCTCAAGGTTAAGCCAGTCAGCCTATCGCGTGAAGTTATACTCGGCACTAAAGTGGGTAAACAGATTCAAAGACGTAACAGTGCCCCCAAATGCCCTGGTACGGCCGAGAGTGGGGAGAGTCTGCTTTTCTTCTCAAAATGCTCTCACCTTGCCGCGCGAATGTATAGCATCTGCTAGGAAAGTCCTACTCACTGCCTTCTCATGGCGGGGTGTTGCTTACGAAACTGAGAGGAAGAAAAGCGAATGTCCGGCGCTTTAACCGGGTTGGTGGACACGGAAAGTTCACCTAGGGGAGTTGGAAAACCCTGATTCCAAACCAATGTTGCACATGGGCTCCAGGATCCTGAGGGAACAAACGGCGTATGAACCAATCGCTGGCCACCGGCTACCATGGATTTGCATCTCCTCAAGATGCTCCACTGCCTTGTGGACTAGACCTTTCAGTCAAAGTCTCGGGGTGTGGCACCTTAAGAAAACCACCTACTTCAGTTCGGGCACCTGAGCAGTATCACAACCCTCACACAAATCAAATGAGATTTGTGAGGCGCATATTTATCTGGTGCTTGCTTGTACCAATATTTATGTGTTTAAATAAATAAATAATAGGACGTAACAGTTATCTAATGTAACATTCATAATTGTATAAATCGTTTCGTTGCGACCATCGGAAAACACAAGTTTAGACTTACTAAACAATGTATCAGTGTTGTATTAATACATTTAACCGTTGAATAAGAGTCATTATTCCAAAATAAAAAAAATTAATGGACAATATCAAATGGTTTATTGTTTGAAGTGAAACATTTAATAATTTTTCTTTTAATTTCACTGTCAATTTCAGTGAAAATATATGATTTAAAGATTCTTGCAAACCACTTGGTATTGAGCACTTTTATAGTACACAACCATGACCTTATAAATCGGATGGAATAAACTATTTCCAATTATTAAACAGAAAAGTAGAATATAATTTATCATGTTTTACTTTAGTCACTTTATGATATAGCGCTATCGTCATTCATTAAATGTTTGATATATCATTTTTAGATAACCGATTGTGATAGTCTTCTCTCTTTGAAATAAATAAACTCACAACACAATTTGCCTATCTAATATCGAAACAGGCTAACAATAATTACCATCTATGTTATAATTGTATGAGAAAAGGATAAAATTTTCAATTCATGAGGAAAGTTCTAACAAGGTTAATAGGTACTGATAAAAGCTTGACGTTATTGTCATATATATATATATACATGATTAACGAACCGAATTTATTTTTCTACTTTAATTATTTTCTTTGAATCTAATTACAAAATATGCTTGAATAATTTTTCTCATAAAAGCAAAATGATTTATTCAATCTTTTGTTATTTCCGAAGATTTATTTTTCTTTGAAAAAAAAGTAAAAAGTAAAAAGCGTCCTTGTGGACGTATGCATATATATATTCAATATTTCAGTTAATAAAAAGCAGTTGATCAAAAGACCTATATGCTAGTATGGTGTGTGCTATTGATATCAATTGATATAAATAGTATGTATCATCAATCGTAGGGGGTGGCTCTATAGGAAGAAGGTTAAAAAGATCGGAGAGAAAAGAACGAGAGCAGAGAGTGATTGATATAGAAACGAAGGGACAACAAAGTCTGAGAAAATTGACTGGTATTTTACAAACGAGGTATTGCTGTATGGTTCTCAGATTTTACCAAGGTATTCTGTAATGTATTAATATACATCATGTTGTTCCCGCCTGTGTTTTCGTTCACTCTACTATTTTCATGCTTAATATTCACTCGTTCACCATAAATAAGCCAACTAATATTGGTTACTGCCTAATGATTGCTTAGTTTTTCAATATAATAAATTTAAAGTTCGTGAGTTTCAAAAACATATCAACATCATTATTTAGCTTCTTGAGTAAATCATTAGTTAGCAGGTCGATAATATGTAAAAAAACTTTTCAAATAATTGCTTCGTTCAGCTTAAGATCTTACAGTCTATACAATTGTAAAGTTTACAAAACACGACGGTCAGATGTTTTACAACTTGTATTGTAGCTTGTCATGAAAACTTATAATCAAATAAAAATAACAGTCATCTAAAAATGTTGTCACATAGGATTATTTTGAGTAATTGGTTGGACAAATGCGCTCGTCTTAAGTCGTCTATGAAAGGTTTATTCATATGTATCTTGATACCATTTTAATAGTTTTTGAACTGACTTTAATATAATTTTCTAGTTATTATTGTAATCGTTTTCTATCATTTTATAATGAAAATAATTTAAAAAATCCAATGAAATAACCATTATTATATCCTATATTTTTTAGCGGTATTGCGTCATACTTCTTCAGAATATTATTTAAAGGAGAATTGAATAAATCAATAGTAAAATAATACTTTCTCAATGACTGAAATTAAAGATACTGATATGTCATAAGTTACTTAATGTTGACAAATAAGAGTCATTCGGATCAGGCTTAATTAATTTTACGAAGTGTGGTTGCGTGTGCTGAATAATAAATTTCAAAGAAACTGTTGTTTAGTACTTCTTAATTCTTAATATCCCTTCAGTTGATGTAAATTTTAACAAATACTATTATCTCAGGTATTTAAGTTTAATTAAAGAGAGTTTACTGATAACTGTTAAATAAGTAGACGGATAATGTGCAAAGACTTGTTTTTCTTTTACAAGTTATATGCATTCACCTTATGAATAATTTAAGTTTACTGACATTGGAACACATTTTGCCTGTGAAATCTGATTGCATCAATAGTACAAAACTTATGTAGATTCATTAGAAATTTGTTATACCATTATCTACTCCTAAACAGAAGATTTAGTAAACAATCCTATTAATTCTTAATACATGAGTTTTATGAATACTATTACATCTTCATAGTTTACACCACGGAGTTCCATAGCAAGATTAAATAAATGTCCAGCACTTTCTATTTTTCAATGGTCATCTAAGTGAAGCGACTCAGTAATGTAAACCATGAGGCTCCTACCAATTTATCATACTTTTCATTTGCTTCCTATCCTTCACAATTTATATATTTAATCTGCTTATTCACCCACACACTTCTTATCAAGTAATTTAAATAGTTATTATTTTAGAAGGCTAATTATTTTTCAAGCATTGACCTACTTCCATTGTCAGTATATTTGCTAGCGCTATGATACAGCATATAATTCCTTTATTTACTACCATAATCTGTCACCTTATAATCAATTTTTACTTTTTGAGTATTATGATTACTCATGTCTTCCTTTTCTTAAATATCATTAATGGTTTAATGTCTTTTTCTACACATATATGAATATTGAAGTATGGTGTCATAGAGGTTGTTTGTATTATGTTTTTCCAAATAACCAGCCATCTGACGCTAACATTTTCTATTCACTACTAACAAAGTAATCAGTTATATAATAATAAACTAATCATTCATTAAGAAATAAGAGTTAACTTATATATTTTGATTAGGAATGTGTATAGATAGATCTTATAGTGTTATCACATTTATTGTACTGACATAAAAAATGAGATTTTTTTTCATAGAAACTAAAGATAAACTAAAATTTTATGAACTATTGAAGAATTTTCACTTCGAATAGAAAAACTTTTGTTTCCAAGATAACAAAATTATCTTTTTTAAGAAAAATAAGCTATGATAATAAGATAAGACGTTTTAATATAATGCACTCCGTTAATTATATTAAATTATAAACAAAGTATATATATATATAGTCGTTAGGTAAATTTGAATAAATTGCAGGTTTTTCAAAATGTCTTTTTTATTCAAATTTCAATATTATGTAAATATATATTTAAAATAAGCAAAGATGGATAGTGGCTAGTAGTGGAATCGAGGACGCGCGTTTCGTCCTATTTAGGACTCGTCAGCTAGATGTACCTAGATCTCAGAGTTGATGTTCACTCTGAGACTACAACCCAATACTTTTCGCTTCAAACGCCTTCACGTTATCCACTCAGCTACTGAATCCTGATAGCCACTTGTCTGTGCAATGGCGTAAAGTTTAAATTCACTTAGTATTGTTTGTTTGAATCTTATATCGATGCAATACGCACAGTATGAACATATGTCAATTAGAGACTGACCGGTTGCAGTACTAACAAATTGATGGGAAGATTCAAACAAACAATACTGAATGAATTTAAAGTAATGATTAGTTTCAACTATCAAATATTACAAATGAAAATGGTTAGCAATTGTTTCAAGCGTACAAATACTTTTTTCTTACTATTTTCTTTAGTATTATGTTAAACATTCAACAAATTGTTTTACTCACACGATAACAATAGTAATTGTTAAAAGATAAATGTTTATACAGTCGAAGTGAGATTTCTTGTAGAAGAATCAAACCATGGTATTACGAAAATTAAAACGTAAAACAAAAAAAAAATTTTTCTTTTATATCGATGAAAGCTCGAAATATTATTCAAATCATAACAGTATTTACTAACTATTGCATGCACTCATATATAAGAGATGAAAACTTTTGTTTTTAAATTAATTTCTTATTTCATCTAAGAAAATACGAGATGATTTCATTATAATGCAATGATTCTTTTACATAAAAATGACCTTTTTATATCACAGTTTGATGTTTTATTAATAATAATAGCATTGATGATCACAGTGGATCTGATGGAGATGTGGAGGCGCGGATCGGCAAAGCAAGAGCAAACTCTCACATGGAATCCTGAAGACCAAAAGAGAAGAGGAAGACAAAAGAACACATTACGCTGGGAAATGGAGATAGACGAGAAGAATGAACAACAATTGGAAGGGCCAGTACAGAATGAGTCAGAGAATGCTGGTCGGCGGCCTATGCTCGATTGGTAATAACAGGCGTAAGTAAGTATTTTTTTGAGTGTATTGAATATTGTTAAAGTGTTAATGGTAATAACTTAGTTTGTAGGGCTTTGGATTACTTTCTTGTTGATATTTTAACTGAATTTCAATCTTAGTTGGAATATGTGCATCCTTTACGGATGGCCTCGATACATATTTGTATAGAATAGATGGAATTAGGATGGCTGTAAAAATAAATAAAGTCAAATGATCCAAAAGGAGTAAGTGACAAACACACATCTTTCTCTATTGCTAAACACGTAGTTGAAAACGGTCATAAAATTGATTTTAACCCAGCCTTTGAGGTTTTCGATAATGGTTAACTACGTCAAATACGTAGGTTTGTCAAGGCCTTCGCTATACAGAAGTTTAAAACCTCCATGTGTGTTCAAAAACAGTTTGTACCTACACTAAATTTACCCTTGTTATATTGATTTATTATACAGAGGACTGTGATTTATATTAATTTTTAAACTGTTTGCTTTATTACAACCTAAGTTGAATCAATGCTTAGCTTATTATCTATATTTTGCTCTTATTTTTCAGTTGGCCTAAATAACGCTTATTTTTCAAATATAAATGCCTTGACAAGTATGTCATCAGGTTGTTGGGAATGTTGAAGTAAAATAAAGCATAATTCATCCTTTTGCTGCCTCATCTAAATCTTAGTAGTTGAATTAATGAATCGATGTAAGCTAGACCACTAATAGGAGCCTGGAAGCACTGAATGGCCTCTCTTCCTAGTATGGGACTACTCAGCAGTGCGCACCCACGATCTCGTACACGGTATTCGGACTCAAAACCTTCGTTCTCGCGCGCGAACGCTTTACCTCTAGACCACTGAGCCGGTATCCGATGGTAAGAAGGTCTAACTTCTATCTATCCACGAATGGTTGATCAACCACTTGCTGGATCGTGGATACTGATAAGCCCCATACTGGGACGAAAGGGCCTCCCAGTGCTTCCAGGTTTTCCTTGGTGGCCTAGCTTACATCAACTATTAAAAATACTACAATCTTCACAAACCCTATTCTGATAACAACCATCTAAATTTATCAAACGGATAAACCGTTTTAAAATAATAACATAAGCAGTTGGTAAATTAAATGTAAACTAGTGCTAATATTATTAAATAAAATCATAAAATGAATTTTGATCACTTATCGTACACATCTTAGTAAGTAAATATAAAAGGGTAGTATTGTTTGAATAAAACTTGAAAATTGGAAACAATGCAGAAACTCTACGTGATCTACAAAGACCATACATTATGTATCACTTAGGAATATAGCTTTATAAAAACGACAAACAGTAACCCATTTAAAATATATTTCTTCTCCAAAAATTGTAAATTCAAAATGTAAATAATGTAAGTTATCAACTTTAGGAAAGATGAAACACAATTTTCTTTTTTATTCCATTCAAGACTTTGTTTACATAACGGATTTCTTCACTTTTCAGTGTAGATAAGCATAACTATATTGGCAAACAATTGATATTATTTATCCATTACCTTAAAGTTATAATGAAGATTAGATTTTGATAATCAAGTAAATGTTTAATGGATTTTTTAAAACTTTTATTTGTCTTGTCAAACATTATCCAGTTTCATCTCGTACGTTAAATGGAAGTCATCAAAAGTTTACTATTTGAGTCACAGTAATTAACATGACATACAGTTTGTTTCTTTATGCTCCTTACGATGACATTTTCCCCAACAATGTTCGTTATACGGGTAGAATCTCTTATAGTGCCTACCTCCACATGACCAGCATGGAGATGGGGGCTGATTGTCTGTGAGCGATACTTTTCTTGGGCAGAAATCTTTCTTTTCGCTTACAGCATGAACGTGTGGCAACCGGCTATTATTTTCAACCATGGAAGTATCGTGTTTCAAGTTTACTAGTCTTTGGTACTCCGCGGTTACTTCTTGTAATGTTATGTTCCGACACTGTTCAATTTCGCTCAAAATTCTGGTTCTGATATCAGCATTTTCGGAAGATTGTAAGCTGCACACAAATAGAAGACATTTGAACTGTCAAACACTATTCAATTTTATCTCATATATTAAATGGAAGTCATCAAAAGTTTTCTATTTGAGTCACAATATATAACATGACAAAGTACAATCAACCCCTATTTTTGCCTTTATTAATACATTCTGTAATGTATGTTGATAATTCAGATCAAGTGTTGTGAATTGACAATTTTTTTTCATAGTTTGTGATGTCTCTTGAGCATGAAATATATTGTAAAACCACAGATTCTGACTTTGTTCATATTGATAACTTTGTGGTTATCTTCACTAATTATACCATTTTTTAATGATTCCTTTGTTCAACTATTAATATACTTATAGTATGGTGTATGCTACTTATGTTGATAGATTTAAGTTGTATGCAATACCAATCAGAAGTGGAATATCTGGCAGCATAAGATTGAGAAGATTGAATTGAGTAGAACAAAAATGTAAACAGAGAGAAATTGCAATAACGACAGAATCATGAAGCGTGTGAATGACAACTCATGTAAGATATGTAGTTTCCATGTTTTACGAAGGCATTCTGTAATTTCACACCAAACAATAAATTAGTTATCCCCAACAATTCTTTATTCACTTCAATAATACAATCCCTTAAACTCTTAAAATATGTTTTAAAAATCATAAATGAAGAGTGGAAAATTTCTGTTCTTCCTTCTAAAAAAATAATTTACAATATTCAAGTTTAACTAACAAATAAAAAGGGGATAATCAATATTGAAAAGTTTCTTTTTTACTAAAACAAAAATTTCTAATATTACGCAAATATTCAAATTGATAATTATCTGAAATTTAAAAGAAATCTCCATCACTCGACTCTTTCGCCTCCATTTACAAATGAATCAAACATATAAAACTTTTGAAACTAATACTACTACGGTGTGGGTTACTGATATCCACATAAGTAGTATATGGTGATTGTCGGGCAATGAATGTATTTCAGTAGAAGATCGATAAGGAGAGAACGGGAATGGCAAGCAATTGGTATGAAAATACATGAACAATTATTGTCGGAGACTATGGTTGGATATTTGCAGAAGGAACAATCAAATTGAGACAATTGATTGTTATTTTTCAAGTTAACTGTTCACTATATGGTTCTTACATTTTAATGAGATATTCTGTAATGTTGTGCTAAATCACATTAGATTGTCCCAACCCGTGTTCTTGTTCACTACACTACAACCTCAAGTTATTCAATGGAACATAATTAGTTATCCATTAGCTATTTTAACTTCTATCGATCTTCAAAAAAAAGTTAATTTAAATCCATAATTATTTAAACATTAACTGAATTCTTTGGTTGAACTATTTATTATTTGATTTAAGTAGTTGAAGCATAAAATTAATAAATTAAACTTGTCAAGCTATCAAAATAAAAAATAAAGATCAATAGGGTTTTATTCAACTGCTTTTGTTTTTTTTACCTTTAGTCAAATTAAAGCAAATATCTAAATAAACTAACTAAAAAGAAAACAAAAACGATTAAAGTAGATATTAAATTCACTTAGTATTGTTGCTCACTGGATGAGCACTGCTGAGGAATCCCATAATAAAACGAAACGGCCGTCCAATGTTTCCAGATTTTCCATGGTGGTCTAGCTTCAATTAACTCATGATTTCAACTATGAAAATTAGTATTGTTTGTTTGAATCTTTCCATTGATATTTAGGACTGCATTTGGCCAGTCTCTAGTTGGCATATGTGCATATTGCCTCAATATAGCCTTCATTCACAAGTATTATAAGCAAAGATAATAGTGGCTAGCGGTGGAATCCACGACGCGCGTTAATCAGAATGAAATGCAATTCATTTCAATAATTTTAATTGTTCTGTTTAAATATAGCATACCTGATCAATTTTTCTTTCATTTATCATAATTACGTTGTGTATGGAATCTGAACACATTGATTAAAAGGGAACTATTATGATGACGCTTGATGAACATTATTTACTAATACATAAAATTATCATATTTTGGTTTGGTCAAATGAATATTCCATACAAATCAGATATGAACTGAGGGTATTTAGTCTCTTACAATTCGATCAAATGTTTAATGGAAGGTTAAATAGTGTGAAAAATGATTAAGACGTATTAAGGAGGTATGAATGCAAAGTGAATGAATCATGTCTAGGGGAGATTAATAATGGTGTTTAACCAATAATAATAATACTATTTGTGAATAAAGACAAGAGAGACATTTACATTTGACTACGAAAGGTTGTAAGTACAATAGTCAAATTAGGTCATCCATTAGCTAGGATTACTATTGATTAATTGGCCTTGTAGTTTACCAAGGGAGGAGAAGAAGTTAGAGATATTTCTTCTGTACACATAGCTCCGCTTTATTCATCCAAATGGCTGCTGCCTCAGCTGTTTAAATGACTTAAGAAGAATATTCTTTTCAATAAATTCTCTTCAGGTTCTACAATTATATATCCAAAGTAATAATCCGAATAAAATGGCCTTATTATGTCTTACTAATATTTAGTTTCTGTTTAAATTAAATAAAACTTTTTCATTCATTATAAGTTCAAGTCTCTCATTATTCTGAGCCATTGATTTTTCGTAGTACTTTTAGTGTTTCACGATTATTACAATAAAATAAAAAAAATTTGTAGTTAAATGTTCGTTACGAGACCTGAAGGTCTTAGGTTTGATTTCTTGTATGGTTGTGAGTACACATTTCAGTGGATCCTCATACTTAAATGAAACATATGTTCGGTGATTATTGTTTTTCACCAACACATCAAGGAATTAAATCTGTGACGAATACTACTATTTCACGACAACTTTTAAAATGAATTATATAAATTTTGCTTTAAAATAGGAAATAATTATGGTGAATTTATACCTTTCTTACAGAAATCATGTAGAGGAAAGTTTCATCAGATACTATCAAAGCAAGGAAATAATATTCATCTCAATTGTCATCAAATGAAATCAATGGTTTAGAATTTTATTCACATTTGATTTTGCATTTAAACTAAGTTGTTGTATTAGAGCTAGTTATTTAAAAAGGTTCAGTATTTGTTCTGAATTCTTCCGCTTGTCATTCTTTCTTACAAGTGGTCGCTGTTTTTGGATAGCAATGCTTTGTTCAATGGGTGATAAAACAGTTCGTATAATTCATGTGTGCGCACTGTTAATGATAATACAAGTGTTTGAATACAAATAAATCTGGAGAAAACATCAAGGTATAATAATAATATGAAATTAAGTGGAAGAACATACAGCTCATTTGCAAGCAATGAGTGAAAACAAATTTTTTCATTTTAAGTGGTTAACGTCAAGTAACTAAAAGCACTGAACGTAGGGTTTTGAGAAAACTGAAACATTTTATCGATTTAGACACTTCCTATCAATTTCTACTGTGAAAAGACTTTAAATCTAATCATTTGGTCACCTACTTCACATTTATTAGAGTCAAATATGCACGGATTCGAATTCTATGGGGAAAATCAGTTTTTCATAGACTCCAAGTAATTTTGAATGGTATGTACTAAGAGATACGTTGCTAAGTCATAAATGCCACTGACGAAAACTCTGTAATGGACAAGTATGAGCAACAAAATAGAAGTTCAGTCTTCAGTAAAATATCTAATAAATGAGTTTGACAAAACCCCCCTTTAAAAGAACATCTCGACAGGTAATAATAGCCAAATCATATTAAACCATGATGAATAAATGTTATGTAATGAAAACCACTCTTAAACTAAGACTTTATAAATACTTATTTGTAACAAATATGTTTAGATTTAGATATGATAATGCATAAACAGTTTGCGTTTTGCTCTTTTTTCACACCATGGATCATATTACTACTTCCATTCGCATAATCACCTGCAAATGAGTCTAGCCGTAATCTTTAGAAATCAATTTTAGCTTTGAAAGGACAGGAAGCTGAGTGACTTGTGTTAGTTTTATCACTGGTAGTCTCTCAGCTGACCAAACCTTCTTTTGAATGCATCAACATACGGAGCTTCAAACACATGTTGAGGAGATGAATTCCATTCATTGATGATTCAATGGGAAAATCTATAGTCAGCTGAGAAATAATTTGTTCCGGGTTTGTGAACAGTTTAGACTCTCCTAGTAAATTCACTGTTATAGATGATGAGAAAACTAGGATATATCAGATACAATTTTATCATAAGCAATTTAAAAACTAAGTAAGTCACCTCTAGTGCTTCTATATGACAAGGGAAATAGGTTTAGTTCAGCCAGTAAATCGTCATGCGTGAGCTTTACTATTCCAGAAATCAGTTTAGATACGTTCTTTGAACTTTTTCCGACAAAGAACTGTCATTTTTTAGACAATGGCTAGATGTTTATATGAACAGCTTTTGATCTTTAAAAGCGCTCCAACTTCCGCAAGCCACTAATAAGTTTGAAAGACATGAATAACCTGTTCTATTCTCCTTTTTCATTAAGAATCTAGTCTGGATGCTTAAACAACGTTCATATAATCTTCTCTAAAATTTCAACAACCACTTTGTAAATACTTACGGGTCATTAGTTTACAGGATTATGTCTCGTACCTGTTTTGAAGAAAGGACTAACTATGGCATTCTTCCAGTCTTTTGATAATCGACTTCGAGTTACGTATAAATTAAAAAATATGGTTATTAGCTGTTAACCAGAATAACCTTCAAATAATGTAAATAACTACTAACTGTTTCCTGTTCACTGATTAATTTTTCAACCTATCAGTGTTCCTAATTTGTAGATATTATCGTCTTTAAATTACTTATTTATAGATGAATCCTTTTATGATCTTATCAATGTTTTCTTTTTGCAAGTTAGGAGTAGAAACAAAAAAACTATTTATATGATTTCATTATACGTGGAAAATTATATTTGAAATAGTCTCAGCGATTGAAATTTTAATAATTCCAATGTTTCGTCCAGCTAACTTGTCTGAACTTCTTCAGGGTCCAGACAAGTTAGCTAGACGAAACATTGGAATTATTTAAATTTCAATCGCTGAGACTATTTCAAATATAATTTTTCACATATAATGACTCTATACTTGGCGCCCAATTTTTGTCAAGCTATTCGTTCTAACCTTGACTAATATTCGTATAAATTATTTATATGATTTTCATGATATTTCACTCTAAATTAAGATTTTAAAAATCAAGACTTAAGATTTCTACACAAATTAATGGCTGTACGGAAAACAATGATACTTTTAAAAAAAAGTGATCAGAGTTCAAATAGTACTAAATACAGTACAAAATACTAATACTAGTAATAATAATCGTATAAAAGTAATAATAGATTGCTAAAAAGAAATACATTGTTTGAATTAATCAGAATGGGTTTTGTGGAGATTTTAGTATTTTCATAATTGAAATCATAAGTCAATTGAAGGTAGACCACGATGGAAAACCTGGAAGCTTCAATCGACTCATGATTTCAATTATGAAAATGTTTTAATTCACTTTAAAGAATATAGAAAGGAAATATAATTTATCAATCTGTTATCATTTCCTGATATTTTCTTCCTCTTTTCTTTATAAACTTTATTTGTTATTCTTCATTTCATTTAAACAATGAAAATGGTTAATAATAATAAAATCAATAAACAACCTTCTTTTGAATTAAAATAAATGAAAGAAGAAAGATAAGATTTCATAAAATAAAGAAGAGGGAAAAAAGGAATTTTTGATTAGAAAAAAAAAGATAACTCATCGAAAACTTAGAATTATTACCTGTACTCTTTTGAAATATATATTAGAAGAAAAAAAGTGTTATTTGAAGGTGTCCCAAACTGTACATTATAACGATATTCACTTGGTATTGTTTTTTTGAATCTTCCCATTGATGTTTAGGACTGCTATTCATCAGTCGCTTATTGATATATGTGCATACTGTGCGTATCGCCTTGATAAAGCCTTCATTCACAAGCATTATAAGCAAAGATGGATAGTGGCTAGTAGTGGAATCCAGGAAGCGCGTTTCGTCCTATTTGGGACTCGTCAGCAGGATGTACCTGCATCTCAGATTTGATGTTCACTCTGGGACTTTAACTCAGTACCTTTCGCTTTAAACGCCATCGCGTTATCCACTCAGAGACTGATTCCTGACAGCCACTTTCTTGTGGCTTGTGACGAAACGTGCGTCCTCAATTCCACTGCTAGCCACTGTCCATTTTTGCTTATAATCATAACGAAATGTTTATTTATGTATAACTTATTTAAGAAACCTATGGTACTAGTATTGTGGTTAGCGAGAACACAAGTGAGAACAAGCGAATGCATTTGCACACAAAATTAAAAAATATCTTAGTAAAATCTGAGAACCATACAGAGAAATACCTCATTTGCAAAATGTCTATCGATCATCTCGAACTTCATTGTTCTTTCGATTCCATATCAATCATTTTTCTGTTCTCGTTCTCTTTTTTTTAATCATCTTACCCTTCTGACTCCAGGCATTTCACTTTCCATTGATAATACATACTACTTATATTTGTTGACGTCAGTAGCACACACTACAGTATATGATATGTTTAGCTGTTCAACTTAGGAACGTACATAGAATGAAATTAAGCGCATCCAATGCAAAAATAAAATAATACATTAATTTACAGGTAAGCAGAGATGGATAGTGGCTAGCAGTGGAATCCAGGACGCGCGTTTCGTCCTTTTTGGGACTCGTCGGCTGGATGTACCTGCATCTCAGAGTTGATGTCCACTCTGGGACTCGAACCCAGTACCCTCGCTTAAAACGCCATCACGTTATCTACTCGGCCACTGAGTCCTGATAGCCACTTGCTTGTGCGATGGGGTGAAGTTTAAATTTATTTAGTATTGTTTGTTTGAATCTTCCCATCGATGTGTTAGGACTGCAACTGGTCAGTCTCTAATTGGTATATGTGCATACTGTGCGTATTGCAGATTGCAATAAGTTCAAAATACAACTGACATAAATATAGTGAATGATGAAGTGTAACCATTCTTGTTCTTAGACACTTAGATTATTGTATTATTTTATGAATCATTTATTTAAACACTACAATAATTTTTATTATGATTTGAATTGATACTTCCAGTTGAAACTTAGATTTTAACTGTGAACTATTATGATCCGGGGCTATGGATTAGTTTTTAAAACTAATCTTAATTATCAATTATATTAATTTTATAGAAATCAACTATTTGTTTCAATTAGTGATGTGTTGTTGAGGCCTCTAAATTTTAAAAGTCATCTAACTGAAAACTAATGAATATTAAATTGTTATCAAGTCATGTTCTAATCTGTTACTTAAAATATATATAATTCTTTTAGATTCACCTATACAGTTTTAAAAAACACTAGATTGAATTAGCGATTGAAAGCTAGTGTTTTACTCCATTTAAAATAGTACATAAATCATTCTTGAACAAACAATAAGGTGTACTACAAATGAATCCTTAGCCGTTAACTGCTACGTTATATATACATAAATATGTAGTAAATATGCTTAATAATATACTTATCTCATTTACTTTCATTTGAACTAATTCACTAATCAAGAATAATTTCGATAGTTCTCTAATTTTGCACAAAACATTCATTCGAAACTATACAAAATGTGAGAGCTAAATGAATAACCGTTTAAAGTTAAAAGGTAACAATTAAAAATTTTACATTCCAATTCTACTCATTATATACTAGATATAAGATAAACACAAAGGTTGTATAGTTCATATGTTATCTATATTTGATTTAAATAAGGGAAATTGATTGTAAAAACTGTGAATCATGTCACTCAACGAGTGTGTTCAAAACATTTTAGTTTAAAGAGATCTTAATGAAAATCAAACTCGATTTACTGTAATGTTGATAAACATATGTTTCCACTAAG
This sequence comes from Schistosoma rodhaini, assembly GCA_944470415.2. Classification (NCBI taxonomy): domain Eukaryota; kingdom Metazoa; phylum Platyhelminthes; class Trematoda; order Strigeidida; family Schistosomatidae; genus Schistosoma; species Schistosoma rodhaini. The sequence goes on from OX104044.1 coordinate 52,135,712, forward strand.
TATTGTTCAGATGGAGATGACAATCATCATCTGTAAAGGGAACTGACTTCCAATATATCATTTGTTATAACCTGTCACATTTACAGAATGATAGTATATGAATATATATCAATAATTGTGAAACAAAACGCTAGTGAAATAACTTTCACATATTCACTATTCCAAAAATATTCCAGTCAATAGGATTTGGTTAGTAAAACTGTTCAGGAAATCAAAAGTGTTCAGTTTCACTACATATATATATTTTTATTACTGTATATTCATATTCTATCACGTCTTCAAGTATGGTGAAAACTTTCCAAATTCTTTTACTTTGATGTTAAATGACCTGTGATTTATCATTCGAAGTTAAATTTGTTAATTTATACGTAAGATTTTGAGGTTACAACATAGCAAATTTACCTAGTTCATTAGGGATATTCCGAGTACCGATATATGTAGGACTATTTTGTCTGAAGTACTAGAATTAAAAATTATAACACTAACGATTTTAAAAGTTATTTAAATCAAATTCCTTAAAAAGCCTTAACCAATGACTAGAACATGAATGAAGAATATCACGACCAAGTGCTTACAATTATTTTTAATTATTATAAACCTATAAAGAAACTAACACTATTCATTCCTCTTTAATTAACCTAGGTAAAATAACTAGAGTAATGCCACTCGCTGTGTTGTCACTTCAAAATCTTACGTATAAATTAACAAATTCAACTTCGAATGATAAATCACAGGTCATTTAACATCAAAGTAAAAGGATTTGGAAAGTTTTCACCATACTTGAAGACGTGATAGAATATGAATATACAGTAATAAAAATATATATATGTAGTGAAACTGAACACTTTTGATTTCCTGAACAGTTTTACTAACCAAATCCTATTGACTGGAATATTTTTGGAATAGTGAATATGTGAAAGTTATTTCACTAGCGTTTTGTTTCACAATTATTGATATATATTCATATACTATCATTCTGTAAATGTGACAGGTTATAACAAATGATATATTGGAAGTCAGTTCCCTTTACAGATGATGATTGTCATCTCCATTTGAACTAAAGAAGGATGAAATGAAGTTGAATGATGAAACTTTAATTAATTGCCAAGAATTTTTTTTGTATTTTTAATCCAGTTATAAACTAATTTTTCCGTTTTTCATATAAACAGACATTTGTAGTTTGCAACTTTAAAATTGTTACTATTTTAATAATTATTGAGTTTAATAAGCTTTAGGAGTATATACGAATACACTAGGCTGAGCAATAAACTCCATTTCGATACAATTGAATCATTTGCTAACATGTGATATTTGTTTTCGTCTGGTTTATGATGATGTATTATTTTTAATGAAATTGTGAAAAAACTGAATTTTTTCTAACTTTTTGTGTCAGTATATCACTGAAGAGTGGACATCAACTCTGAGATTCAGGTACATTCAGCTGACGAGTCTCAAATAGGCCGAAACATGCGTCCTGGATTACACTGCTAGCCACTATCCATCTTTGCTTACAATGAAGTATTCACTGTTTACTAACTATTCACTTATTAATCATTCTCTGAAAACTAATCTATTACACAACCTGCAATATTGACCAAGAATGTCACAGTGTACCCGTTGAACTTTGAGATTTACCACCTTCTCTCTGCTCTTTACTTGACGTCTTCATGCTAAATGTAGTCATTGATATACAATTGTTGCATATGAGCCAAAAAAAACTAAATAACCATTTAAAAATCAACATGTTTCAAATCGATTATCTTCCAGTTATCTACAGATATAGATTCTCAAGTCAGTTGCCATTGAAATTCCGTAGAAATAATACAACGGACTAGTGAGTCAAATGCTATAATATTAGATAAGTTGATCGTTCAAAGAAACCCATTTCTATTTACGAACATTGTTGCATCATTACGCAAAGTGTCGTTGCAAGGTTTTTGTTGGCTTTGTTGTACAATATTTTTTTCGAATAAGAATTTATGCTAATATACGACGCGATAGCTAAACGACTCATGTAACTTTCAAGACTAAGAAAACCAGTCTATATGAGATAACTGGTCAATCCATGTGCATGCTATGGTGAACTATAATTACATTTTTCTGGTCACATTCTAAGAAGTTCCTTTATAGTGAACTTATCAAGGACTGTTTAATTTTGATATGGTGAAAAGGTTTTTTAACTCTATTGGTGGATCTCTTAATTAATATGCTGTCTAAGCTGTATGTTTTATGCACAAAGCTTTGATTGTCATTCCTAACAAAATTAAATCTAATCTCTTTATCCAACGCAAATATGTGAAACAATGATAGAAAGATAGCTTTGCACTTTCATTTTTCAAGGTTTGGCTAACATTTATCTATACGTCATTCCTAGACTAATCTCCATTTTAAAGAATATATATATAAAGGTTTCAGCCAGTTTCGAAATATGTTTGAAATGAAAAAACTAATCATAAATCCATAGAGATTAAAAAAAATGATTTTAGTTCAGTTACTAGGAAGGAAAATTCTTTCTAAGACTAGACGATTTCTTATCAAAAATAAATTCATTTGCAAAGAAAAACACTAAACTCACGTGACTGAAACCAACTACCTTATTCATCACTAATAATAAACTGTCTAGATTCTTTAAATAAATAAGTAAATATCTACCTTACTACATCACTTGTTTTTATGATGGTTAATCAGCCATATTTGTTAGAAGATTTTCTGTGGTTTTGAAAGAGTAATAACAATGATCTGAATAAAATAATCTAATTTCATTCTATTTATTAGGTTCTCTTCTGCTACCTATAATTTATTTTTCACAAGAAATAAAGTCACCAAGTTATTTTGAAAATTATCAGAATGGGTATTTATAAATGTTGTAGTAATTGTAATAGTTGAATTCATGAGTCGACATAAGCCAAATCATCATTGAAAACCTGGAAGCATCCAACTTCAAGATGGATTTTTTGGAGGTTTAGTAAGAAGCCATGACCACTGTAGTCCAATCTGTGTTGAGTAGAGTGAGTTACTAGCCGAAGAACATTGATGAAGGGTTGAGCAAGACCATGGATAGATTGAAACTAGACATTAGCGCTGTTGGATTTCGGCTCAGTGGTCCAAAGATTAAGCGTTTGCGCAGGATCTAAGGTCCTGGGTTCAAGATCTGCGTGCGTGATTATGGATGTGAACTGCTGAGGAGCCCCATACTAGATTGAAACTACCATCCAGTGCACCCAGGCTTTCAATGGTGGTCTAGGTTGGATCGGCTTATGGATTTTGAAAGTTTTTGCAGATTATAAACAGTTGACTGTAACCTAACGAAATGAAATTTTCTTGTCTTGTTCTCACTGCTCTTTGCAAGTTAATAAAGGAAATTATGTGTATTACATTTTCTGAAACTAAAAGCGAAATATGTAGTTAGTTATAAGTCAATAATTTGCAATCGTCTTTTTTAAAACCCGGGGTGAATCAAATAAAATCTCAGAACTTAAAGTATTTAATTTTACTTAAAACAATATTTCAACGAGAACGGTCTTAAGTGCATTTTTTACTGAATTCATAACATTAATACCAATCAATATACTTTTTGTTATATTCCATTGAGTAGAAAATTATATGTCTGACGTTTCGTGACATAATGTAAGCCACTTCTTCAGAGTGTTAGTTTAGTATGTTGAATTGAAATGATTTGTAAAGTTTTTCACATAAGGGTATATTCCTACTTTAAAAAATTAATTTAATGTTATTTTTGGTAAAACTGAAATTATTTGTTCAACATTGATGTTGGTCGATAAATAATTTATCTCTACAAATAAATTCAGAAACATTATTGTATTGTACAAATACTGTAGCTAATCCTCTATGATGCTGAGTTTTCAATAGTCGGTGGAATAAAAACAACTGTTCTAGGTGATGGAATTTGACTTCTGATGTGGTGTGAGCTACTGATATCGACATAAGTAGTATATATGGTGAGTAAGGAATAGAATATCTGACAGCAGAAGATTGAGAAGAACAAGTAGAGAAGAACAGAAATAAAAAGCAATTTGTGTGGAATTCCAGGAACAATGAAGCCTGAGGCAATTGAGGAACATTTTGCAAATAGTGTATCATAGCATGGTTTTTGTATTTTACCAAGTAACGTTGTAATTTGTGCTAAATACATAGTTGGTTGTCCTCACCTGTGTTTTCATTCACAGCATTTGATGTCGCAGCCTCCGAGGATGAAGATTCCGTGGCCGAAGGAATTCGAGGACGTCGATGTGATGAGCTTCCTGAAGGAGTTGGAAGCTGTGGCTGAGCTGATGGGAGTGAGGGAGCCGAAGGCGAAGACTGTGGTGCTAGGGACGCTCTTGGGAGGCAAAGCGAAAGCTGTATATAACAGCCTGGACTGTGCGGGCGGTAAGACGACATGGGAATCAGTCACGGAGCGGTTGACCGTGGAGTTCGATAGCCCAGTGGACAGAGAAGAAGCACTGCAGAAGTTCCGAGTGGCGAAGTTGCCGATCGATGGTGATCCGCTGGTGCTGGCCGTGGAGCTTACCAAGTTGATGCGTCGGGTGCTGCCAAATCTGGATGAGGAGTTGGAGGCACGGTTGTTGGCTTCTCAGTTTATCGAGAGCGTGCCTGTTGCCGTTTCCCAGCAGCTGAGACTGGTACATGCCGCGCAACCTATGGATATCAGTGAGCTTGCAAAGGTGACGCGACAGTTGATGACACGAACAGTAGCTCCGGTCGCGTGCGGAAGTCAGGAGATAAGCAGCATTGAGAAGAAGATTGAAGAACTGCAGCACGAGATTGCGGCATTACGAGTGATTCGTAAAAGGAATGATAAGTGTTTCGCATGTGGAGGGACAGGACTGTTGAATTTGTTTCATTAAAAATTTCAGGAAGGCAATGGAAGATGTGAGAAGCACGACTGGGGGAATAGCAGTACAAAGGTTCAATTCAGCCTATCTAATAGATACTAACAAACTTAATGAATTCAAGATAACTCTCAACAACAGGTTCTAATGAAAAAAGAAACTACAATGTTAGACAACTGGAAATGGATCAAAAAAACATAAACTTCAACGTGTCAAGAGGTTCCGGACCTCAAGAACCATCATCATAAGGAGGTGTTTACAATTATTTATGACTATGTATAAGATAAATTTTCTGGTTTGCGTTTTCATTTTAACAGGCGTAAGTAAGTAATATTTCAAATAATTAATAGTATTGAGGTGACACATTTGATTGTCACACACTTACCTCTCATTCTTTACAGTGTTAGAAAAGACTAAAGTCTAGATGAATAACATGACATACTATAAGTATTTGTTCGTTGCCGTCGAAGAGTAGAGCGGTTTCCTATTACATTGGGTTCCACACATGCCACCACGGACGAGCACCTTGTAGTATAACAAATAGTTAGGTCGTTTCACATAAGCGTAGGGGACTTTGAGGAAAAGTAGAACTCAGAAATTTGAATTCTTATTTCGAACTGGAAATCATAGAAAAATGATGGGATCTGGCTCACCTCTAATATTATGGGTGACATAGCGAATGTCAAAGCCATAACACTACGCTTATGCAGTAGGGGACAAAAAGAGGTGGTGTGGAAATCTACATCAATACCTCTTAAAAGCCTATGCATCACCAAATACCAAACTTCTTAAGCCACCAGAATTCTATTGGTCCTGTTCTGGACATGGACCATGGTAAATACGCGGTTGGAGCAATATGTTGTTCCTCCACAAAGTAAGGTACTAAAAGAGGATATACTACTGGTGTTATATCTACTAATACATACGGAATTTGTCCAGATACTCCCATTCGATGACTTGCACACCCCATCCCTAGATCTCTCTAACATAAAAGCTTCGAACTGAATAAACATACAGACATCATCATGAGAAGGGATAAGATGTCATCAAGACTTGAAACTTACTATCAAATAACCGGCTTCTAGTGAGATGTGTCCACCTCTAAAAATTAACAAGAAACACAGGCCGTAAGGTAGTTATAACTGATATAATCTCAAATGAGATTAGGCGAAGAGATTGGGATGTTTGCCAACTGTAACACAGTCAGACAGACTACACATCAATGAGCGACCACCTTGAATGTCTCATGAGCACAAAAATAGTGCAAGCTAATAGTGAATGGCCATTGAGATATGGTGAAGTGCGTCAATCAGAAAGCTGTCCTACTTAATATTTTTCCAAGTTTAAACACATATTTTAAAGAGAACACTGACTGAAGCAAGACACAGAACACCTGATACAGATTAAAGGAGAGCACGTCACGAACCAAAACCTCCCCCAAGGAACTATGACTCCAGCTGTTATCCAAGATCGAGGAATAGGTCAATACTTAAATGAGAAGTGGTGGACCATATTTCCAAACCTAGCTAGCCACTTAACTACAAGTCAATAAGAAATACCTTTCAAAGGTCAATGACAGGTTAGAAATGTACGAACAAGGGTCATATCAGATGTCTCGATGGCAAAGATTTTGTCAACCAGGGGATGGTAAAGGTCTTGAATTCCTGTTTCGTCAAACAACTACATCAGTGGCTTACAAGCAGGGAACACAACCCCAGTTTCGTATCGGCTGAATGTCTGGAAAAAGTCCATCTAACCCACAGTTTTGTGCTAATAAAACTGAAATCCTATAGTCCAGAAGAGTCACCAATATGTGATATTAACCATACATAACCTTTAAATGATGCATGAAGGCCATCAGTACAGTGGTATGCTACTTGTTTAAACGGCCACTACAATTCAAGTAACTCTAAGAAACATGAAGAAAGACTTCTATGTCCCCAGTCTTAAATGGGCGGACAGGAAATACCCAAATTTTCACTGACAAGTCACATCCAAGGTTGTAAATAGAACGGATAGAGGAAAAACTTAAAAAAACAACACGTCTCATGTTGTTCAATACAGATTCAGAATGAAGATGCTCTATCCTTTCAATCTTCTACTTGCATGAGACAGCTACGAAACCTGATATAGCCGAAAAATACCAACCCATGAAAATCTGCTTGGTTTTGCAAAAGAATTCAGCATTATCACCTATCCAGTTGAGGTAACTTGAGTCCTCTAGATAGATGGCTCGAAGAGGATGTTTGACCACTATGTGCTCACCTGTAGGGTACCGTCGTCCTGTGCTCAAAATAGACCGAAATACATATACAGCAGCTGTTCTAAGTTTGTCATCGTCAGAATATTTGAATACATTTATGCCCATTTCAATTTCTGTCAACTTAATTTACCACCTGTTCCTTAGCTTTTATCTAATCGTAATGTTTATGTACTATTGAATTGGCTCCTGAAAGTCGTCCTCTCTTCACTTTTCTGTATTAGAAATTTTTGTCATTCCTCATCTGGGAATAGGTTATTTTCTTGTCTGATAATGTAGATTTTGGGACAAACTCACTCAAACTTCAAGATACGCAAACCAAACAATGACTACCAGACTGACTAGAATTTTTGCAGTCTTTGGGAAAGTCTTCTCTTCATTGAACGCGCCTTAAGACCTACGCCCTTGCTTATAACAAATGAAAGCAAGGAATTCATCTATATAACATTAGCTTGTTACTAAGTTTCCTGATATTGAATTCTGGCTAACCTATTTCGAGGTAAGCGCTAGCAACATTTCTTCATGGTACGCTACCCATGAAGGTCACACATACTTATCAGAAATACAATCCAAAGGCTGCATATGGGATAATTGCTAGCGACTCCACCAAAGTTAGTTATGTTTCTAACAAAAGCTGTAAATCGGGTGAACTCTGTTTATGTGGAGCCGGTGAATCAGCAATTATATGGAAGCCACGTACATCAGAAAAAGTAAAAGTGTACCTTTTGTTAGAAAATACTCTTTCTTTTAGATTCATACGTTTGCAAGGGATACAGGATGCCATCCTATTTCCTGTCTCAAGGCGTCTGATATTTCAAGTCTAGATCCTCGAGTGGCTATAGGTTACTCAGATGGACTTGTTAATATCTTTAATATGAATACTGGTGATATTGAGGCTCATTTTCGTGCTGGCCGTTCAAGAGTCACATCTATGGACCTGAAAAATGATTTACTTGTCTGCGCGGCGGTAACAAATGCTTTTTTGTTATATTTTTAGGATTCCGAAATAAATGTTTTTGACATTATATCTGGATCCGGTACTAGAATGAAGGGACATCACGGTATCATTACGCAAATGAAATTACTGACTGAAAGGAAAATATTAATTTCAAGGTACGTACACAAAGAATTATATATATAGATGCATTAATTATTTATTTTTAAAAAGAACTTTTCACAACCCGTGTATTGACATAAGATATCCATGCGACTTGATAATATATTAACCACTAAGGTTGGGGTAATCGTGTTTGCTGACGACTTCCGTCTTATCCAGTCTCTATCAGTACGTTATTCTCACTGGTTATATCAAAAATCCCTGGCAATAAATACCGAATCTTAATATAATCTTTATACTTTAATGAGAGGCTTAAGTTTAATAGTACCAAGTTTAATATTACCAGCTCTTGTTGCACTCACTAAACTAGTGTAAACAGTATAAACTATCAACTTCATTCTGGTCGACAGCAAGCATGGTCCTAACTTGCAGTAACTGGTTTCACTATGTATTGTGAATGTGAAAAAGAGGAAGTAGAGAAGCCTTCATTGTAGCATTGCAAGTACAAAGTAATTTTACTTCTGTAATAATACAAAATTTACGTTAATATTAGACTGGATGAAATTTTTGTTTCGAAGTGACGTCAGCCATGGGTTAATATCCTCCGAACAATTTATAGAAACAAATGATCGCTATTTTCCAGCGTGTAAACTATCGTCTAATAAACATCCAGATCCAATAACGTGGGACTTTAGAGCGACTTTATTTAGTTGGTCCGAAGATAGATGTTTGGGTTTTCGAATCCAAACTATTTTGTGGTATAGTTCAGTAATCATTCAACGACTTTGCTGTATATCAGTCCACATTCCCGAATTTCTTGATCCTAGCCTGTTATAATGTCGGAATAATGATCCTACACTAATTTACCAGTGGTTGTAAGGTTATTACTTATTGAGCTATTCATATATTTAAACCCACAAACATTGGTAGAAAGAAGCACCAAATATATATACGCCATACAAATCATTCGATTTGTTTAAGGTCTGGGATACTACCTGGGCGCCCAAACGGAAGTGAGTTGTTTTCTTAGGGATCCAATTCATAGGGCAATAGAGCAACGTTAGGAGATGCAGTCTCATGGTATCCATTGACCGACAATAGGTACATTTGCCATTTGTTCCCTCTTGATCCTGGAGCCCATGTGCACCATTAGTTCGGAACCATGGTTTTCCGACTTCCGTAGATGAATCCTCCATGTCTACCAACCCGGTTAAAGCGCCGGACATTCGCTTTCCATCTTGTCAATCTTATTAACAAAAACCCCACCGCGGGAGGGCAGGGAGTAGGACTTTCCTGGTACTGACTGTATACACGTGGCCGTGTGAGAGCATTTCTAGAGGGAGAGCGGGCTCTGCCCACCCTCGACCTTACCAAAGCATTCAGGGACAAATAAATCAATAAAATAAATTTCGTTACTCCACTAAACACAACTGAAGTTTATATAGATAATAAACAAGAACGCTTAACCTCGAGACCAGTAAGCCAGCATCCAACAGTGTTAATGTCTAACTTCAATCGAGTAATGATCTTACGCAGCCCTTCATCTGTTGTCTGAGGTGGATAACTGCCTCACACCTGATACGGATTGGACTCCACTGGCCACGACTCCGAACTAGAACTCCAGAAAATCCATCTTGAAGCTGGTCACTAGTGAGCTCATGATTATTGTCAGAATGAGGATTTGTGGAGATTGTAGTAATTTTAACGGTTAAATTCATGATTTGATCTAAACTATACCACTATTAAAAAAACTAGTGTGGGACTCCTCGTTAGTGCTCATTCACAATCCCGCACTCGTGACACGAACCCAGGATTTTCAGTTTCCCGTGCGAACGCTTTACCTCCAGACCACTGAATATGTATAACTGAGCTAAGTAACTTGTTTTCAAACTGTACGGATTTGCTAGTTATTTAGATATTTCATATGCGTCATTGTCTTCAGTAACATCATTTTTATATTCTTGTAATACCCTAAACAGTTTATTTTATATCCTATTTCAAGTGCACAAGACAGTTTTATAAAATTTTGGGACCTGAAAACTCAACACTGCTTTGCTACGTTGACAGGACATCCAGGACCGGTATGGGATTTCGCGCTCACTCGTTGTGATGAATTACTTGTTAGTGGAACTAATGATCAAAACCTGAGAGTTTGGCAGATAAAATATGTAAGTCTGATACATTTTCCTTAAATCAGCTAAACGCACTTCTCTTATTGATAAGGGTTAATTCAGCGGTAACGTATACAAATAACATGTGTATCCAGTTATGTGATTTTTAATTTATTAGCGGTGTAAATCCTCATACATTAAGATCGCTTTTTGCAGGATGTTTAATGTTTTTGTGTGTATATTATATTACTGGAATTAATACTTCCTTTTTTAAAGCCGTAAAGTAATGAACTCAAAATTATTTCATCCAAGCCCAACGTTTATTACTAATGGTTTAAGATCTCTAATTTCTGAGAAGTATTCTCGCAGTTTTTTGGTCCAGAAAATTAAATTCATTACCTAATTGAACATTTTATTATGTTTACAAACAGATTTGGTTTTCGTTTGTTTCAGGTGAAAGAAAGTGATTCGCTTGTGAAACATAACGACAAGACCACTTCAAACCCCGATGAGGCAATAACCCCCTTAAGTGAACCTCAGTCTCAAATCGCCATACAATTTTCGGGTTGCGTCCAACGTTCAGGAGTTCGCCGAGTTCACTGTTTAGTTTTTGATCCTACTGGAACTTACTTATTGTGTCAGGTAAGGTTTTGTAAAGAAATTCTTAATGTTGCGGTCGTTTTTCGGTAATTTCAACGTCTAAAATTTATTAATTCTATATGAAGCAAACTGTTCATAGTTTAATTCATCTCTTCTTCTGCCAATATTTTCTTGTGGGTTCCAATAGCCAAATATATGATGATCTGAAACCCATGTAAAACGTAAAATTGTCCATACATTTTACAATCCGTTTCAATATGATATAAAAAAATATTACGAGATCTTGGTTGAATAGCTTGTACACAAGTTTTTAAACTTTCCTGAGTTTTTTAGTCAGAACTTTTGCATTTTTACGAAACTTTTTTCTTCAAAAAAATGTTATTGTCACTAGGTAATCAAATGCAGGTTCACGTACTAGGGTTTGATTAAGAGCTAGTGAGATTGCTGCGTTATCAAACATAAATTAAGTATTGTTGACTTCAAACATATCATTTAATGTTTGAAAGACTAGTGCTCATAGTGTATTCATGTTTCATTCACTCTCAAATTGGAAATTTTATTACGAGTAAGTATGGGAATATGAAAAGAATACCTATGTCGTTAAGATTGTATGTTTTCGTACCGCATGGCTAATTCCTAGGTTAATTTGTAGGTATCAATGTCAAGGTTGAACTTGATAGTTTATAATTAAACTTGTGTTAGTCTAATTTGATTATTTATCTACTCTGAAAAGTGGCTTAGATTAAGTCATGAAACGTCAGAAATACGATTTTTCTGTTCATTGAGATGTAACAAAAACATATTTATTATCCTCGGTTGGTTTTTTTGAAGGCTTATTTATACAGTTCTTTAGAAGAAACTTGACGTGTTACTAAACTAAAACTTTTGTCCTCGATACTTAATTTTTATTTCTTCTAGTCTTTCGATCGAAGTGTGGAAATATTTCGACTCTTGGATGAGGAGGCAAAAGCTAAAAGACTACGTAAAAAGACCAAGAAAGCTAAAGCGTAAGTTATTGCCAACTATAGCTGAACTGTTTTGTAAAAAAATGTCAACTTAAATATACAACTTATGAGATGCCTCACAAACGGGATTCCATCAGAGACTGTTGTAATGGTTTCACTAAGATGTTAACCTGCTCATTTGATTTATGAACAGATCCTAGATCTTTTCAAATATTAGTAATTCAGTTTGGTAGTGGTTACTCTATTTTTGTTTACGTGACTTTCCAGTTTTTGAAATTACTGTCCTCATGCAGATTACAAATGGATCCAGATAACAATATTCTCTTATTTATTTTAAGGAAGAGAATTTTTCCGATATAAATTTTTATATCTCAGCAAAGCTTTGTGCACGCCTAAGCTATAGCATTCAGTAATATTTTGCACCTACATGAATTACTTTAGATTTTGGGCAGACCAATTAATCTATTCTTTTCAAGATATCAATCACTCTTAGATCTGACCTTTTTGGCTGCTCGCTTGTAACCTTGATTGTTTTTATAAATGAGTGTATATCTGCATTATGACTTATCCTTTCCTCCATATGTCTTTAGCTTGTTTTTCTGTCTGGCTACAAATATTGAGTCATGCTTTATTGAATTGAAATGGCACGTTTGTGTTCTCTGATCAGCTTTTCTATTTCTGACTGTCTAAATTAACGGATGTATGAAAAGTACATGTCCAAAAGCCATTCTCGTAGTTGTCCTGTTTTGTTCCGTTATTCGCTATCGCAAACTAAGTTGGTGAATATGTAGAAGGTTAAACGGGATATACATTGCGTTCATATTATCATCCGACCATATGGAGCCAGACAACGGGTGTATAAACATCTCCAGTACTTTCAATCTGCTAACCGCTCTAGGTTATTTTCTGTCGTAATCATCATTGTTATTTTAATTAAATTATGCGATATATTTCATCATAAATACTTGTATTCCTTCTGCACTGCTTAGTCGTAAATTCAAATAATTTGACCATTAATTAATTTTAAACCCATATTAAACGCTGAATGAAGCTCTCCCAGCGGAAGAATTGATCTATAAAATAATCAAAAGATCAGATTTACAAAATGACACTATAATTTCAAATGAACACTGTCGACGGAAGTCATAATGTCGATTTGGGATTTATGATTAGTCTTAATCAGGAACACTAATCGCACTCACAACTTATCACTACATTAAGCATTTCTCCAAAATCTGTATAGCACTTATAAACTGCTATCATAATCATCAGATTTAGTAGTCCTATACATATTTCAAGATCATATCTCGACTACCTCGCAATGTGGCTCATACTACGTTTTTTTCAACCAATTATTTTTTCTCTGAAATTACTGACACTATTGGACTGTTAGCTAATCTTTTTTTCATTACATTCATTTTTAGAAAAGGCTTGGATTTATCTAGCGTGATTCTAGAGGCAGAAGATGAACTGCGTCCCATCTTGAAAATTAGTCTGTCAGCCAAGCCTGGTAGTTGTGACATTTTGGCGCCGCGTTTAGTCAATGAACATGAATCTCAGAAACACCTCATTCGTGTATGTATATTTTTTGTTAGGCTTTTTGTAACATCCTTTGTTCATTGGTAATGTGTCTTCTGCTATATGCTTTAACTTTATTTTATGCTAGATTATCTGCTCGCTTAAGAACAATATGTTGGAAGAATTGCAACTGGCGGTTCCTTTATCTCCATTTAAGTTACAAACCCTACAACCGACGCTAACATACAATAAGAAATGTCCAAATGCCCGCTCACTAAATACTGTTTCTATTTTTGGACACAGAAGTCCGGTAATCGCTTGCAGTTTTACTAGTGATAACCTTGGGGTTTTTACATTATCCCAAACGGAAGCAAAACTGTGGAGTAGGTATGTACAAAATGAGTTATAATGTGACTTTCTCTAAAGCTTCTCTATGTCCATCCCCTATATATTTCCTTGTATTAAATCATAATTGAATTAAAATTACTCGAATGTCTTATTCGATCAAGATATAACTGGTTATATTTGTATCCCATAGTAATTGCATTTAAACTGCGCCTTTTGTTTTCTCTGCCTCCAACTTTAGAAGCCTAATAAGAATCTAACAACAGGCATATTTGAGTGGAACAGTATAAAGTTCAGTTATCACCTATGTTTCTTATGTAATGCATTGAGCATTATATCTCTGAAAATGCAGATAACGCACTTTGTGTTAGCGTACTCTAAATTTCTCTGAAATGAAATATGAGTTTCGTCTAAAAGAGAACTGTATTCGCTGATTTCTCTTAGTTTTTATTAAGTATGGGTTTTTTAATGCTAAAATGTATATCAAACTCACTAGTTGAAACCTCGTTTCTATTTTGTTTCTCTAAACAGTGTATTTACGCCCTATTTCATTCATTACTTCCGTAGAGCAACTAGAAGTGAACCTTATTATCAGCTAAGTGGTTTTCAATAGGTTTACGTGACCAATGATTTAGTGCTAACTGATGACTTGAGCGTGTTAATTTGATATCTAATCCCAGAAATAAACCGTCAAAATGATCAGTAAGAAATAGTTGACCGTAAGTCAAATAAAGGGAACGCTGTCTTCTAACTCGAGGTTAATAAAAACTTATTTTAAACTAGATGCAACTACTCCTATATCAAAACTCATAAACTAGTCACCAGACTTCTTTAGTACAAACTTTTATATATGTGAATCTTATTTGAATTGGCTATTAGTAATGGTTGTATTTACAGAACGATTACTCTTTCTAAAAAAACCCTGTTTCACCTCTGATGAATAAATACTGATATAATAATACCCTTCTTATGTTGTATTTATATAAGTTATTAATGGTTCACTAAATTCATGAAGGATCAGTGTAAATTTATTTCCTTTATTTTGAGAATGCATGGTTAACTTACTGTATTGACAATGTTCTGGATACATCTACAGCTTATAGTAGGAGAAAAAATGCGAAATTAATTTCCGATTTATATTAGCGTAGTTCAGTCTACATTCTCTTATTCTATAACATTTTTTAAGGGGACCGATATAGCGAGACTTCCATTTGCTATGTATATTTTCTAAGATTTTTAATTTACAATGATTTCCTGTACATTTGGAGCGAATACAAACTGGAATTTGATAAACTATTCTATCTGGGATATTAATTTTCATAGAATAAATGTTGACAAAACACAATTTTCTCTTTACACTATTCTTTAATAATCTTGAATTACATTCGGAAAGGGTTTAAACCTGCTATTTTTGTTTCTGTGATTGGTTTAAATTACAATACGCTTATTTTTTACCATCGTTTTTTAATGTGTTTAGACGTTCAACAGCATGTCTAGCTACGTTAGAATGGAAGAATCATTCAAACAGCACGCATAATAGTTCAGATGAACCATTATCAAATAATCCATTACCTAACAAGGCATCTTCAATGGTACTTGCTCCAGGCGATCGTCATGTAGTCATTGGATATGAGGTACTTTTTTATCAAAATGAAATATTTTCTTTAACAGTAGAGTATATTTCTCGTATAATTAACATATTATCCTACTTTCTTCTATAATTATTTAACTTTAGAGATCCAATCTCATTAATTTATTGTTTTTTATAATTAATCATTTTTGCATAAGATATTGTCATCACAAGTTGAACTGTTCAGTGTTTTTATTGTTGAACAGTAATATCAGCCAATGTATTTTAGATTATAACCCATAGTGGTGAGGACTGTCCAAAATCGATCTTATTGTAAAATATTTTGTTCCGATTAATATTTGGTTCGTCAAAACATTGTCTAATGGGTTCCCCTTTATATTATAGAATAATATGTTATGTATTCCCAAAAGAACTACACAATAAGTGTGGTAAATTTTATATGATTTGCAGTTCCTGAAAAGCGGAATCATTTAGGGATATATTTATGTGCACCAGAAAGTAATCTAGTACCATTCGGAAATACGGAAATAAAACTAGATATAAAGCTTATTCTGATCATAAGGTTATGTTAAAATCAATAAAAATAGTGTAAGCGGCTTAGTTTTACACCCATACAGATAGATCCCTTCACTGTATTT
Organism: Schistosoma rodhaini; assembly: GCA_944470415.2. NCBI lineage: Eukaryota > Metazoa > Platyhelminthes > Trematoda > Strigeidida > Schistosomatidae > Schistosoma > Schistosoma rodhaini. Next base: position 52,151,650 of record OX104044.1, read on the forward strand.
TTCGCTCTACGACCTTCAATTCCTTCTCATAAGTAATAAAAATTGAATCCCTATGTTTTATTTCCACAAAATATTCTGTGCTAAATATTTATAAGTATTTAGTTTACATAGACTTACGCACTCCATAGTCCTACCAAAATTAAGTTTCTTTTATTACCATAAATCTCGTCTTCCTTCTACACTTAACGTTTTACTGTATACCATTGATTCGCTTTTTCATGGCTGATCATTCAAAGGGTGTTAGTACCATATATTAAGCAATAAATTATGTAATTGAGCAACTCAACAAATATTTATTTACTCAACAAAGAACCACCTCCATTGTTTGAAGTTAGTGACAGACTCTGGTTTTCTAAAAAATCGTACCTTGGACAGTGTTGTGACATACGGTACAAGCTATATATTTATCTCACTTTTTTAACTGCTGGCAATGACTTGAAGTATTCCATCGAACAATAATACTTCGAATATTTTTCAATCATAAAACTAATTAAATGTATTTCTTTTTTAGACTGGTCAACTAATTTTATTCGATTTGACTTCGAAATCAGTAGTTCAGACAATCGATGAAGCTCATACTGGGGCTGTACGAAGTATTGCTGTAACCGGAGATAAGGTAGTTATATTTTAACTACGTTGTCTGATTTGATACTCCCTATAGTCTCATAAGTTCAGTGCAATATAATTCAATATATACGTACAAATATAGGTAGTAGGCCACAAACCAAACTTGTGAAAGAACGAATAATACCATTTAACTATCCAAACCTTCGTTAGTGGAGTGAAACTCTTTCAAAGATAAAATTAACAATCTTTTTGACTAACCCTTAACAAAATATGATAAATTGAATTTTTAGTTGCTTTGAAATGAACCCATCACTGCCTTCTCGTGGCGGGGGTGTCGTTTACGAAAGTGAGAGGACGAAAAGCGAATGTCCGGCGCTTTAACCGGGTTGGTGGACATAGAGGGTCCACCTAGGGGAGTTGGAAAACCCTGGTTCCAAACCAATGTTGCACATGGGCTCCAGTATCCTGATGGAGCGAATGGCGGACAAACCTGTCATTGGTCAACGGCTACCATGGGACTGAATCTCCTCACGATGCGCCACTGCCTTGTGGATCAGACCTTTAGGTCAAAGGCTCGGGGTGTGGCCCCCTAAGAAAACCACCTTCTTCGGTTTGGGCACCCGGGCAGTATCACAGCCCACACTGCATCTCCTCACGATGCTCCACTGCCTTGTGGATCAGACATTCAGGTCAAAGGCTCGGGGTGTGGCCCCCTAAGAAAACCACCTGCTTCAGTCTGGGCACCTGGGCAGTATCACAGCCCTCACACAAATCGAATGAGGTTTGTGAGGCGCATATTTATCTGGTGCTCCATTGTACCAATATTTATGTGTTTAAATAAATAAATACAGCCCACACACAAATAAATGAAATGATGAACTCTATTGACGATACTATCCCTGCTGATACTAGAAGCAAGACAATTTACATTATTATTATTATTATTATTATTATTATTATTTACCATATCGCTAACTCACCCGCTTTTATCCCCAATTTGTGTATCCTTACTTTTCAACTTATGCAGCAGCTCGCCCATGGTGGAAAATCTGTCCTATCTAAACGATCTCCAGTCACTGTCTGGTTGAAAGTGAATGCTTCCACCGATTATGAATACTGAAGCAGTCTTTCTGAAACCACGTACGCCGTTCAAGCTGGCTTCCTTCAACGTTCGCACACTAATGCATATCAGACAACAGATAGGGCTGGCTATGTCTTTGGAAGGTCTTAATGTTGATGTTTGTTGTCTATCCGAGACCCGTATTCAAGACTCTAGTGAAGTACTACAAATCCGCTCTCCATCTGTCGCCTCGAAAAGCTTGTTCCACGTGCGCTTATCCGGGGACCCTGTGGCATCTTCGTCTGGTCTTGCACTAAGCGCTAGGGCTGAGGCAGCACTAATCGATTGCATCCCCATTAACAGTCGGTTATGTGCTGTTAGATTAGAAAGTTCCATCAAAGTGAGAAGAAATCGGCGTGAGAAACGGTGTCTTTTCGTCATCTCCGCCTATGCCCCGACAGATTGCAGCCCGGATGCAATCAAGGATGAGTTTTACCATCAGTTAACAGTTCTTCTCCAGAAAGCGCGTTCGACAGATATTGTAGTATTAGCCGGAGACTTGAATGCACAGGTCGGGCGTCTAGGCACAGAAGAGAGTCGTTTAGGTGGCCGATGGGGACTTGTTGGTCGCAGGACAGATAACGGGGACCGTTTGCTGCAACTGTGCACAGACCACATCCTGTTTCTGGCCAGCACTAACTTCCGGCACAGTCATCGCCGGTGTGCCACCTGGCGTCCTCCCTCTGCATCCCAAGCCTGGACTCAGATTGATCACATCGCGATCAGCTACCGCTGGCGTGGTTGTGTACAAGACTGCCGCTCCTTTTGGAGTACCTATCTGGAGTCTGATCATGCCCTGGTCTGCGCCAATCTCACCTTACTTTTCAGTGGCCGAAGGATTGACCACCACCAACGGATTGATGTTAGTAAACTGGCTGCAACTTCTGTTGCAAGTAAGTATCGAGCGGAGCTAGCCTCTAGGCTAGCTACCACCCCACCGAAAAGTATAGATGGTTGTTTCTTCACGATGCCATGAAAATGGCGAGTAAAGCCGCTTGCGGCTTCGCGAAACGTCCCACTTACAAGCACTGGGTTTCTTCTGGCTCCTTACAACTGATGGAAGCCCGTCGGTCTACTCCGGGTGACCGTGAGTTTGACCACAAACGAAGGCTGTTACGTAATGAAATCGGGCAAAGCTTGCGTAAGGACCGGGAAGCCTGGTGGTCGGAGCGTGCTAATGAGATGGAAGAAGCAGCTGCATCTGGTAACTGCCGGAAGCTCTTCCAACTCATCCGAGCCACTGGCAGCAAGAAGTCTGGTGTAAGTGAAACAATCTACGAGGATGACGGGATGCCAATCACTAACATCTCTCGACGTCTTGGACGATGGGCGGAATTCTTCAAAGGGCAGTTCAACTGGCCTGCTGCTCCGGCAACATCAAGCAGCTTGTCCTGCCCCCCATGGCCGGTGACGACTGATCCACCAAACGAGGCGGAAGTCCGCAAGGAACTCCAACTCTTGAAACGTTACAAATCACCTGGCCCAGATGACTCCGGCTCTTTTTAAAGATGGTGGTGACTTTCTGACTAAGGAATTGACTGTGTTGTTTGGAAAGTTTTGGGAGCAAGAAAGTGTTCCAACATCATGGAATGAGTCGATAGTCGTCTCTATCTTTAAAAAGGGTTCACGTTGTTCCTGCAATAACTATCGGGGGATAAGTCTACTTTTAATTGCGTCCAAACTATTGGCTTCTATCATTCTTCGTAGGTTGTTTAAACCCCGAGAACGATTGACTCGCGAGGAGCAGGCTGGTTTTCGTTCTGGTCGAGGATGCATTGATCACATCTTCACCCTCCGCCAAATGTTAGAACACCGTCATACTTATCGCAGGCCAACAATCGTAGTGTTTCTTGATATCAGGGCTGCCTTCGATTCGTTGGACAGGACTGTTCTCTGGGATTGTCTACTGAAGAAGGGTGTGCCTAAGAAGTTCATTAACATCTTAAAAGCCCTGTATACGAACACCTCAGGCAGAGTGAGGGCATACAACCACCTTTCTCCCTTGTTCCATTCGAACAGTGGGGTGAGGCAAGGTTGCCCGATCTCACCATTCCTCTTCAACTTTGCTATCGACGACATCCTGGAAACAGCTCTGATGGATGTAAGTAATGGCTTTGTGGATATGTTGCCTGGAGAACGACTTCTGGACCTCGAGTATACGAATGATATTGTCTTACTGTGCGATAATGCTCAAGCCATGCAATTCGCACTTAATCAGTTGGCAATCAGTGTCCGCAGATACGGCATGTGCTTTGCACCCTCCAAGTGCAAAGTACTCCTACAAGACTGGCAGGATTCTCATCCTGTACTCACCCTGGATGGTGAGCAGATTGAAGTAATTGAGAAGTTCGTGTATCTAGGTAGCTATATAAGTGCTGGTGGTGGCGTGAGTGATGAGATTGATGCACGTATAATGAAAGCCAGAGTGGCTTACGCCAATCTGGGCCATCTTTGGCGCCTTCGTGATGTTAGTCTGGCTGTAAAAGGGATCTACAACGCGTCGGTGAGAGCAGTTTTTCTCTATGCTTGTGAAACCTGGCCTCTCCGAGTTGAGGATGTTAGACAACTCTCTGTGTTCGATCATCGTTGTCTCCGAAGGATTGCTGACATCCAGTCGCAACACCATGTTAGTGATGCAGAGGTTTGGCTTCGTGTGTTCGGGCGCAGGGATGATAATTCAATTGGTGTCACCATCTTGAAACACCGACTTCGGTGGCTTGGACATGTTTTACGAATGTCGTTCCAGAGACTTCCACGTCGTGCATTATTTGCCGACCCTGGGACTGGTTGGAAAAGCGGAGAGGAGGTCAGTGTATGACATGGTGTCGTGGCATGAAAGAAAGTTGCAAAGGGCTAGCTTCTGTTGGTCCTTCACGACTCCCTGGCTGGGGTCCGAGAGATGGTGCAACACAGTGGCTAGAGACGTTATCAGATATGGCTCAGAATAGAAGCCAGTGACGATCCTGCTGCAACCTTCTTTTACTTTCTACATAAAGAATGGTTCTAACTGTCTTAACTGAGAGAGTCTTCTGGTTGTACATTTCAGTCCGCCTTATCTTTTCATCCCTTCTCTTGCTACTTTCATTATTTTGTGTGGCGCATATGTATCTGGTGCCCTTTTGTACCAATATCTATGTGTTTAAATAAATAAATATAATAAACACCATTATTTTTGTGTGTTATTAGTACCTAGATCTGTATTATAGTTATGATGGTATTCCACTAGTTACGCCTGTAATATTGGCCATACGCTACTCAAATTATGCAAAACATATGAAGAAGTAACTGATAAGATACATTTTGGATTTCATTGCTAATGTTTTTTTCTACACCTCTCCTAGTTTAGTTACTGTGTTCTATAACTGTTTTTATTCCTTAGTTTACTTTTCTGTATAAAATAAGGTGACCTACCACCAATGAGGATTTCATTTATATGATATAATTGGTACTGGATTATTATTCTTATTACTATTTCAATGACTAATTTGCTCTCTTGAAAGGGCATTTTTAAGGTGCTTTCAAATGGCGCGAATTCATTGATTCTGTTTTATAAAATAACGACCATAATTTTCTTTTAAACACATGGAGAATAAGACAACATGATATCGTGTCCTAAAGATATATTGACACTATTTTACATTGTCGAATATGTTTCTGTCTTCCATTTGTAGAAAAAGATTATATCCGGTGGGTCTGACAAACAAGTGAGGTTCTACGATTTCAGTTTAAAAACTTCTGATAATGGGTAAGTGCAAATTCTCGTAGGATATTGTTTATTTAATAGTTTTAGATTTATTGCTAATTACAAACATTTTACACAACACTTGTTTGCCTAAGATCAGGTTGTTGTTGTTACCATCAAAATTTAAATTAGTGGAGGTTACCTTTTGCATATATCTATAAGCTTATTCTTGCTTTTGTAAGTACTTTTATCAACAGATTATGAAATCAATTAGCTTTTGTAGTTTGTGCACACAAATACTGAACAATTACAGTGAATAAATAAAATTACAGTGAATACTTTATTTTTATTTTAGCAAACCACATCTCTGTCTTGTTGAAAGCTGTCCTTCAAAAACTGTCTCTGATCAAATTAGTTGTTTAGCTGTTTCACCAAATAATCGACTAGTGGTTGTTGCTTTGATGAATTTTCATGTGGATGTATTTTTCACTGATTCTTTCAAGGTAGGTTATTTTATTTTAAGGCCTTATTCTTATTTTGCACTTATAGAACTGTCTTTCGTCAATTTATTTATTTGGGGACATAGTATGCTTTTATTTGAATAAAGTTAATAAAAACTACAGTGCACGCCTTCATTTTTGTCCTGCACATTCTATTTTTATTAGCGAATACATTCACTTTATGGTCATTCTGCTCCAGTAACCAGTTTGGATATTTCTTCTGACAGTCGTTTAATTATAACGGGCAGTACCGATAAAACAGTTCGTTTATGGGAATTACAATTTGGTAATTGTCAGAGAAGATTTACCTCACATTCAGAACCGTAAGTTTTCTCATTTAACTTCGAAGTAGTACTTTTTTGAACTTACATATGCTCTCGTGAGTTGCTAAATTCCAAAACTTAAATTCTTAGTAGGTATCATTACCATGTTTTTATTTGATAATTTTGAATAAATTGAGCATTGGGTAGATTAATTTTCACAATCGGAATCTTTAATAATGGGTAGATTGTTATAAATAAATTAATATATTTGCAATATCCCAACGAGTAGAAAAATTAATTTTTTACAAATATATTAATTTATTTAAATTCTTGATGTTGAATATATGTGTGTACAATTCACAGTCTTCGCTGTGAACTAAACATGACGAAACCTTCACCTTAGTAGTCTGTTTCCAGTTTCCTACGCTGGGGTTCACTATTTAGTTCACTAAGAACATTAAATTGAAATGTTTACTGTAAACTGATTTGGATACCCAATGTCACTGATACGAATTATTAGTTACTGGAAAGTTATCGTTTGTTATCAGTAAGTCTTACTGAAGATCCTACGTCATATAGTATATTATATTATTTTCATGCCTGTCACAGTTGTAATTAACTCGATTTTCTTTCTTGATTATTTTTTAGTATCACTTGTGTTCGATTCATTCCACATACTTCGCTGGCTGTCTCCTCTGATAAAGGTGGTCAGATTAAACAGTGGGATATTAAGAAGTTCCGTGAAATTACTACCTTTAAGGTATGTTAAGTTTTTTCATGCAAATTAGGGTTAATATTTAGTGTTTGATGGATGTGACCACTGGTGTCACTGAAATTGCTACATTCACAGGTAAAACATGTGTCATTAATTATAAGGGTAGTTTTAAATAAATCTTGCAAGAAAAAGAGAATTCAGCGAAGAAAATTTTCTTTTCGACGAAATCATTTACTTAAGCTGTACATTCGTATATATAGTAATATGGAAAATATATGTCTATAGGAGGCTAGAAAAGATTGCATTACAAAATTGATTCGACAATAAATAACAAATGAGGTGACGTACTAATCAAGGGGTAAGGAAGAAAATAAAAAATCTTGCAAGAAACACTTCATCTATCGTTTGATCATAGTGCCTTCTTTAAAATGTTACATATTCGCAAGCGGTTAGTGTTCAGAGCAAATTCATGTTTTATATATTACCCAATGGAAAAATGTATCCATTTTTGTGAAACTCATTCTTTAAAAACTAAAACTCGCATCATTCATTCACGTTACTACTGAATATGTATTACACAAGATTAATGACAGAATCTTGTATGCATAATTCTGACATTTTTTAAATCATTTCCAGGGTCATAACGGCAGCGTAACTTGTTTAGCTACAACAATTACTAACACAGCTCTTTTGACCCAAAAGAAAACACCTAAACTGGAAAAAACACGCAAATCACGTGCACAGAACAACCAAGATGAAGGTAGCAATGATGATGATATGGATGAACTATGGGGTGGTCTTATTCTATCTACTGGTCAAGATTTCAGCATAAGAATATGGGAGGAGGCTGATGAACTTCTGATTTTAGAAGAAGAGGAACAAATTGCACGAGAACAGGAGGAGGAGGAAGAATTGGTCCGATCAGAAGCAGTGATTCCTGGAGCGATGCCTTCAGAAGCTAGTGAAGTTGGTCCTTTAGGACGACCAACCGGTAATACAAGAGATGCTGTAAGTTTATCGTAAATTTTTAAAATAATTTTTTCGTTTATTAATCTATGCTATCTATCCAATGATTAGATCAAACAAAAATTAAAGTTTACGATCTTACGTTTAAAAGCTAAATGTGTCAAGCGAATGGATTGTAATTTCACGAAATTTTATTCTCTGTAAACTGCTTTGCTTTACAAGAGTAATTGTTTAAGAAGGAGACATTTTCTTGAACACTATTTAAAGATACTACAACTTTAACTAATTTCAACGTTCGTAAATCCTAATAGTCCTGCGTTTGTATAACAGTCGAACTTCACTCAAGTAATCTTTAACGTCAAGTAGTTAATTGTTGTTTTCTCCATATTTCTTTGAGCAACTGCCGAATTTAACACAAATATAACTCAGTGATTGCGACATTCGTGTTTGCACTAGTAAAACGCTTGGTTTCAAACCGAACTTCATTTTCGAACGTTAGGGGGGGGAGAATATAGTTCCTTTGATACGTACACATGTATATCTGATAGCCTAGTATGCAACTTTATCCTAATACACAAATAACCATTAAACTGGTGATCGGTTAACTTGTAACTTCCCTTTAGCATAATTGAAAAAAACAGTGGACAAAAAGAGGAATAATCAGACTTGTAAACTGTTAGTAATAGCTGAAAAAAATTATTTTTATACATCCTTGAATAACATTCAGTTAATATGTGTGACATTCATACACTCTTATTAACAGTGTTCTAGCTTTGTATCAAAATTAATGCACGACAAGTAACACATAGCTTACCATTAAAAGTCTTATCACAATGAATATCAAAGATACTCAAATCTTCTTTACCAGTTAAACAAACTTTATACTCAATCTCTTGATAATTTCAGGTTTCTTCAACATTAATTCTAACGATTTCACTTTTTCACACTTTCTACTCGTAACTTTCAGGCTGATATGTTTATGGAAGCAATGGACATTTATGAAGAAGAGATAGTAAAACGTAAAAACGGAGCTAAAAATATAACACCACATCCTCTAATGGTTGCACGTGGAACAAATTGTCCAGAGAAATTTCTACTCAAAAGTCTAATGGCTCTAAGAGCACCGTATTCTCGTTTAGGTGGTGGTGGAGCAGGTTTAGAACATGCATTGGGCGCTTTAACTAGTGAACATGTTCGTCGTTTACTTCCTAAGTTAGCGGATTGGTTATCACGTGGTTGGGAAATAGAACTTGTTGGACGTTCAATTCGTCATTTGGTAACGCTACATTTTGGTCTCGTAATATCATGTTCCGAGCTACGTGACGCAATCCGTCAGTCATCTAAGGCTAGGATGGAACAATTAGTCCGTGCAAAAGTATGTCTTTATTGTTTTAGCCATATTATTACTATAGTTTCATATATTCAAGTCACTTATCTACTAATAATGGGCTGTTTGTTTATTATAATATTCTAATTTTTCTCATTTAAACGAATACGATCCTCGTAAAATCTCTACTACATGTTGGAACATAAAAATAAGCATTAACTAATATCTATTACTGTCATCCATTACCTTTTTTTTAGTTATATATGTGAAAATCATGATCGAATCTAAAAGGAAATATATGGTTTATGATATAATATTAGGCCTGCAAACTGATTTCATAGATGATGAACATGGTTATTTTCTCTTTGTTTGTATCACTTTAATCGTAGTTTGTGGAGAAAAGGAAATTGTTTTTATTAGTTTTACAGGTCGACTCAAACTCACAAAAGGCACCTCTGTTTTTAACGGAAGCTATTCTGTTATCTGGACTTGCTCCAGGATAGATCGTTTACATATGATGACAGTGATCACTCGAAATATTTATGGTCGTCAATTCATGTAATTTGTGCTTCTACAGTGATAGTTACCCAGCAGCAGTAAACAGAAAGAATCAAAAATTCTGCTTTTGGCCGGGTTTCTTTCTCCTAGCTAGATGGCTTAGTCGTGAAACTTTCATTATTCTTCTGAACAACATCAGCACAAACTTTAGGTAGAAGTGAGGTATTCGAATTTCTGCACATATTACTGGTAGCTTGTTATGTTGAGCTTGATTGGGTATTGTGAACCTACAACCTGTCCGCATATTGGTTTTAATCGTCACTCCATCTGACTTAATTCTTTATCCTACTGTAGTTGTGACTTTGATCTGTGTGAATTGGCTTCCGACAGGCTTAAGCGTCCGGTTTCCCTGTGTTGGTCGTGGTGACCAAGGCACCTAAGAATAATAGCTTGTTTTTCGAATCCTTTTCCACTGTAGATTTTATGTCACTGAAGACGTTTTTGACAAAATTCTATTTATTTTCCATCTCATCATTTTTTATGATGATGATGAATCTACATTTTTGGCTTGACCAATGGAAGCCGCTATTTTACTAGAAGGAAAAAGCCATACAACAGACAGACACCAACAATGCATAACTTTAAACAGATTGGTATCAGTCTAAGTTACCACACATTACAATGGTAGGAATCTAATCAGTCGGAAAGCTGACGATCTTAAGTAATAAAGGAAAAATATCTCTTCCCTAACTAGTTTTTTATTCATGTCATCTACAATCTTCAACCATAATATTTGAAAAAAAGTGAGAGAAATGTAATGTAGGATCAATTTATATTGATCGTCGTTTGTTCGAATGATTTTATGTAGATTGGTTTAATTTCTAGGGTACCTGTGATAACGAGGTAACACTGGACAGCTCTTTCACCACAGTACGGAACTCCTCAGCAGTTCTCACCAAAGATCCCATCAGGGATCGAATACATGAGTTTTATATCTTACAGCTAACACCTAGCGATTAGAACTATTACGTTAACGTCTAATAGTACGACTCAAAATTCAATCCATTTGTGATATAGAGTGACGGGCATCTAATGTCATTGATGACAACTTTCTTACATCCGATATATTTAAGCTCTAAAAGTCCCAACTTCTCACTAGAATTTGAATTACGTCTCGAATTCACTAGTGAGCTGACTTTTACAGTTTAGCTGAAGGGATTTTGTGGCGATTTGTTTAGTTTATTTATTTTCAAATATTTATTCATATCGACTCGCTGCTATATTGAAGTGAAATTTATTTATTTATTTGAACACATAAATATTGGTACAAGCAAGCACCAGATAAATATGCGCCTCACAAATTTCATTTGATTTGTGTGAGGGCTGTGATACTGCTCAGGTGCCCGAACTGAAGTAGGTGGTTTTCTTAGGAAGCCACACCCCGAGTCTTTGACCGAAAGGTCTAGTCCACAAGGCAGTGGGGCATCTTGAGGAGATGCAATCCCATGGTAGCCGGTGACCAACGATTGATTCATACGCCATTTGTTCCCTCAGGATCCTGGAGCCCATGTGCACCATTGGTTTGGAATCAGGGTTTTCCAACTCCCCTAGGTGAATTTTCCGTGTCCACCAACCCGGTTAAAGAACCGGACATTCGCTTTTCGTCCTCTCAATTTCGTAAACAACACCCCGCCACGAGATTGTAGTGAATAGGACTTCCCTGGCAGAGGTTGTATACGCGTAGCCGTGTGAAAGCATTTCGAGAGAAAGCGGGCCCTCCCCACTCTCGGCTGTACCAGAGTATTTAGGGGCTGAAGTGAAATATCTTTGGAAATATCACTTTTAATCACAATCTTTTCTCTACATTGATAAATGTCAGTTAGGTTATACATTCTTAAAATCTTCAAATATTTTCACTTATCTCCCTTTTGTACATTTTAGAATCTTATCGGTATGAATTTAGCCGGTTTAGAATGTTTAGCTAGAAAATTGGAAGAGAATCAACAAATCGATCTATTCGATGAATTAATAACAACACGAGATAAACGAATCAAAAAACACAAAGCTAAACAAGCTCGTTTAACACCGTTACTTCCCGACTAATTTTGTATATCATAAAGAGTACATTTTTATATACATATTTGTAAATAAAATAAAGATATTGTACTGTAATATAAAATAACATTTGTTCATATTTTACATAGTGAAGTGTGTCGGGGGGGGGCGTAAGATAGGCCGTTTATCATATTTCATGTTTACAAGAAATACAAAGATAATCTTATTATTCCGTAATATACGTTTTAAAGAAGAAAAAAAAGGACTACAAATTGTCCATTAAATAACTTTAATAACATTTCACTTAACCATTATATTCATAATACTTATCACTAATTGAATATAAGTTATACTCTAGAATAAAGATAATAATAATCCTAGTAATAATATTCAGTTTATTGAATCAACAATTTTTTTCATTCGTTAATGATATCACATGAAGTACATTTCAAAAGTTGTTATTCATACATCTCAGATACCATTGTTTCTTATAATCTCTTCGTAACTATAGTTTGTAGTATAAAAAATAGGTAGATAGATAAATATATTCGATTAGATTGTAATTTTGTTGTATAAAATAAAAATTGATTTCTTGTTAGATTTATTATTTAAACACATAAACATTGGTACAGGGAGGCATCGAATACATATGAGCCACACAAACCACTCGATTTGTGTGAGGGTTGAAATACTACCCGGGTACTCAAACCGAAGCGGATGGTTTTCTTAGGGAACCACACTCCAATCAATAAATTTACAAATATACGACTATTGTTTTCAAACATATGGTAGAAAAAAAAGTATATGTATAGACTATTAAGAAAAACATCTTAGTAGTCATTTGAGAATCCATCCACCATTTTGTTCATGTAAATATACATCAAACTGCTAAGTTTTGTAGATCTCATCATGGATCATAACTGAAAGTAATTTCGATCTAAATAGAAGTAGTGCACGATTTTGATTTCAGCAACATACTTCAAACATTAGTAAGTGTTTACAATTTCTCGTTTCTTATATTCAGAACTGAGGTTGATCAATCTCTGTTGCCTTTGTACCCATTATTACGTTATAGCGTTATATATGTTTTATATTCTGCATTTAGTAGTCAGTCTAATACGGAGCCCGCGGTTCGTTCTTTTGAAGATTGGACAACTAGATTTCCATGAATCTCTGTTAACTTCTACGCTGCGATTCAAACTTGTTACCTTTCAATTAAAAACCCAAACGCCCATACCACTGAGTTGCTAAATCCATAAATAAAACCTGTGACATTTTCACCAAGAATTCAAGTTCCATCTGAATAGCTGTAAACTGCAGTTTATTTTCTTTGTATCGTCATCATTAATAATTGTGAAACCACATTCAAAAGCAAGATGAAGACACTAACATAACCTCGAGAAATTTCCGTAAACTGTATGATGGTTGATCAGGATTTAGATCAGTGACATTTAGGTCAGTTGTGTAGTCCTGTAAACAGTTCGTATAGAAAATCGCACTTTGTTATTGGAATATTTTTAATTGCGTCGAAAGTTCATAAAAAATAACAATCACTGACACTTTTTTAAAGCTATACAATCAAAAACATATGAAATATTTAATGAAGATTCAAACTGATATCAGCTCGTATTGTGTTAGATACAATGGAAAAAAGTGTTTTAATCTGGGACTGTGCAGTTGTCTTCATCTATAGTTCCACAAAATCTAAGGTCTATCTATGTGTATTGTAACATACGCGATAAATTAAGTCTCGTATGAAGCGAACTCAAAACCGAACTAGAATGACATTGTCGTCTAGTCATTCACTTATTTCCAATGACTTTTAAAGTAATAACATGCATTGACAATAAATTACCTTCAAAATGAACTAGTTCTGTTGGTTATACGTAAGTGACAGATTGAACATTTATTCTTCTCATAATTGAATTCTTGGGTCAATTGAAGCTAGACCACCATAGAAAACCTGGAAGCACTGGACGGCCGTTTCGTTTGGGTCTGTTGTGAGATAATAACTCACTGAAGAAAACGGTGGCGCGATTTCGTGGATTGGTTGAAGTTAGACATTAACACCGTTGGATGCCAGCTCAGCGGTCTAGAGGTTAATTGTTCGCGCGCGCGACAGATAGGTCCTGGCTTCGAATCCTGCGGGCGGGGTCGTAGATGCGTACTTCTGAGGAGTCTCGTACTAGGAGGAAACGGGCGTTGAGTTCTTCCAGGTTTTCCGTGGTGGTTTATCCTCAACTAACTCATGAATTTAACTATTAAACTACTATAATTTCCACAAAACCCCTTTCTGATTTATTTTTCTAACGAAACAAGATAGTTTCATGAAAATTTTTATTTGAATATATTTATCACTTACCTGTATAATTCTTACTCTTTAATTATAATTTTTTGTAACAACGCATTGACTTATCGCTTTGCTAATTGTTTCATGTAAGTTTCTTTGTGTTGTTAAAAATTCTCTTGTAAGATTTATTTGTTGTTTCAACATATTATCCAGTGCAGTCAAACAAGGATTATAAGTCGTTAAAGCTAATTAAAAAATAATTGAGAAAAATTATAATCAATTTTCTAACAAGGTGTATATATAAATTTTATAAATGAACTGTAATAGCTTTCTAAGCAGAGATAGATAGTGTCTAACAGAGCTGATATTCACTCCTGGGCTCGAACCCAATACCGTTCGCTTCAAATGCTATTGCGTTGTACTAGTTCTTGTTGACAAATTATATTTACTATATAAAACAATAACTTTTCGTCATTATAAATGCTTCCAGTAAGTTTAATCAACCCAATGATTGCCAGAAAGTTTCTCTGGCGTTTCCAGTCATGGTTCTTCCATTACACATTGAATTTTTTCTGAGTACTGAAATTTGATATATATGTTTTAGATAACCAATTACACAAACGATGGAGATTAACAATTTTACAACTATCATGATTTATATCACAGGAAACTACTTGAAATATGATACTTACTATCTAATGCTTTGTAATTTATGAGCGATGACGTTATATTTTGCATTTTAAGAGTAGTGTTAATAGTAGGAGTAGGAATTTCTTCATATTTTGTTATTGGAAAGTTGTGTGGAATATGGTCGTTTTGTGAAAAATAACCTGACCACACTGTTTGAACTTCAGCATCCTTTGATTGTCGAGTTTCAGATGAGTTTTTAGATATTCTAAAAACAAGCATAAAAATGAGGTAAAGTTAATTATCCGCTGTTCGCACTATGATTTAATACTTCATGTCAATTTCGTTTATGGAGTTTCAAACTAGAAAAATTCAGCTATTTATTGCTTCTAGTTTTCAATGGTTCTCCAGCTGTTGTTAGTTCGTGGTGAAAATTTACTATCATACTGAACAAACTCGTTGAATAGTTTTTCAGGGCTCATGCCTAGTGGGTTGTATAACTGAGAATGCAGAATAAAAATAAGATTAGGGTATAAGTTGAGCGGAACTACAAGCTCATTCAGTTGTTGTCTTGTGAACTTCATGTTTACTTCGGAATAATTATTTTTTATGTAACACAGTTACACTGCTTTAATCGATTTTTTTGTATTTGAAAAGTTTTACTTCTTAATACATTCTCGTAATACCCAAATAGTTGTGTCTTTTTGTAATTTGATCGTCTTAGATCTTGTTATCAAAACAATGGTCAGATTATCAATTCAGTCACCTCATGTTTTTACTAGTTAATTGTAATATCATAACACTGAAATTCAACTAATTAAAATCCATTCTTTGAAATCATAATCAAATCCCATCGTCCTATACATCATCTAATTCATCAAACTCTGAATAGGTGAAATTTTTATTTATACTGTCAAGTATATTAAACTTTCACCATGTCAGCAACTACATAAATTATTTACTGAATAATATCTGTGATTTTGGATAGTTGTGTTGTCTAAATGATGTTTCGTAAATTTAAGATTCATATTTTTGATTGGTCACTGGTTTTGCCTGAAAAATGTTACAATTTTATGAAATATAAACGTAAATTATGAAAGTTTTGAGCAGTATTGTTTAAATTGGATACAACGTTATAAATAATTAGTATTTTGACGAATAGCATATTTGTACTTACTTCTTATATGAAATCGTTTCACGTAAATTCGTTTTATTCAATAGTCCATAAGAATTCATAGGTCCTAATTGGTGATTTGAGAAAATGTTATATAACACATAACATTAACACGCATAAGACAATCATAGATATTATTTCAAATTACATCAAGATCTTACTTCATTTAAAAGAATTTACTATATTGTCTATTATCAACAATAATATAATGTTGACTATATATCTGAATAAGTGGTTGGTGTTCTGACTAGCCTGATAAATCGTTAACAGTATATAAAAATACCTATGGGATTAAAAAATGTGAGAATACAGTCATTGGTAAATGATGAATGAAGAAAAGTGATAGTGAAGTTGTAAAAGGAGGGCATCATTCCTAGAATTGAAGAACATATGGAACTCAAAAGAATTGTAAGCCAACATCAAAGTCAGAATCTTCAGTACGAATGCCAAGACAGTTCTGCCATGCAAACCGAGGAACATGTTACACCGGGAAGTGCATGCACACAACAAAGGAGTGAATAACACGTGAAAACAACTGGAAAGGAGAACTCAGGATAGAGTAGGTGGGAAAAGTTTTGGTGGTGGCCTATACTCCACGAGGGGTAACAAGTGTAAGTAATTCAACAAGGACTAATAATACAAATAATGTAAACATTATGACAGAATATACTATATTGTATTGAAATATCTGCTTAACCCATTCAAAAAGGAAGAGGTTGACAGTGTTATAACCTTAAAAATAACGAAAAACACCTGTTGAATATATTAGACTAAATTTTTCAAAATTTCTTTAACAGGAATAACTATAT
Organism: Schistosoma rodhaini; assembly: GCA_944470415.2. Taxonomy (NCBI): domain Eukaryota; kingdom Metazoa; phylum Platyhelminthes; class Trematoda; order Strigeidida; family Schistosomatidae; genus Schistosoma; species Schistosoma rodhaini. The sequence continues at coordinate 52,168,243 of OX104044.1, forward strand.
CCAATGACGATTGAAATATTTTTACTTTTACCTGATGGCTTTCTTTATATCAATAAATTTTAATAAGCCTAATGAATAGAACTTCGTTGAGATTGTCCATCAATACTTGTTAACTTCTGAAAATACTTTCTAATCAACCTAGGTTTTTATCGTGAAGAACTGTAAAAAATTAAACTAGCAAACATCACAGTTAACTACAACGTACTTAAAGCGTCCAAAACACTCAGAGTGTTAGTTTAAATAAGAATTTCAATGAAATTTTATGGGTATGTAAGCATCCAGTCAATGAGTTGTTTCATTCATTACATTGAAAACTATGTAACTTCCATACTCTGAAAAATATCGTACTTGTACAAATAGTATGTTACATGTATTTGTTGAAATTAAATGACGGGAAATTTATTCCCTAGCAAAATACACAATATATGTAAATAATCATTGATTATCAACGAACCTTCATTATAAACTTTTTGATTTATTAGACGATCAGCCTTCTTTGTTTTAGGTGATAATGATTTCTGTGTTATGATTAAATTGCATTTTAAATTTTCTTTAGTTGAACTAATTGAATCTTGTTCATTTTCAAAATCATCTGAATATTCATCTATTTCACTACTACTATTTTCATTGTCCATTTGACAAGATATTTTCTCTAATGGAAGTTTTTTATTAGATATCTCCTCCGTCGATCTACGTGAATGGGAGTTTTCACATTCAATTACTTCTTCAATTTCCATCAGTGATTTTTCATCTAAGAAGATAAGTTTATGTGATAAGAATTTTAAGTATAAATATCATCGCAAAAAAAACACCAAGCTATTTTACGAGTAAATCTTCCTTGCATTGTTGCATTAGTGAGTATGTTTATTTTTTGTCTTTAAACTTGGGAAATTTTAAACGGAATAGTGAGATGAAATGACATAAGGAGGATACAGAAATTAAAATTTCAGGGAAGATATAAAATAATAACAATAGCAGTGATAGGCTATAATATTTAGTTAAGTTATATGTGATTAAACATGAAAAGAATACAGGAGAGAATAACTATAGTTTTAAGTGTCTGGATACACGATGTCCGCAACTTAAAAAAAGCGATCTACAAAACATATCTGAATGACCTTGTCAAGTCGCACTCAGTATTAACAGCTGAGTTATCTATTCGATAGTATCTATAGTATGAATGTTTTAAAAAATTTACTTCGATTGGTGAACGCTATCATTTAGCAAATTTTGAGTAATGGAAGTGGAGTAGTAAACTAAAATGATTAAAAAGTGTAAGCCAAATAGTTTTAGTCAATAGAAATAGTAAAGACTTTAAAGTTTTTAATGATTACTTTCATAATCAATATTATTAGTACATATGCATAACTATTTCATATTCCTTTATGTGACAAAATAAAATTTTGTTTCTGAAATTGCAAAGATTTAAGTCATTCCATTTCGAAACAGTACATGAATAGAATAAGAAATACATGAACTGAAAGTATGAGAGTTCAATTAATTAACGAGGATAAGATGTTTCAAAAATAATTTAGAGAAAGTTAATAAATAAATACATCTCAGCAACTGAGATCAATTTCAAGTTACTTAAAATAGAATTAATACGTCAACAGTTCCATAAAATTAATTTGTCCTTCCAGTGACAAATGAGAGTGATATCTAAGATTGCCATTAACTAATGTCATTGTTTATCCATAGTACTTTCCGTATTATGATTGAATATTTTGATAGATAGTATTTAACATCAGTAACAAATCTAGCTGCAAATCTATAACTTCCATATAAACTTACACTTAATTTATTTTATTACATTTTTTCATATGTTGATTTTATTTCAGTGAACTTTCAATTCTCCTTTATTCAGTTAGGTTAAATACTACTCAGTTAGTGATGTTATATGGTTGGAGGTGACTGGTAAAGGAACCTTGGACCAAGTTTTCATCCTGTATAGCACTCATTAGCAATCCGTACATCTTTCATAATGGAATTGATGATTCTATAATGGATCCGAATCTGAATCACCCAGCTTCACAGTCTGAGTCGTTATCACTGAACTGTTTTATCTATAATTGATCTCCTGTAGGACTGAAACATATTTACAATTCATTGATCACTAGGTAGCTATTAATGTCATATTCGTCTAATCATTTGGTTATGATTGAAATTTATCTAGTAAGTTAGCTAGTATGTTTAAAACACGTATTCTGTATATATTATTGGTATTTTATATTTATTAATTTCAATGAGATTAAACTACTGTATTATAACTAGCGATTTAACTGTACAAGTTTAAATAAGAAAGAACTACTTTTCTTTGACAAAAAATGTTTGCACAATGCATTGGTGACAACTTGATGAATAATTATAAAATTGGTTTAAATGCATGAATTAGCATTTTTGGTAAGGTCGAAGGGTTTCATAAGGATATTCTAGTAATCAATCCATAACAACTAGTTTAAAATGGGACATTATAAGTAATAGGTTGTTTAGTTATTGTCTAGCCACTTTACATGAACCATTAGGTCAAAAATCTAATTTATATCACATCTAAGAAACTGTGTAACAGTTATATGATGAAAATGTGTTGACAGCCTATATCCTATTACGATGTAAGTTACAGGTTGACCGCTATTCTTATCAAATTATGTTTGAAGATGCCACCGGGAATTTCCTCTCCGAGATACCTGTTTATAAAGTATGGACAGTGTTAAGTGTTCATAAGTACTGACTGCAATGAAATTATTTACAGGATATCTCAAGTAAGCTTGTTGATTATATTACGTTTGTTTTGTATTTAAATATATGTGTATATATACCCGGTAAGCCATTTTTTAATATTATTTAAGATGATTAATTATTAGATCAATTAGAGAAATATAATCCTTTTCTGTTCTTCCCAAATCATTGACTTTAATCACAGAGCTTTGATTAGATTCGATAGAACTATCATAACTTGACAAATATACATTCTAAAGCATTAGGAAACTTTATTATGAATATCAACGACAAGAACAATGGGTTTATTTTTTGACTAAATATGTGAAGCGAATTATTTAGGAGTCCATTTCTCCTGCAAATGTGTAAAGGCAAAGACCACTCCAAAAAAAGAACAGTTTAATGAGTATTCAACACTTGATGGAGATCTCGTTAGATTTTAGTGAAATGAATAAGCTAATATATCAACTTAGGTATCGACGTCCTAATATGTTTGTGTTGCACAAGGAGGCTCAACTTCAGTCAGATAAACAATTTCGTTTTTACCTGTGACTTGCGTCTTTAAATAAATATGCTGTTCCTTTAAGGCCAGTAAGTTTTTCTGTATTGTTGATCGATTGGGTACATATAAAATGACAGAATTCGATTTACTGGAAACCTAATATCAGTATTTCTAGGTTCCGATGAATCCCACTTTTCATATGTACTTCACTTTTGAGTTGAATAATGTCGTACCATTCAAACTATAAGCAACAAGGCAGAAACTCACTGTACGACTTGTCAAAACGACTTGTTGAGCAATAACTTCCGCAATCTATCCTATTCTCATTCATTAATTCATCAACAGATAATATTAATTGATCATCGAATGTACTCATTTTGCTTTCATTTCGTGAAGCTTCTAAGGAAATTTAATTTCAGTAAATGAGGAATTATTTTATGAGTTTACAGTTTGAATTTATAAATCAATACATATTTCACAAACGTAAGGTAGGAATCTTAAACTTGTACCTCAGATGGTAAACTAGTTAGTAATAAACGTAATAAGCGTCATGTTATTGAGTCGTTTATAATAATATCAAGTGAAGAGATATTTGTCTTAACGTTCAGATGCAAATCCTCAAAACAAGTGGAAACAATTAGACTTATTGTTTAGTTTCATTACTTTTAGCCTACTTTCCATATTCTTGTTTAATGTCATATTATTTATTCGGTATCTTGAAGTAAATTTAACTCTTTTTACGGGCTATTTATTAGAATAAGCAATATTCCTCAGTTGCACTGAACCACTTATCTTACCAATTCATACTCCTATTTCAATGTTTCGGATCATTCTGTTTCTCCCAGTTTATTCCTCCTGTGTGCTACACTATAATCCCATTTACTTTGAACAGATCGTTAATTTACAAAACGTGGGGTCAGATGCCCAATTCATAACCAAGAAGAAAGAACCAGAGTAACGCTAGACGACACTTTATTCCATACAATTACAGGTAGTCAATTAGAGGAAATGAAATCATATATTTAATTGTCAGTAAGTTGGGTTCCTATTTGTCCACAATCAGTGAGCAATTATACTTACTTTCGCTACCACAAATCACTACAGTATATTTAAACAAATCCAGAGAGTTATCCACTAAACTAAATCGTCTAGTTAATGTTCTCCTACATATTCTTCTGTCATACTGTTACTTCACTGAACTAGGTAATCAAAATTTGGAATATAGGTACACAACTACAACATTCTGGTCACGAATAGTGACAGACTAATTAATTTTAAGATCAAGATTTCCAAAACATATTGTAAATAGTTCTGGGTTTTATTAAACACAAAGAATTATCACGCAGTACAATTGCTATTTGAAAAGTTGACTAATATCTTATCTACATTACAGATTCCATAGGTTGATAAAGCTTCATTTGTAGTTTTTCGTCGATTCTGGGGTTTCATTAACCACTGAACAACTAAAATTGATATTACATAAATACAAGCCAAGTGTTCAGTACTCGCAACTGTTCAGTACCCTCTGAATAACTTCAGCGATCGTCCACAATAATTTCGAGTTAACACTTCGCATTTACTTAAATGCTCGATAAGAATTTTTGGATTCCCTTACAGAATATTTAAAAGCTTTCACACTTTTTCAGCATCTTCAGCAGCTGACAGGATATAGACAAACGTAATGATTTTCTTCCCAATTATTATTTGATAAACATAAGGGGTGGGGGCTTTCCTATCTAATAAGGATGACTTTTAGGCTAAGTAACAAATCTGTCTTGTTCCTTTTCTATATATATATATAAACTTACCTTTATTTACATCAGTCAGTGAATCTTTATTATTGAAGGACAAAATTGAAATTCTACTTAAATCCTTCTCATCATTTTCTTGTACTACTAATAGTTCATTTACATTATGATTGACAGAATATTTTTCAACTTCTTTTGATTTTATCCCACTTGAATTTTTCGACTTTTAATTAAATAGAAAAAATGAATTCATTAGTTTCTTTTAATTAATAAAAAGGTAGATAATTTAAAAATAACTGATATGAAATAAGTCAATTGAAGCTAGACCACCATGGAAAACCTGGAAGCACTGGACGGCCGTTTCGTCCTATTGTGGGACTCCTAAGCAGTACGCATCCACGATCTCCCCGTCCAGTGCTTCCAGGTTTTCCATGGTGGTCTAGATTCAATTGACTCATGATCTCAACGATATAAAATTACTAAAATCTCCACAAAACCCTTTTCTGATATAAAATAAATTTATATGAATCAAGCTGTTTTCTGTTATAAAATTAAATTACATAACAAAATCTCTACAAATCCCTTCACGGTAATTAATAAATAAATAAACATTGAATTTACCATGTTTTGCTGAAGTAATTGCCATTAATTTATGCATTCAAAAAGATTCAGTTATCAATCTTGATTTGTTGTTGTGACATCCTTAACAAATGTTTGTGTTATGCAATTTTTTCTTTTTACAACACTAATTATTATTTCACACATTCTATGTTATAAAGTATGTAAGCAGATTTTTAACTATCCATACTACTATGTTTAATCTTCAATACGAACTTCAAGATAGTTCTACTGTACGGAATTGAAACTTTGAAAACTACCACAACCATCATCAGAAAAGTACAAGTATTTATAAACAATTGTCTGTGCAAGATACTCAATGTACGTTGACCGGATACCACCAGCAACAGCCTACTAAGGGAAAGAACAAACAAACTTTTAGCTGAAGAGGAAATCAGGAAATGATAATGAGAGTGGATATGACACACACTGAGGAAATCATCAAACTGCATCACGAGACAAGCGCTAACTTGGAATCTTAGAGGTAAACAGAAAAAAGGAAGGTCAAAGAACATACTGCGTCGAGAATTGAAAGCATATATGAAAAAGATGTATAACAACTGGAAAGGATTGCCCAAGACAGAATTGGATGGGGAATGCTTGTTGGCTGCCTATGCTCATCAACGAGGGTAACAGACGTAAGTAAGTTAGTACTATTATTTTTAGGTTGTAAGCAACTGATGAGAAACTCCGAAATACAGTGACTTCATATTATTCTGTCATGTTAATAATTCTTGATCAGGTGAAATGTGTTTTCATTAAACACAAATATGAACGTACTTTGTTATTGAATACCTTTTGTGTTGAATATTTATTTAAATTTAGTGACGTTTTTCCTGCACTAAACGGAGTCAGCAAATCTTCAGTATTTTCATCTTCAGTTGTAGCTGGAGATTGTTTTCGAACTAGTATAACACAAATACCAAAGTATTAAAAACTGAATTAATATTCATCATGGTAAAACGGTTATCAGAAATGACACTACTAAGCTGTCATCTATGGAACCTAATATAAATTATAATGGAAAGCACGAAATAAAAAAATATTCAGAACACTATTAATGGAATCCTGCATGCAAGAGAAACAGTCGTTATAAAGTTTACAAATTGCGGACACTATAAAGCGGTTGTTAGATGTTCCACCTTAAATTGTGACTATCCAGTGGACACTTTTTATGCAGGACGAACCTCGGTATCCTTAGTTTGAAAAGTGCAAGCCACTAAAATAACCTTCAAGCCTAAGAACAAGGTGTTTTTTTATCTAATCATAATAATTTTACGTCTTTTTTTAATATTTTGTTAGTTTAACTATTTCTTTATTATCTGTTATTCACATACTAGCTCCACCATAGTTTTTATTTTTTTCAATACAGTTCCATGGTCCAGTACAATAAATTGATGATGAATGATTTCAAGACAAAGTTTTATGGTCAAGCCTTTGTTGTATATTTCGAAAGTTGTTTTCATCTTAAACTTAGATCCGATGACTGTAAATGTATGGATCAAGGTGAAAATATGAGAACTAGAAAAAACTAAATTTCAAACATTACTTCAGTCTCATTATAAAACCTAGATATTTAGACCGCTAGGTGTTAGCAGAACAATGATTGAGCAATTAAACATATAAAAATCACATCTATGGCGAAGACGAGATATCCATCTATCAATTAAGGAACGAGTATACTGCGCAGCAGTTCGTTCTGTTCTACTTTAAGGCTGTGAAACGTGGCCATTAAGAATAAAAGATACACATAATTTGCTAGTGTTTGACTACACGTGCCTTAGGAATATTGCTCTCATCTGCTGGAATCACCAGGTAAGTAATAGTGAGGTTTGACACAGGGTATTAGGGAATGATGGTAAATCAGTTGATGAGGTGATGAATCTTCCTCGACTGAGATGGTTAGGCCACGTGTTACGTATGCCTGAACACCGATTGCCACGACGAACTATGCTGACTAGTATTGGAGATGGTTGGAAGAGAGTTAGGGGCGGCCGAACTAAAACGTGGCATCAGTCCTTGAAGTCAATAACTTCTGGTCTGAGTCATGTTGGTAGACGCAGACTACTTGGTTGGTGTCTGCGTGACTATCGTAACCAATGGTTGGAGACTCTCAGCGACATGGCTCAGAATCGATCACAATGGCGTAGGTGTATACACTCATTGTCTTCCCTTAAACCTTGAGATTAAAATTGCTTCATATTTGTCTTTCTTCCTGTACTATATCCTTATATACAATCTTTCTTTTATATATTACCACCACTAAATTGACTACTTCCATGATCTTGGTGTTCATCTTGTTGTGCTAATGAGGTGTAGCAACTTGGATTGATGCATATTTGTGCCTGGTCCTACGTTGTAGCTGACTGGCTGGCTGAATCTTCTTATAAAAAGGCCGTACGTGACCGGCCTCAAGAGGTTGCCCCTGGGGCTTTAAGGTAAGGGTCCCAAGTCGCTAAAACCACTAATTCAGATGCTTTTTCATTCTCCTCAAGAGGAAATATATTTCCACGGTGTGGGCACCAGGGAAGTGTCAACAGTCTTCAAACCTTTATCAACATCTGAGGTCATCTTGTTGACTTTCGAATTTCCCCCTCATCCCCTAATAATTCTTTTGCCCCCTCGACTAACCCTTCTTGCATATTTTTATCTGCAGGAGCCACCAATGCTGATGATCTGAGTTCTCGAAATGTTTTTCCTGGTCTCCTGAAACCACATTACAAACTATATGTTGAGGCTTTTCATGTTCAAACTTTGTACCAGGAAGGAGAATAGGCTCTTTTAGCTATGAATCTCGAATCTCGCACCATCTGTCTATGCTGCTTCTCAAAAACGCGCATATGTGGTCAATTCACGGTAAATCATTTGACCTCGTCTTATCGATATAAAAACTGGCAAGATTTCGCTTTTCAGTATCTGGAGAACTCTTTGCAACTTTGCCTAACCCTGCTCATGTAGGTATAGCATTAAGTTCAAAGGCAGAACAGGCTTTATTAGGCTGACTTCCAGTGGACTTTCGCTCGCGCGCTATCCGACCAGAAGCGATAGTAGGAACTCGAAAAGGCAAGTACACACGCCGTTGTCTCTGCCTACGCTCCGAATAATTGCAGCTCAGATGAGGTTAAAAATAAATTTTATGGGAGAATATCATATGTCCTTCGAAAAGCTAGACGCTATGATGTATTTATAGTGGTAAGTGATCTGAATGCTCAAGTAAGAAAACTAAAACAAATCGAAAGGCACTTAGACGGATCATATGGTATTGCTGCTCAGTGAACAGATAATTGCGACCGTCTGCTGCAGCCGTCTATTTCTAACAAATACCAAGTTTAAACATAAGGAGAAACATCATCTGACGTGATGGTCCTCACAATTGACTAATCGGTGGTTTTAAAATTATCACAATGCCATCAGCCATCGTTGAAGCGGCTTGATTGAAGACCGTCCCGCATTCTGGAGCACATGTTTATACCCGGATCATGCTCTAGTTCGAGCACGTATTTTTCTGCATCTTATTGAACTTAAAAAAGCCACAGCATGATAAACTCTTGGAGTTCAACTTAACTATGAAAACGTTAAGACTGTACTTCAATAATAACTAGAGGGGTTTGTCAACCGGGAAATCCACCACAAGGTAGCTTGGCATCCAAACAGCTATAGTAGCAGAAGTGACATGTACTAATAAATTACACCAGCTGTCATCAAATTTTGCCACTTCAAGTGGTGTTGGTCAAGTTTGTCCGCTTTCTCTATTTTTACCCAACTTTATCACGGACATACTTTTAGAGATAACCCCCTTACCTTCTGGATTTTCAGAGATTGGTCTTCTATCAGGATATTCACTTGTTGACCTAGAATACGCAGATGATATAGTTCTGTTCAGTGAAGACTCTGATAAAATGCAGGGTCTTCCGGCCACCTTAAGTGGCAATACAAGCATGTTTGAGATGCTGTTCTCTCCCTACAAATTTAAAGTCTTACTTTGTGAATGGTTAATGCCATCGCCTGAATTAATGAAAGGGAGTGTAGTTGAGAGCATCGACCACTACACTTATCCTGGGTGGCTCATCAGTCCTGGTAGTCTGGTGTCTAAAGAAATCTCTACATGTATTCGGCAGGCTCGATTGGCTTTTTCCAAATTGCGTCATTCGTGGTGAAGGCGGGATATCCATCTTCCAGTCAAAGAACGGGTTTACTGCTCATCAGTTCGCTCTGTCACACTTTATGGGTGTGAAGTATACCATTGAAAGTAGAGGATATTTGCAGGCTACTGGTACTTGACTATATGTGTATTAGAAGCATTGATAGTATACTTTTGGACCCATGGAATAATCAATACCTGAGTTGGAAATAGAATACTAGGTAAAATGGGAAATCGATTGATGAAGTATTGAATATCAATCAACTGAGTTGGTTGGGACATGTTTTACTCATGGCTAACTACCTTTTACCTGTTATAACAAGTTTTATGACCGTCAGTCTGAATTCCATTCTATTTAGGGGAAGTATTGAAGATCAGTGCATTACCATCTATAAATTCACAAACTTTTGATGGAAATTTTGTTGAGTAGTTTTAGATGTTTGAGATTCAGGTTCAAAGAACGATATCAACTTATTCTGATTATTCAGGTCACTTAATTCTGGTGAGACGTAGCCCTTAGACTTTGCATAGTGTTACTCCTCACTGTATTTTGTAAGGTTCTTCTTCGTTCAAAACGTGCAACCACCCTGGCTCAAGTACTGATTGGAAGTAATCGCTTCTCATTCCATAATATTTAATTGTTATCTAAGCTTCAAACTCCTCATGTCATAAAATTACCAACTCTCTAAAATGAAACATATGATACAACTATAAAAAGCTTCAGAAAACTACAGAATTCATTTACCTACCGACATTTTTATGGATTCGTTTCTCTGGATTTCTTAAAAACCGTCTCCCACCTGCTGAACTTTCACTGGATATTTCATCAATCATGTATCCAGATATTTTCTCACTCAATCGAACTTTTGTCTCTTTCGTGTTTTTCATTGGTAACAAACTTTGTTGAAAATCAGAGAAAACAAACGTTGTTTTATTAGTAAAAGTGAGTAGCAATATCTCGGTATTTACTGTCTTTACCATAAACTTACCCGAATTGAAAATATTTACTTCCGAATCGGGAGACGACAATTTAGTGTTTTCGCGAAACCTAAAAGTACTGGCTCGCACCTCATGTGGAGTGATGTACCTGTACTGATAAAGTCTCTGAAAGGCCCCCTAGTGCTCTCCTAATTTCGGTGATTCATTAGCTGATATTACCGTGGTAAAATTTAACTAACAATTACATGACTATTCGTAAAACAATAATACTATTCGATCTTATCTGTTCATATTAATATTGAATCACTTCCGCATTAAAAAATCCATCTATGGTCTTGGTGATCCAGCGAAACCCCAATGAGGAACTTTTAAACAGCTAGTGGGACCAACTCAGCATAACTGGAAGTAATTCATGATGTTTGAACCACCATTATTTAAATACTATCAATTCAAAAAATTAGAAAACACTATGTGTGCTGAAATATACCATTCTATGATTACTTGCTTTTTACCAGCAATACTCCCTTGCATTATTTTTTGCATTAAGCGGAATGTATGTTTAAACGAACTTATTCCAAACGTCTCGTCACTTAGGTAAATACCTAAACAATGATAAAAGGTGAATAACACGAAAATAGATTTGATGGTTAATTTACGACCAAAAATATCGGAGAAAAAAACATTTAAAACCATGGAGTAGCTGTTTTTCTACAACATGCTATCTCAGAAGTAGTTACCAGTGAAGTCAGGTATGAAAATTCCTATACTTTTGAGATTTTTTTAGGAGACATGGTAATTTTGATTCAATAAGTCTGAGTAAAATGTTCTGAAATGTATGATTTATTTAAGATTAGGTACTTTGTATAAAAAGCCAAAAAATGAAAGAGATATAGAATTCGGCTGCAGTTTTACTAAAAGTATGAACCTGTTAATTACTGGTCTGGTCGTGAATGATTTGGAACGTAAAGAAAAAAATCACTTTTCAATCTTCTATAACTCTGTACTGGTTTGTCAATATCTCAAAAGTGCAAAAGAAAATATTTGTTTTTAACCATTATAGGCCGAAATTGCATAATATCCGATACATTTATTGAATCTCACTTTATTTTCTTGAAACACTTTGTTTATATAACGTTATGTTGGTAGTCTTCATCATTAATGTACGACATTTGGTAAACAGTAGGAAATTACAGGACACTAGACAATTACATCATTCTGGTTCAAAACTTGACCGGGAAACTTACAGTTCCACATGGAACCGAATCACCAGAATCATCCACAGTGGTGCTATGAAAATCCATATACGGTGAGACTTCTGTGTCAGTGTCTGACTCCAGTTTAATATTCACATATACCACAATTTCATGATTAATCAGTGTAATCAGTAATCACTAGGCCGAGACACGGTACCAGAAAATTGGAAGCTGACTCACATTACACAGATTTTTAAAGGAGGTTGACACAGCAGACCTTCAAGTTACCGGCTGATAGCACTTTTCTTAATACCTACAAAAATTATGGACTCCCTGATATTCGATGGTCTATGTGACTGTTTATTATCTATAAACGTATTTTCATCCCAACAGAACGGTTTATGGAAGGGTCATTTTTGAGTAACCAATCTGCTGACCGCGGTGAACAGATCGACAACCATCTTTGATCGCAAGGGGAAAGTTGGTGTCATATACCTTGACTTTCCAAAAGCTTGTGATAGGTTCAATCATATATGACTCATCAATAAGTTTGAACGGCTAAGTATCAAGTCACCGTTAATTGATTGACTTACTCAATATCTATATAATCGACTTTTTCAAGGTCAGGATCAACTTTGCTTTTTCTCAGAATATAGGATTTCCTAATGGGGTTCCTCATGGTTCAGCAAAAAAACTTCTTTATTTATAAAAACGGTCCTCCACAGCCGATATCGTCAGATTTATTACTTTTCCCTGGTGATGTGAAACTCTGGAGAGAAGTTTGTAACAAAAAGGATGAACTGGCACTTCAGGAGGATCTGATTCGACTTCAAAGTTGGGTAGACAATAAAGGACTTCCCTTTGGCACTTTAGAGTGTAAAGTGGTCTATATGAAACATGTCGTGAACTACGAATACAACTTAGATAACTTCATTTTAGAGGATCCCCAAGTTGAAAAGATCTGGAAGTGTTGATCTGAAGTTTGATGTTAACTGAGACAAAAATACATTTCGAAGTAAACCTTGTACTGGCAACGTTGTAGCGTATTGTATGCTAGTTTGATGAGAAAACCTTCCACCGAATCTTCAACAGTTTCATTTGGACCCACTGGGAGTCTGGAAATATAGTGTTTCGTCCCTCAATAAAAAGGATAACAATACATAGGAACTTATCCAAAAGTGAGCCAGGATATCAGTCCGAGGAATCAAGTTCAAACCTTTTGAAGGGCGCCTCAAATCACTGAACCTTTACCCATTGGGGTATGGGCGTCTCAGATGTAGCCTAATGACACATAGCATAACACATTTGGGTATCTCCTTAAAAACCAGCTTAAGCTCAGTCCTAACAAAAACCTTTGAGATAAAACCCAGAAATTAGAGACATAACATATCATAACACACTGTAGGCGCACCTTTTATTCTTTACGAGTAGTCAAATTCGGGAATTTTCTGACGGCAGAGGTAGTCGAAGCGACTTTCCGGGAGTCTCTTAAGAGAAAACTCGACATATTCTAGAGGACTAAAGACAGTACCTCACTATTATATAATCTTTTTTTCGTTATCGTCAAATATAACCAAGTTCCTATCTGGAGGCATCGGTGTTCCACTGCTGTTAGATATTGAAATCTGTGAGGCGACAGCTTCTATCCCGTTCAAAATCACTTGAACATCACGTTAATACAACGTTAAAATCAAAAGCCAAGTGACAAAATGTAATGAAGATACGTTTATTTTAATCACTCAATTATAAGTAGACAACCACGTAAGTTAAAGACAAGCAGACAGAACATGAAATTGATATACCAGCCAAATCATCCTAGTTAAAGTAGCGCATTGGATACATAGATATAGACCGTATAAATTACAGCGAGTAGACAGTCAACAAATTAGAATACAAGTAAAGATAGACTTATGTACACACAAGGATGCAGAAAAAACGTTCAAGGTTAACTTGTGAACACTTGATAGAGACCAATATGAATGTAGAGAGTAACTGGAAATATTTGAATAATTTACTTTTCCAGTTGCCGTAATAAATCAAGTAGAGGTTAGATTGGTGATTCCTCGGATACGACGAGATGGCAATCCACGTTATGTATTAACAACAAGGTAAGACTTAGACATAGTCTAGGTAACACTGACCCCCTCCAACTCAAGTAGGCCCACAATCATCAGTACAGATCACCTACATTGGTGATCAACAATGGGAAACCGCTATGGTAGTTACCAATTCAAGTATCTTCGCACATAAGGCATCAACTAAAAAAGTGGAATTTTCACAAAAGATAATAGTACTACATTTAACTCGAAGAAAGGGCTACTAAGTTTTCTTTGCCTGTTATCTTCAAAGCAACGATCTGCAGTCTACCAGGACATTAGATATCAACATAAACAGACTACACGATTGAAATTCCCAAAATAAAATATGAGGAATCATATATAAATTCCAATATTTCTGTAACTTCTGTTAACTAGCTGAATTCAGCCAGTTCATAAGTTAACCATAATTATGGTTGGAAGTAAAGGTGAAATTTTTATTACTTTAGTACATACTTTAGATCAAGAATCAATCCGCTCCCTTGGTAGCTTCAAGTGACAATAGCGACTTCTTAGATTGATGACTGAGACCGGTATCATCAATAATTATAACTACTAAAACATCTAGTCATAAATTTGCCATCAGAGACTCATTTGTTGTACAGTAGTTACAGCAATATAACAATTAATAGCATGGTAGTCACTCGAAAAATCAGAATATTATGTACCACTAGAGCAATAAATTTATTAACTTGATAGCAACAAAGACTTCACTGCGTAAATCACTAATAGAAATGTTCTTAAGAGTGAAAAAGTTTATTGGACAACGAACATCAATAGTGTGTCCATCGTTTGATTCTTTCTCGTCAAGTTCACGCCCTTCTCGTCTCGTTTCAAAACAACCCGGTACATGAACTAGATTCTTCCAAAGTTAGCGTTCAGATGATCAACAGAACTCACGTCACTGCGGTTCACTTCATTGACGAAAAACCTCAAACTATGAGAAACCACATTGTCCATATCCAAAAACTTCCAGTCTGTTTCCTGTATTCCATAAATTATCACCTTGATCTCTATGAATACTTATTTCACGGAAGCATTTTCCCCCAAGGACATGGAAGCAACGAAATTCAGTGAGGCTACTGCCATAACACATACAAGTGTTCTCACAACTGTTGATTAAAATGCATTTTCCCTTCTTGACCGTTAATCCCCAGACTTAATCTATTCAGAGATAGTAACAAACTGCTGCACATCACCAATGATATAATGGCAACTGTATGGAATCTCCTCGATACTGATACAGAACTTCGAGTTCGTCCAATAATTTTGATCGACTATCAGACTACGTACACACCTTATGGAAAGAGTAATCCGTTGTGGCGCTAAACCTCATGTTAAGGGTTGCTGTTTTTGATTTCCGTATTTCCTTAGTCTTACACTTGCGATATAGCTATTTATTGACGACTGTACTCATTAATGTATTAAATATGAGTAAATTATGTATGCATATTGAGCCGTAAGCTCACTTTTTTATTGTTACATTTTTTCACTCTTTCTATACACTGCGCTGTTGAAGACTTCCCGCTAAAACACACTATAATTTCATATTTTAAGGGACTCACTACAATGTATCGTTTCTCATGAGTTTCAGTTTCTGAAACAATTAGTATTATAAGTGAACTTTGTTGATGACGGATCTCTAGTGGTATTTGTTCTCCACCGCACGATCCCGAAAGCTAAACATATGTCACCTGAGAAGATTTACATTCAAAATTCAACACTCATGAAGGGTGATATGCATCAACCAACGATTGCAACGAAGACGATAATGATCAGTTTTATGGAGCTGTTATTGATCTTAGCGGAGTTCTTAAGAAGGGACTTGACAATCTTGAAAGAAGGTTTAAACGCCAAAGTAGGGATGGGTAACACCGGACATGAATATTTAATGGGAAGACATGGATTGACTGGGAGGAAGGAATGGGAATCGTGACAAATTTGCAACTCCATGTGCATTCAACAAATTAGTTATATGTGGCACTATATTCCCACACAAATGCATACACAAAGCTACATGGGTCACACCGGATTATACAACGGAGAACCAGATGGATCTTATTTGTATCATTAAAAGATTCAGAAGGACAATGGAAGACATGAAAACCAGGGGAGGAACTAACAGCTTTAGATCACAACATGGTTGTGGCCGAAATGAGACTGTAGCTACGGAAACACTGGACAATTTGGGTAAAAGCAACTTATAGGTTCAATACAGCCTCCCTAGGCGATAAATTCGAGATAACTCTCAACAACAGGCTATAAGCCATACATAATCTACTGAAAGAAGAAACTACTATGACGGACAACTGGAAAGGGGTCAAAGAAGCACTTACTTCAACGTGTCAGAAAGTTCTGGGTCGCAAGAAGTATCATCATAAGAAATGGATCTCTATGGTAACCCTGAACGGGATTCAGGAAAAGAAGAACAAGAAAACGGCAATTAACAACAGTCGAACACAAGCAGAGAATGTCAGGGCACAAGCTAAATATACAACAGCACACGAGCAAGTGAAGAATAGCATTGAAGCCAACAAGCATAAATACATAGGCTAACTAGCAACGACGGCGGAAAAAGATGAAAGAGAATGGGATATGATACGATTATATGATACTACGAAGAAACAAGCAGGTAAATACAGTAAACCAGAGAAACCAGTCAGGCACAAAGAAGTAAAAACGGTCATGGTGATTCAAGAACAGAGGAAAAGGTGGGTAGAATAATTAGAGGAACTACTGGATGGACCAGCTCCATTTATTCCACCGGACATCGAACCAATACACACAGATCTTTCTTTAAATGTCACTCCACCAACGATCGAAGAAATCACGGCAGTCGGCCACCAGCCAAATCAAGAATGGGGAGGCGGCAGGACCTGACAATATACCAACTGAAGTACTGAAGTCAGGCAATTGAAGCGACTGCAATCATGCTTCACCTTCTATTCAAGAAGATTTGGGAGGAAGAAGAAGTGCCAATGGACTGGAAAGAAGGACGCCTCATCAAGGTACCAAAGAAAGGTGAACTAGACTGGCATCACACTGCTATCAGTTTTCAACAAAATGTCCCTGAACCGGATGAAAGATCCAGGAGACGCCCAACTTTGGAATCCACAGACCGTACTCCGTAAGGACCGGTCATGCACTGACTAAGCTACAACACTACGGTTCATTGTTGAACAATCAGTTGAGAGGAATGCGTCACCATACATCAACGTCCCTGACTATGAGAAGGCGTTTGACAGTGCGAATAGGAGAACATTACAGAAGCTTCTTAGACACTATGGAGTATCTGAAACGATTGTCAACATTATCCGGAACTCATAAGATGGACTACAGTGCAAAGTGGTGCATGGAGGACAGCTGACAGATGCATTTCCAGTGAGGACTGCAGTCAGACAAGGCTGATTACTCTCCCCTTCCTCCTTCTTCCGGTAATTGACTGGATTATGGAAACCTCGACATCTGCGATGAAGCACAGAATACAATGGACATCTCGGAATCAATTAGCGGATTTGGACTTCTCACATGACCTAGACCTCCTACCTCGTATACACAAACAAATACAGATGAAGACAACTGATGTAGCAGTAGCCTGTGAACTAGTAGGCCTCAACATACACAAAGGAAAAAGGTAAGATTCTCAGATACAACACTGAGAACACCAACACAATCACACTTGATGGCGAAACTCTGGAAGATGTAGAAACATTCACGTACCTGGGAAGCATCATTGATGAACAAGGAGGACATGATGCAGATGTGAAGGCGAGGACTGGTAAAACAAA
This sequence comes from Schistosoma rodhaini, assembly GCA_944470415.2. Taxonomy (NCBI): domain Eukaryota; kingdom Metazoa; phylum Platyhelminthes; class Trematoda; order Strigeidida; family Schistosomatidae; genus Schistosoma; species Schistosoma rodhaini. The sequence continues at coordinate 52,185,983 of OX104044.1, forward strand.
GATCGCATTCCCACAATTGAATAACATATTGACCTCAAAAAATTGGCAATCAGTATCACATTCACAATCTTCAATACGAACGTCAAGGCAGTAAGTAACAATCATTGTAGATCTAACGTTTTGAGATTATGTTTATTATTCCAGTAGCCGACTATCTTGATTTCTTCGATCATTGGTGGAGTGACACTTAAAGGAAGATCTGTGTGTGTGTTGTTTCGATGGCCGGTGGATTAAATCGAGCTGGTCTATCTAGTAGTTCCTCGAATTATTCTACCCATTCGGGTTATTCCTTCTTCTCTAAAAAACTCAGTTTCTCACCACTCTCATCATGATTACACCACCTCTTAGCTATCGAAATCGTCCTCGAACTTTCGATGTCACCTATATAGCACCGAAATATCTTACTAATTCACGATAATATTTCAAAACCTAATCCATAATTATATGCTCTGATGGCAATACAATAGGATCCTTTCTGAATTCAGACCAATAACTCTCTTAAATATGGCCACCACCACATTGGAAAATCCATTCGTCATCATTAATTAAACATCAGTGATAGAGGGTTCGTTATCTTTATTTAGATACTGGTCTGGGGCGACATGATCATCCTAATCTCTTTCCCAAATGTCATCGCTTGGACGAATTGAATCAAGTCTAGAGAAGCTAAATGCAGCCCTTTCAACCTGGGAAAGCACATCCGATAGCACGAACCACTTACCTCCTTACTCATTACAATGTTCTCCAAAAGGAGGTATTCCTTGGTTAATCTTGATATCAGGGTTACTATTACAAAAATAAATGTCAGCCGTTGTTCAAAATACTTCACATTCTATAAAGGCTTGTACTGGTTAATGTAAAATGGATGTGTAGTTCTAAACCGAGTAATAAACTTCTGATGCCTTTATTTACTGAAATCCTCACCAACGTCTGAGTTATTATTTCACTAAGACATTCCCAGGCTATCTTCAAGAATATAGTGTATTCTTTTTATTTTCAGCATTGAGATTGCCAACGATATAATCAGGATTGCGGAACATTTTGTGAAATAGTTTGTAACCCACAGTCACTCACACAAACTATAATGGAAACTAAGGTAAATTGGAATTGTGAACTCCATTCCAAACACATACTTAGTTCTTATCAACTAATAACTCTCTGCATACCACACACGTGACTGACGAATCCTCCTGCTAAAACCCCCGGTACGCTAGGTCTTGTAGATTTGCTAGAGTGAAATGTCATTGGAGCCTCCAGATAAGTTAATACAGTGATTAAAAACAAGGAGCCATGATAGTTGACAAGGTGGAGTAGGTTCAAATGATGGAAGGGAAGTTGAAGTTAGAGTAAGGAGGGCTGTTTATTAGAACGAAATGTGCATCAAGAGAGTAAAGTGCTGAGAAAATTGCTAACTTTATCTTTTATTGTCTGATTATTTTTAATTTTTTTCATCGAATGCCGACTACATAGTCCCAGTTTAAAAGTCTGACTTACCATGCTACTGATTGTCCTAGTAAAATAGCTAATCCAGTATGAAATTGGAAATATGAGTCTGAATGGCCAGCGTATGAGAACAACCTCAATATTACATATTGATTGTCTCGCTCTCATGCATAATGAAAACACTTCTATGTCAGCTTGATCTCTTGGGAAAATCTCATTGTCGTCCCAACTCACTTCTGTAGTATATGTAGTTGGAGATCCGAACTCACTATTTACAGACAATTCAGATTCTGATTTCACCTCAGCAGCATTACTACCATCTACCAAGCCGAAAGAACGACTATTTCCAAAGCTCAGTTTTCTTCGACATAGTTTTCTCCAAGAACATCCTTCAAATCGCATCCACGAAAACACAATCTTTGTGGATCACGTAACACATGGTGAGTTGGAAAACGATGTTGCAACTCAAATTTCTGTGCTGATCTGTTCAATCCTTTAGTCCCCAAAATCATCCAACCGAAGTGTATGCCTACACAAAAGGGATGTTTTCTAAACCTCAGACAATTTTCCAAAACTCAGTGTGTATCTGGAGCATCACATCCAATCAAGCCTGCTATATTGATCTGCAACCTCGAAGACGTTATATCCTTTGGTGGCGTTACTGACCAGCAAACAAGATAGGGGGGAGACAACTTCAATCCTCCCCAGTCTGTAGTGCAGAACGCGTTAAATTATGGCTCCTTATGTCAAGTGGGATGTCACGAACCAACGGTATTGACGAGAATTTATTTATGCAAAATACCACTTTAAATCAAGTTTCAAACGCTGAATTGGTTCCACCTCCCACCGAGTAATCCTATTACAAGCAAGCTGGAAAATTCGCTAAAAACGATGCCTACTCCATACTCTACAAAGTCTAAAAACGAAAAAGGGTTCAAATAGCTTCGACAAAGAAGGGAGACAGCCATTTGTATCAGAAAAATTTTTTCAGCACTATATTTTATAACTACACATAATTCCACACTTTCAGCTTTTTTCCGAACTACTATCATTTAAACAGTTCGTTATCCAGTCATAACTTGTTTACACCTATTTTCTTTAACATATTAGAATGCTCTTTCTTAATAGGTACTTTAATAACAGAGAAATAGACTAAGTGGTTATACCTTAACTATTCCTCCATGAATATTGTGTGCTCGACTTTTCGTCCTTCCTTTTTCTTACACCTTTATTCACCCCCCTTGATATACGCCACCAAAAACAGATATGGAACGGATGACTTCGTCCTGCATAGTTATTAAAGCCTCAGATATTCCGGAGGGATATAAGGTTGATGCTCCTAAAAGCCCCCAACTTCTCATGTATATATTCTTGACCATCAGTTGTATGTTGCAACGCCACCCTCATAAAGCGCGCCAATTGTGTTGTTGACAACATGTTTCTTACTCAAACTATCTACATTCATATATTATAAAATATCAATCTAGTTGAGTGACAATTTGATAGTGCCTGTAAACTGGCATGCCTCATGTAACAAACTGTTATTTGAACATAAATTATTATTATTAGTTATTTCGTCCAGACCTTTGTTCTGTTAGTTCTTCACAAATGACCGGTAACCTCCTGACTACATATGCCCTACTGATCTATGTAAATCATCTGCTATCCAAAGAAAATAGCTTTAAATTTGCTTTCCAACATCTGAGGGCAGCAGTGCTGATAACAGTCGTTATTTTTATCAACGCTTCCCCACCTTCGTAACGCAACTGATTAATTATTTGTCCGCTTACGATTGAAGTATCAGAACTGCTACTCAGAAAGGCGTGAGTTTTCAAACTTCCATTGATAACACGTAGCTTGGTTGGAATAATGCACAAATAAACCATCGATGAGTTCCAATTATTAGCTACGTTTTCCGAATGGTTATTAATGCCATCAATATGTGGCACTGAGTGGTGCTGAAACTCGCATTTTTCAGCGTCACACGTTGACAATGATCTAGCCATGTGATCATTTCTCAAACACAAAAACATAGACCACATCATCTTACTCCCTGTCTCATTCTCATAACATTCATTTTCGGTTTGACGAGAACAAGTCGTAAATTTAAGGGAAATGTTAATTATTCGTCTTAAACTCCGTGAGATTTTCAATCCTAGTGGACAAACGGTAATGTTCTCACCACTTCCTCATGGCAGGCGACAAAAAAGACGTTGGCGAGGTTTTCATTCATTTTCTTGTTTTCTTGAGAAATATCCCTTATATTTCCTCTACGTTTCCCTTTATTTCGTTTGTTATCTTCTTTACAAACTTAATTCATTTGCGCTGAGATACACGACTCTAAAGATAACTGTATTCACAGTTGATTTATTTGCTAAAATAGATGGTCGATGGAAATTTTCCAGCTATAAAAATACCACTCCATCAATCTGCGGATAAATCACGTGCAGCGCAGTCAGTTATGATGGAACAAAAATCACAGAATGGCAAAATCCACACTTGCAATCAATTATGTAATCAAACTTATGCTGTGGATTTATCTTTCACCACACGATAGGCTGATTAACATCATAGCGGTTTCAAAACATTGAACGACGATCGCTGACTTAGGATGTCAGCATAACATAGCCTATTTGTCCTTTTGTATTTTGCCCACGGTCATCTGGTTTCTTTTTGTAACCGAAGCAATATATCCATATCATTAACTGATAACATATTTTGGGCTTATTTTCCTTAAGAGATGAAACTACAATTCATGAGTTACCATTGAGCGACACTTAAGTGAATTTTAGAATGTCCACCTACTTAATAAGGTTAAACGGCGCAAATAAATTAGTGTGCTGAGTTACATTTGGTACTTACGGTCTGGCATCAGGGTAATGAGTTTGATTTGCACCACTTTGCCAAATGGATGTATGAATTTCATACCAAAATATTTTAATCTAAAATCTGATTGGTTTGTCCCATCAAGCATGCTTTCACGCACTTCATTTTTCATCCAGGTATCATAGGGATGTAAGTTTATAAATAATAAACTTTCAAGAAAAGACCTATGGGGTCTCTAACTTGTATCGTGTTCCTGGGTCCATAATGTTCTACAGAACGATGCAAAAGATATTATACTTCCGCATGTTTTCGGACAACTTCTTGCACAATTTTTAGATGCGAATTCGCGCAGAGATAACACACCTCAGTCAGCAACGCACTGATTTCAGCTGTGAACGTATCCTTATTTTCGTTATCCACAAAAGTCACTTAAAATGAAACAATTTGGCAGATTGCTGCATGAAACATTTAAGCATGCTAGAAATCGTACACTGACCAATAGAACATATGAACCGGCGGAACATGTTTCCACGTCACGCAGATTACGACACTCCAGCACACTGGAACTCCCCACACACTACTGCGAGTCAAATGAAAGGAAATTCCATGGAGTGAAACACGCCGACCGTCATTGGAAACGACAGTGCAAGTGATTATTTCTATCTAACTCATAATAACAATAACTTATTCTCAAATAACAGTTTGTTACATGAAGCATGCCAGTTTGCAGGCAAGATTAAATTGGTACAGAGGTTACAATGTTCACTGTGGTAAATTACTCAGCTGGGTTGATATTTTATAATATACGAATGTAGATAGTTTGAGTAAGAAACGTGTGGTCATAATTAATAACAGTTTTATTTGTCCCGATTTAGAGTACGGAAATAGTATTTCCTCCCTCTCTCCAAAAGGATAAAGACAATCTGGAGTATATCCAACGGTGAGCCATGAAATCATTTCTGGGACTCAAATTCAAACCTTATGAAGAGCGCCTGTTGTCACTGAATCTTTACACATTAGAGTATAGGCGTCTTAGAGGTGACCTTCTAATGACATACAGTATCCTTAACACTTCTGGTCATCCTCTTAAAAATCTACTTACGCTAAGTATCAATGGTAATCCACTGCTACTAGACACGGAAGCCCGTTAAACGAAAGCTTCTTCTATTCCGTCCACAAATATTTGATTCTTTCATGGTGAGCCCGACGTGATCTGGTACAATTATTCGTAAACTGTGAGTGTGTTCCTTTTTGGAACTTTGTATATCGTATTTTTACTTTAATTTCACATATTGTCAACTTTTCATCATCTTTTTTCTCGTTCATTCCTATACTTCATATTCGTCATGAATGAACGGACCCCTAAGTTACATAAGATCAAGATTCTTACAACACTCTCATTCCAGCTAATGCCACCCTGGCATGACAACATCGAAGCCTGGTCCTCCTAATCAGAAGCTGACTTCCACGAGCAAGGCGTCGCAGACCCACGTGCACTTCGCTGCATCGTTGTCAGAAGTGATAGAGTTAGAAGTCGCAAGGGAGGAGGCACAATATTATATATTAGAGACCACTTCCGCATTAACTCGATCATATCGGAGGCGCATGTAAGTGGTACGTGTGAGGTAGTATGTTGTACAATTAGGTCTAGAAACGGGTTAGTGACGATAGGAGGAATATATCGTAGTCCGTGTTGTCTCGCTGACGACTTTATCCTAAAACACGTCTGTTCTTGGAGCAAAGCAGAATGTTGTCTCATCGTTGGAGACTTCAATGCACCCCATATAAACTGGATAGAGCTCACAGCTCCAGGTGGGGGTTTTGATAGCGTCCTTCTGTCATCAATTATTCAATGTGCACTTGTACAATGTATCGTTAAGCCGACGCATATAGACTTGGAACATAATCCGTCATTGATAGACCTTGTCCTCACACACCACGGTGAAGATATTGTCGACATTCAACACCTTCCCCCACTGGTGAATAGTGACCATGTCGTACTTTCCTGTAAGTTCCGGATACATGGTATAGAATTTGCATCTGCTCCACCCCGTCCTAATATCTGGAGAGCTAATATTCCGGCAATAAGGGACTATGCTATCTCAATTGACTGGTCGGTCGATGCTGATGGATCGATTGATGATGCATGGAATAGGTTCAAGTCTACGTTCGAATCCGTAACTCAACCGTTTATCCCATGGTCAGCACGTAAGCTATCATATTGCCCTCCAAGGATTAATAAGGAAACCCGGAAGCTGTTGAAGCGTAGGAAACACTTCTGGGACTTATTCTTGTCAACAGGTCAGGCATCATTTAAGTGCGAATATAAAAAAATCCGGAATATATGTAAAAATACCATAGCTAAATCCCGCATGGCTTACGAACGACAGTTGGCATACGATAGCCGTACCTGTCCGAAGCGACTGTTTTCGTATGTTAAAAGGCGGACGAAACGTAGTGATGGTATCCCCTCATTACTGTTAAGCGAAAATTCAGCTTTATTGGCTGAATCTGATCTAGCGAAAGCGGAGACATTTGCAAACTATTTCAGTGAAGTCTACTCTACGTGTAGTGTTACAACTACTTGTCCCGTTGACAATGAGATACCAGCCATAGGACCTTTGCACGTGACAGAGGATATTGTTCTTCCTTTGATAACTAACCTAAAACCTTGTAAGATACCGGGCCCCGATGGGTTACACCCACGTTTGCTATCATCGCTTGCGGACATTATCTCAAGACCGCTCACGATGCTCTTCAACATGTCCCTTTCACAGGCTCAACTACCTAGAGACTGGAAAGACGCCATAGTTAGTCCTATATTTAAGGATGGCCAGAGACGGATCGTATCTAACTGCCGGCCTGTTAGCCTGACCAGTATAGTAGTTAAGTTACTTGAAAAATTAATTCGGGCTAAGCTACTGAGCCACATAGATTCGTACAATCTGTTAACTCCCGAGCAACATGGGTTTCGTAACAAGCATTCATGCTTGACTAACTTACTCATTGCGAGAGAGGATTGGACAACTGCCCTAGACAACGGCCAGTCTGTCGACGTGATATTCATAGATTTTAGCAAAGCGTTTGATAAGGTATCACACTTAGGTCTTATGCAAAAGCTCTCGAGCTTTGGTATAACAGGTGCTATACAGGAATGGATAGGAAGCTTCTTATGTGACCGCAGACAGAGAGTGAGGGTCAATGGAACTCTATCCGAATGGAAACCGGTCAAAAGTGGTGTACCCCAAGGCACCATCTTAGGCCCTTTACTTTTCCTTCGGTATATTAATGAACTACCTTTATTACTTAAGTCGTCGACATTATTGTTTGCGGATGATGTTAAAATCTGGAGAACAATAAGAAATGAGACTGATCGTTGTTATCTGCAAGCAGATTTAGACGAATTAATTAGATGGGCTCATGATTGGGGCCTGGAAGTTAATTCCAGGAAGAGCGTGTTCATGCACATCGGGCACGATATTAGTTACCATTATACCATTAATGGTACATCTCTGCCACGCGTTCATGAGCACAAAGACTTAGGAGTAATTATAAGTCACGACTTAAAAACTACTACGCACTGCAATGCGGTTGCTTCCAAAGGCTATCGCGCGCTATGGTCGCTTCGCAGAGCATTTAAATGCTTTGACGAGGATATGTTTCGAATTTTATATCCCACCCATGTAAGGCCACACTTAGAATACTGTATCCAAGCAGCTAGCCCTTGTCTGATAAAGGATACTAAATCTCTTGAGCGTGTCCAGCGTGTAGGGACAAAATTAGTAAAGGGTCTTTCTAAACTCCCTTACGATGAGCGTTTAAAACGTCTAAACCTTTTCCCCTTATATTATCGTAGGACGCGAGGTGACCTTATACTGGCATTTCGTATCTTTAATTATGATCTGGGTGTTAATATGTCTTATCTTTTTACTCCCTCCAGCACTAATAATCTCCGGGGTCATAGCAAGAAGGTTCTGAAACCGCGATCTAATAAACTAAAGGTGGGGTTCCGTTTTTCTCATCGAGTGGTCAATGACTGGAACGCTTTACCAGAACAAGTGGTATCAGCACCATCAGTGAACATTTTCAAAAAGAAGCTGGACCTTCACTGGAAGGAAATCTGTCAGGATTAACACAGGTTCATCAACCTACTATCCTTATTACTGAAGACTGAAGACTGAAGACACCGTTCATCGCAGTAGTGAGGGTCTACCGCGCGAATTCAACAGGTACGTCACACATAGTATGTTAACTAGAGATGTCTCTGAACTTCGCGAAACTCTAAAAAAGGATATTCTTAAGCGTAAAAATCTAACCGATCAGCAAAGGCTAAATCAACTCTTTAACAACATCGATCTACTACATGGTTCAGAAACGGATATGTTGTTTCGAATGAGAAAGGTAATTGGTCGAAGGACTTTCGATGATGGCCTATTTGGACACTAGCTGGAATGAGAGTGTTGTAAGAATCTTGATCTTATGTAACTTAGGGGTTCGTTCATTCATGACGAATATAAAGTATGGGAATGAACGAGAAAAAAGATGATGAAAATATCACAATATGTTAAATTAAAGTAAAAATATGATATATAAAGTCCCAAAAAGGAACACACTCACAGTTTACGAATAATTGTACCAGATCACGTTGGGCTCACTACTATATATGCCACAAGTATTTGAAGTTTGACAACTTAATCAGTAACACCTATAATGGAAACATGCCAACCCAGTGAGATCAAAAGCGAAGAGGTCCGAAGATATATGTAATGGAACATCGATATATCGTAAAGTGACTAACCTAAGCTGACCAGCGGTTGTAGAAGATGTGAAACACGGCGTACTCGTGATCTGGTGCGGATGCGTGACCGAGCGCCTCCACCCAGGTGAGTCCATTGGAACTTATTCTGCCAGTATCATATATTGAAGACTTACAGAGCTATCGGTTTTGGGGATTTATTTATCGCTACAGCTCTTATTACTAGGGTCCTGAAAGATTGATTTTCGAAAACAGCATCAGTATTATGAGGAACAGTTTACTGTCAGATTAAATATGCACTGATCGTCAATTAACTTATTATATTGGGTTCTGTAATCCTGTAAGTACAACTGTCTTTTTGGTTGTCCTCTGTGATCTGTAGTGGCGAAGCTTGGGTTTCACGAAGGCCTCTTTCGACTCAGTTTCTAACTATCAATATACTGGGGTACACTCTTTAGGATGCACCTCCTGAAAATAGCAATTGGTCAACTAAAATTCGTATTCCCAATGAATGATCGTACAAACAGGTCCGTTGTAAGTGACTTGTCTGATTCATTTATATATGCTTATATATATGTACAAATCTTGAGGAGGATGTGAAAACATGGGTGTTTCGATTTGAATTGTAGTCAACGGTACGAAGACAGTGTTGGTCCGTCCTGCACTTTACGATTATCAGTCATTCGGTGTAGGTTGCCAGCTACTCAAGTCTTAGAACTCGAGGTCTAAATTCGATATCATCACATGATAATATTAGTCTTTGTAAATCACAGATTATACCTCTCATTGTAATCTGGTTTTAAAATTTTCAGATATCTGATAGTTGGTGGGTGTCCTGTTTATCTGATCGGGCCCAAGACTATCATCTGCTCTGTGGTTTTTGATATTCTCAACGTTTCAAGTTTTGGATTCCCCAACTAATGGAGGATGATTTACAACGTAAAGTCATCAAACAACGTTTAAAGCAGTTTTATGGAAGTGATACAAACAACTCACTGGTTGATCAAAATGATCCCTTAAATATTGACAGTCCATCCTTCGATCCACAGTTGTACTTGGATAAAAGTCTTAGGACTAAAGACCTTTCTGATCTAATATCAGAAGAAAAGGCCTTAACTGATCAAATCCGCAGTCTAGATTCCGACATGCAAACGCTAGTATATGACAACTATAGCAAATTTATTAGTGCAACCGACACCATTAGAATGGTATTTCTTATTTTTTCAAGGAAATAAATGATTTTTAGATGAAATCTAATTTCAGTTACGTCCAGGCCGAAATGAATTCATTACTTCAAAATATTGCCTCGATTGTTTCAGTTTCTGGTGCGATTAATAGAAATTTTGCTGACAAGAGAAAGAAACTGAGCACACTGACAACTACCCAGTTGACTCTAAACAAAGTAAGATCAAAATTTTGAGTGGGACTAATTAAAGTCATGTTTCTAGCTAAACTACTTGGTTGAACTCCCAGTTAGCTTAAGAACGTATATGAACAAGTGTGATTGGGATCGAGTTGTACTAGATCTTAATAAAGCGAAATACATTTTAAAGAGTTATCACAATACTCCATCATTTAAAAATATTCGAGAGGACTGTTCTGAGATAGTGTCGGAAATTTGTTCAAGACTGTGGCGTCAATTTGATGAAGCTGTAAGTCGATTCTATAATTATTTTCCAGAGCGATATGGCTGAGTGTTCTAGTCGTCTAAAAATTCTGCAACAGCTTGGTTTCTCGAGACGAAAATTGTCAAGAGCGATATTACGTTTGTGGGTAACAACATATTAATTTTACTTGTTAGACTTTTACCTATAATGCTATATTATACGACTGAGTATTCACACAAATTTTTGTTTGACAGGCTTTGTTAACATTTAGGGACTCACGTTATCCATGGCTCTATAGGATAAAATGGTGCAGAAACTATGAGCTAACAAACAATCATGTTCAAACTGATTACTTAATTGTTTATCGGATGCTAGTGTAACGCAATGCCTTGCTAATCTTTCGTCTCGATAACCGTTATAATACAAATCTTAACGGTGCATGAAGTCAGAAGGCAAAGAGAAGCTGCAACTACAGTTTATTATCAAGTGACGCAGGCTTCAAGGCTACAAACACATGAGTGTTATAATTGTTTTGCTAATAAACGACCCAGCTACTCCTATTGCTTAGTATTCTTGTACAATGACACTCTACATGACCCCAAAAATCAGAACACGTTGAACCGGAACGAAATTGTATTCAAAATAACAAGGATAGGTGAACAGCAATCAATGGTTAGAAAAACATTCATATAATTATATTATATGCATAAAAAGCCTCTAGATGCTCTTTCAATAATCTGACAGAGCTAATTGGTTTAGAATTAATCAATCAGCGTGCGCCGTCACGATCATGCACATAACGCGCCATAATCCGGCTTATTTCCCGCTAACACATGAGTTAGTATCGGCGAGCAAGCGCAAGCAGTTACTTAGGCAAATTTATAGTGAAGCTGTATAAGGATTCAGCAAGACAAAGCAAAAGCTAATAATAGGATTTGAGTGCATACATATATGGGAAGAGGACGAGTCATCGAATGATATTTAAGCAATCAACGTTTTGGCTAGAGTCTGTCATGTGCTCTGGTGATCATAACAGCACAAATATATATGCGAAATGTTACTATTCGAATGACAATGTATGTTAAATAAGTTAATAAAAGGGCTTAACCAAAATCAACCATAATCGAAATTGAGTGTAGGACAGTTGCTATACTAGCATTAAGATGTCTTGTACAATAATTTCTTTCAGATAAGTGTCAGGAGGAACATTTAAGTAGATGCTAGTCACATAAATACAGTGCTTTGTAAGATGTAGCTAAGTTTATCCCACCGTTCTATAATGTCATAAGTTTGTTAAAATTACCGTAATACTTTTGATTTCTTTTGACTAGCTGGCCTTCAATCTTATGAGACGTGTTTTTCTTCTCACGATGGTTGTATTTACTATCGGTTTTATACTAATGGACAACTTATTCTTTTTTTTCAGGGCTAAACGTCAAGTATCTCAACGTTTAGCTTATATTAAGACTTTGGTGTGTGAAGGAGACATGCGAAATGTTCAGAGAGATGAAACTGTTGGTTCTGCTGAAAACATTGTTAATCCATTTGTCCAAGAGCCTTCCTCTGAAGAAATGGTAGGGTATTATCTATTTATTAGCCCGTCATTTTTAATGAACATGAATTACATTTTATAGCATATTAGAAATATGGTCTATATGTCACTTCTGGGGTAATATGCTGAGCAGTCAGGTATCTGATGAAGCACTTGTTTTTGACAATTAGTATGAAAAGACGACATGAGTATGGATTGATTGTTGTCAGTTTATATCTGCTTATAACTGAAATAGTGAATATTTCCAACTCGAGCAATCGACTTTTGGGATGAAGTATCACTTCCATCGTCACTGCTTCAGTGTTGATTATACTTAAAAATCCCCGTCAAATTCAAAGAAATGGTCAAAAGTTCCATGATTTACGTGTACCTTTAGATCATGTACCCTTATGTGAATGCATGCATTAGGTTCCTTTCGCCTACTTATTTAAAGTGAAATATAATGGGTTCATTTTATTTTTTTGCTTTACTCTCACGTTTATGCAAGCTGATGGTAGTTCATTCGGAATTTCAACAAACATTGATATAGTTCAAAATTAGTGAATTATCGATATGTAGCTTATGATAGTTTAAATCATGGTGGTTGACGATTTTTGATACCCTTTTACGGATTATAAATAGTTCGCCGACGTTTTCCAGTACGCGTGATCTATCATGTAAGCCTGATACTCGAATTCCTACCAAACGACTGGAATCCTATCCAATTTATCTTATCATATTCTACCTTCTATAGAAAAAAGGTAACAAGAACTAGGAACTCGTACGTTAGATCGTCTTATTATGGTGGAAGTTAGCGAATGATGTTATAGAAAACTTGACGTCAATTGTGACTGATTGGCTGACGTCCCGCACAGCTCTTCCAGTTTCTCCTGTTTTCGTTTTGCAGATATAGTAAATTGTTATAAGTTGAACTGTAAATTGTATTACATATAAAATAGCTTGACGATTATTTATTTAATGGAAGATTGGTTAATATTCGTTACATCGTTATTGTAACAGCGTAATTTATCTAAGACTTTTTCTTTACCCAGGACGTATTATACTTTGCCAATCTCATAACGGATTCCGTCCTCATTAAACTTTCTGAATTTATTGGATTACTGGCCGATTTTTATTTCACAAAGTCAGATGAAAGTGAACCTATGGATACTATTTTGTAAGTCGTGATAGTTTAGTGACTTTAATCGTTAGTGTTATTAAGTTTATAAGCAACAAACAAAGGATTAAATAGTGATTGCGTTGTCTGTATTACTTTCATTACATGTCAGAACCAATTGTATCTCTTATTGGTCGTAAGATACTATCAGTTCATTTTGAAATTTCTAGTTACTTGATTATATTTACACAGGTTTAAGCCAAGAAACTGTCTTTTATTGATTCCATAGGGATGTTATTTCTGGTAAAACAGAAAATAGTGCCTCAGAAGTCGATGATGGTTCCTTTGAGGAAAACTTGTCAAGTTTAGTTGAAGAACTGATGCATGAATTTTTTATTTTGGTTCGAACTCGTTTTGAATCTGAGGTCAGTTTCTCAAGTATAATTAATAAATGTTACTTTTCACTATCCCTGTTCTGAAACATAAAGCTTTGCAGAAATTTTATGAACTTTGATTTGCGTACAATAGCTCCTAATGTTCCATATTTCCAAGTATTTTATTTCCCAAACATGGGAGTATTTGACTAATTTATCTTGAGCTATTCGTGTGGACTTGTCAAACACGCTTATCTGTTAAATGATAATATTATTACGACTGACTGAATGATGTTTGTGTTATGTCTAACCTTACTGAATGAACATGATAGACATAAGGTCCTATATACTTTGTTAGAATCTTGTACCTGGATTTCAGATATGTCTAGTGGATCAATAGGGAGACTCTCCGTTGTTGTAAACAGATCTGTTTAATTTCTCAACCTTCCTCAAAATGTGAACGTGAAGGTGGCAATTTCAAATACCATGATTTGTTTCAGACTAGCTACATCAGAAGTCACATTTGGGAACGGTTTTCTGGTAACAAACACATTTAAGATTAGTTTAGCGGAACAAAATCCCTAATAAAGATGAGCTGCTGAGTAAAATAAAGATCAAAGTGAAATTGAGTACAAAGCTCATGGAAATAAAATGTTGCAAGTGAACAGGATGTTACGTAATAGATTTGTTTATGAGGAAATAATTATGAATTGTCAGCGTTTGTCTGTAATTCCAATTATTTGTAATTGTCATGGTTGGGCTTCAGAATGCTATACTGCCCAGCTACTCAGATAGAAGTAAATGGTTTTATGAAGTAAACACCTAAAGGGTTAATCTACAGGATAATATAGTACATGAACCTGGAGTTTGGATTCAGAACTCAAAATTTATTGATGATCTCCCTATCATTCAACTATATTTAAAACTCAGAGTTTCTTTCGTATTCTCTCACTTTTTAAGGAACCCTCCCGCATTAGGGATCGAGTAGAACTTCCCTATAAGGGTCTGAGTGTGTATTTTGAGAGGAACGGTAGGATTTTTCCTTCTATCAGGACATTTGAAGACCACATTTATTCCCATTCATCACAAAGTTTTTTGTACTGATCAATATACGGTATCATTTTCATCGATTATCCTCAGTGCTTACAAATTGTCGTATCTTATTTCTGTAATTATTAATTTACAATCGCCTTTTAAATTTCTTTTTGTGCTTCAATTTATAGAGCACAAATAATGATGTCAACTTGTTGATAAGAGCTTTGGATCGTATCCACTGTCGAGTACAAACCTTTAATCGGTCACTGTTGACATCAGTTACTTCTGTAGATTTTGAAGGTGTGCTATTGGATGATTTGAGTCCTGAATCGTTATCTATAGTAAATCGATTCTCTTTACTTACTAATCAATTTTCAAACTCGGCTCTGGAAATAATTAATCAAGTTGCTCGAATGCAAACTACTTATTACTTTGATATATTATGCCAAAATGCAGTTGAATCATTTACAGATCTCCGACATAAACTGGCTAGTCATGGACTACAAACATCCAATTTAACTAACGAAGAAGTCAACAAAGTGTAAGCCAGGTTATTAATTTATATTTAACGGGACAATTTCTTTTAACAATAGTTATTTCAACCTTATAGTATGTTCAAAATGATTGTTTTGATGAATCCTAACGACAATGAATATCAACTTCTTGGTTTATTGTGCGCCAATCGTTAATCAAAGCTCAGTCAGTGGTAGCTGTTTTTGGAGTATATTCATATGTCTAAAGGATCTGATTAAAACCTTTAACCATAAATTAGGTCATACGTTCCAAGGTAACCAATTAGTCGTAAGTGTGCGGTAAGAAATACCAGCGTGATGTATTTTGGTTGCAATCACTGGTCGGACGTCGATTGTCATTTTCTACGGAGATACTTGCTATTTGAGATGCCTAAGGTTATCGGTTGTTCATGAAAGTTTCGTTGTCAGCTGGTTAAATTTCAACACTAACCATACACAAACTAATTTCAGA
This sequence comes from Schistosoma rodhaini, assembly GCA_944470415.2. Lineage (NCBI taxonomy): Eukaryota > Metazoa > Platyhelminthes > Trematoda > Strigeidida > Schistosomatidae > Schistosoma > Schistosoma rodhaini. The sequence continues at coordinate 52,201,656 of OX104044.1, forward strand.
ATAAGATCCCTCCTAAGTAGACAGATTAGTTCTAACCGCTGCCTGAATTTATTGACCAGTAATTAACGATTCCTTTAATATGACAATCGAATGAATAGATTTAGATGGTTTCACATTCAAGTAGTTATACGGTTGAATGCTTAAAGATTAAACACCTGCTCCTATCGACATTCTTTCTTGATTCTGTAAATATTACTGACATTTTCTCAAATATCTAAGGGGTAGCACACTCCTATCATCATGTCCGAAATATACAATAAATGCAAAGATGGATAGTGGCTAGCAGTGCAATCCAGGACGCGCGTTTCTTCCTATTTGGGACAATATTGAAGTATTACGTTCAGTATGCACATATGCCAATAAGAGACTGATCAATCGCAGTCCTAAAAATCAATGGGAAGATCCAAGTAAACAATACCAAGTGAATTTACACAATAAATGGCTGTGTTCCGAACTGCAGTTGTAGGTCAATGACAACAATTTTCCAATGATTAGCCTTTGTTTTTGAAGTAAATGCAAAAGTTAATACAGTTTATTACAATCTGTTTCTAAGTGTTTTGGATTCTTGACCTGATATTTATGAACCATTTCGAAGTGAATTTATACCATTAAAGTTCACAAGTTATGAGGGTGAATTCCAAAGCTTCTATTCACCAAATCGTAACTGCTTTAGATAATATCTGTACAAAAGTTTTATATAGGCGATTTAATAATCTCAAAAATCTGATCTTCCAAAGGTTTTAGTTCTTTAATTACTGGTACATTTTTTTCAGTAACTAACTGCGTTATCCTTAAAAAGCATTGGCGGAAAACATCCTCATATTAACCTCTAATTTTTAGTTCTATATGTCACATATGAGTTTGTTTGGTCTTTGTGGTTCAGTAAGATCTTGGTCACTACTCGTGTTCCTAAGCAGGTTGTAGGGGCCCTGGATGTCCGTGCCTGTTATGTCTATTTTATGCTTGAGTTTCCGTACACTGCCAACAGTTGTAGTCAGATATATGAAAAAACATCATGAAAGTTTGTCTTTGAATAAGAAAACTATTCTTTCACTATAAGTTGCTGAAATAATATAATGATAATTACACAGCTTAATGGTGAGTTAACACGGATTGGTTTTCGGGGCAGTGCTACGACATACTAACATTTACCAAAGGAGTATCTGTTAGATCAAACTTAACGTTTAAAGTTACGTATGTCTTTTATTTTGTAGGAACAAGATGGGAAATAACAATCATCAGCTTTCATCACTTTTAGATGCTCTGAGTTCGTCACTCGTTTCACAGCTGCGCAATGTACTAAAAGCGGAGGAGGTAGACATCTTTTTGTGTCTCTTTATATTATTTAGTAATAGTATTGTTTTTCACTGAAATTCCAGCTACTTTTTGAACTCACCAGCATCCATTCTTTGTTTCATCTAGTCACTGTACATATCCTTTTTGCGGCCTTATTCGGTTTTATTCCTGTTCTGACGATTGTTCGCGTTAAGATACTCAGTCTTCAATCATTAAGTTACTCGCATTCATTTCTCTCTACCTGCTAAGATTGGGATAGCCATAATGTATTGGTAATCGTTACACAGCAAATAAAATTTTTGCCGAATAATATTATTTTATTGATAAATATTTGATTTTAACGTAAAGTTTTGTGTTATAAACTCCAAGCAACAAATGATATATGATATTTCTTACCTGTTTAAAACTTATATAACTTTCAAACCAGTACCGCGATTGTTTAGAGCCGAATATTTGAAACTTTAAAAAGTGCGAAATATTTAGTTTAAGAAATTCCGCTAAATGAGTAACGAAGTCAAATTTGATGGATTTGTGGTTCGGTGGTTTGGGCTTTGAATTTCAATCAATCAGAAGTTTGGCTTTTTATTTGTTTGTATCTATCTGTATGTTTTTAATTTGTATACGTTATTGTACTCTGCTATTCATGAAACTTCATATAATTACCAAGTTACTGAAATATCCGACTAAACTAGTCTTGTATCTTCCTTTCGTTGGTAATTGTTTACTACGATTTATTTAAAGGCTCACTGAATTAATCACTGGAATACAGTTTACTGGTTGTTTTTCAAGTTTCCTAAGTAACAACACTAATGCATCACCTTGTACTACAACCCTTCAGCAATTAATATATGTTATCTCAAGTTTCACGACTGTAGATATGTATGCTGAAGCTTTTTTGTCTACCATCTGAATAAAATGTTTATTAATTGTTAGAATAATGAAGTATCGTTGGGTATAAGTTATTAATTGTTACTAATAAAATTCTTTCGATATTTCGTCATAAATACTATGTTCATGACGCCACTTTAATTCGGTTGCTGCATAAACTCGTTCAATGAGCGTTTCAGGTGGGTAACTTCATTCAATATCTATTCAGTATTTAAGGTAATTTATTGTCTGTTATCGTCAATTTGTGTTTGCATGAATTAATTTATTCCAGTTGAACTGGACACGATTAAAGGAATAATTAGATAACCAGATTAACATCTTCAACTGAACTATTTCATTTGAGTTTGTGTGAAAGATTTGACAAATCTACCAGTATCTCATATTTGACACTTTAATTATGAGTATGATATCGTGTATATTGTCTTTAGAGAGTCTACCGTATTATACTGTTTAATAAACCGAAAATCGTTCCAATTTATTTCCTTAGCATCATTGAACCTGTTAAAACACATCAAACTAGACTTCCATTACCTATATAAAAGAAACTTACACAGGACTTCAGCCTTCTCTTGATTTTTTTCTACTCAATTTCTATTTTAGTTAGCTACTGATATTTGTTCGGTTTAAAAACATTCTTTCGTAATCTTGTGAATATTATTACTATTATTAATTCGTCTACTGAATTTGAGAACAACATAATAACCAATTTCTGGTAATTTTAGAAATTAATTAGTGTTTTAAATCCCAATGTAAACCCTAATATAATTGTTTTGATTAAAGTCAGTCAGTCAGTCACAACGTATAGCTTTGTACGTACGTACATCATTTCGAGTTGCCATACCACATTAGCACAAAGATGCAGTTGTCGATTCAAACCCCGTAGTGGTAGAGGTAGTAAGAGTATAAGCATTATGTGAAAGATTAGGGTTTGAAGATGTTATTGAAGGAGTATAATCCAATGAAATAGATTTGGAAAGAGAAAAAATATAAAGACTTGAAGAATTCAGAAGATTAGAATTTGGGAGAACACAAAGAACGGATGCACCTTCGCCATTGCAAACGATTTTAAGCCATGTCATTCAAGGTCTCTAACCATCGATTGCTATCATCTCACGGATCCCAACCAGGTAGTTTACACCTACCAACATGGCTAATTCCACTTGTCAGTGACTTCGTGGATTTGTGCCACGTTTTGACCTGACTACCCCTAGCTTTCTTCCAACCTACTCCTACACCATAAAACATTGCACGTCGGGGCAGTCGGTGGTTGGGCATACGTAACACGTGTCCCAGCCATCTCAACTAATGAGGTTTGACTACTTCGTCAATTGATTTGTCATCCTTACCTAGTACCCGTTTCCTAACAACTGCATTACTTACTTGGTGGTTCTTGGATATACGAGCAATGCTTCGAAGACACCTATGGTCGAATACCGGTAATCTACGAATATCCTCTACTGTTACCGGCCATGTTTCACAACCATAATTTAGGACGGAACGAACTTCTGAGTAGTAAACCCGTCCTTTGGTTGGTAAACGGATATCTCGCCTACTCCATAAATGACGCAAGTTGGTGAAAGCTAGTCGATCGTTCTGTATCCGTGCTGAGATTTCGTCATACGCCAAACTACAAGGGCTGACGAGACTCTCAAGATAAGTGAAGCGGTAGGCACGCTCAACTGCTTCACTCCCTATGATTGGTTTAGGTGCCGATGTAGTCCAATCCTGAGGCAACATTTTGCATTTCAAAGGGGGAGAATCGCATCCCAAACATGCCTGCATATTTGCTTATAGTGGTCAGAAGACTCTGCATTTTGTCAGTGTCTTCACCAAATAAAACTATGTCATCGGCATATTCATACTTTGAATCGCTCTTCAATCTGGATTTGAAGTTAATATATCTTTTTGTAATGAAAGTGGTCTGTTTTTTCATCTTTTTTAATGTATCTAGTTATGTATTTTACATAGTTACTATCTGATAATCTGTTTTATTTCTTTTCAGGCTTTTCTTAGTACTAATAGTACATTTTCTAGTAAACCACAATTTCGTAATTCATTTTGTATTGATCAAATTAGAGAAGGACTTATCGTTGGTTACTTAGATTTCCTTGTTCAATTTCTTAGTGATCTGGCTAAGGTAGATTCACTTTTATAGCATGTTTTTCATGTTTTAACATATTATATTTATGAATATTACACAGATGTGTTATGTTTCAATGCTTATCTTTTTCTACTAATCTAGGAGGGAATATTCTGTAAAACTCATTTAAGACGTAACTGTTGTATATACTTTGTCGATCACTTATTCATTAATTTAGTTTTTGCATTATACTATTGTGTTTATTTCTGACAATATATTTTTAGTCGCTAGTTGTTAAATCTTGAATGCTCGTTTTTTCTTACTCTTCAACGAAATATATACCGTCATGTGTTGATATTTGTACTCAAGTAACATCACCTCTTTTCGAAAGGATACTAAACTGTCTAAGCTTAATCTCCTCCGTCAGCTGTTACTAAAATATTGTCAACTTGACGTCAATTGTAATATATTATCAGCAATAATGAATTCACTTGTTCACAGAAACCATCTCATAACTAGCTAATTAATATCGAGAACAAAACACATCAGTTAGTCAAGATAATCTCAAGTAGTGTTAGAGGTACATTGACCTCTGTTTATTCCCTGTTCCCCTTACCATGGAAGGATATACAACACGTCCTTACCTTATGCTCTCTAGATACACTGGGGATTCTTCTATTTCTCGTTTTTTGATTTGTTTTTTTCTTGTTACATGAAGTCTCTTATTCTTTTTTAGACAACTGTATGCAAAATTCCGGGTCCTATTTTACTAACACTTGGAAAATTATGTTTAATGTGGGCTGATTCTGGTACAGTTGGACATTTGATTTCTCTGGCCGACGATTTTATGCTTTTCGGTAATGATTATATAATTCTGGTAATCATAATAACGATCTCTAAAATTAAACGTTTTGAAGAAACTAAACTTGATTGATAAAGGTTATTTGGTGAATAGTTCACTGAATTAGTTTGTGACTTCTTGCATAATGTAAAGACAATTTTTCATCATCAGCTACAACGTAGGACCAGGCACATATATGCATCGGTCCAAGTTGCCATACCTCGTTAGCACAACAAGAGGAACACCGGATTCATAGTAGTTAATCTAGTGTTGGTAGTAGTATATAAATTATAGGTTGTATATAAGGATATAGTACAGGAAGGAAGAGAGATATGAAGCAATTTTAGTCTCAAGGTTTAAGAGAAGATAAAGAGTGTATACACCTACGCCATTGTGACCGATTCTGAGCTATGTCACCTAGAGTCTCCAACCATTGGTTACGATAGTCACGCGGACCCCAACCAGGTAGTCTGCATCTGCCAACATGGCTCAGGCTAGAAGTTAGTGACTTCAAACACTGATGCCATGTTTTGGTTTGGTCGCCCCTAACTCTCTTCCAACCGTCCCCAATACTAGTCATCATAGCGCGTCGTGGTAATCGGTGTTCAGGCATACGTAACACATGGCCCAACCATCTCAGTCGATGAAGATTCATCACCTCATCAACTGATTTACCATCGTTCCCTAATACCCTGCGTCTAACCTCACTATTACTTACCCGGTTATCCCAGCAGATGCGAGCAATATTTCTAAGGCATCTGTGGTCAAATACTAGTAACCTACGAGTATCTTCTACTCTTAATGGCCATGTTTCACAGCCGTAAAGTAGGACAGAGCGAACTGCTGCGCAGTATACTCGTCCCTTAATTGATAGACGGATATCTCGTCTACGCCATAGGTGACGTAAGTTGATTTTTCATCATGAATTGACTTTAATTGGAGGTTGTAGAAGATTACAGTGCTCTGAGTAAGCGTTTCAGTTTACTCTTACAATTTTCTGTATTACACAGTTTCATTATATGGTGAAGAAATTCGTTAAATTTGAAATAAATCGTTACTTATATTCATATGAAAAATATGTAAATGCAACTGAATATCTACTTAAAGATTTTACATTCTATTTTGTGATACGTTACTCATAAATTAAGCATAATATACGTTTGTGAAAACTAAGTCGATGCAACATAAATTTAGATTTGACTGTAAAAATTTGATTATCTGAATTGAGTTATAACTCAATAGGGAGGTTAGTCTTCGCCATTTTTATTTGACATATATGTCACATAAATCAGTCTATTAGCCTAGTCCCGAATAACAGTGATTATTCATTTAGTCTCGTGTAAATGTGCTGTGTACGTGGATTCTAATTATTTTATAATGTTATTAGTTAACTAGCTTCATTAGGGAATGGATATATTGCATTAAATAACAATCTCATTAATCTAGGATCTGTAAATCCTCCACATTGTCGACCGAACTTCCCACAGTATGATCGATTTCTTATTATATGAGTACGTTTCCATTATCAAATACCATATAATTACAGTCACCTTATTTACATGTTGGTTGTCACTTGTTTTTTTCTCAGGTTCACAAACAAAAGAAACAAAAAAGGAGGATTTTAATGCAGAAAATGGTAACAGATCACTCACTACTCCAAAAGATGTATCAAATCGTTTCAGGTCTACTGGTAACGAGCTTCTAGTTGCTTTTGTTCGTTTAGAAGGGACAAATTTGGCACAACTACTTCGAAAAAGTGTTGAAGCAAGGGATTGGCTAAAAAATTTGGAACCACGTACAGTCCGTTCTGCAGTTAAAAGAGTGATAGAAGATTTAGTATTACTAGATCAACAAGTAAGTTAAATACTGCTAACGTTTAACGCTAAATTTATTGTGATCATTCATTTTCATTTGACTTCATCACAACTTATTTATCATCTATGCTTATGATATATCTGCGTTTTTTTCTAACTGTTGACTTGGGTTTTATTTGTTCATCAATGTTTTGTGTGCCAATTTTTATCTCAATTACAAGTCAAGTTCATATACTAATTTCAGTCTATGTTCATGTTTAGGTCAGCCAGCTGTTTTCATCGAATACTCGTAATCGTGATCGTATTTCTGATTCACGTTCCAATCGTAGTCTACGACCAAGCACTTCGTCACATCTTACAGACGCTACACGAACTGGAAGTTCAAGTCAAGGATTTCATTCTCCCGACTTAGATCCAACTCTAGCTACTCACTTACGCCATCTATTTACGCAAAGAGTTGATATTTTTACTGCAGTTGACGCAAATCGGGAATCATTACTTCTGGGTGTCATTAAAATCGGTTTAAAGGTTAGCCAAGTTTTCAGTTTCAATTGGTCCACTACATATTTATTGTATGTTGTAACTAACTATTATCACTTTGTAAGATTTGAAAAAGTTTTCAATAGGATTAGTAAGAAACAGTGAATTTCAATGTCCGTTTTCTTTCTATAGGGCTTTAAATAAAGTTTTTTAGTGAGATTTAGAATAGTTTAATAGTTAAACTACGTTAAGAGTCAATTAAACAAATATAATCCACTTACAATTGAAACATCGCTGTAATCCAGCCAACTTTTCACATCTCTGATTAGTAAATGTTTTGTATCAATTCACTCGATAGCAGGAAAGTTAGTAAATGTTTGTTGTGCTCATCAGCTTAATACGAATAAACTCAATCAATAATCAGTATTTCTTTTCATCTATTTATGCGACAATCATTTTCTTGTTACAGCTTGTTTTTTTCACCTGTATGCTGTGAAGCAAACCCTCCAAAATTTAGTAACTAAGTGGTAGTTGATTTATGAATAATAATTCAAAATTTGAATCTTACATAACTTTGAATAGTTGTGTATTTTAACATTAAGCACCAAGTTATGGTGTTTTACCACCTCGAATTTCAATGTGTCAATAATTATCAACAAGTCACCACCTAAGTATTTCCAGAGACATTGTCAATTTCATTGCTTTTTACTTCTCTAAACTCCCAATCGCTAATATCTACATTTTGTGGTGGTTATGTGCTAAATCAATCCATCAATTCATTGACTGTTAAACTGAGTTGTGAGCGGGTCCAGGTTTTTTGGTTGGGGACAGATGAAGTGGTTCAGGATCAAAATGGGGCAACCTATAACCATGTTGTTAGAAGCAGATGATCTTACCAGTCTCTTTATTCTCGTTCCTTTCTCCCAGTTCATGTCCCCCCATGATGGGTTCATACCGGGCATCGGCGTTCACATCCCCCACCGAAATAGACGAGTCTTTTTCTGATCATTCCTGTAAGTCTCTCATAAAGCTGATCTTTACCTTCGCCATGGGTTTCTCACCCCATATGTGCTGCTCATATTTCTCAGGACGGTATCAGCGGAACTCCTTGTATGCGGAGCGTTTTCTATTTCATGACCACCATACTATAACAGCTCTTCTGAAGTTAGTCTTTTTTATCCAGGTTGTATTCAATGGTTTTCGCTCACTATGAGCATGGGTAATTTGGGAGGCAAGTTGAATGACCTTCCCAGTTTCCCACATTGCATGGACATCCCATGTACGTATATTATTTGTTTCTCTTTTAGTTAGAAAAGGGATCGACCCCTTGGCCTTCGAAAAATGTTGAGTTTCACTAAGAGGCATCATAACTGATCTATATGAATACCCTTCAAATCCCAGGACAGTTTAAATGAATTAATTGGTTTATTCTGGTTAGAATTTTCTTAGCGAAGTTCATTTTTATGAGATAGTGCTGCTAACTCCACCTTACCTTCTTCGTTTACTCGTGCTTGGGACCGACTAACCCTAAGCGACTCAAAGTGGAATTTATTCTTAAATCTCATTCACAATGTTTTTAAGAGGTTAAGTGTTCACAATCATTGTGTGAAATGCATTTATAGGTCAGTTCTTTTGTTAGTTGTGGCATATCTTTAACGAACATGCCGTTAAATTCAGTTACAATTTTACCCTGTTCTAGGTTTAAACAACCTTTGTAAAATAGGCTTAAATTTTCTAATTACTGTAACATAGAATGTCTAATATGGAATAGAACTTGATTCATTCTATCTGATACCGTATAAATGAAAATAATTACGAGAATTCCTTTATGACCTGTCAAGATTCTGATTTTACTGATATTCTACAAGTGCCCTTATATTTCCTGTTTCAAGCATAGATCATTGAGAACTTTTCTAATGTTAGACTAAGCGATTGAAGGTTCGAATGTCAAATTTCTTTATAGATCTAACTTGTTAAATGACAAAGTGTATGAATCCAAGTTCCACACCCACTAGCTCTTCAAAAATTTTTATATTGTTCCACTCAGCTACATTGTTTTATTCGATTATTGAGACTAACTCACTGCTTCTCAACTGATTTACTGTTAAACGATACGTTAAAAAAGTAATTTATTGAATTCATTTACTTGTTTAATTTTGAATGATCTAGACTTTGATAGAGTGTGCACGTTTACAAACATTTGGTCGTTACGGTTTGCAACAAATACAAGTTGATTGTCGATATTTACAAATTCATCTGTGGCATTTCGTAAATGATGAAAAGTAGGTCAAATTTCACTGGACTGATTAATAAATAGAATTATTTTTTTCTCATAGTGAGTCTAAGGTTCTTTGGTATTTAAACGAACATCGATCATATTTTTATAACTTTATCGACAAACAATTTTATAATTCATGAGGATTTTAAGTAGTTAGAATGTAAGTAGCATAGGTTTTTTAAAATATGTCCGCTAAATAGTACACTAAATAGTACACTCTCCCTACGTGACCTGCGAAATTCGGATGTAATCTGAACCATGGATGTTCTGATTTGATCTTTTCTGGAATTTTTTAATGCACGCTGACACTGTTCACACTTGTTTACTATATCTTCTATTTGAACATCCATTATGCGTAATTGCGTGCAATCAATTTCATTCTGGCTATTCCTGAATGTTCAGTATGAAATTGTTTAAGTAATCTCTTCTGTAATTCTTGTGGTGACACAACACATTCTCCAAACATAAGGCCATTTCAGACTGTGCATCGAGATTACGGTCATTGAAATAGGCGTTGTAGTTCTTCATCTAAAGACAATGGCCATTTATTTTGAAGGTAATCAATCTCTTGTTGGATCTTTGAACCTTCTTGTGACATCTACTTGGCAAGCTGCTTTGGGAATGGCTCTCACGGCATTCATGAAACTGTCTTTTGCGTAATCAGCGGCGGAAATTACGGTAACAACACACTCTTCGTTAGTAATAAGGTAATTACTCATTAAGCGAGTTAGAGTGTCTACCTGCGACCAAACCAAAACGTGGCATCAGTGGTTGAAGTCATTAGCTTCTGGTCTGAGCCATGTTGGTAGATGCAGACTACTTGGTTGGTGTCTGCGTGACTATCGTAACTAGGTTGGAGACTGTGTGACACGGCTCAGAATCGATCACAATAGCGTAGGTGTATACACTCACTGTCTTCCCTTAAACCTTGAGATTAAAATTGCTTTATATCTCTCTTCCTATGCAATCTTTTTTTTTACATAATCCTATAATTGAAGTAACTACTTCTATGAATTCGATGTCCATCTTATTGTGCTAATGAGGTGTGGCAACTCGGACCGATGTATATATGTACCTGGTCCTACGTTATAGCTGACTGACTGATTGATTATGCTTTTGACTTAAGGCAATATCGAGGCAATCCCCACAGGATGCACATATGCTAATAAAAGATTGACCAATCGCAGTCCTAAACATCAATGGAAGATTCAAACTAACAATAACAAATGAAATTAAAATTGTCTGGTAATTAGATCACTACGTCTTTGTTCTATTAACTTAGAACTACTGCAAAATAAACTGTTTGTGCTCGTAATAGATCATATGAGTGTATATTTTTGGTTTTTTATAGTGTATATAATATCAGTTGTGTTTTATGCTTTAACCCACACTGTGTATTAGGAATAATGCATTTCTTTTCCCTAGGATTATTTGTATGTTATTGGAAGATGTGATCTACAGTGTTGTTCAGCGTTGCATTGATCCATGTTTCATGGAAGAGAGTGTAAGTTTCAGTTTATTTTTTTGAGAGTGATTGTTTAAACATCATAGTACTCAGAAGAAGGTATCCAGTAATATATATGCTACAAATGTTCTTTATCGCTATCCGCTTTCCCCGTCTAACTTTGCTAACAAAACCTTATGCATTTTTCAAAACCTACATCACTGCCAACATATTTTGACCACCTGTTCTAGTTGATACTTAAATAATTGACTGCAAATGGTAGAACGTTGTTTGTCTAGTTCATAGAATTGTGGTACAATTTGATAAATATTGTTTGCCTTGAATAAAACCGAACGTTTTTCAGTTAGTACAGTTTTATTTTATTATTTCCTGCTTCAGTCTGGGCACCTGGGCAGTATCACAGCCCTCACACAAATCGAATGAGATTTGTGAGGCGCATATTTATCTGGTGCTTCATTGTACCAATATTTATGTGTTTAAATAAATAAATAAATAATAATACATTATTTATTTAATTTTATTTGAGCACATAAACATTGGTACAAGGACTTACTTACTTACTTACTTACGCCTGTTACTACCAATGGAGCATAGGCCGTCTACCAGCTTTCTCCAACCCATTCTGTCCTGGGCCTTCTTTTCTAGTTCTATCCAGTTCTTGTTCATTCTTCTTATGTCTGTCTCTATTTCTCGGCGTAATGTGTTCTTTGGTCTTCCTCTTCTCCGTTGACCTTCAGGATTCCATGTGAGGGCTTGTCTTGTGACGCAATTAGGTGATTTCCTCAAGGTGTGCCCAATCCACTTCCAGCGCTTCTTCCTGATTTCTTCCTCTGCTGGAATCTGGTTTGTTGTCTCCCACAGTAACTTGTTGCTGATAGTGTTTGGCCATCTGATCCGAAGTATCTTGCGTAGACGGCTGTTAATAAACACTTGTATCTTCTGGATAATGGCTTTCGTAGTTCTCCACGTCTCCGCCCCATACAGTAGAACTGTCTTCACATTTGTATTGAAAATTCTAACCTTGGTGTTGGTTGATAATTGTTTTGAGCTCCAGATGTTTTTCAGTTGTAAGTATGCTGCTCTTGCTTTACCGATCCGCGCCCTCACATCGGCATCAGATCCACCGTGTTCATCAATGATGCTGCCCAGATATGTAAAGGTTTCCACATCTTCCAAAGCTTCTCCGTCAAGTGTACAAGGAGGCACCAGATATATATACACCACACATTTATGTGAGGGCTATGATACTGCCTGGGTGCCCAAACGGAAGCTGGTTTATTTTACATTATGGAAATACGTTTGCGAAGTAGTATAGATTCACTCACCTATATAACTAAGGTTGTTGACTTATATTTAATACATTTAACCGTCTATATTCGTTTTAGTGTAGACTCTAGTTTACTCAGTTTTTGATGTGCGAGATACAGTACTAAACTATTCTACTTTATCTGAACTAGAGGGAGCAGTTACCTGGTGGTCAAAACATTTAAGTTACAAACACTAGGTCACAGGTTGGAACCCACTTTATCTACTTCAGTTTGAACAGGCTGGTAATAGGTCACTAATCTTCATACCTAAAGTTTGGTTAAAGGCTCTGTGCATAAATTTGTACTTGTTAAGTTATATGTAACAATGATTTTTACAAATATGAACTATTTTCATCATATGAAATATAAATAATGGTCATTATTTATATTTTCCGACAAAGGTAATCATCTTATTCGGTGAGGTCTGTATCATCAATGTAGTATGTCGAGAATAATGTCCTAAATTAAAAAGATACTATTGGGGTTGTTAGATTTACTGGCCTCAGAATATTTAATTGTGGTTAATATATAAATAGTAAGTGGTCATACAGTGAATAGTTATTAGCTTAGGTTAAAAACATCGGATAAAAAGTGCTAAGCTCAGTAACAACAATCATTTCTCAGCACGGACAAACTGAAAATGACCAGATCAATTTGACCGAGCGTGCTGCTTGTGATTAACCGATGAAATACAATAAGCGAATTCTAGGATTGGAGTTTAGTTACTCATGAGTAATACGTTTGCAATAAAAGAACTTCACGACGATGCTTTGCCTAATGTTATCGAGTATGTAATCAATGACACTTAATTAGTTTAATAGTTATCTTCCATCATCTATTGATTTACTTTAAAGATCAGATTTCCAATGTATTTATAATCGGACAATCTATTTGTTGCGAACATTCTTAGAATTTCTATCAAGTTGAGTTATGTTTTTCTCATGTACTTAATATTAATTTCTCCTGTCCCTTTGCTCTTGTTTCAGGTTGTCGAGGCGATTTGTGATCGAGCATAAAGTTACTTTATTATTGCTTAATTCTTGATAATGACCGTTTTGCTTCCTGAAGTTGAAGAAGAAAATAATAAGTGTGTAACTTCTTTTTTTTTGGTGATATTCTTTCATTAATTATCGTGTGATATTTTCATCCGTTTATTATTATTATTATTGTCAAATAATGATCCATTTTTCCTTGGTGTAGGACGAAGTTGAATTTTAGAATTCTAATTGTAAATTATTTACCATATTCAAATGTTAATAATCCATGTCTTGTTGTTTTTATAATTTTTGTACTAAGAATTGTTTAGCTCTGTTTTCCGATACTTCAATGTGATGTTTTTAATTTATAAATTTTCATTATCTAACTTATTGTATGATGTTGGTTTGAATTTTCGTACATGGTCACTTATTTGTTTTTGTTGAAACAATAAACCTTTTTGGTCTCAATTTTTTATGCTCTTTTTTCGTGTGAGATTATCTCTGAACGAGGATTTCTTCGCTGAATTGCTTAAGTGCGGTAAGAATAGTCAAGTAATTCACATTCAGTTTAAACATATGGATTGCAAATCTGCTCCCAGAAGTTGGATGGGACAGTGATTAAGTCATTTTGCATCACCTACCACTAATGAAATCCATGACAGTCTAATTCTTGTAGATTAGCCTAAGGTATATTGGCGAACGTCCCTGTAGACTGAAATAAACTAGTTTCAGGAAAGAATATAAAATCCTGCAGACCATTATATTCTCAGAGTGTTTTATCGAGATGAAACGATAGTAACAGTTAGATTACTATATGTCTATTATTGATCTCTTTAAACTTAAAAATTCTGCAACCGAAAACCAAAAAAACTGAAATGCGTCGCCAAAATTTTGCACATATTCCAATTGTTAAGTCAAAAAATCATGACTTACAAAGTATCTCACTTTTCATATTACTATCATGACAATAAGGCAAACTATACTATTAATAGTTTACATCTATAAACGTTTATGTAATATAAAATAATACAGATACAATAGAGTAGTAGTTATATTTTCAATTTCTGTAAAGGAAAGTATTCATGGAAATAAATATCCGGTTACTCAGCTGGAGTCGTTTATTCTTGCCAATTTTCATGAAGAAATGCACAGAATTCGGGGTAGTCAATCATTTGATCACAATTCTTATCTATACTTTGCATCCAACAATTTAAAGCGTCCTCAGATACACGATGATATCCTAGTTCCCGTAAAACTCTTCTGATTTCATTTAGTGATAATTGTCCTGATCTATCCCGATCAAATTCATTAAAGGTTCTTCTCCATTGTCCAACACTAAATATTCACAATGTTAAGAATTAATTTAAAACATTACTCAGTATAATTGTGGAATAAATTATCCAGATTCTTTTGATAAAGTTGTACAACATTGATGAAGGTACTAGGTATTCTCGTAGTATTGATCTAAACCAAAATCAATTGTTGTCATTTAAATATTTTAAAAGATCATACGATTATATTTGGATCTGCCTATTTATTACATTATCATAACTTTCAGCAGTCAACGAACAATAATGTTAAACTGAATGTTTCATGTTTTTCTGCAGCACTGATTTCCCAAAACTAAGGATTGTTTATATCATGTTACTTTTATGATGTATGTCTGTTAAATGCAATTCGGTAACCATTCATCGGTTCACATACCAAAGTTAATTATTCTACTTACTCATTGGAGTAGTCAAAATAATGAGTTTACTTCAAATTTTAGGTCTTTCGAACTGGAGAGGTCTGATTAAGAGTATGAATCATTTTTGATCAGCATCCATGAAGTGGATTAATTTTAATTTGTCGTTATTTAATTAGGAGTAATCCCATAAACATTGTGATTCCATGTAACAAAACTAGGTATGATGTTTTAAGTAGAATTCTCATAAATTCGCATTCAATTATTCTTTAAATTTTGCGCAAGTGCTAAAGAGTAAGCAATTAGACAAGGTGCTAAAAGTTGTTTATATGCTAAATGTTTCTTGTTCTTACCTCAAAGTAACTTCAGCGGAGAAAATTATAGGAAAGGTCTCCAAAAATTATCAAAATGAAATGCTAGTAAATGGAACTTCAACTGTCAAAAAGTGGTATTATTTAGATTAGAATAATCAACAGATTCTATCACTTTTTAATCTATCGTGATTTTATTTGTTGTCCTTGTTCCAATGTAACATTCCAGTAAACTCGATCAATGTAGGCTATAAAGACGTGATTTCTATTATTTACTCTCCGATCATGAATAACCTGGAGTAACCGGTGTTGTCATGTAAAATCATGTGTCCAGATCAATATTAGACCATCAAAAATCTGTAAATGCTGGACAACCGCTTCGTCCCAATACGGGATTCCTCAGCGGCGCTCGTCCGCGATATCACACGCCTTTCTGAACCTAGCACTTCCGATCTCACAAGCGAACGCTCAACTGAGCCCACATTGAATGGTGTTAATGTCTGTCTTCAACAATCCACGATGTAACGATATTTGTTACTGAAAAGTGTCTCTTACTACCAATAATAGTTACTATCACGGCAACGAACTGACTGATGCATAATGTTATCATTAATTTTTTTATTCCTTTCATACTTCATGATCATATGGGTAGTTAAGATCATGTTGATTGAGTGAATAGTTATTGAACACTTGTCTTTATTTTGATTAGCTATCCGAAGGATTACCCATTAAAAAATATTAAAAAGCTATTTATGTAGTAATCCTAGGGATTAAAAAAGATTTTTTAGAGTTTGTTTGGTTTGTATTATTACAAAAAATAAGGCAATAAAATTCAATTTCAATATTTGAGAGGTTGGTTATATGGATTTGTTTTTATGGCGATAACAATTAGATGGTAATAAAGTATTAAATTAATTCCTGTCTGAGTTTTAAATTCCTATATGTAGATGGATATTTCAGTTATATAAAATTCTAATTTTTTCCTTGTGTAAATGTTATAAAAGGTCAGTAATTCAGTAGTTAGTTTGAATCAAAATGTTTCTACATTGTAACCATGATTAGGTGTATTTCTTAAGAAAATAAGCTTAACGAATTCAATGGAAACAATGGCTGAAAGCTTAATAAATAGGGATTTATTCGAAATAGATTTTATTTAAATACATACTGCCAACATTGGCCATCATATCAAAACGTGTTTGACGGCGGTATCTTACATCATTTGTAAGAGTGTGAAAGTCTTAATAATGAATACGATATGTCACTCACAATAGATCATGATGAGGACTGGAATTGTTTCTCAACCAGGAATAATGTATTAGTGATTAATAAACATTAACATAAAGTATTTAGCCTTTGGCAATAAACGAAATTTACAAATACGGCTATCAATGTCTACGTAATTAAAACTGAAAATTAAAGTGATCAGTATTTACCAAATAATGAATGAAAGAAGACGTAGGAGTAATCATTTTGGACAGTAACACATACTGAGGAATACAATTGAAATTCGTTGCTGACACTAGAAAGCATGATTTAGTGCTATTCAGTTAAAATTGAGACGAAAGTCAGTAAGTTAGAACAAAAACGAAAAGGACTTTAGTCTTATTTTAGTCAAATATAGAACAACTGGCTATTAGATATGTCAGAAGGGGGTTTTGTGTAGATTTTAGTAATTTTATATAGTTGAGATCATGAGTCGATTGAAGCTAGACTACCATGGAAAACCTGGAAGCACTGGACGGCCGTTTCGTCCTATTGTGGGAATCCTCAGCAGTGCGCAACCACGATTCCGCCTCGCGAGATTCGAACCCATTCATGATCTCAACTATATAATATTAGATATGTATTTCACTTGATCAATTTAATGTTGAACAACTTTATCAAATGGATGAGACAACAAATGATGTTGACTTTCTGAACTCAATTGAAATCTTAGTTGCTTTACATTTTTCGAAGCTTCATCTTTCCCAATAAAATGAATAAGTAATTAATAAATTACTCATAAAACTATCAAAGATAATGTTAGTTACAAAATTGACTCATATACCCAAATATGTCAATTCAGTTAAAGCAAATTAGAATTTCTATCTTTACAAAAATCATCTCACTGACCATTATTTGCCAAATATAACCATCTACTTACTCAGCTATCAAATTTATCTTTTTTTAATGTAATTAATAAAACCTGATGATTATAACATTTTGTATCTAAAACTGTCGAAAGTTGAATAGTTAAAAGAAAAATTCCGAAAAAGAAAATTACTTCAGTATTTTATAAATAGCAGTGTCATGGCAGCTAATCATTAATAAGTAAAAACCTGAACTCCTTACCATTTTTATCTATCTCGTATTATCTAAATGACAACAAATACATTCAATGATTCTAATCAGTTGTCTTATCGGAATTTGTTAAACAATTAACTGGAACATTAAAACAACACATGTATTCAGTTTCGAATTACATTCTTCCTCTTCGAATTTCACTCTTATTTGGTTTATTTATCTTCATTTTATACATGCTGTAACATAATTGATTCATATCATATTTTAAAAATTGTATGTTTTCTTAAAAATTCACCGACATGAGACAATATATTGTGAATGAAATTCTCCTCTCACCACTTACCTTTATATACATTATGTTATATTAACACTTATCATCTCACATCACAAATCTTTTACACACTAATACATATACCTAGTTTAGACATTGTTAACGTTGATTGGATGACCTATTCAGTGTACAATGAAACGCAGAACCATGTACCTATTTATATTCGATAATTTTGATGTTTGATTATAATTCCTTGAAAAAGCTTGGACCATATTGCCAGGCGAAACGTTGGATTTAATTTAAAAATTCATTCGCTGAGATTTTACAAATATATTATTCTATTTAATGTCTTACTTCAGTATAGTTTTATTTATATAATAAACAACTATTTATTTATACTGAAGTAAGAAGTCACTTTTATATAAATTAGTGTCTGTATAATTCATGATGACTATTAAATTACAGCTTAGAAGTTATGATAATGCTTTATTAAGTCTATTGATTTTGGAACTAATTGTAATATCAAATTCATTTAGCATTGCTTATTTGAATCTTCTCATCGATGTGTTAGGACTGCAACTGGTCAGTCTCTAATTGGCATATGTGCATACTGTGCTTATTGCCTCGTTATAGCCTTAATTCACAAGCATGGTTAGCAGAGATGGATAGTGGCTAGCAGTGGAATCCAGTTTGACGCGCGTTTCGTCCTATTTGGGACTCGTCAGCTGGATGTACCTGCATCTCAGAGTTGATGTTCACTCTGTGACTCGAACCCAGTACCCTTGCTTCAAACACAATCGTGTTATCCACTCGACCACTGAGTCCTGATAGTAATATCATTTTAAAAAAATCACATTCACAAAATTGATTTATTTCCAGATCCTTTGAATAAAGTAAAGCAAACAAACAAACAAAAATAAGCTTAGCAACTAATGTTCAGTTATGATTAATTTTAACACAGTAGTTATATAATTACAATTATATATTAATGATATTAATTTTCAACTATTGGTTCTTCTATTTCATTGTTCAGTAATAGTACAAATTCATCAAATGAAATTTTTCCATCATTATTTTTATCAACTTTTTCAATCCATTTATTTATTTCCATTTGAGTATAGCGATTATAATCACATTCATGTAATAATGTACAAATTTCATTTGATGTTAAATATCCTGATTTATCTTTATCAATTGAATCAAATGCCATTTTCCATTGATTAATACTAGAAAATTGAAATAAAAAAAGTTTATTTTTGGGTAAATAAAATCAAACTCTATAATTTATATACTGTTAACTATGCAGAAAATGATACGAACAAATATTATAGAAGGGTAGAACATTTGTTGAAAACTATTAATCAGAACATTATGTGTTAATCAAAGATGGATAGTAGTTAGCGGTGGAATCCAGTTTGACGCGCGTTTCATCCCATTTGGGACTCGTCAGCTGGATGTACTTGCTATCAGGACTCAGTGGCCGAGTGGATAACACGATGGTGTTTGAAGCAAGGGTACTGGGTTCGAGTCACAGAGTGAACATCAACTCTGAGATGCAGGTACATCCAGCTGACGAGTCCCAAATAGGACGAAACGCGCGTCAAACTGGATTCCACTGCTAGCCACTATCCATCTCTGCTAACCATGCTTGTGAATTAAGGCTATAACGAGGCAATAAGCACAGTATGCACATATGCCAATTAGAGACTGACCAGTTGCAGTCCTAACACATCGATGAGAAGATTCAAATAAGCAATACTAAATGAATTTAATACTAAGGAAATTGTTTATTAATATTTACTTTTTTTGATTTCAACAAATAACATTGCTGTATTTCATAGTGAGCTATGCAGATTTCACATATTTCGCAAAGAATGTAGTTAACTGTATGAATGCATATGTGAAGTCATACTTTTAGATGTTAAAATATATCTGAACAAAATAAAAAGTCTCCGTTATTTGGCTTTGATTATATTGAAAATAAGACGCCTACTATCGTTGATGGAATTGATTGATTAATGGTTGAAAGTTCATTATAATAATGACAACCATTGTGCTCTAGCTTGATCTAAAACTATCATGTTAACTGTCGCTCCTGAAGTTTCTAAGTTCAATATCAGAACATAATATTATATATATATATATATATATATATATATATATATATATATACGAAGATTAGAAATAGTTAGTAGGATATTTTTGAAGACATCAGTATTTCCTTGAGAACAACACACTAGCCAGAATATAAATTATTTAAAATATTTGGTAACTGACGCCACGTCTACTATATTTACCATCGAAAAAAATTGCCAAAAAGTAACAAAACGAGATATCGTGGTGTGCTAATAATATCGACAGATATAATTAGTATGTATCACCAGTTGAAAGTGAATGATCTGGCGGTAGGAGGTTAGGAGAAACAGGGAATAATTGGTTTGGAAACGAAAAAACAATCAATTCTTAGACAATTGATTGACGTTTTTACAAATGAAATATTTACCGTATAGTTCTCAGATTTTACTAAGTGATTTTGTGATTTTGTCTTCATTGGTGTTCTTGTTCACTACAATATAAGTGAACTAACTGAACAGTTTTTCAATGTTTAGTTGTAGATTTAAAGCAGCATTACTTTGAAATATAATTATTTTCAACAACTCACGAGATATATTTCATACCATAATAAACATCACTATTCAATGCTACATTTTCCTTGAGTTATAACATTTTACTAGTAATGCTTAATGTGAAAGAATTACACAGTCATTATAACGCATTAATAGTGATTGTTATAAAACTTAGGGTTCCTTAATGATTAATAAAATCTAGTCACAAATTAAATCATATTAAATTGGGATAAACGAAAATCTAATGTATAATTAAACTTCAGGATATAATGATGTATTTCGGCAACTTTTCGTTTCTTACTTCTTGGTCTATCCTGACGGTAAATATTAAGTGTTTATTAGTTAGAAGTTAGCAGTTCAATAAATCGACATCTAAATAATGTACAAATATATTGTCAGCAACCACTATATCTCTGATTGAGCCTTCTATAACTAGTACAACGAAAGGTTTTGCATTTTTCAGAAACGCATCTGAATAAGTTATAAGATTAATAACCATAATGATATATTAAAACAAAAAATATTAGATAAGTTGTTGAAATATCTAGATAGCAGGAACAGGTAACTCAGATGTTCAAGCGGGCTACATTATTGTTTTCAAGATCTTTTAGTAGTTACTATTATCGGAAAACTTTAATGATTATTAAAATAAATCAAAACAATGTATCACCATCATAATTTTTTTTAAGGATTTATAAATAAAGTTTATGTAAATGTCTATGTTTATTTAGAAAAAAAATGATCATAATATTAGATTATATAAAATCAATCTGATAAATTGATGTTCACTAAGATAGTGTCATAAATTGTTCAATGTGGAAAATATAGTGAAAAATACTTTTGTTATTCTTATTGGGAATGTTTGGTCTAATCCAAAATTAAAACAAAATATGCTTACATTTCCTTTCTATCTAAATGTGACGTAATGAAACGTACAACTTATTATAAATGTTGATATAAGATATAGAATATTTTTCTAGAAATATCAATTATTTACTTCATTTATGAGTTGAAAAATATTTAGTAACCCGTGATCTGACTTGTATTAGATTGTTTACCGCTTATTATCAAATGATTGCTGTTGAAATATACATCCTAGATACCTTCATATATAATTATCGACTTTACATGCGTTATTGTGTACAGGAATTAAATAAGTCGAATACGAGAATAAATTTTTGAATACATATATTTAGTACAATCGTTGATCAGAAAGCGGAGCAAAACAAAACGATATACAGTAGAGAAGGCGAGTAAACCAACTCAATTTAGTCAAGTGTGGATCGATATTTATAGTCACATTAAAAAAATTACAGACGTGTGATGAGTGGGATAAGAAATGCACACTCATACGCTTACATAAAAACGGTCAAGGTAAACAACCGAATAATTAACAAGGTCAAAATGTAACTTCAGGAGAATGAATAAGTGGGTTTGTCGAAAAGTTAGAATAAGCTATGTGGGTTTAACGTAGCAACTGACACTACAAATACTTGCTGTATTGAGTACTCAGATTTTAGAAATATTTCATAGATAACGTTCTGAATTCAATGTGAATTTACGAAATTGTAAGTTAAGATGACCAACTAAGGTCTTAGTTATCCCTTACTATCTGAACTTGATTATTTATTAGCTGTTAAATTATAAAAATCGTCTAATATATTGTAAACTTGTCTGTGTATACATTTTAAGATCTAAGATCTTTTAATCAACTGTAAAAAAACTTGTTATTACTGTTATAGAAACTAGGACGCAAACTTGAGAAAACGGTCAATTATTCAAGGATAAACCTAAAGGCCACATGGAAATAACAAATTCCAATTTCCAGTATAATGGAAGTTTGTACTTATATATT
The DNA here is from genome assembly GCA_944470415.2 of Schistosoma rodhaini. Lineage (NCBI taxonomy): Eukaryota > Metazoa > Platyhelminthes > Trematoda > Strigeidida > Schistosomatidae > Schistosoma > Schistosoma rodhaini. Next base: position 52,224,113 of record OX104044.1, read on the forward strand.
TCCTAGAATAGAAATAAAAGTTTATTTAAAGAAAAATTGATGGTGTAAATAGTTTATTAACTATCATTATTATTGTTCGCGTTGTGCAGCCAATGTAGCCTGCCTTGCTAGAGCAAGTAAAATCATAGACGCACATCGATGTGGTCTGAAGCGACGTTTATCTTTAATATTCTAGTAAATAGTAAGCCTGATAAAGAAAACAATATGAAGCTTAGGTACGTGGAAAGTTTCGTCAGAGATTTCAAATTTGTTAATTCAAGAATTTAAATTCGACATCCATACAATTGGGAAGTAAGTTACATTGGACGTACAAAGCGAGCACGTTCGAATATTATTCAACGTTCTTATTAAATCAAAACATCTTAGTCTTTTCATTACATTACGTTTGTGCGAAAGGAGAAAATTGCTGTTAAAAGTAATGAATGACGTGAAAAATTTGATACACTCTTTGGTTATAAATCTAACAATTTGCCTACTTTTCCAAATTTTTATTAATAAGATCAATAATGGATACTATAAACTCAATTGATACATAAAATAGACATTGTATGTCAAAATGTTTCCTAAATTTGTTATACTGATATTTCATTAAAAAGTTTCTATAGAGGAAATTAAGTCAAATATGTTAGATTTCTAGTAAACATAGAACAATCGTCGGTTTACTTGATATTAATTCAACCGATGTCAGTTGAAAAGAGTTCCTTTCACGCAATAGGCGGTAAGTGAAGTATCTTTTTCTTTCTTACGTTAAGATACACTAAAACTGCAAACACTTTACAACAATATATATATATATATATATATATATATATATATATATATATATATATATAAAACTGATTACCCAATAGTCTAATATTTCTTACCTTGCTAGCTCTTCCTTCCAAGTTACTTTACTTGTCTTATTTTATCTCTAAATCATACAAGAGTTCCATCATTTTTAAAAAAAATTTAAAAAAAAATCATACTCACTTCAGGAATTCTTCACTTTAAAATTATATAAATTTTATTTACTTTTTCTTTTGTTTAACTCTTCATTTAAATAATCAGATTTACTAAATAAAACTAAATTTATTCTATTTCAGTAATTGTGATAAACTGTAAATACAGCCCATAATTATAAAGTATATAATTTAATTAAAAACAATTATTTTTGATATATATTTGTTAGTTAATTAGGTTGAACTGAATGTTGAGTAAGGGATAGAAAACTATAATAACGATATACGAACATAACATCTCATTAAGACTACTAAATGCATGTCTTATTAGTGAAGAAAGGGTCATAATGATTATTAACATTAATTTGTATATTCATTATAATTGTCAACGGTTTCTTTTTTTGTTGTTGTTTTGTTACATTCTGAATATTTGAGATAAATTTTATTCATTGAAATATGTCAAGTATTTGTAAGCAAAGATGGATAGTGGTTAGTAGTGGAATCCAGGACGCTCATTTCGTCCTATTTGGGACTCAAGTATTTGTTTGTAATAAAATTAATCTTTTATAACTTTAGGGAATTTGCAGATGTAGCGTAACCTTAAAATAAATTAATTTTGTTATACACATCTTGTTGTTTATGATTTGTTTAAATTTATCAAATGAGTAAAATATAAATTAATTTATGGTTATTAATCAAAATCTGTTGTCAGATGAAAAAAAAGAATTAAAGCTTGATGTTTGTAATGAAATAAAAATAATAATACGTGTACTCATGTACTCATGTATAATATATAGAAGAAAATCTTCGTGTCATTTGAAATATATACGATATGAATTTCAATGGTTGAAATGATGAATCAATTGAAGCTAAACCACCATGGAAAACCTGAAAGCACTTGACGGCCATTTCGTTCTATTGTGCGACTCCTCAGCAGTATGTATCAACAATCCCGACCGTTGCTGCTACCTTGATTTGGTGGTCGGGCTTGAATATCGTGATGAACCAATCGAGCTATACTGGCTGGAACAATCATTCCTCAGGGTCCTATCATGCCAGACAGGTCGGTTGAAGAGCGGTAAGATTAAAAGCAGCAAACCCGAGGTCTCAAGGCGAAGTCGTACTGTTGACTGTACAGAAGTGTGTCAACAGTAAGGTGTTTCCTTCAGAAAACCAGTATAACAGCGATGCTGCCTTCCCACAAGGAGGGGTGGGGTTAGAAAATGTCAACCCTAGAAATGCACATCTCGCCTCATTTCACGGATTTCCGTCTCCGGCAATACGGTCCCAACAAGTACGAAACTAACACGAAAATTACCCACAGAAAAGTCATGTGCGACCGACCTCAAGTAGTTGACCCTTGGACACTGCAGCCACACTTTTAAGTCACGAAGAGCCCTTACACGGTGTGTGCAACCGGGAAGTGATAACTGCCTTCATACCTCTAACAGCACTCAAGACCACCCAACAGCATCAACAATCCCTCTTCGAGATATTCGAACCCAGGACCTATCAGCCTCGCACGCGAGCGCTATATATATATAGAGAGAGATTGTGCATAAATTTAAAACTTGGACTGTAGTGTGTGCTACTGGTGTCGATAAATATAAACAGTTTGTATCATCAATCGAAAGTGAAATGTCTGGTGGTAGGAGGATACGAGGATCGAAGGATAGAGAACGAGAACAGAGAATGGTTGATGTGACAACCAAGAAGTAATCAAGTTTGAGACGATCGATTGACATTTCGCAAATGACGTATTTACTGTATGGTTTCCAGATTCTACTAAGACGTTCCAAATACATTTAGTTGTCCCCACTTGCATTCTCGTTCACTACAATATGACAATCTTTTTTATTTGAGTTTCTAAATGATTCTCTCACCTATTGTCGATATCTTTTATTATCACTGGTTTTATTCACTGCAATGATCACTCGAGTTTTACAAGCATTACATAAAAACATATCGGATTTAATTGAGAAATGATAGTCAAAAATAAAGCAATAATCTTTGTGTTGTTTCTTTAAAACCAAGTAACTGGTTGATGATATTAGAATAAAACTAGTCAGAAGTCATGTGTATATGTATTTGTAATAGACTTTATATTTCAAATCAATTCGTTGTAACGGTAAAGAATAAAAGAAAGGAAGAAACTTATAAAGATCTTCATAAAACTGTGTACCGTTTCACTATAGTTTGTTATATATTATGTATCAATTATTAACTTTCATTCTGTCTACTTGTCTACTAAAAAAGTAGTTTATTGATTTATTACACTTACCATTATTTTTCAATTGGATATTTTATGAGATCTACGTTTACTTAAAATAGTTTTTGCTTACAAACTGATGTCCATTGATAAAACGCATCTTTTGAAATTTTTCAGCTCGTCGTGGTTCATAGTAAAGTCAATCATAATATTTTCCATTTTTTATATTATTTACTCAAGTGATTGTGCAAATTACTTGACATAGAAAGACATTCAAATTCTACAATACAACAATACGTCAGGAAAACTAGAAAGAATTGATAATTACTTAAATCATGATTAGAAAAGAGGGTTTGTGGACAAAAAGGCCGTCCAGTGCTTCCAGCTTTTCAATTTGTTGTCTAGCTTAAATCAACTTATGAATTCAATTTAAATTATAGTTTATTAATGATGAAATTTCATTATATAGCTTTATATCTATTTTATATTATAAAAGAAATAATTTTAACTCAGCTTATCTAAATTATTTCATATATACACTAATTGAGTTATAGTAAATAAATCAGAATACCTGTAAAGTTTATACGATAAATTGTTCATTTGATATAGTTGAAATCATGAGTCAATTGAAGCTAGACCACCATGGAAAACCTGGGAGTGCTATATAAAATTACTAAAATCTCTACGAAACCCCCTTCTGATAAATTGTTTATTAATTTTTTTTAGAAAGTAATAATCAGGTTTTATATGTTGATAAAGTATATGTTGAGGTTATGTAATAAATAGTTCAAATAACAAATCACTGACTTCTATATTCATTTGACTAAAACTACTGGTGATTCAAACGAAGTTAGTGTTTCATAAATTACTGTGGAAAACTAAATTATTCTATACTTTTAACTCAGAGATCAAATATGCTCAATACAATCTATCTAAGGTGAAGAGTAAAAGTGATTGACATATGCATCTCTGAAATTTTTGTAATACTCTAATTGACAGCCAGATTTTTAGGGGGTTGACCAAATTCCTCATTTTGTAGATAGAGATAAGATGTAGGTAGGTAATCAGTGTGATGAACTACTAACAGCTTAGTCTATTTTTACTATTTCGTACATGGAAAGGATAAATGTGGCTAATCACTAAAATCAAAAGCTAAATGTCATTCTTGAATAATTTATTATTTGTCTAGTTTAAATTCAATTATTCTCCTTTGAGTCAAACTATATGAAAGTTAGTGGAAATCTCTGAGTGTACTAACTGACAAGCGTAGATGCGGGTTAAATTATATAGCTTATTAACTGAATTCCTATCAGTTTACCCGCTAAACTACTACTGCACATGTTTAGATTTAATTTATAATGTGAAATGAAGAAGTGTAAGCGAAGTTAGTAAAATAAAATATAAAATCATGTAATAAACGTATACTTAGTTTCATAAGGAAGTTTTGTCGAGATTTTAGTAATTTTATAGTTGAAATCATTGGTCAATTGAAGCTAGACCAACACGGAAGCATTATACGGCCGTTTTGTCCTATTTTAGGACTCCTCACCAGTGCGCGTCCACGGTCCCGCCTCGAGAGATTCGAACCCAGGACCCATCAGTCTCATGCGCGAGCGCTTAAACTTTAGACCGCTGAGCCAGCATCCAACGATGGTAATGTCTAACTTCAACCAATCCACGAAATTGAGCAACTGTCTACCATCGTCTTCAGTGAATTACTATCTCACAACTGATCCGGTTGAACTCCACTGGTCACTGCTTCTTACTAGAACTTCAGGAAATATCTCTTGAAGTCAGTCCCTAGTGAGCATATATTGATTAATATCAGAAGGGGGTTTTGTGGAGATTTTAGTAATGTTTATGGTTGAAATCATGAGTCAATTAATTATGATCAATAATAATATGTTTAATACTGAAACAGTTCATTAGAAATAATATCAAAATACTTTAAAGGAAGGATTTCAATGAAAAAAAACATACAAAACTCAGAACAAAATTGTTTACGTGTCGTTTGTAAATATTTAATGACATTAATGAGTTCATAGGTATCATTACTAAGTTTTGATCTGATAATTTTGTATAAATAGAGCATTGGATAGATTGTTATAAATAAATAATCTATTTGCAGTATCTTAATGATATTATTTACAATTCACACTATTACTTTACAAATTAAACTCTCTCCTTTGTCATTATAAAGGTCACACATTTTCATCATTAACAGTAAAAATATACACACACACAAATTTGCATACGTATCGCTTACGAATTACCTTGACCGAAATGACATGACATCGATTTATTCAGACCTGTTTTTTGTCCCGTTGTACTATTTTAACTTGGATTAATGTTAATTTGGTTATTTATTCTCTGAAGAAGTGGCTTACACTGAGTCACGAAACGTCAGAAAATCTAATTTTTCTACTCATTGGGATATTACAAATATATTAATTTATTTATAACAATCTACCCAATGCTCAATTTATTCAAAATTATCAAATCAAAACTTGGTAATGATACCTACATATTTTGTTTATGCTAATATTCTATTTCTAATGTACTATTTCCAATATTTTCTAATAAAACATTTTCAAACGGTGTTTTCATCTAACATATTTGTTTATATTCATAATTGTTTTATTCTAGTTACTACAGTTTGAATGCTGGTAATAAATTTTTTAAAAAGAAGTATCCATAAGAATTAAACTTAAATAATAGTATCTTAAAGAAACACTGAGACAATTAATTTACATATAAATGACGTAATTTCCAAAGTTTTGTTATATGATGAATGTATGATATATAATTTTATTCTATTAGTTGCACAATTCATTGTCAAGAAGGTACAAGTATTTATAAACAATTGTTTACGCAAAATACTCAACATTCACTGGCCGGATACTATCAACAACAACCCACTGTGGGAGAGGATAAACCAGCTTCCATCTGAAGAGGAAATTAGGAAAAGACGTTGGAAGTGGATAGGACATACATTGAGGAAATTACCAAACTGCATCACGAGGCAAGCCTTAACTTGGAATCTTGAGAGGAAGTGGAAAAGATGAAGGCCAAAGAACACATCACGCCGGAAAATAGAAGCAGACATGAAAAGAATGAATGTTAACTGGAAAGAACTGGAAAGGATTGCTCAGGATAAAATTGGATGGGGAATATTGGTGTGCGGCCTATGCTCATCCGTGAGGGGTAACAGGCGTAAGTAAGTAAGTGAGTAAGTTGTACAATTACCAGATTAACAAAACATTACTGATTAATGTTTTTATTATTCTATACAAATTATAATAAATGGTACTGAATAAGAACCCGAAATTCAGTTGACTTTAGGCCATTTAATTTAGTGAAAATTAGATCTTATCAATTTTTTTAAAGCTGTAGATAATTACCTGATGTAAATAAAGACTATGTCCTATGTAAAAAAGTATATTTAAAAAAAACGTTAGCGTGATATTTGTCACCCTCATCATCAGTGAAATTGAAAAGTGAAAAAAATAAGTAAAATACATTCAGTTTGCTTACTCATTCTTTAAATATCAATAACTTAACAATAAACCAGCATATCTTCCATTTTAAACAAGTACAATTTTTGTTTAAGATGTCACAAATAATCAAAAGGTCTACAGCTGGAGTTTAGAAAAATCAAAGTATTATTTATACTGAGCTATACTATTTGATTAACACAATCATCAGATAGATTGAAATGAACAACAATCTCCTAGTACTTATACACAAAAATTAGTTCCATTGGTAAGGTAATACATAGACTTGATAACCTACCAAAAGTTCAGAAAACTAATTAACTCCATCGCTCAGTTTTAAATATGATCAGTTTATCAAACTACGCAGTTGATGTCTGGTTAAACTTTTAAAGCCACATTATAAAGACGTCATATAGCATGATATGAAAGATAATTTTATTGAATGTATTAGAACTTTGAAGATGGACAAGAAATTAATGATATCACTTGATGTAGAATCTTTATACATCTTTTCAGCTTTGTTTCATCACAATATGAGAGAAACTTAGTCATATGCTTAACCAACATAGAAAGAACGCACGTCCTGGACTCACTGCTGGCCACCATCTATCTTTACTTATAATGCTTGTCACTGAAGACAATATCAAGGTAATCCTCATAGGATGCACATATGTCGATAAGCTACTAGTCAGTTGCAGTCTTAAACATCAATGGGAAGATTCAAACGAACTATACAAAATGAATCCCCTTTAACTTATCTTGAAAATCAAATAATTAGAATTTTTCACATTAGTTTTAATTTTAATTTTACAAACATTATGCTACTAACTGATTATTATATTATAAGAAGGGGTTTTGTGAAGATTTTAGTGATTTTATAGAGTTGAGATAATAAGTCAATTGAAGCTAGACCACCATGGAGAACCTGGAAGCACTGGATGGCCGTTTCGTTCTATTATGGGACTGGTAGGTCCTGGATTCGAATCTTGCGAGGTGGGATCGTGGATGCGCACTGCTGAGAAGCCCCATGATAGGACGAAACGGCCTTCCAGTGCTTCCAGGTTTTCCATTGTGGTCTCGCTTCAATGGACTCATGATCTCAACTCTATATGATTATTATATTGTTAGGTTAACTCATCATCATTAAATATAGTATTGATTTTCTTTTTAATTATAAAACCTACTATTCATTAACATTTAACCCTGATAAAAAACAACCAACTCAATTTCAGTGTTTAGTTGTTTCAATGGATAGTAGGTTGTTGGAAAAAAGTAGTATAATGTAATACTAACAAATATTTAACTAATAAATGGATTATTTAAATGAAAATTTCAATGAAAACAAAGTCTTTATATACTTCACATATAGATAAGATTTACATAAATTTCTTGTCAACAATAGGCTAAATAGAATTAAATACACTAAAATGTAAAAAACTATGGTTACAAAATTAATTGTGTACAATCTGCATAACATATATTTTTTCTAAAACCAAATGACCACAGTGTTGAATCAAGAGAGAAGGAATATGATTGTAATTCTGTTTCTTTCTTTTTTTTAAATGTTTACCATTTAATATGTATAAAACAAACTTACTCTTTTGGCGGTGGAGGTTGTAAACCAAGCGCATTAATATATTCTTGAAGTGTAATCATATTGTCACCGCTTAGATCAAATAAACGTAGAAACTCCTTCATAGAAAAAGGAATAAAAAAAAATAATGATGAAGATGCTTAATTTAAAAGTGAAATGAAATTTACTCTTTTGTGATTATATTTTACGACTTTAATTGAATTTTATACTTAACTATAAAATATCAGGTATTCAATACATTTTCATGAACATAGCATACAGATACCTTGGAAAAAAAACGTAAAAAAAAGGTTTTAAAAGCAAACGAAAATTTGTCACCTTGACTATTAGATGAGTTCATAGCTTAACTTGTGAATCCTTTATATGTAAACACAATTTTTTGAAAGAAGGATTTGATTTACGGTAAAAAAAAACATTTAAGAGGAAAACATTAGTTATATGATAAATGATGATCCTAATAACATAATTACAGGTTTTAATTTCGCTGGAATAACAACGACAGAAATGTAAGATAGTTGCATATAAACAAAAGAAAACCCTGTATCTAAGTTTTTTGTTAGTTGGTTTACATCAACAGGATACATCTGTGCTCTTAAGGGAACTGATGCTCCTCGGAGTACTTGAGGATAGTAACAGTCTGAATAGTTCATCAGTTCCTTCAAAATAATGGGTACATCTTGCTGATAAATGCCATATAGATTCAAATGTAAGTTCCGAGTCTACTTCCAACTACATCCAACCATTCACGCGATACTGCACGCGATCTTAAATCATTTAGATTAGTTCTTATGTTGCAAATGTTACAGAATTTCATCATAACTAAGAACTTAGAACAGATGACTACTAAGAAATCAAACAGGTTTTAACATAAAAAACCGATCTCATTCATATGTATCAAAAAAGTACTAACTTTCTATCGTTCATTCAACAAGGTGTTAGTATGTTTTTTGATGTATCACGAATTCTTTCATTTTTTCACTTTATTAATAATTTGTAATCCTACATTTCAATGTTTTGTAGTTTTCTTTAAGTCTATCAAAAGAGGTTTCAAAGCCAAAACTCATTCAAAAAGGTCCATTAGGAGTATCGCTTATGAGAAATGTGTTATAATTATGAAAACCGGTATTTAAAACAGCTACAAAACTGACATTCGACCAACTTAGGGAATGGGACAGTTACTGATGGCAGAAGAATATTTCCTCCACCATCCAAAACATGATAATCACTTACTATCAAAGTATAATTTTTTTTATAGAGATCTTACAGACATCTAATAATTAATCATTAGATTTCATGTCTAACTCAAAATAGTGGAAATGTAATAATAGTACCACAACCATCCTTCAAAATAACGTATACTGTCAAATAAATTGGCTCAAAAGTTACGCACTTCAAAAACTTGTACATTGAATACGTTTTAATAATTCATCAGGTTAAACATAAACTATGCATTGAAAGACAACACATAAAATAGATCGTTCAGCCATGATTTTAAAATACTTTTCAAACTATTTTTTTAATCAATTACTTGTTATTATTATTCTCCGATAATTTTTCATTATTATTAATCAACTAATAATGTTAAGTTCAGGCTTTTCTTTTTATATATCACATTGAAAGTAGTCACATTCTGATCTGTAAATTATTGTCTTCTAACTACTTTTCTTTAACCTTCATATCAATATACGACTTTATAATGATACTTAAAATTTTTTAAACATTTTATTATGTAATCCTTCTATTTTTTTTCCGATTGGTAAATACATTTAATGAACCATTGTAAAATAATATCGTACAGTATCAATAAATGATGTCGTCCAAAAAGAAGATTTCTCCCTTGTGTTTATTTCATCTTTAAAAGATTTTACATAAACTAAGTCAGATATACTCAATGATTCAGTTTACTGTTTTTATTTAGTTGTATTTACTAATCTCTAAAGTTTATCGAAGTATTCTTCGTTCATTTTTTAAAATTTACCTAACTCCAAACATAATGTATTCTTAATAGTAAATGGTTGTGGAGATTGCTAAGTTTTTATGAAGATCATGAACCGATCAATATTAGACTACCATAGAAAACCTGGAAGCATTGGATGGCTGTTTCATTCCAGTATGGGACTACCAAAATCTCGCAGGTAGGACTCGAACCTTGGATCTTCTCTCTCTCGCGAATACTAAACCTTCAGATAACTGAGCCGGCATCCAACGGTGCTAATATCTGTCTTCAACCAATCCACGATATTGGACGTGTAAGTATTTTCGATGTCATATCATACAGATCAACGATTATCTACCATTCGACAAAAGATATACCTGAATCATGAAGGTTTTTTAAGGAAACCATTAGTCCAATTAACTTTTGTCTACTGATACTTATACGTTTTTAATTTCTTAGAAGTTCATTCTTCATTTTCTAAAAATGCAATAGCTGATTTTTGTAAATATGATTTTCGCAGTTCATTAAAGGAATATACTAGAGGTAGTATTTCGAACGATTATATATCGCTATTTACTCACACAATCTTAAAAGAAGCTTTCATTGCTATCTATTACAATATTGTTGAAAGTACAACAGTTTGAAATGTTAAGCATAATCAAAATTTCCAGTACATCTTTCAGAGGCTAAAATCATATAATAATGTGAAGTTAGAGCTTCTTATCATTCATATTATAGAATCAACATACGTACGTTAGGAGGTAGTTTGAAGAATAGTGTCTGGATTCATGCATAGCTATATAAAAATTACATAAAATAATTAAGCAAATGTTCATACCAAACTGTTTAAAACATATAGTTTTAAATAAATATAGTAAACGTTTACTAGTTCGGTTTGTGATTGTAGTATATTGATTAATTTGATACGGTAATTACATTAATATCAGAATTGGTATTTGTGGCGATTGTAGACCACCATTGAAATCCTGAAAGCACTGGACGGACGTGCGGGATCATGGATGCGCACTACCGAGGAGTCCCATACTACGAAGAAATGGCCGTCCAGTGCTTCCACGTTTTCTATGGTGGACTGGCTTACATCGACTCGTAAATTCTACTATTAGATTAGATTAATAACGATGGCTAATTATTAAGATAGTTTGACCTAGTTAATCCAAATCAGTGTAGCTGTACAAATACATTTATTCTCAATGTGTACATTGATTTTCACTCATCACCATGTTATGTATATATTCTTAATTTCCAATTTTCCCCAAGAATTATTAATATTACTTCCGATCACTATCAAATGGAAACTCATTATATTTGTTTTAAATATTATAAATTTGGTCATAAACCTTTTTTTTTATCCTTTGTTACTTCTCTCTCTGGTTTTAAATGCTTTTCATCGGTATGCCTTTTCGAGGTGTTAATTTGATTATTCATGTTATAACCCTCTTTTATTCATAGAATCTGACAGATAAGAGAAAGTTCTGATGAATATGAAACTATACCTTAGGAACAGAAGAATGAAATAACCAACATATAGAAAATGACTCTACAAGTAAACTGAAACGTCTTTAAAATAATAATGAGTTACATAGTTCACATGAGCTAAAAGTAAGAAAATTGCCACCGGTAATAAATTTCATATTCAAATGCAAATAAGTGACTATCAGACAGATCTGTTTAGTTACAGAATCAATTCTAGTCATAATAGAAATTATGAATAAATGATGAGTTAATTATTTCAAAATAATCATTAGGCTACAGTTAGTATTGATTAATTCAAATAAAAACTTACATCGACTTTTGATTCTGGTAGACCTGATCGTTGAACACAAATTCGAATTTCAGACGGCGTTAAAATGCCATCACAATTTTTATCCATTTGATAGAATTTTTCGATTAACGCTCTTCTATCCATTGTGTTTAGTTTCATGGCCATATATTCAAACTGTTTGTCTTTTTTCTAGGATCTACTTAAAGGTATATGATAATATTTTTAAAAAAACATATTCTAGCTCAAGCCAGAAGGTTACTATATAGGTGAAAAGAAACAATTTACTCTATTATTTTTTTATTCTCGTTTGTTTAAAAAGTCAATTTATGAAGTTGGCAATTTTTAAAAGTGCGATGTTTGTAATCTGAACAACCAATCAAATGGTGAGAATGTAACACTTTTTTTGATAAACTATAATGTTTGAAATGGTTAAATGTTTTTATTTGTGATGACATGTTATAATTTATAGAAATAAAATTGATTTATTAATAATAAAAAACTTGATTGATTTATGTGTGTTAAACATACTATCAGTATCAATATTTCATAACCAATCGACAGCACTTTTGAAAAGTTTCTATATTTACACAATTTATTGTCTCATTGTATTAGTTCGTTTAAAAAGGAATACAGAGTTATAAACTGATAAAAACGTTTGCTGGGGAATGTTCGCCTCGAAGCAGTATTTGTCTATGAAAACGTCTTCTGTCGGAAGTCAGCTCTAGTCTGAAAGTAACTACTGTGTGATACACGTGTTACATATACTTAAAAAATGAAAATATAGATTACTTCAATAGGTAGTGCTGTTTGTACTCAAAAGTCACTGAAAACATTTGAGCATGTGATAAGGCCGCTAAGAAATTTAAGTACTATGACTTCTTTAATAACTCGGAAGCAATTTTCTATTTTCCGTCAACTAAATTATATTGATTATAGTATATTCAGTGACTAACAATGGTTAATGTGTGGAATGATGTCTAAGTATGCTTGTATCTTTAATCATTTCGTATAAGCAAACGATTTGTTCATTGAAAGTGTCAATCTCTAGCATTACTCTTTTGATATTAGATATATATAATCACGACTCAAGTCAATTTATTTCGATGGATTTATTTAAAGAAATGATTATCATTGTTCATTCCAAGTATATATGCATAATTTACATAATTTAAGTCTGAGTAAAATTAAATCTTCTTTCAAGTGTCTAATCTAAAAAGTAAGATTTAACAGTACTAATTTAACAGTAATTTCTATTGATGGATATTGTTAATTTGCTTTACCTGTCAAACTTGAAATACCATATGATTGACAATAATATGTTATGAGTGACAGACTCATTTTTGCGATAAGGAGTGTAATATAAGCTAGCCAGTAAGGTAACTTATATCACATGCAAAATTCATATAACATTTAATAGTTAGACGTGTTATAGTTTCTGCCATACCTTAAGAAACATATACTGAATATCCTTAAATTTATTTACAAATTTCGAACCTTTGTTTAGGTCAAGTACCTATAGGTTAATTTATACTCATTTACAATATGGTCGAAATGTATAAACCACAAAATTATCTGCTAACCGGAAATGTGAAAACTGTTAGGTAATGAAGTTGAGCATCATGAATCCTAATTTATATAAGTGATTGAAATGCGAAATCGTTTATCTCCTCACATCTTCTGTAACGAACGTCTGCTATCTAACTTGTTCTACACTTTCCTTCTACCTTTTTCAACGTATTATTCAGTAAGTGTCGACTTTAATCAATTAATTAGTACCGATGACTTAAAATATCCAAATGAAAATACTGATTTATTATTAATAATCTGATATGACAAGATGAAAAATGCAAAATTACATTTCTAACTCATTGTGGTTCTTACTCAATATTATTTTCATTTTTACTTAGTGTGATAGTTATTCAGTTTATTATTCGTTTCATTTTCATTGTGCTGTGTTATTCAGTATAACACTGATTTACTTCGGTATGATACTTATTCAATATATGATATTCTTTTATTGGATTATTATCAACTATGCTCAGTATAACATGTAGCAAGAGATTTTACGGTAATTTCATGAATGTGACTTTTTCCTTATTATTGATCAAATATGTGTACATATCAACATATAATAATGAGAGCATAATAGACTACAGTCATCGTCATGTTTTCGAGGTAATTTTTATTAACCATATACGTCTATATATTAAGAGTATTAGTCTAGCTTATAACTGTAAGCTTTAAGAAATGTCTATTAGCTACTCATAGTCTATTGGTTGGACTTAGATATTTGTTTAAGCTGTTATTTGAAAATCATTTCAAGAAAAGTACTTTGAATGTCTGCAGAATAATAAAGTTGAAGATACCCACCTACGCAATTAAATAAACAAATTTTTACTGTTATGATGACTAAAATTAAAGATTGCTTGTATGCTAAGGCCATTGAGCTTTAACCACTCATTTGAGATTTTAACACTTCAAGGTTATCCTAAGAATCACATGATTGGCGGTTTATTATACAGCTTACTTGACAAATAACTGTGCTTACTTCTAAAATAGAAATCTGAGACTTTAATTTCAGTAATTCATATTGATAAAAAGCGATATATTTTGATCGAAAAAGTTTTGAAAATCAGTTATTTTGTACGATTTCTTGGTAAGTTGATGATTAACTGATCTACATTTTTGTCAGTGTATGTAAGCAACATGTCATTTTCATGACTTGAATATTGTCATAAGATTTTCATCCAAATAGATTCTTTAAACTATTAAATGGTTATTCATAATTCGTGACTTTAGTGAGCTGATCCTAGTAGGCTTTCATATTTTATGGTCATGAGAACTTTATTCATTTAATTTGTTGATGAACGTACTATATGGGAAAAGTGAGTAAACGGTTTTAGTTTACCTCCTATGCTCTAATCATCCCAAATATCAAAATAGTCACAAACCAATAAAGGTATTTATTTTCTATCATCTTGTCATCATGACTTTGAACGAAGAGAGTCAATGTATCCTACATTTCGCCAAATCATTGAAATACATTTAAGATTCGCTTAAACTAAAACTCAAACCTTATCATTAAAATGGTGTTGAATGGCTGAAAATTTTGTGGTTTAACCTAACATCATTAACAGATATTCAGTTTTTTAAAGTTGTTAATATGTTTATTATTAAACAGATATCTGAGCATACATAACAGTGTTTAAGTGAATTAATGTTACTTGGGGGATGTTGTTAAAACCGTTGACACCATTACTTTTGTTTGTTCACTGTCAAATATTATTTCATTAATGTGTTCTTACTTATTTTTCCCAGAAAACATCTAGCCACCTATCATATATCGTATAAGTAATGCCTCGATGTTTGAATTCTGAAGAATTAATGGAGGTTTTCAATGAGCTTGATAATAATGGAGACGGTGTTGTCAGTCGACAGGAATTAACTACATGTTTAGTGAAAGCCGGGATTTCTATGGCGAAAATCGAAGTAAGTTAGAATAAACATATATGTCCAATGTTCATATATCCTATAAACGGAAGCAGTCATATTATCTCATTGAATCATATAAAGGATACAACTATTATTCTTTACGTAATTGAAGTCAACTGATACAGTAGAATGATAAAATCCATTTTTTACTTTTTCAAATTAAACTTGAAGAACAGTTATTTTGAAAAAATTATACAGTTTTCAGAAGTGACTAAACATGTCACTGAGTAGCATAAAGTGAATCTTTTTTCTTTTCAAGTTGAATTAAACCATACTAATAAAAACAGTAAGAAACAACTATGAAGATCAAGTTACAAGTTTATATCAATTACAAATTCTCTGCATGACTTGTTATCCATCATCACACTTGATAATAACTTACAAATCTGTTTTTTACAAAACAAACAACAGTGTTTCCAGGTTTTCCATGGTGGTCTAGCTTCAATTGACTCACGCTTTCAACTATGATAAATATTAAAAAATAAGACAAATGTCTGTGATTATATACACTTTTAGTGAATAAACATAATTTCATTTTTTTCGCAAAAGGAATGATAGAGTATATCCTTTATGAAAAGACAAAGTTTCGTTAGATCAACTGTCATTATACATCCACTTGGTATTGTTTACTTGAATCTTCCCATTGATGATTAGGACCGAAATTGGATTAGTTTCTTATTGGCATATGTGCATCCTGTGCGGATTGCCTCTATATTGCATTCAGTCACAAGTATTATAAGTAGAGTTGGATAGTGACTCGCAGTGGGATCCAGGACGCGCGTTTCGTCAGGTTTGAGACTCGTTAACTGGATGTACCTGCATCTCAGAGTTGATGGTCGCTCTAGGACTCGAACTCAGTACCATTCGCTTGAAATGCCATAGCGTTATCAACTTAGCTATTGAGTCCTGATAGCTACTAACTTTTACAATGAGGTGTTAAGTTCGCTTTTTATTGGTTGTTAGAATATTCCCACCGATAGCTAGTGATCAGTCCCGGAGTGAACATCAACTCTGGTATGCATGTCTCAAATAGGACGAAATATGCTACCTGGATTCCATTGCTAACCACCATCTGTCTTTGTTATTATACGTCATTAATCCGACTAGATGATGTATAATGTAACAAATACGAATTGCATTTTGTGTGTGAATATAAATATTTCTTTTGTAATTAATGAAATTACAAAACATTTTAATATCAAAGTACTGCTGAAACTCTAAATAGCAAATGTTTCAATAACATATTAAATCTATATTTTATCATCAATAATGCAATTTATTTATTTATAATTATTTATTTAATTTATCCGATCATTTTTGAATAGCAAGTAATGAATCAACTAGATCTAAATCGAGATGGTTATATTACTCTTGATGAATTTAGAACAGCTTTAGGATTGAATAAAGAACCTGCAGCCGAGTAAGTCTTCTTTTTTTAAATATTTATTTGTAAACTCATAAATTTCTAACAAATTGTTAGAAAGAGAATTATTAATGATTCGTGACCGATAAGGATTTGATGAGGAACGATCTTCACGTTCAGTAGATCGAGAACGATGTCTTTGGTTATGAGCTTTATTTTGACCCATAGATTATTGCTGTATGATTCACCATTCCTGAGTTATACACAGTCTATTAATTACTGTTCCCCCTATTCACAGCCACATTTGGCTAAATCTTGTACAAATATTATTTTTGTATTTTGTGGTACGATGTGGTCAGTTTGTTTGGTATATAAACCCAGTATGTTTGTGAATAGTGATTCATATTGCGGAGGCTGTTATTGATGTTCTGGACTTAACTGGCTGGGCTAGGCAGAAAGCAGGACTGTTAAGTACTTAGGACTTGTTATACGGTTTTCGTGTATCATTACTCACTGCTCTCTGATAGGCGGTCTTAGCACTTCATATTAAACAGGGTACGTACGCGAGCAATCGATATAACACAAATGAAGTGAAATTACTTTTAAAATTGTACAAAAAGTTTATAAAAAAATTAATATGAAATGTAATATTTACATAAAAGAAATCAATTAGAAAATTCATTGAATACATTGAATAAATTAATATATTCAAAGAATAACTTCCATAAGACTTATTAAACATTGTAATTAAAGAAAATTGAAAATAAAAATGACTTTTAAGCAAAGATGGATAGTGGCTAGCAATGGAATCTAGGACGCGCGTTTCGTACTATTTGGATAACGCGATGGCGTTTGAAGCGAGGGTACTGGGTCCGAGTCCCAGAGTGAGCATCAACTCTGAGATGCAGGTACATCCTGCTGAAGAGTCCCAAATAGGACGAAACGCGCATCCTGAATTCCACTGCTAGCCACTATCCACCTTTTCTTATCATGCTTGTGAATCAAGGCTATATAGAGGTAATACGCACAGTATGCACATATGCCAATTAAAGACTGACCAGTTGCAGTCCTAACACATCGATGGGAAGATTCAAACAAACAATAATAAGTGAATTTAAAAATGACTTTTATTTTTTAACCAAGACATAAAGTTAATTAAACATCTAATGTTGAACAAATTATTGTTAATATATATTAATATATCAGAAGGGGTTTTTGTGAATATTGTGGGACTAAATACCATTAGATGCCGGCTCAGAGGTCTAAAGGTTGAACTCTCGCGCGCGAGACTGATAGGTCTTGGGTTCGAATCTCCCGTGGCGGGAGAGTGGATGAGCACTGCTGAGGAGTCCTACAATAGGACGAAATGGCAGTTCAGTGCTTCCAGGATTTCCATGGTGGTCTAGCTTCAATTGACTTATGATCTCAACTATTAAAATAGAATAATATGCTTAGATAAATATCAGTTATTTCAAATTAAATTATACGATTTTCTGATCGAACTTCTTATTTATGTGTTCTAATGATAATCCACTTCAACTTCTTACTGATGATTTTGCTTTTTCTTTTCTAATATCTAAATTTCTTACGTTTATATTTTACTTGATAATAATGTATAAAAATATTTGGATATATTAATATTATTATTCATTTCAATAGTTTTCAAATGAACTCATCAGTGAAAGACTTCTGGAAGTTTGATTTCAAAAACATTCCAGTTTAAATATCAAACCGTGAAAACCGATATAATTTAAAGTGATTTATTAACTATCAGAAAGGAGTTTTGTGGAGATTATGGTAATTTTAATAGTTGAATTCATGAGTCCATCTAAGCCAGACGACCAATGAAAACCTGGAAGCATTGGACGGACGTTTCGTCTTATTGTGGAACTCCTCACAGTGCGCATTCATGATCATGACCTTCGGTCGTGCACGAACGCTTAAACTCCAGACTATTGAGCCGGCATCCAACGGTGTTAATGTATTGCTTCAACCAGTCCATGAAACTGCGCCACCATCCACCATTGTCTTCAGTGAGTTACTGTCTCACAACCAACATGGTTGGACTACACTGGTAATAAGATGTAGCGTTCATATCACATGTTCCAACAATTCTTACATGATGATCATTATAAAAACTGGGTCAGAAAGAATTACTGAAATCATATCT
The DNA here is from genome assembly GCA_944470415.2 of Schistosoma rodhaini. Taxonomy (NCBI): domain Eukaryota; kingdom Metazoa; phylum Platyhelminthes; class Trematoda; order Strigeidida; family Schistosomatidae; genus Schistosoma; species Schistosoma rodhaini. The sequence goes on from OX104044.1 coordinate 52,243,095, forward strand.
CTCTGATCGAAAATGAATGGTGAGATAAGAAAAAAGATCACAGTCTAAGTACCTATATAGTTCATCATTTTACATTGAACGCTAGTTTTCTAAATGATTTTTTATCAGTGTTGCTGTGAAAAAAAATATCATCTTGTGTTATTCCTTTGTTCAAACAACTCAATAATTGTTTATTCAACTTCAAGGTAACTTTCCATAATTATCTAGTAAACCCTTGCCTGGTAATTTGATAGCTTTTAACTCGATGAAGCGCATTAACACTTTTTTGGGAGAAAATTTCGATAAATACAAACATCATTCTACATAAATGAAGTATAAATAACGAGAACTTTAAACCAAGACTAGAACACAGAACTAACGAAAAAACGTAACAAGATCAAGTGTGAGTAAAAAACAATGATGTTTATTCTAGTAGAAAACTGAACATAAACCATATAAAAATGGAAAGAATCGAACGCATAAATTTATTTTCAATTCGTTTTTCATCATGGCTCTACACTGGCATATAAATTATTTACAATAACGAAATAACACTCTTCGAGTGGATACGTTACGCAATAGGAGAGGAATTACAGAAAACATTTTATGCAGCCAGACTGAGTATCGTCTTCTACAACCGCCCCACAATGAGAACGGTTCATAATGACAGGTTGCCTGAATTCGCCACATCTATGTGCATTAACTAATTCAACTGCTCCTGTGGAGTCAGTTATAAAGGGCGTAGAATTCGGCAAGTTCGTCAACGAATAACAGAACATCATCCGTCGTGGTTAAGCAAAGGACACGTAAATGTGATTAAGAGTTCCATTCTCGCTCACTTGGTGGACACAAGTCATCAAGTTGAACTGAATAAAGCTCTTAAGGTTATCTACCATATTCCATCAAATTTGCAGCATGGTTTACGGGCTTGTCTTTTGCACATAGTTGAAGCCAACGCAAATCTATATTCACAAACCGAACCTTTGTATCCAAAAGAAGTTTGCACAACCACTCTCGCTACCTTGGCCATCGGTATAGCGGAGTTTGTCGCAGAACCTTGGTAAACTTCCTTCTATTTTTGTATTTTACTTATTCTCTACATTCGTCTCTTGATTCTCACATAGCTACTTTATTACTGACTATTCATCAAAATATTTTGTTAGTTCTTTCTTCTCCTTCTACATTTTATGCAACGTAACAACAGCTTGATTTTCGAATAATAACTTCGATTAGTATTAATCCTTTTTCTTCCAACTAATAATCGATATGCCATTATATAATTATTACTTAACGTATCTACTCCATAAGTGTTATTCCTTTATTGTGAATTATATATATATATATTAGTGCAGAGCCATAATGAATAACTAATTGAAAAGAAATTTCTTCGCCCGATTCGTTCCTTTTTTATTTATCAAATGTCAAAATGGGAGTTTTCACTATAAGCCATATAGCTCAGATAGAGAATGACACTAAAAAATTCCAAATATGACCAACATTTCGAGAAAGTTGAAAAATAAATATAAACTACTTAAAACCAAAAAAACACCTTATGAATAATTTTTCATAATTTCAAAATGTATATGATTAAATTTTTTTTTTCTATCTAATTTCAGATGGAGACGTTTATTCATTCAAATAGATCATGATCGAAGTGGTGAAATTGATGTGAATGAATTAAAATCATTATTTGATGAAACTGGTATGACTGTATCACGTACAGTATTAGAGGAATGGATACGTGAAAATGATATAGATGGTAATGGAAAACTTAATTTTGAAGAATTCTATTCATTTGTTTCATCTAATTTATGAATATAATTATTTTCACATTTTATATATTTATGTATTTCTTATTTTTAAAAAAAAAATTATTATCCAATCATATTAAAGGTTTTTATGTTGTATCTTTGGTGTTGTAATTGTTTTGTTTGTTTTTGAAAAAAAAATATAAAAAAAATTGTATCATTTTTAGTCCAATAATCAATAATTGTGTTTTCAATGATTGTACTTTATATGCACTTTTTCCATCAATTATGAGTCTTCTTTTTTTTTTTTAATAATGAAAATGAATGAAAGATCGTTTCATTTTTTATAGAAATGAAATGGAACTTAATCACATGATTAAATATATAAGCGGAAAGTTTGAAGATATATAACATACTATAATAATTAAGTACATTAACCTATAAGAAACTTTTATAAACAACGACTAATCAATATTTAGTAAATAATGCATATTATTGGTAATCATAAATATATGATTTTTTTGTTTTAACGCATCATTGGAATTAACTAATATCCAGTAGATAATTATTGAATGTGTTCATAAATCTGCTTGATATTTACGTAGAATTCATTTCATTGAATTACTTCATTCAGTTAGAATCCTGTACAATTTAAGAAGAAGAGAATAGTAAGTAGATAAATTTACTTATATATTTTGATATGTTTTTGATAAAAGAATATGAATTCTTAATAATTAATATCCTTTCATTATAACAATGTTCATAGATATAAAAACGATCAGTAAAGTCGAAAGGTTAAGTTATTCTAATCAGTGGCTACTGAACTTTGTACCGATTACCCTTAGATAAAATTGGTTGTTGTTCATAAAATCTTTCTCAAGGAACCCTCCTCCTTTACCTGGGCTTGGGAACGGCAGTAGCCACCGAAGGAGCTACAGGCGGAGTTAAGGAATTACTAAATGGAAATGAATGTTAGACTGGACTGATTGTCAAGTTTTTATAAGTCTCTTTCATGTATTTAAATAAGAAGACACGATGACATGCTCTGACTTCTGGGTTACTACTTTATGAACATATATTTACTGTTGTAAATTTTCCTGCTTTTTTTAGCTTGTTTAAATTAACCGTCTTTTAGCCCTGTACACTTATGAGATTTAGTAAAATGTTATAACCTATGACAAATTTAATAACTGAGAAAATACAGCGTACCATAAAGAAGGCTTGAATATTTTCTTCCTTCTGTATCCATTGAAGAAAGAACAAGCGACTTCCATGGAATTAGTGTATAAAATGTATTAGACAACGAAAAAGATGTCGTGGAAGTAAAATTGATAATAAACTGTTATGAATGAATGATAATTGAACAACGTTCAAAATATTTGTGTACATTTCGAAAATTCATAAGTAAAATAATTATGAAACAGCAGATTTTCTGAAATATTGCATATCTAATGATGAGAATCATTTAATGTAGTCAAGAAGGTGGCATTAGAGGAAATGTGTTAATACCATTATGATTAAAAATATATATATGCATCAACTAGCTGAATGGTATATATGTAAAATCGTAACAACAATCATTTGAAAGTAGATTCTTTTTTCCTGTCCTTTCTGCTTAATCAACTAACTAAATTCGAATCTCTGAACTTGTCATCCTGTATATATTTAGTCAGATATTTATTTCGATTCACGTTTCAGCTGTGCTTATGTCATCTCCTTTTATGTAAATGACTTCCCAAACATACTTGAACTAATTTGTGATCATTTTACTAAACGTGATTAACCAATATCTGTTGTATCGTTGAACCAAATATATACTATTTTGGGTACTTCGTGTATAGTAAGAACCCCTTATTGATCTAGAGTATTCTTATCAGTTCCGGTTTATCATCCAAACAACTAAACCATCTTCTGGATACTTTTTTCAAAGAGATTCGTGTTGAAATTAACAAGTACAGAAGTAATGATTTCCGGTTTCAAGAAAATTAAGATATATCCAAAGTTTTGTTTAATCTGAAACTGTATTAAAATACTGAAAATGACTCATTTTCATTCTTAATAACTCAAGAACCGATTATTGTGATTTCACGAGATTTCAATCGAATTCTACTTTATTAAACAATATGGGTCAAAAAATCCTATAATCGATGTTTTGTAAAAGAGATTATATACTATCTTTTTGTTTGAACGCTTGTATAACTACTATTTAAGAATTAGTCAGCCAATAAGAAGATTTATTTCATGGATGCGACAGTTTTATTTCCAGGTCTTTCTTAAAAGTAAACTTTAGAATATTGAACAGTCGAAAATTTCTAAACTCTTAGAAATTCGCTAATTCATATATAGATTAGCAAATACAGTATACAGATCATATGAAAAACTGCTACCTGAGATCCACCATGTAATTGTGGACCTTTTTTCAAACACCGCTAGTTTTTTACTTTTTACACTGAACTAATTAATGGATGAATCAGTCGGAGCAGTGTTTTGCACAAATATATATCATGTACCTGAATATCTGTAACGCTGTTATCTGACAAGCATAGAATAGAAACAATGTGACTAGCATTGGATTCGAGAACTCGCGTTTCATCTTATTTGCGAATCATCAGGTACATGTATCTGCATCTTGGAGTTGATGTTCACTCCTAAATTCGCGTACATCCAGCTAACCAGTCCCAAATAAGACCAAAAGCTCATTTTGAATGCCAAGGATAGCCGATTATTCATAAAATGTAAGAGAGATACTGTTAATAATCTTGCACATGACTTAATAAAGTACTAGTTCATTAACTAAACTAGTAATCAACGAAACACAATTGTTTCACAGTTTATCTCCTTACTTTAAATAATAGCAACTTTTTTAACCTCTATATTAATGTCTCATTATTAAACTACAATGACACCAGTATGGTATTGTTCTTCAGTTAATAAGCGTGAAAAATTGGAATCTGTTTTATCTTTTTTGCAAATCATATACATATTAGCTATGAGGAACATTGAAGAATAGTTCTTGATATCTCAAGAGTATTCAAAGACATTCTGCTTAGGTTACACAATAAAGCATGAAGTTGCTAATGACACTAAATTATGCATAAGTTACCATAACTACTAACAAACTCATATTATCAAAGCTGTTTAGCTTATAGTCACACTCAAATAAATATAAGTTGATGTGATTGGTAGGATCAATTGAATTTTTATCATGGTTTCAAAGAAAATGAGTCGAACGTTTGTACACTTGATGATGATGTTCTCTGATTCAGATATATTTGAAAGAATATCGTTCAGTACTAAGATTTATCAGATATTTTCTCGTAAAGTTGGTGATTAAAGTTTACCCTGTTAAAATATCTGTCGACAAGCTTTACTAGCATCAACCTTTTTCACTCCAGTGGTCAGCATACCTCATAAACAAACAGCTGACCGATTTTGAGGCTCTTGATTACTACTTCATTGCTTCTGGAATTTACTTAGTTAAAAATATGTAACTCTAACAGAAATTGAAAGCAGATCTCATATAGTCTACCTCGGATGATGATCAAAAGCTGTCTTGAGGAACAACGGAGAAAGTTTATACATAAAATATAACTTTCGAAGCACTCGGCTTATAATATGCATTAGTGGTGCACCAAAGTTTTTAATAAACTACATCTGGTTTCGTTCTACAAGCTTTTACTTCTTGTTTAGTAGTTTTCTAATTAAAAGTTGATAACAATAGTCTAAGAAATCGGATTAGTATTGATCGATCTGTTAACTATGGCTCACTATAATGGTTATGAGATATATTATTCTGCTATAAGTCTATTAATGTTAACTTTACGGTGGTATGATGGCTCAATTGTTATCCCTATCTACATTTCAAATATAAAATAAATATGGCAATTTCTCGAGCAGTGTTAGACAAAGAGGCGCGACATATATAGTAATTAATTTTAAATGATCATATGAATTCCAAGGTTTTTCAGTATTTACTTAAGGTATTAAAAATCTTTGTTACAACGGATGTTTACTGATTCCATTTAACAATCTAATATTTAAAAGAATCATATTGAAGTAACATCATTCTTCTTGATCATTTCCATACTACTGAATTCTTTTTTAAATACCATGTTGCCTTTTAGTATAAAATTCCAAAGGTACTCCAATCGTTTTAAGTAAAACTTTCATAGAATTAATTAAGAACTGCTCTTAGTGAGACCATAATTGAAAACTACTGAAGCTCTGGCGATTTATTCCGTCCCGATATAGGACTCCTCAATAGTGAGCATTTATTACCCACAACAAGGATTGAACCTTGGAAATTCGGTCTCACGCTCGAATCCCTGAGCTCTAGATCATTGAGCAGGAATTCATTGGTGTAAATGTCTAACTTCAATCTATTAATTATATTGTTCGACCATCTTAATTGGCTAAGGTGAATTACAAATGAACACTGCTAGTCAGGGCTTTCCACTAATACTCTTGGAATCGTATCTAGAAGTTAAACATCAGAAAGTATAAGATTCTTATTAGCATAGGAGTTTTATATAGATTGGTAAATTTTTAATGGTATGGTTGGGATTAGACATGTACACCATTGAGTTCCAGCTTAGCTCTCTATAGGTTACGTGTGGGATCTATTCATGATTATGAGATAATAGATGCTTACTAATGGCAAGTCCTATATCAAGACAGAACAGTTGTTCAGAGCTTCTATAGTATCCAATAGTGACCATGCTATGATCGATTTTTTATTTGATTCTCTAAAAAACAACTGCAATGATAAATTAAATACAAATAAGTACTGGATAAAAAACTAACTTAACATTTATTAGTCATAAAGTAAATAAATGAACAATAACTTCTATATAAAGTAAGTGTTGATGGAGTTACTAATTTAAGTGATCAAATAATCACAATTAAGGTTTAAAAATGTGACTCAATTAATGTTTTACATTTATCATTTTCATTATAAACTACAAATTTCCACTACTATTTCAGTGTTTACCACACATTATTTCACTTAACAAAAAAATAAACGTCTACAGTATAAATATTATTACTAATTAATTATATTGTTCGACCATCTTAATTGGCTAAGGTGAATTACAAATGAACACTGCTAGTCAGGGCTTTCCACTAATACTCTGTAGTATTAGTCTTTTAATATGATTGGGATTTTTAAACGACTAATATATATGTAAAAATTATATTTCAAATATTCTCAGTTATTGAAATTTAAACAATTCCAACGTTTCGTCCAGCTAATTTGTCTGGACTTCTTCAGGGTAAGAATCAAAATCATCAAAGATATTTTTTTTAACAATCATATCAAAATCTACACTATGTTAAACCAATCATATTTGTATGTTGAATTTTTATACAAAGGTTATTATGAGTCAATTATTTTATTTAAAACAAAATACCTGAACAAAGAGCTCAGCGTAGGCTGAAGAGTAACTCTAGTTATGGGTAATTATATTTATTGACTTACCTACACTTTCAGTAGTACGCACCTTCGAAGAACGAAGAGGATATGCTAAAGCAAAACTGAAGAGTTTCCATAAAGACCCCAACTTATTAATAAACAGTTATTAATTAGAAATAATAGTTAATTCTAGACTACCTTCATAATGGACTGACTATAATTGGATAATTATTGACAGTCAGAAATTATAAGACAGTATTTTACATTGTGTTCGAGATCCCAGATACATGGTACACCTAGAACCCCCCCTCACAGTCGAAATCATGTAATACGTTTTGTTCTTCCTTGTCCTCAGAAATGTTAAACTCCTCAGTGCTAAATAGAAAATAGAATGAGGGAAGTATGTGAGAAGCTTTGTCAAAAACATTAGTTTAGGCATAGAAAAAAATCACATTTATCTGACCATAAATGACTTAGATGTTGCAAAAACTTGTGGGATCATGTTAAAATTTATACAAATTTCGGTAATGTTCAATTAGGATAATGAAAGAATAATCTATCATTTCCCAGAATTCTCTTGAAAATTTCTAAAGAACACTGAATGGTCGAAGTATCCAGAAATTCTAACACCAAAATGTCTACATCACATCGTAAATACACTAATAGCTAGTTACTGAACCGAAGTCGAATAACCCATATTTTGTAATCTCAAGCAATTCATGACATAGACAATTATAGTTCAATGTCATTACTACGTTAAACCAACCATATTTGGATGTTGCATTTTTGTAAACAGGATAATATGACTCAGTTAAATAAGAATCAAGTGAAAAGTTCACGATGTGGAACAAAATAAAAGAAGACTGGTTGAATTGTGTGTGTGCATGTATGTGTAAGAATGAGTTATTAATGAATGATATTCGGTTTCGATATGTTTCTATATGAAGTAAAAATAAAAGTGCAAATCGAAGGTTGAAAAATTATTTCTGAATCATTGAGTTGCAATTAAAAATGAGAAACATCAAGTACATAATTGTAATGCTAAACATAACTCATATTGATTTCAGTCGAAATACCGATTCATGTGAATAAACAAAGAGTCCAATAACTTGTTGATGAATATTTGCCGAATGGTTGCTAGCTGAATACCATCCCTTCTGTTTAGACTGTTCTTATTCGCCTATATATACAGCGCTTCTGTTGTCAACCTTTCTTTATTAGTGTTGAAACCTTTCTGAAGTATTTTGGCCCTTCAAAATTAACCTTGTGTCCCGTTTCCTACTCATGTAACGCTATTGCAAACTTATTTTCAAATTTCCTTATGTCAACCAAATTTTTGGGAACATTTTGCAAACACTGTTTGTGTTCCTTCGACCTTACATTCAATGGTCTGGATTTTTCCCCAATGTAAGCTGCATTACAATCACAACAATTGATCTCATAGACAACACTTTGTTGTTCTTCTTTGGTTACCTATCCTTAACTCTCACCAATGCCGACCTTATAGTGTCACATATCACATGTTTGATTTTGATTATTACCCTGAAGAAGTCCAGACAAGTTAAGTGGACAAAACATTAGAATTATTTAAATTTCAATTACTGAGATTATTTCAAATATAATTTTCACATATAATGACTTCTCTACACTCTTGACGAATATTCGTATAAAAATATTATTAATAATTCAACTTTTACACTATTGTTTCCAAATAAGAATATTCTATATTCTATGTTTTCATTTAAACTAAATATTACATAATGTTTTATACACTACGAATCAATATGACTGTTTCTGATGTGTTCTAATAGATGTACTATTAGATATAATGAAATAATATGTGATTCAATCAACCAATAATTTATCGGTGAATAAATAGTTATAGGGCGTTTACATAATTGATTTAAAATTCAATTAACTTTTAAGTGATAAATTTTAAGAGGATACTGTCTCCTTTAGCTAATGAAATATTTAAAGATTCAATTATATCGATATATAGTTTTTCCCTTAAAAACTACTAATTTATGTAAGTAGTATATAAGCTGAGTTATTGCAGTAAAAATAGTAATCCCGCTGTAAGCTATACAAACAAATCAATTGACATAATGATTCATTACTTTTGAATGAACGAATCTATGTGTTGAGTTTCCAAAGATATTTATGTACGATAATTGCAAATAAATAACTCACTAACAGATAAACAATATCTATCAGTAAATGATAACAAAAATGTTCATTCCAATATTATGTAATACAAACATACAAAAAATATAAATTAATGCCAAGCTCTGTAGATGAATGACTTTTTTGTGATTTGACAGTCATTAAAAGATTATAATATTTACATATTTGTATGATATGGCTAACTATCAAAGAATTGGACTTCGAAAATTTATAAAAGACACCAAACACTATAATTACCTAATAAATATAATAGTTGATTGCATGAGTCAAAGTGAGCTTGACCACCAAGGAAAAACTAGAAGCACTGGACGGCCGTTTTGTCCTGGTATGGGAATCCTCAGCAGTGCGAGCCCACGATCCCACACGCCCTAACCAGTTGAGTCCGATTCGTGTCTGGTAGGGACAAATATCTACCTCAGACAATAAATGAATGGATGCACATCCATTCATGGATCGATGGAAGTTGGACATTAATACCGTTAGATGCCTGCTCGGTGATCTAGTCCTTAAGCGTTCGAGCGCGAGACCGAAAGTCCTGGGTTCATCCATGAAAGAAAAGCGCACTGACAAGCGGTACCATACTAAAACGAAACGGCTGTTTACTACTTCCAGGTTTTCAATGGTGGTCTAGCTTAGATCGATTCATGAATTCAACTATTAAAATTACTGAAAAATATAGAAGTATCACAAGCTGTTTAGCAAGACTTCCATTTTAAAACTGGAATATCTGGTCACAGACCTCTGTTATTGGAAAATAAATTAAAATATAAATACAATTGAGATGAAATTTGATAACTATCGATGAAGCACGTATTAACTAGCTCTCATAACTTTGAATTTATCAAAGGGCATGGTTATATAAAATACTGCCTTAACTGTTGGCGTTTGACAATGCAGTTATCCTTCAATCTACCGTGAAAGGTTTTCAACATTAAGAATGATTAAGGTGTGGATGCTTTAGTAATCGGTTTTTTTAAACAAATTTTCTCAAAGCATACTTCACGGTTAACATTGTGGTTTTGTTTGGATTGCAACATTCAGTGTCTAGTGATGAGTCAAGTTTTACTCTTGTGGTCTAAGATCTTATTGTAACATATGGAAGCTAGCAAATGATACTTTATGTAGTGATCTAATAAAAGTCTTCAATAAGTAAGCGGAGATATAATCAAGTAATCAAGGCAGTTCATTTTAAAGCATTATGCAACTGCATTGTGTATTTAAAAGTAAAAAATATATTTCATACATATTTGGGTTATTTTCTAAGGTATAACGTTTAGAGGAAAGTGAAATATTTATCATTAATGTTTTTAAACAATACGACAAATAAAGAAAAAGTTAGTGTTCGGTTATTTGAAATCACAAACATCGAAAAAGTGTTTGGTCAGTAAAATTCGAACATTTTATGATTACACAGTAGTTTTTTCAAGTTCGTTAATGATCTCGCTAACTAGCTTCAGGCACTAGATTAACACAGTGTTCAAGTAATGTGGCCTGTTTTACTACTTGACATGTTTCTGAAAGTGAGTGGAAGGACAAAATGTCTATTCTATTATCAACTTAATAATGCGAACATACTGATACTCTCATTTTCGCTGGTTTTCTTTTTGACCGAGAGAAAAGTCCAACGTAGATTTTCTATTGGGCTTATTAACCGATAATATACCATAACATTCTAGGATTAAACTGTTGATTTTTCAATATCATTATAGTCAATTACATTTAATAAAGTAATAAAATATCAATACTACTGTAAAGTTTAAGCAAATAAATTTAATCAAGAGAAATATTTCTTCGCCAAACTATCGTTATTCTTGTCTGATGTTGTCAGTTCTTAGAGCAAATTAACTGGAACATCTGAATGTTTTTTTTCTAACAAACATGTAATTTTTTCAAGCATGATGAATACGATGGTATGTTTGAATAAACTTGTGATATCTATTTCTCTTATTCTTTCTGGTTTTATAGACTTATACAAACTAAAGAGATCATCAATAAATACAATGTCGAATAAAGAAGCGTTGATCAGATTGTTTCATAAATTAGATGAAAGTGGGGATGGCATTATTTCATGTGATGAATTATACTCAGGATTAAGTAAAGCTGGGGTTTCCCCAACTATTATACAGGTAAGTAACAGTTTCATCTACATTGAGAATCTTCGTTTATCAAAGAATGTTTGTTAATTTCAAGTATCAGAAATAATTTATAAGTTTATATAAGTGCTGCAGAGAAAACAAGTCGCATCATACAACAGAATTATTTATTCACTATTTCACGTAAATATAAGTAATGAATTTATAATATTATTCACTCGACAGCTATTCAGTGAGTAACTCATATTAAAGCATTTAATTATCACGTGTGTAGGACATGTCTGTTAGTTTATCATAGAAAGAGAATGAATAACAAATAATTATTCAAGTGAAACGCTGAATGTTGTGGATATAAGCAAGTATATTTGAAACCATAGCTGTGACGGTTACAACAATACTGGTTTACTGGTTGTTGTTAATTTCACACACTGTCTCAAACTATTGGTTATGAGAATCATGTGAACATCAAATCAAGCTATCGACATCTGTTTACGCGGCTCAGTGCAACAGTCAACCATTTCATGAATTCATGTCATATCTTGATTTGTCCAACCGGTTATCTATCTTCTAAGCTTGTCCGACACCAGACAGCATCACTCACCTAGGTGCATAGTGGTTGTGTATATGCAACATATTTCCAAACTAACACACCCAATCAAGATATAATACTTCGTCAACCGATTCTATATCTTCAGTCAGCACATCATTCCACACTACAACATTGCTTAACAGATGGTTCCATAATACGTGATCGATTCTTTGAAGAAACTGATTATAGAATAGTAGTAGTCTATGATTATCAACTCTTAACGACAACCACGTTCTACACGCGTCAAGTAGAAAAGCCTGAAATATTAGACAGACATATCGTTTCTCGGTTGGTAGATGGACAGCTCACCCGCAGCTTAAGTGATGCAAATATCGAAAGCCAGCATTGATCTCTGAATACATGGTTTTCTGAGACACCAGTCAGTCATGACTGATGAGACTTCAAAGTTAGGTGAAGTGGTCGACACACTCAACTACCTCACTTCCTATCACTAGTTAGTTCGTTGAGGTAATATTTTTCATTGAGAGGGAGAGTAAGGCACATCTAACCTTGTTTCATTGTTGCTGAATGTGATCGGAAGACTCATTACCTCTCAGTGTTCATCAAATAGGATTACACCATTTATGCCTCTTAAGTCAACATGTGAATCTCCCAGTAGATGATCAATATATGAAAGGTCCTTGAGAGAATTTGTATTTTGAAGCTGAAGAAAAATGCATTATATGTACAATGTTGTCGATCATCACATATGGTCAAAAGTTTTGACGACAATTCACCACAAGTTCTATCTTAACCAGTAGATCTCCAGTAGAAAGTGGGTACAAGGTTGATGCACTTGTTTGGTATGGCTTTTAATGACAAACATTACCACAGAATCTATCTATCATCAGAGTCAACTGATGCGGTATGTTCATGGAATAAAATTACACTCAGACGTCGAAATGTGTTCCTAGATTTATGTCTGAAATCTGTCTGAGCATCAGTCAGTCTCTTTCATTTAAGATGAGATTGGTTACTAGAACAAAAAGAACCAGATACTAACATATCTAAGCATTTAGATGTTTGAAAGAGACTGAGAATTTCTATCGTGTTGTCCAATACGAGACTCAAAATTCAAGACCTTCAACATTTTGTTTAGAATGCAATTTCAACAGACACAGAATATTATTTGGTAAACCAAACAAGTTTATACCAGCTGAAGCACTCAAACCAGACATAGAATTAACTGCAAAAATGCTTCACACACTATTGTGGAAGATGTGAGAGGACGAACAAGTGCCGATGGACTGAAAATAAGGATACCTCATCAAGTTAGGTGAGAACTACAGAGACATCACACCACCATCAGTACCAGGAAAGGTTTTCGATAGAGTGTTGCTGAACCGGATGAAAGATTTAGTAAACTCACTACATCCAGGTCAACAGTCTGGAGTCCGTAAAGATCGGTCATACACAGACCAAATAGCAACACGACGCATCATCATGGAACAATCAATTGAATGAAACTCGTCATTATACATCAACTACCTGGATTATAGGAAAGCATTAGACAGTGTGGATAGGTGAACGTTATAGAAACTTCTTCGACACTATGAAGTTACTGAGAAAATATTCAACATCATCCGCAATTCACATGATGAACTTCACTGCAAAGTAGTGCATGAAGGACAGCTGACAGAGGCATTACAAGTGAGGACCGGAGTCAGACAAGATTACATATAGTCTCCTACCCTTTCTCTTCATTCTGTTGGTTTGACTGGATTATGAAGACCTCCATATCTCAGTCAAAGCACGGAATAAAATTAACAGGTTGGATGCAATTAAAAAAATTGAACTTCGCAGATGACTCAGCCATTTTATCCTATGCATATCTGCAAATCCAGATGGAGAATGCTAGTGTAGCGGTTTACTGTGAATCAGTAGGCCTCAATATACACAAGAGAAAATCAAGATCGTCAAATACAACACGGATGACATCAACACAATCTCACTTGGTGGAGAAACTCCATAACAGGTGGAAACATTCACGTATCTGGGTAGCATCATAGATGAACAAAGAGAATCTGATGCAGATGTAAATGTAAAGATCGGCAATTCAACGGCAACATTCCTACAATTGAAGAACACATTGAGCTCAAAACAATTGTCAGAAAATATCAAAGTCACATTCTTCAATACGAACGTCGAGACAGTCAGTTCTACTGTACTGAGCTGAAACGTGGAGAACTACTACAACCATCGCGAAGAATGTACTTATAAATGTATTTATAAATAGTTGTCTACGCAATATCCTCAACATTCACTGACCGGATAACATCACAATAGCCTTTTATGGGAGAGGATAAATCAGCTTCCATCTGAAGAGAAAATTAAGAAAAGACGTTGAAATTGAATAGGACATACATTGAGGAAATCACCAAACTACGTCACGAAGCAAACCCAAACTTGGAATCATGAGAGGAATCGGAAAGGTGGAAGGCCAAAAAACACATTACGCCGGTAAATAGAAGCAGATATGAAATGGATGAATGTTAGGTGGAAAGAACTGGGAAGGATAGCTTGGGACAATGGTGGGTGGAGAATGCTGGTGTGCGGCCTTTGCTCCTTCACTAGGGGTAACGGGCTTAAGTAAGCATGTAAACTATATTAGTTAACATAGGTGTCGTATAGTGATACAAGAAATGGTAACAGTAGGGCTAGTAGAAATATTAAGAGCTGATGAGGTGATTGGATTATGAACCAGATGATCTCTAAGGGTAATAGAGGTATGAGTATACTTTAAAGTATGGTGATATTTGATGTTTCCAAATTCGACGTTTTCTGACCATTTAATCCAGTTGCAAGAAGACAAAATTTCTACAGATAGCAGTTATGTGAGGGAAACGCCCTAACACTATCACATCCCAGAAGTGCGACTTTCCACTCAGAACTTTAGTTGCTGCATTTTTTTTACTGTTCTCCAAACAACTTGCCCGGGATAACAGAACCCAATGAACAAATGTTTCAGCTAATATGCCACAACTGAATCATTATGGTATGCAAGTGCTACCCTTTCCGACAAGGTAGAAGATATGGTCGGGTAGCATCTATGTATTAAACTTTGTAGGTCGGTGTATTTAGTGGTACATTCGATCTACACGTAAGCTGGTTTTTGAAATCAGAAGTATTCTTTTATGATTCATCAAAACAAACAAGAATCAGAACCCCATGCCCAACCCTCCTCCTTTACCCGGGCTTGGGACCGGCAGTAGCCCCTGGAGGAGCTACAGGCGGAGTTCAGAGGGAAAGAATTGGAGCATAATTTGGAAGCATGTTTCACAGATTTCTGTAAAGCTACTTCATAAAGGTGATTAATTGCTCAACTTTTGTTCACGCTTCGAGAACGTTTCCAGTGTTTATATACGACTGTCAATGAGTTAAAAACTAATTCCTTCGTGATTCAATGCGATAGCACTGTCTTCAATCCTCCTACTCTACGGCTACACATTTTGTTCAGTTTCGGTGGGTTTATTAGTAGACAATGATAAAGTCCAAGACCAAGACAAAACAACTATCCAATTCCCTTAGTTTTCAATGACTCGACCACTATAAAAACCATATTTGAGGATAGATTTTTATTTTATAGCGACGTATAATGTTGCAAACATTGAAATATACTATAATAACCATTATCAATACAAATTTACCTTTATTTTGCTATTTGTAGAAATTGATGGATCGTTTGGATCTAAACGGTGATGGAAAGGTTACATTTTCGGAATATGAAACAGCAGTTGGAATCAATAATGAATAAACATGGAACTGTGTCTTACTGATATCATGTATCACTCAAATAACAATAGATATATACAGAAATGTTTTTAATGTTATTCGTTAAATTATTTTCTTCATGAATTGTATGACGTTCCTCTTATTTATTACGGCAGAAGATCTATCATTCGTCTGCCCGGTACGGAAAAGAACATCTTCATACTAGCTAAGAGATTTTTCAACAAATGAAATATGATCCAGTACATAAGTCTTTTCAACAACTCATTAAACTAAGTGTTGAATAAGATGCAAGTCGCACATCACCTATTATTATATGAAATTCAGAAATGTTTACGTAGTATTTATATATTTATATTTTATAAACGCCATATCATCTAGTTATATACTAAAGAATAGGTGAAACAACACCCTCAGGTTCTCAAAGTATGTAAGATGTACCATGGACACATTATCCTTCGTTTGCGTAATTAGTAGCACATAAGACACATAAAGAATATAGACGCATCTTAATGCAAGTTTTTAGGAAGCAACATACTTTCGCTTAGAGATTCCTGACAATAGTTTCTGACAAAACTATTAAGTAGGACGACAAAAGCTAAAGAGACAACTTATCACAAACAAGGCCATTACAATGAATAGACTTAACAATTGCAAACTAACGGGAAAGATCACTTCTGCAAGAAGATCACTCTGACACTATTGTCTATAACGGCATTAAAGACGTGGCAATTCAACTATTTAACACAACACCAGCAGTAGTATCTATCTGAGTAGCAAATCATCTTCACCATTTCAACGTTATGTTAAATATGTTAGTATTTTAGTAGGCTCATAGAAACAAATTATTTAGTTTTTTTAAGATTTCAGTATTCCGTTTATATAAATAAAGAAAACGTTAAATTCTTTAGAATGATAGTCATCATAATTAGACCTTTATTTCTTTGCCTAAATGATGCATTTTTCTTATTTTTAATAAAAAAATTTATAAATATGAGGAGATATTGATTTCTTGTATAAAATTAATGCTTCGTTTTATATATTAAAACAGAAGTTGATAATTATAAGCGAAGATGGATAGTGACTAGTAGTGGAATCCAGGACGCGTGTTTCGTCCTATTCGAGACTCGTCAACTGGATGTACCTGCATCTCAGAAGTAATGTTCACTCTGAGACTCGAACTCATAATTATTTTATCTGGTGAGGCGTTGTGATCTGTTATAGTATCTTTCCGGATCAGAATTTTATATTATTTATATGTATGACTGTAGTATGTGAAAATGTAGCTATTCATTGGCTAAGATTGATAAATAATTCTTAATAACAATTTTTATCCTTAGTCATAATGACTGCTAATGAACAGCATATTTTGTTGAAACTCTATACATAGTAACATGTCTACTTGCACTGATTTAAATACTATCTGATATAGATATAGATCTTTTAAAAGAGAAAGAAAATCTATGTATTCAAGAGAACTTTAAGAGTAATTTAATTGTTAAAGCAAATACTTCTAACTCTTGTGTCTCTTAAACCATTCACTAAGTTAACAAACGCATTTTATTTACATTATTTGTATCTTGAATGTGGTCGAATGAACTAAGGATCGGTAGTTTAATTCTAGAGAAAAGTACAATCTGACGACTGATTGACTCAGTGATTTTTGTAAAACAAACAGAAGTTTTCTTTACAGAACGGTGTTTACAAAGTGTTTGTTTAGAAAACTATCAATAGGAACCAAGAACGTAGTTTTACACGAATATGCATATTGAGAGTTTGGTGACATTAACATTTAGGAGTAAAAAAGTCAATTTTTAAGTATTGAATCTACCATATTTAGAACTTTCATCAATAAATAAACGCTTATGAGTGAGTTATGAAACTCGATTCAAATTATTTAATCTATTATTGAAGGCTGTCCGTACAGTCAGAAACAGCGTTCGAGCTAATTGACTTTCAAATATATGTTTTTTTCATTTGATAATGAGTCAAAGAATGAAAAGCTCAATCATAAATTTCTTCTTCATCTCAGTAATGGTAATAAAAATGAATAAGCAAAATTGGTTGTAAAGAAATATAAATATTTCTGAAGTAAGAAAAGAGGGTGAACAATTATATATTCTATGGCTATCCGTGAGTTAAACACTGACGAAGCTTAGAATAATAAATTTTGTTAGTAATTGGATTGGTTTTCTGACTGTTGATCAGATATGCTACTAAAATGTGGTGTTAATTAAGTGTTACTTAATGAAGGGATGATAATGTATTGAATGTGACAGCATGTGCTCATAAAATACATCACCATGATGTTTACTCACCATACCTACATTACATCAACGCTATTAAGTGATAATCTAGTTAGCTCTAATGACCACTTCGTTATCTTCCAAAATCGATATTAATTTAATGTTGTGGAGATCCAGGATATTCCTCGAAAAAAGCCCTGAGAAAGCTAGGAAGCATTTCATCCAGAAACATCAAGTAAGTAAGGATTCACGTGTCACATTTCTGATTAGATGATAGCCTTTCCTGTTACTATGTTTTGTAGCGTTCCGGAACTTTCCGGAAGTCTGAGGCCATCCGAAATGCTATAAATACCCTAGATTTTCTGCATATAAACTAATCTTGGAGTAAAGCGTTTTCTCCACATTTCGCGCCCTTACTCTCGTATTCTAGTTGTTGTGTAGATCTAGCCTGTGATTTAAAGAAGAGCTTGAGAAACCAATTCAAGGACTCGGTAAGAAGATTCATCAGTTAAGAAGTTTGAAAATACGTTCTGCTGTAAAATTTCTGAATAATTCAACTTGGTTGACAGTAATTATAAAATTGATGTAAAATATTAAATATTTTGAGTTTCGATGATTCGCCGAATGCGCAATCAGAATAGAAAGAATGTACTCACTGGAAATCTCTTAATATTTCCGAAAGAAAAGACCATATGAATATAACGCGAATGAATGCAGAAGCTACTCTAAAGAAAATTCGATGCAAAACCACAAATTTGAACATTTGCATGGTATCATCTTTCTCTAACTGCAGTTCTCTTACTTAGTACTCACCACTTTCTGACTTTATGAAATATTCTTTCACTGTTTTGTATTTTGCTTCAATTCTTGAGTATTATATTTGAACTCATTGATTAAAGAAAAAATTACACTATTTTCGGATAATGCAATGAGAATATGAAGGTTATCATAATTATATGATGTATATACTAAATACATTTCGAACTATCGAATCACATGTATACTTGTTTAGACAATATTTATGAAGAAATAAAGACCAACCAGGCAAATTAAAAGGTAAGCAGAAACAAAAATAATGATAAATTACACAGAAACGTTGTGAAAACCACACCGGATAAAATGTCAGTGTTACTAGGGTAGGTCCAGTTAAAAAAGAATGCCAAAGTATATCTCACAGAAAGTACAGGACTAGATTTGCTTGGTCTTGACTTCATAGAAATGTTACAGTTGGCTAACCAGCCAAATAATCATGTGTGTAGTCGGATGGGACCTGGTTGCCAGGAGAAACGTGAAGAAGACGTACTGGTTGCCGCAGTAGAAGCTGAAGTTCAGGCTGTGTTAATAGATGCAATCGCTGGCTTGCCGATTACATTTGAAAATATTAAAGAAGCAAGCGAAAAAGATAATACCTTGAAAACTGTCCTCTATTTTCTACTCAATAAGTGGCCTTCAGGACGATTGCAAGGAGAGGTTTTTCAGTACTTTCGTCGACGAGAATCTCTCACAGTTATCGATTCTTGTATCATGTTTGGCCACCGCACTGTTATCCCCAGCACTCTCCGACGACGAGTACTCAAACAGTTTCATATCGGGCACCCGTGAATGAGCAAAATGAAATCACTAGCACAAAACTACGCGTAATGGCATTCTGTGCACCGAGATATAGAACAATTGTGCCACAGCTGCGAATCATGTCTAGAAGCAGCAAAGAACCCAGCGATATTTGACAGAATATCGCCACCCAAGAAAACAGTAAAACCTGTACACGAGTATCAGACGAGCACCCGCAGCTTAAAGGTAAAGTGGTATCAAGTAAAGTAAGGTAAAGTGGTGTCAAGGCTGTCGAAAATGGGAACCAGGTGTCATAGAACGGCGTATCGGTATCCGGTACGGAGAAGGGACGGAAAGTGTATCAGACATATTAATCAGATTAGAAAGGATCACAGAACAGCAACAGTAGACACACAACTACCGTTCCAGATGCCGGTGGATAAAACGCAGAAAAGTACGAACGAAGGCCAGAACCAACGACTTGGAAAACGTAAAAGGGAAATCGCACAGCCGATAAGAGTGCTGGACAGAAAAAGGAGAGCTACAATAATGTTTCAAGTAGATCCAAAAAGAAATTCATACATCACAGACTTCAAAGAGGGAAGGTGTAAGGATGGCTCGTTGGTAAACTCTAGGAAGCCTTAAGAAGCCCGAAAAGAGCCGAAGACATTCCATCCAATCACTACTAAAGGAACATTCTAAAATATCGACGTTTAGCTTCCCTATTGGATGGATAAGAATGACACCCTATGTGCCTATTGGTTGTCTGAAATGATGATTTACTCTCAGCCAAGAACTATAAATATATGAGATTTCTGTACTATATTTTGACACTGTTTTGGGGAATGAAATTCCTACTTAATAGTCTTCTGTCTTCTCTCTTACGATGTTACGAGTTCGATCGTTCAAGTAATCTAGTAGTACGCGGCATAGCAAGAATCAAAGCTCTTGATATAACAATTAGCCTTTATTTTGCCTTGCCGTGCTCTTATGCTATTTGATTATAAATTCACCACTGTATTCGCTCACACACATATTCGCCTCTCTGCTTCACATTCGCTCGATGTGCATGTAGCTTTGTGATCCGTGCTATCCGCAAATAAACTGTAGTCGCGGCTTCTTATTGCCTTCTGATTTCAAACACCTTTGGAATTTATGTAATAATGGTTATCAAGGTGACTGACTAACGAAGCTAAGCCATTACAATCATGGAATCCATAAGACCCACCAATATGTTTTTCACTCTGATTTAGCTTACCGACTTCAATGTTAGAATTTCCAGTTACGACTACTACTACATTTGAGACCCTTATTTCTTGAAAGGGGTTATGAATTTTTCTGTTTAACTCGTTTTCTACTCCATCATAGTCAGAAACGATGAAGATCGAACAGCTCTATATCTTTCTTACTCCATACTGTGATACTGGGACAGGGAACATAAATGACTGTCAATATTGTATTTCAATGGCTTTGGACCATATATGACAAATAAGCTCGAATTACCTTATTAGATGTGCGAATTCATTTTAAAATACTAATATCCATAGGTTATGTAGGAATAAATAAACTAGTAATTTCTATTATACAAAGTCATTCATCTACTGGAGTGAATGTTTTCATTTACACAAGTTTGAAATCTATAAATTTATTCATATCTTTCTAAAGTTACGCTATCTTTCCTTGTGGGCCTTATAAATTTATCAGCATCTCTGATTTTATGGTTCTTACAAGTGAATTTTTATCTTACTTATGAATGCTTAGAGTAAAATACCTCTTATATACGTTAGCAAATAGTATTTGTTATTATGACACTATAAACTATGTACCAGTACTTCGAAATTCATCTTTATGATTCTTTCAAGGATAAATTTCATATTTTGACAGATTTTTTTATCAGTTGGTTTCATGATCATTACTTCAAAAATTGTTTAACCCTATTAGTATTCCCAATGTTTGAACGTATTTATAGTTCATTTACCTGAATACTAAATGGTTCTATTTACTTATATAAACACATAAATATTGGTACAAAGGGGCACCAGATACATATGCGCCACACAAGTCTCATTTGATTTGTGTGAGGGCTGTGATACTAGACGGATGCCCAAACCGAAGGAGGGATGATTCTATTTAAAAAGTCAATATTCATTATAAAAATAACATTCTTCGAATAGCTGTTTGAAAAGCTAGAAACAATTCAACAGACATTTTAAGCAAAGATGGATAGTGGCTAGCAGTGGAATCCAGGAAGCGCGTTTCGTTCTATTCGAGACTCGTCAGCTGGATGTTCCTGCATCTAAGAGGTGATGTTCACTCTGGGACTCGAACCCACTAACTTTCGCTTCAAACGTCATCGCGTAATCCACTTAATTACTGAGTCCTGATAGCCACTTGCTTGTGCAATACTAAGTGAATTCAACAGATGTTATTTATTTCACAAAACCAGACATATATGAATCTACTTAATACAAAATCAATTTATTTATATTATTCAAGCATATAAAAAAATACATTAAATTGTTTCATTTTTACACTAAGCTACTATATTTGAATAAAAAGTGGTATATTTCAATAACCAATTTAATAATTTTGAAATAATAAATAAAATATCTTGTACAGTACAATACGTTGTTGTATTCCAAACATACGTATTAAGAAAGGGATTCTATTTTATCTAACTCCACGGTTTATAGCTTGTATATATTCTTGATATGTAATAATACTATCAGAATTTGAATCGAGCTTTTCTATCATTTTCTGTAAAATAGTTTGAAGAATTCAGTTAGTGATATATATGTTTACATTTTGATAAAAGATTGAACTCATTAAACATGTAACAGAGATGTATTGACTGTGAATCAATAAAGATAATCTCTTGTCAAATATGAACATTTCAACATGGATATAGTTGTGCAAATATTTTGGATTATAATAATTCACCACAGGGTCTTTTCAGTAGTCTTGATTCTACAGAAACGGATCTGCTATTAAAATAACTCTTTGTGTCACTGAGTGACGTGCGTTTCAGTTGTAGAATAAGAATTGGCAACTACCGTCGTTGAATCTCAGCTCGAATATATCAGTATTCAATAATGGTTTGTGAACAAATGTGAGGCTATCTTTCATGTTAAAGATAAACAAATCCTTTTATTCTGATTAGTATTTTAATGTTACAACGAATTTTACTCCATAATCAAGCATCAGTTTCTTAAGGTAATAATAAATATATTAATAACTTCATATATCTTACCAAGCCAATCAGACCAAATTATCAAATAATGTTTTTAAAAAGGGTTAAGATTTTTACCAATGAATAATTGTAAAAAATATAAATGCTTGCTAAATAAGTCTAAATGGACTGAACTAAGGACTACATATATTATCATCACAGTAGCTAAAATAAATTAACTATTCTCTGTTTGGTATCATTTGGAAAGTTCAATGAAGGTATTTAAACACAAATATGATAGCCATAAAAATAATCGCATAATTATAACTGTTTACATAAAAAAAACTGACTGTTACTACGTTCTCTGTAGCTCCTGATGATAGTAATCCTTTTCTTAGTTCTTCTAATGAAAGCACACCATCACCACTTGTATCTAGTCTAGTGAACAAATTCAATAATATTTCTTCATCAGACATTTTTCCTTCTATCTAACGACAAATGTAATAATTCATTAAAGAAAATAAATAAAAAGGGTGGTTAGGATATGTGTATAAATTTATTGCAAATTAAACCTAAATGTTTTGGCATTTTTGAAACGTGTTCATCATTAGATACTGGATATTTAGAGTTCACCAATAGATAAGCTGTTTCTGGCTACCAAAGTATTCCGTCGGATAGATTCTTTATTTATTTAAAATTTTAGTACGTACCACATTATTGTTAAATCAATATGTGATCTTGCGTTTCCCATTGTTTTCAAGATTTAATATAGGAAGTATGAGAAAACACAAATAGTTTTTCCATCGCTAGCCCTAGAGTATGGCACCGACAAAGATAAGTAATACTGTCATGGGGTATTATTATCACTGATTAGTTCAGAATGATCAAAGTTTTAAAATTCCGGTCAATTAGCTAAATCATTTCATATTCAAGTAAAATAATTGTAAACCGAATTCCTAATATAATTTTATTAAAAACAAATATGAAATTCAAATAATCATTACTTTTCAAAAATATAAAACATACTACTGAACACTATCTAAATTGCTATAAAACATCAGTCATCAGTCATTTTTCGTTTGTGTCAATTTTTCTTAACTCAATAGGAGAGACTTTCAATGAGTTAAATAATATCACATAAATAACATTTTATTGACATAATTATAACTGACATCATCATGAATGCCTATACACTGTTAGTTGGATTGTATAAATGGAAAAAAGGACTACGTAAAGGTCGAAAATTATGTTTTTTAAAACTATTTAAGTATCTTTTCTATTGTATATATTGAGTACAGTACAGCTAATTACAGTACATAAAATTGATGTATAATAATTCATAATTAGAGGGATAAGTAAATTATCAAGCTTAGAATAGTTTCAAAGTACTTACTCAATGTTGATAAACAATTGATAAGCCATACTTAACTTAATATCCTGTATGAATTTATAGTATTTCAACGACAAATCAACTACCTAATAGGAAGATGATCATTTCTGATTGGGTTTTTTTTAATCAATTTTTTATATTTTTTTATCAAAATAAATTAAATATAGTAATATCAACTTCAAAGTCTATAGATTAGAATGATCTATAATTCATAGACTTATTTTTTGTACAAATGAACTGCCGTCTATCCTTAATTAATGAACAAATATATTTTCTGATAAAAATTCATACATTTGAAAGTATATGAAGTATTATTTTGAAACTACGAGTCGTGTGAGATCGTTAATGAGCACTGTTGAGGAGTCCCAAACTAGGACGAAACAGCCTTTCAGTATTTCCATGTTTTCAATGGTAGTCTAACATCGATCGATTCATGATTTCAATCAAAAAGATTTATATATATATATATATATATATATATATATATATATACCCTTACAGAAGGATTAAATTCATAAATATAAACACATGAAAGTATTCAATGTAAAACTTTTGTTTGTAATAATCTCACTGACTGAAATTGAAATTTCATTTGTTACTAAAATTTATTTAAACTTCAATCGTTGAGATCATCTTCAATATAACAATTACATGTTTAATTTACTATTACCTTGGTACTAAATACGTGCCAAACTGTTCTTTCAAATTTTGAGTTAATATTCATATAAACTATTTTAAAAAATATGAAATTATTTTGGCTATTGTATTTGCTTTACATTCTAAGGTAACAATTAGTTTAAGGAAATTGTTAGGTATGCTTAATGGAATTGTCATACTACATTTTTGATTTTTTTTTTTGTAAGATCAAGATCTCTTTTGTTAAACGAATTCAAGTCGTGTTATTATAACAGTTACAAACCATTTGATTTATCCTTATATATCCTGTAATAGAATTGGTCATTAGTAAGCCAGAATTCATGAATCTAAGATGAAATACAAAGGCAGGAAACAGACTCATTTTGAACACAGTCGTTGTGGTGTTTTCCTGGATTATGAAGACTTTCTAACGATTATTGGGCGCTCCTAACCCCTAAACTCTTTAGTAGAATAAGAATGTATTTTTGGGTCCATCTACAATGTTATAACAGGTTCATTGTGACGCTCCATCTTTTTCTGTTATAATCATTCATCTCTAAACTTACCTGTTTCTTTGACTCGTGTAGTCGATTCAAATCGTTTGAAACATCTTCACGTATATACCAAACGGACATTTTATGGCAGTTTTCTGTGTTTATTATTCTTTTATCTTTACGGAACTGGTTTGCATGCCTCGTCAAAGTTCCAAATGCCTACCATACTTTATGCGGTTAGTATATATATATATATATATATATATATATATATATATATATATATGTTTCTACCAACCCCACTGTTACCACTTCTTGTATCACTATACGACACCTATGTTAACTAATATAGTTTACATACTTACTTCCGAATGTCACCCCTCGTCGAAGAGCATAGACCGCACATCAGCATTCGCCATCCAACTCTGTCCCAAACAATCCTTTCCAGTTCTTTTCAGTCAACATTCATCCTTTAAAAATCTGCTTCCATTTCCAGACATAGTGTGTTCTTTAGATTTCCGCTTTTTCACTTTACCTCAGGATTCCTAGTTAGGGATTGGTGATTTCCTCAATATATGTCGATCCACTTCCAACATCTTTTCCTTATTTCCTCTTCAGATTGAAGCTAGTTTGTACTCTTCCACAGAAGGCCATTGCTGATGGTGTCCAGTCAATGAATGTTGAGTATTTTGCGCAGACAACAACTTATAAATACCTTTACCTTCTTGACGATGGCCGTAGTAGTTCTCCACGTCTCAGCTCCATACAGTAGGACTGTCTTGACGTTCGTATTGAAGATTGTGACTGTGACATTGTTTGACAATTGTTTTGAGTTCCATATGTTCTTCAATTGTGGGAATGCTGCCATTGATTCGCAAATCTTTACATTTACTTCTGCATCGGATTTTCTTTGTTTATCGATGACGATATTCAGACACGTAAATGTTTCTACCTGTTGTAGAGTTTCTCCATTATATGTGATTGTGTTGATGTTATTTGTGTTCTATTTGTCAATCTCGCTTTTCCCTTGTGTATGTTGAGGCCTACTGATTCAGAGGTTACTGCTGCACTAGCTGTCTCCATCTGGATTTGTTGATATGCATATATATATATATATATATATATATATATATATATTCAACTATCAAGACGCTGGTTAAATTACTAGTGTTAGTCTTAGAAATAAGCATTTACTTTATTAACATTATCACCTTCTGGTATTTCATCTTTTTTTATTTCTTAGCAAATTGGGGAAACGTTAATACTTTGTAAACAAATGTATTTGAAATTTTCGGATTTTTTATAAATAATGGATATTTGTATTGAAAACGAATGTGAATTATTTTGTCGATTGACATACAATGGAAGGATAATGAAGTATGAAGATCATAAGTTAACTTTGCATGTATTTCTAAGTTAATACATTTTAAGAATGTGTGTAAAACAATATCGTTTTTAGCGAATGGTGCTGGTCAGGAGTCCCGGGCTGAGCAATAAAGCTGGAATGCTACTACAGCCAGCTAACGAGTGCCAAACACGACGAAGAATGCCTCTTGCATTGCATTAATGGTCGTTATCCATCTCTGCTTATAATATTATTGATAGTTTTAAAATTAAGACCTGATGATTGGTATGATGACTGGACAATATATTCGTCAATATAGTTGACTACATCGTGATCCGAAATTTGAATGATGTTTGATCGTATTTCTAGTGTTCACTTTATTAAAATTGTATGATCTGAATAATTTATTTGTCATAATGTAAAATTAAGACATAACATATAATTGTATACATTGATATAAAACAATTTGAGATCAAACTAACTGAGCAAATATTTACATCATGGTATTAAATTATCAGCCTAAACACATTAATGTCATCTGTGAAGATAATATAACGTTATAGCAGAACCAAACAAAACGAAATCACTATTGAAAGGAATTTAGTAGAAAATGGTATCATCCTGTTCTCAGAACATACAAAGTATTATTCTTAGAATGACTATCTATTAGAAAACATTTAACCAAAAAAGGATATTGTCTATGTTTGTTGCTCCTATAGATAACATTCCAATAAGTATCTATTGATAATCAATGATTCAACTATATCGGAATGTCTGTGAATAGTCAACTTCTTTCATTCTTTCAAAACAAAATTCTACAGATACTGTAATCATTCTAATTGGATTTTATCAAATCAGTAATGGTCTGAAAGTAGAGAGGTAACCGAAAACAAAACATAACAGACTAAATGATACCCTACTAAACTAACATCGTCTAATTCTATGTAGTGATATATATATATATAAATATATATATATGCATTATAGAATACTTTGTTAAACACAAAATATCATAAAAAATCTACATTCATTACGAAAATATAGAGACGTTTGTTCTGTGCTACACATAAACCTACAAATTCTATGAGTTACGATATTTCTATGTTATTTATTCTAAACTGAGAAAATATTTCCTTCACAATCGTATGCAAATATAATCATTGAACTGTTGTGTTTATTTCTGACTATTGATCCTTCTGGCTTGAAAGGTTTTAAATATACATTTACATAAGATAACTACTAATGAAACAATGACACTGAAGAAATAATGACAGTATAATTCGATCGAAAATCTATGTTAATTAATTAACAGCTCATATATCATTCATAAATAAGCAACAAGCAATTTTTGGTTGATTCTGTTTCAAAGCATTGAAACTAATTAAATTCATATAAACATAGAATAAACTGATGTATAAAATATTAACAAAGAGATTCACATGACTCAATAAATAAACAGACTAATTATAAATTCACTTGGTATTGTTTGTTTGAATCTTCCCATCGATTTTGTTAGCCACTGTCCATCTCTGCTAAGACTAATTATAAGTTTGGATTTTATGTACTATCCGAAAAACACGACTGCTTTCTAACTAAAAGGCTGTCAATTATGTACTACACGAATATCACATATAAGTGAAATAGGGGGAATACAAAACTAAATGTTGCACAGAAATAATACAGAATATATCATGTTGTTGTGATAGCAGTTCTAATATTTAAAACTAACAAATTAGCAGAATGATAATTCTTTATTGCTTACACTGTTGCCAAAACATAATAAATAAATAGGAAAGCTAGGCATATAGATAAAAAGACAATTGAGAAAGTGGGCAGTAAACAGTTAGTATATTTAGTATACGTCTTTGTGAAAATGCGTGAAGTTTATTGTTCACATCGCTGATCGATCACTGCTAAACTACTAATGAAAATAAGGGGTCATGGATTAGGTATCTCGCAGTAGCATGAGTTTTTTCAATAGTGAGCAACCATGACCCCTCCAGAGACCAAAACCAGTACCTTCAGGTCTCGCAACAAATCTTTAACCGTTAGATCACTGAATAAACACTCAATGACTTACATGTCTAACTTCAATCGATTGGTGATATTACACAAGCTCCTTCGATTGCATTCGGTGAGTAATCGCTTCATATATATTTAGTTCATGGGTCTTCATCAACGTATGATCTATCACTATCACTTCATGTAGTCACACCTCACATCTACGCGATGTGAAAAAAAAACAGGATGAGAAGTATAAGTCAAGCGATAAGAGCGAAATCGGTTGAAATTTAAAAATAAGTGATCTTGTGGTGTTGTCTACTTATATCTATATAAGTAGTATATGGTGTGGGTCAGACATATAATGTATTTTCGCAGAAGACCGATGAAGAAAGAACTGAAATGAAGCGCAATCGGTAGGAAAATGCATGAGCAATGGAATTAGAGAAGAAACAGTGAAGATTGAAACAAATGGTTGTTAATTTGCAAATTGACTGTTCATTGTTTGGTTATCAGAATTTACCGAGATAGTCTGTAATGTTTGCTAAGATACATTCGATTGTCCCCAACTAGTGTTCTGTTCACTACAATCTAATTAAAAATGAATGGCATCAACATAGTGAAATGAAAGTAACTGCATTCCTTATACTTATTTTCTGACAAGATACCCACTTTTCACAATTACTGATAATTAATAATTAATTGATCCCAAACGAAGCGTTTAAAACAGTAAACATGGTTCAAACAATGTAAGGGCCATAACTTAGTCCTTTTAAAACTACTGACGTATAACATATGTTAATTTGTATTCGTCTGAATTCAGAATCCAAACATAGTGATTCACAAATTTAGTGTTACCATTCATTGACCTTACTTAAAATCATTACTTTTTTATCATTTCATATCGTAACTGCATTCCTGTTACTGAATTAATGTCATGTCAGCCAGTATTTTCACGCACTCTATACGAATATTTTCCTAGTCCCCAAACTTAAAGTTTACTGCTATCATTTCCACTTTGAAGCATAGACATTGTCAATAACATGCATAAGACCTTATGTGTATTATACGTCTTTGACCTCATAAACCTGTTATCATTTAAGACTAGCCACTTCTTTCTGTATCTATCAGTTTAACTGCTCTCGCGGAGCAAGTTATACTGATAAGGGTCCAAGTTATTTGTATTTTCGGGCTCGCGAGCACCTCCCAGTGCAGTAAATAACAGGTATAGTCAAAACTTTTAACAGCTCGATTATAGCTCATTTAGTACAAACGGACAACACGGAGAAACCATTCACGTTAATATGTCTCGTTAACAGTAATCTGTCTAAATCTGTCAGACTGAGAGCCATTCAGACAGCTGGAAAAATTGCTATTCAGATCGAAAAGCCGGGGCTATGTGTCCAGAAGAAATATGTACAACCGCTGCTTTCACACTGGCCAACGTCCGGCCCAATTAGTTAATAATCATTTTCATGATATGATGACGTATTTTGCATAATGTTAAATTTTATGGCCCAAATGTATCGTATTTACACATCTTATCATTGTTATTATTATTATCACTATTCTTATAACGCTTATCAACATTTTTTAAGGAATTTATTCATCATCTACCTCTATTTACTAATTCGTGCCCAATTCATATTATTCTGCATTTTACGTGATTTCTGATTCGTAATTACCCCGTGTTAACTATATTTATTCTGATCATTTGTCTCACAAATTAATTTATCGTATAAGCCTTTTCATGTTAACACTTCATATTGATCATCCCAACATTAACGATTTGATTTGATTTCACGTTGCAAAAAATCTTCAATTTACATGCCATAAATCAATTTATGATGTACTTTGTCCTAAGCCCGTCCATTCTTCGGATTATGAATTCGGATATATGATTGCAGAACCTGATGAGAAATTATTGAAAACAATATTCTTCGTTTATACATCTGCGTTCTAATATGATGGAAATTTTTTAGCAACTAATACGACTACCAATAATTTACTCAAAATGTTTTAACTACTTATTAGTAACAACTCGATTAATACTTTTATTATTCTATTGCTGCCTTTTGAAAACTTGGTTGCATTTTAATGAAAATTCAGTAGTATCATGTTATGCTGTCAAAGAAACAGCAAACTCATCACTCCCCTCCTGTGTTATATCGATTTATCATAGTGGGTGAAAAAAATTAAGGCTGTTATCACCGATGGCGGTGGATGATAATCACTTGGAATTGAGGTATAACCAAGGTTGGAATTGCGAGTCATCAAATTCCAGTTCAGATGCTTAGGGAAACTGTTTTAGTCCTCATTCATATTGGGCTCTAGTAATCCATACTGGAGGGTCACAGATCGTGACTAAGTAGATGTTAAGTTCTTTATCATTTAGTGAAGGTCCCTTAATTGATTCTGTGAATCTAAATAGTGAAAGGAAGCATTATCGTAATTCGTTTACAGATTGAAAGTGCTAGAAAAGTTCTTCTGGGAAAAAATTGTATGTCATCTATTTACAACATGTGTATATCATGTGAATTTAAGGGATATCCAGTGTAACTAAGCATTTTGATCCACATACTCCTATAAAACTGTACTTCATTGAATAACTATAAACTTATCAGATGAATATGTTATTATATATATTACAAATTAGTACTACTCAAAATCATCAAAACCCATCAGACCCAAGATGAATAGCAAAATGCTGTGCCACGAATTTATCGTAGTTGCAATTTTCACCATAGGCTTTATGTAATTCTGAGGGCATTGATGTCCCTTTTGAGATTCAAACCTGGAGTCCTAGAGGTTATTTCCTAACTAACATATACGTAGCATGAGCGTGTTCATGAGTTTCGACAACTATTGCTGAAGGCCTTGTAACACATCTCTGTCATCACACGTTTATGTATTTTGTTTGAATCTTTGGACAGATTATTTATTGTTCTCATCTTTCTATTCGTCTTCTTTCCTAGATGTTAGACCTTGCTAATAAAGCACGTTTAACCTTGATTATGTTTGATACACGTGTGTTAGCTAGTGCCTGTATACTTATATCTTTATCATTTTAACCGAGACTGAATCACCTATGACATATTGAGTTGGCCATTTCTACCACTCCAGTTCACATTGCATTTCCGCTGGTCTCATATAGAATGTTTGAAATATATGTTCCTCGGATACCTTCATATTCCAAATCTCATAGCAACATTATTATTGAAGGGATTCATAGATAAAATATCAACGAATTATGTAGCATATGTATTTTATTACATCATTCAATAATATTAGGTCAAACTGCGGGTTCATAACCCCTAATAAATATGAAGCTGAAATTCAAAATATTTTGTCAGAAGCAAGCCATAATTCTAACGCTAAAACCTTTTAATTCCAATCTATTAAGTTAAGTCTTTACATTACAGAATTGAGATAAACGCATATTTAGTATCTGTATATATATTTTTTATCACAAATAGGAGATCTCGTTCCATTGACCTGAAGTATAAATAACATTGTTTAAACTTTTATTCATAACGATCAAAACCAAATACGTTTTGATTGAAATATTGATTATTTTAGAAAGTCATATGATACCGTTTCGTTTTCACAAAACTGATTTAGTTTCTTATTTACATACACAAAATATAAATTAATTACCACAGAAATATTTTTGACATTAAAATAAGTCTTCATTTGTAAGTGGAAAAAAGGTACTTCACTAGTTTGTTCGACATGAAAGTATTTCTTTCTTAGAAATTAATTACCAAACTACATGGTAACAACAAATAAATTGCACCAATAAAAATAGTTGATCACTCAGAGACGCATACACAATCCGCGTTGAAGCTCTTCGTTTATGTAATTTTTTTTAAAAAGTAAATGCTTTTATTCCTTCAGATTTTTAGCTCAAATCTAACAACTAGTGTACCCGTAACGCGTATTTTCAAGCATAATATGACAGATCACATAATTCTCAGAAAAGTATATTTTATGAATTTAACATAAGGTAAAAGTTAATACACCAGAGAAATACAAAATTTTTCAATCATTTCATTTGAAATCAGCTGATATCCACATTCAAAAATACCATCTAGATTGAAACTGAAGTACTCAGTTTACGTTCAATAAAAGTCATCAAATGCTCATCATATTTGTGTTTAGAAAAAAGGTTGTCTTCATTTATAATTGAGCTTGTTCCTATAAATAACTGTTAACTTCATTTTTCTATGAAATAGGTAACTTTAGAACTATATATATAAATTAAATAATGATGTCTCAGTCATTAGATCGGACTATATAACATGTGATGAACTCAGCTGATTTGTATATGCAAACTAATATTACTAAATAAACCAGCAATTAACAAAACCTATAAACGTTCAGATTACAACAAACTTAAGGTATGTTAATAACCTATTAAATCATTTAAAGTGGTGATGCATTGAGCTAAAATAAGAAAATCATAATTTATAAGTTCATCTTAAGTTAGATCATAAAAATCTACACAGTTAGGTGTACAAATTATGGAGATATCACACTTAGAAAGCTAAATATATCAGTAAAACTGACTTATTCCAATTTCCAAACAATACATAAGATTAAACTTCATAATACGTACTAAATTATTTCGAGCAATCATTGTAATTTAGTAACCAATTATAGAACGATTTATCCTACTTTCAACATAACTTTTTGAATGAATAAAAGTGACACTACTCAAAAAGACTATAAGAAATAACTGGAGAATGATTGAAACAACTAGTTTAAACACTGAAAGTAGAATAGAGTTGTCACGAATGCCACTGTAGGACACCTACCGAGTGGTTTTAATTAGGAAGTCCCCAACCATGAACATCTAGATCCTGGGTTTGACAAATATAACGTATAATCTTCACAAAATCCTTCAACTAATAAGCTAATTGTTAAAATCAAATGATCACCACAACTCACTCACCAAGTACCACTACCACATTACTACTGATTAAGACTAACTGAAATATCTGAACCATCGTGCAAACAACTATTCGAAACATAAAATTGTGGAATACATTCTTTTTAGGTATTTATAAATTACAGTGTCACATTCCCTTCAATGTTGATCGTCTGTAATTTAACTTTAACTTATTACTGCTCAAACGACTTCCATTATGCCAACGTCTTGTATTTAATGAAAATTGGATTTACTTTGATATGACGTGGTCACATACACTTTGATTATCTTTTTGTCATCTGAAATTATTGATTATTCTTCAATGTGATGTATGTATTGGTCAAAATAATTATGACAGAAGCAACACAGAAGTGAATTTTTCTTCATATTCATACCACTATACAATTTGTTACCAAATTCATATCATATTACACATTACGTAATCTTCGGTTCAACAATCAATTTAATTTGTAATTACGCTACTGGTACTTACATGCTACTTTTCCTACATTCGTTTTGATTGATAATGTTACAATGTCAATTCATGTTATTCAAGCTAAACTTATATACTAGTTATTTAAATATGAGCAATATTGTTTTATTTTATTCATATCCGTATGTTATAATTTTTAATGTTTTGTTTTCCTTAAAATCTGGCAATCGCTTTGAAACAATAATTAAAATGTATAGCTACAAAAAATGAAGAGAGAGTTTACTGAAAAAAATATTCTTTGTTCAATTCATAACATCTTTATTGGCAATATATCAGAAAAAGAAATGACAATGGTAAATGTTTATTATTAGAAGGGGGTTTTGTGAAGATTTTAGCAATTTAACAGTTGAATTCATGAGTTGATTAAAGCTAGACCACCATGGAAAACCCAAAAGCACTGAACGACCATTTTATCCTCGTGTGAAACTCGTCAGCAGCGCGCATCCACCATGCCGAATGAACGCTTAACCTCTAGACCACTGACCCGGCATCCAACGGTGTTAATGTCTAACTTCAACCGATCCACAAAATTGAGCGACACATTCACCATTGTCTTCAGTGAGTTACCATCTAACAATACACCTAGTTGAACTCCACTGGTCACGGCTTGTCACTAGAACTCCAGGATCATGGATGCTCACTGCTGAGCAGTCCCATACTATGACGAAACGGCAGTCCGGTGTTTTCAAGTTTTCCATGGTGGTATAGCCTCAATTGACTCATGAATTCAACTATTAAATGGCAAATGAAGAATTTTTAAAATTTCGATATTTAGGTATTATTTTTTGTAAGTTTCATTAAAAATACTATTGAAATGAATCATTATGTTGTACCTATCATTCAACCAAACCTATTTCTCCTGTCATATGGTCGTATAGAAGAAATGGTTACAGAATGTGACAGTTGAGTTTTGGAAAATTTCTACTTCAGCAAATACATCTGGAGAAGACGAAAAAATTATATTTTGTCCAGATCACTTTAAGTGTTCAATGCTAATCACTAACCAATCAGATGTGAAAAAAAACAAATACGTCAACGTCATCTGAAAGTTATCATATCCATTGATTAATAAAAACGTAATTTTGGCACCTCTTTAAATTCTTGATAATTGGATTTGTTCTCATTTTGATAGATGAATTCATGAGTTGATCTAAGCTACACCGCCATTGAATACTTGAAAGAACTGGATAGTCATTCCGTCCTGGTATGAGACTCCCCAACAATGTGCATCCACAATGCCACATGAAGGACTCGAATCCAATACCTTCGGTCTCGTACGCGAATGCCTAACCTCTAGATCACTGAGCCCGCACCAATCATTTCTAATAGACAAATTTTTTTCATTATCTTTGATCAGACTATACAGTCCATTGACGTTCAGACAATTTTTTATGGAAACGTGTCTAGACACTATAATTAATAAGGGATATATTTTTAAGTATTCATTGTTTGTTATTTTCTCTTTGTTAAATGCTGTCAGGTAATAATAATAATAATAATAATAATAATTATTATTATTATTATTATTATTATTACTATGTATTCTGAAAATAATTATCACAAAATTCATGCTATTTCACAAGCATGACCAGCTTGATGTTGATAGTGATATTAAATGTAGGGAACAGATATGTGATGTCAGACTGTTTGAAGTGTCATAGCTCAAAAATTGTTTAGGTAGTAAATTTTTCACTAACATTACAACAGTGAAAGGCATCAGCCTGGAACTTTTAATAATTTTTAAGTTGACATCATGTAGATGTATAAACGTTGCATTTTTGGTCATTACCTGTGCCACAACGAATTCATTGTAACTATCTACAACTAGAAAAAATAAGATAGAAACAGAGAGCACGGAATAACAGAACTACAATAGGTCAGTCAGGTCTACCACAATACATATGTCAGGCTACTTTATAATATACTGTTCGTGTTAGACATTACTCAAACTATTTAAGGACGATGTTAGTGTGAAGTAAAAACAGGTTGGGAGGTTTATGTATTGGATTCAGTAGCAAAAGCATTGAATCATTTGAAATTCCTATAATCTCACTTGGGGAATAAGACACATTTACAGGTGTGAGAATACTTATAGTATTTTCAGTGGAGAAGTAAGCATCAATGTGTTGTGAATTCAAGCCCGCTTAGTTATCACATGATTTATTTGCCAATCGAAATACGCCTTATCCAATCTTAGCACTGTGCCAAACCAATGACCTTCGACCGGTATGAGAAGCCTGGCATCCTTATTGTTCCTTTATCCGCCTACCCCTTGCAGTTGAGCCAATAACAGCTTCTGTTATGCGAATCACTTATTTCATGCATACTTGATTATATAACAGCCAAACAGACCGCATCATACCATAAAATATGATATAACATTTGTACAAGGTCAAATCAGAATGTGGCTGTGAACGTGGGAGATAGTAATCAACAAACTGAAAATAATTTAGGAACAGTAAATTGTATGATAATAATCTATAGGTCTAAATGAAGCTTAAAATAAGATGAATATAGATATACACAATCTAAATACTGAATAGTCAAACAATAAGAATATTTATAGAATATTCGTCCATTAATAGATCCCAGAAGTTACCCGTACTTTAATCTTCACTAGGATATAACACAATGCAACGGACAAAGTATATGGTGATTTTATCTCATGGATAGATTGTGGTGAACTACTCCAGAGTCTGAAACATTTCCTGGTAAATTAGTTTATATAGAAAGAAGATTTGGAATTCGGTTGTTTCACTAATGACAGAGAATTACGGATACTGTATCTAGGAGTTTCCGCATATTGAATTACTCCACACGATGTAAAAGATAGTTGATTAAGTACTTTGAGGAAAATTATTAGATTCAATTGGATTCGCCTCTTCTATAAAGGATCCGGTTCAAGTTTCTTACATCTGAACTTATAATTCAAGGCACAGTCAGTTCCAAGAATGCGAAATGTAAATCGTCTCTAAACGGATTCAAACCTTAATCCAACCTTTGTGCGAACACTACTAAGAATAAACTTGCAGCATTCTGGGATTGGTTGAATATATACTTTATACATCAAAACGTGTGACATGTTGTTATAGAGTGTATGAATTATGCCACCCATATGATGGTGGGACTTGAAGATCAGTTTCGAGACCTGTTCTGTAAAGGATGAATTGTAGGAGTATTTTCGTCCTAAGTCCATTAATGTATGCAACTTAGATAACGCCTTACGATTTATGGTAAGATCTAAGTAGAGTGATATGTTACCAAAGCATATCCATCTACATTTGGCCATGTTAGGCTCCACCTACCATTTTGAGCATCACAAGGCTACTTTGTTGAGCTCCATACTGATGCAATCTTGCATACTAATCAGCTCATAAGTAGAAAATGAGTTTTATTCATTAGGATTCTTTATTCTATGATATTCATAAACCAAAAACATTACTCAGCTAGACAAAATGTACTCAGTTCAACTTTTACCCCTTACAATATTATGTACTAATTTTACTTACAGTCCAGAATCTTTAACAACCTAATAAGATTAACTTATTGTTTAACAATTGTCATATTGGAACAGAAGATAAAAGAGAAAATTATTTTGATTACAAATGTATTCATAAAAATGGAGGATTGATTATCTTTTAATGTATTTATGTTTAACTTCAGAAGAGGGTTGGTGGATATTATAGTCATTCCACTAGTTGAGATCATTAGTCAATTGAACCCAGACCACCATGGAAAACCTGGAAGCACTGATCCGGCATCCAACGGTGTTAATGTCTAACTTCAAACGATCCGCGAAATTGAGCGACACATCCACTATTGTCTTCAGTTCAATTTGTAAACAGTTGACTGGAGAGTCAGATTTCGTTCTTTTGCTTAGAACGTAATAACGTGTATATTTATGATAATTCATATCGGTAAAGTATCATGAACAACTTCAGCTACGCTGATAAATTTATAGAAATAAGAATCAGCATCTAATCAGTAATTTAAAAATCTTTTTACTTTCAATAATCTTTTCATATTTGAGTGTGTTTGTAAAGCTGTAAAATCATTATCTTATCAGAGTGATGACCATACACGTTTCTCTGAGCTGACAACCATTTATTCATCAGGGAATGAATGAAATAAGACGTCTCAAAAGAAGTAAGTACTGTTTAATTACTTAATGGTTATTTATTATCGACCCACTATGAATCGACCGATCAACACAAAATAATGTAAATAATTTATGTTCATATCGGAACATTTTTTGTTGATATATTTGTTTAGACTATATTTCGATTTACCTAAATCTCCAGACTTTTCATGGTTACTGCCGTTTCCAAGCCCGGTTAAAATAAAAGAGGAAGGTTAAGTATGGGGTCAGTAACAACAACTCGTAGAAAACAACCTCACTACAAAATCGCCAAACAAAACAAACAAACAAAACTATTTCTACTCTGACTTACAAATCAAACCATATTCATTCAGAAGAATAATGATACCTCACGATGAAAGCAGAGATTCTTCGAAACACACGAAGCCGATGCCACTTCTAACAATCACAGCTACATTTTTTATAGTGACATGGAACATCCACACAATGTGCGAGACCGAGAAGACCGGTCAAACAACAACCGAAATGAAGAGATACAAACTGAAACTACTCGGAATCACCAAAACCCATTAGACTCAAGGTGGGCAGCAAAGATTAGATATGGGAGAGATGCCACTATACTCTGGTCACGAAAAAGTAAATGCTCCACACAATCACGGAGTAGCTCTAATGATGTCCACAGAAGCACGAAATGCACTTGTTGGATGGGAATCTCAAGGATCCACAATCATCAAAGCATCATTCAAAACAAAGAACGAGGAAATCAAAACGAATATTATCCAATGATATGCACCAACAAATGATAGCAACGATGACAATAAAGAACAGCTCTATTCGAGACTACGATCAATCATATTGAAGTACCGAAGAAATGACCTCACCATCCTGATGCGAGGTTTGAATGCCATAGTCAGAATAGACAACATCAGATATGAAGATATCATGGGAAGACAAGAACTGACTGGGAGAGAGAAACGATAATGTTGAGAGATTTTCAAATCCATATGCATTCAACAAATTGGTTATAGGTGGCACAATATTTCCACACAAACACACACAAAGCTACATGGATCTCGCCGGACAACACCACAGAGAACCAGATAAATCATATTTACATCAACAAAAAATTCAGAATCAGAATGGAAGATGTGAGAACGAGGAGTGGAGTTGACATATCTTCAGATCACAACCTGGTGTTTGTCAAGATGAAAGTGAAGCTAAAGAAGCACTGAACAACTGGCGAAACAGCATTTCAAACGGTCAATGAGGCCTTCCTTCGAGATACTTACAAGCTCAGGGAATTCAAAATAACTCTCAACAACAGGTTCCAAGCTTTATAGAATCTACTGAAAGAACAAGAAACTACTATTGAGGACAACTGGAAAGGGATCAAAGAAACATCAACTTCAACGTGTCAGGAGGTTTTGTGACGTAGGAAGCATCACAATAAGGAATGAATCTCTATGGAAACCCTGGACAAGATTCGAGAAAGGATGAACAGGAAGACAACAATCAACAACAGCCAAACAAAAGTTCGGAAAGTCAAGATACAGACCAAATTCACGGAATCAAGGAGGGCGAACTGGAGCATTAAAGCCGACAAGCTGGATTCTAAACTACAACTAGGTGAACACCAACACAATCACACGTGATGGAGAAACTCCACAACAGTGAAAACATTTACCTATCTGGGAAGCATCATTGATAAACAAGGAGGATCTGATGCAGATGTAAGTGTAAGGATTGGCAAATCAACGGCAGCACTCTTACAATTGAAGAACATATGAAACTCACAACAACTGTCAACCATTATCAAAGTCACAATCTTCAATAGGAACGTCAAGTCAATTCTACTGATTGGAGGTAAAACATGAAAAACCATGTCAACCATCATCAACAAAGTACAAGTATTTCTAAACATTTGTCTACACAAGATACCCAGTATCCGCTGGCCAGATGTCATGAACACCAATCTGCGGTGAGGACGGATAGTATACATATTGTGAAAATCATCAAACTGCATCATGAGACAAGCGCTTACTTGGAATGCTGAAGGAAATGGAGAAGAGAAAAACTAAAGGGAATCGGGAGGAGACATCAAAAGAATGAACAGCAATTGGAAACAACAGGAAAGATTTGGTCATAACAAAATTGGTTGGAAAATACTGATGGGCGGCCAATGCTCCGTCACTCGGAGTAGCAGGCGTAAGTAAGTATATTTCAACTTAAAATAGACATTATACAGATAAGGTTTGAATGAAGGATAGATTTGAAAATGAGCTATTCGGACATCATGTATATTCACTTACGTAAATTCTAATGCATTGAAATAAATTTAATTGATTTCTGAAAAGAATGAGTATTGAAATTTCCAGTAAGTATTTAACCGGGAATTTGTATACTTTTAACCGATTTAGTAGAAAATAAGCAAAACGTATTACTTATTTTATTTTTGATTGTAGTGATCATTTATTTGTTTACATTAAAGGGGAGTTATCAATATTTTCGTACAAATGTGATCTCTGTTTTATAGTAAATAAGTTTTTTTCTGTTTGTTAATTATACTGCACTATGTTCAGCTTGATCAGCAACAAATGTTAGAAATTCTCTAATATTAAGTCGTCCATCTCGATCGGTATCATATCGTTTCATGTAATTTCGAACAGATCTTCTAACCTCAGAAGAATTATCCCCACCAAATAGTGAACAAATCTCATGAAAATCCAAAGTACCTGAACCATCTTTATCCAACTTTCGAAATAGACGTGTCCAACTAAAATGAATAAAATATATATTTGACTGGTTTCCGTCAATCTGTATTTATAGTTTATGCATTAAGTAAATGAAGTTAATCGATATTGTTATGTTTTGCGTTTGATACCAATTTATGACTTGGAATTAAACAAGTACATTGAATAAGATACAGTACTGAAAATTTATCATTTTTCATAGATTCTCTTCAATATTTGCACTGAAACATGGTATTATATATGATCATAAATGGTTGCTTGAAACTAACGTTATCCCATAAAATATATTGAAAAAGATATCCTGATGAGGTAAATGATCCAATGTTTAATCACCAGTAACAATTGAGAATATTATAGATATATTTGAGAATCATAAAATTGTAACAAACCTCGAACGTTCTTTACTTTGACTAGCAGAAATAAATACACCAAATTTAAAGTGATTTATCTTTTTTTCAAGTCACAGACTACCTGAAACATTTCAGATATTATTACTGTTTTATTCTTTGTTGAATGGTTTTAATCTGAATCTGCTGCTAAATATCTATGAATTAAAGGGGATTACACTTGCTAAAACGTGAGTTCAAGATACTTAATAAATAGTAAAATTCAGTGGATATCCCTAAGGTGCTTTATTTATTATATTCAACCATAAATCACTAAGTAAGCTATGCAAACCAATGCTTCCGGTCAAATTATTCTATGTTACTTCAGTCTATGTGTAGTTTATTTGAAGCCTAGAAGAAATATTTTTTTGATACTCTGCAGATCATTTTCTTTCTTGTTCAGCTTGAAATGAGTCTGTGATTCGTATTAAGTTATTAAATTGTAGTTCGACAAAAAAACAGCCAAACTGATGAATTTGACGACTTCTACAAATTCAGTTATTTGTTGCCATTTAGATATCATATACTTGTCAAACACATGAGCTCTTTCAATTTAAAAAACATCACTTTTGCTAATGTGATTAGCAGACTGACACATTTTTCTAAAATTTCAGTTTTTCATGAACAATTCCCTTCTTAAAAACTATTTGTAAGCCTACATTTAGTCAGTGTACTAGTCTACTTTAAATATACTTGAGTTGTTTGACGGTGTCTACTTAATGACTGCTTGCGTAACTTCATATTTAGTCTTGTGACATTGTGTGTAAATTTATTATCAAGATTCATACTTCTGAATTGCTATTTGGCTTTACCATTTTTACCAGATATCTGTAGAAATATGACTAAAGATATATTCATCTATAATTGTACTGTTATCTAACATTTAAGGTTATGATCACGTGTCATTCGACTTGTCATTCAACGATCATGATTCTTCATAAAATTATGGTGTGTTCACAAGATCAGTTATTTTAATAAATATAATTTCTTAACTCAAAGACCTATTAAAACAGTTCTAAATATCGTGAATCAAGTTAATGTAATAATATGTCAGTCAGCTACAACGTAGGACCAGGCATATATATGCATCGGTCCAAGTTGCCATATCTCGTTAGCACAACAAGATGAATGTAATGATATACTTTGTGTTGGATATTCAATGAATTGTAAATAACACTATAAGGGCATTATCTTTTTCATGTTCAACTGTTAGATCATTTCCCAAACATGATAATGTTTAGGCTAAGATAAAACAGTCATAATTATTTCTTTGTGTTTTAATATTCAGTAGCTCTGAAATGAATATTATTTACGAAATTTTATCAGTCTACGTGAAACACTAACTATAATACTAGTAATTGCATAAAGTTATGTACTATATTTTTTTGAGAAAAGGCTGGAAGCAATACACAGGAATCCTTAGAAACATCGACATTGTTTAATAAAATAAGTCATTTAGTTAACCTTTAGACTAGTGATAGTTTCAATCTGAAAGCAAATTCAATGGTTACAAGTAAAATAATTTCGATAAATCCTTATTATTTTTTAAGTAAATTATTTCTTAAAGTATTAAATTAAATTCTATAATCAGTCAGTTAGGTAATATTAACCAATAAGATATCGGTTTCTATGTAATTTTTTTTTTAAAAAGT
Source organism: Schistosoma rodhaini (assembly GCA_944470415.2). Classification (NCBI taxonomy): domain Eukaryota; kingdom Metazoa; phylum Platyhelminthes; class Trematoda; order Strigeidida; family Schistosomatidae; genus Schistosoma; species Schistosoma rodhaini. The sequence goes on from OX104044.1 coordinate 52,285,969, forward strand.
TGATTGAAGTCACTGTAACCGTGTTGTCATAACTTAATGACTTAAGTTTATATTAGTCAACATCATTGTCAGCGTTCAAAAGAAAAGAAAATATCCGGGACTATATATATAGCATCAGAACGATTACAGTTTTAGATAGTCATTTGACTTACGCATCGACTGATTGACCTGTTAATCCCAATATCAATTTATATTCACCAAAACTTATCATGCCATCACCATTGATATCGAACAATCTGATTAGTTCCTATAGATAAAACAAAATAAATATTTGAATAAAGAAAAGTGACAACAGACAAACGTAAATTTATTTCCATTATTCTGTAGTTATTTAGACTGATTTAAAATACATCAGAAGGGGTTTTGCAGAGATTTTAGTATTTTCATAATTGAAATCATGGGTCAATTGGAGCTAGACCAAGGATTGTTTCCTTGAGTTCTAGTGAGAAGCAGTGACCAATGGAGTTCAACCAAATCTGTTGTAGAAATATCAACTCACTGAAGACAATTGATGAACGGTTTCTCAAACATCGTGGATTGATTGAAGTTAGACATTAACACCATTGGATGCCGGATCAGTGGTCTATCAGTTAAGTGTTCCGGCGCGAGACTGGTAGGTCCTGGGTTCTAATCTCGTGAGTGCGGTATCGTGGATGTGCACTGATGAGGAGTCCCATAATAGGACGAAATGGCCTTCCAGTGCTTCCAGGTTTTCCATGGTGGTCTAGCTTCAATTGACTCATGATTTCAACTATGATTTAAAATAATCCATTTGTAAGTAACTATCAGCAATATTTTGAAAACACATTATATCACGTTGCTTCTTTTTTATTGTCAAATAATCAACATTATGCTTTAGATAATCTATCTATTAAACTTAATTGACGTATACAGTGAACATTAGATATCCAGAAGTAGTTTATTGTCCAAGTATGAAATAACAAACCTAGTTAGTTTAATCACGTCAACTAAATAATACATCCAAAATTTTATCATATCATTATCAGACATTTTAACCGTAGAAAAGGAATTCTAATGATACATATGTTTTATATATACTGTTGTCACAGAATAATATGTTTACTTCAGAAAAGACTAACCCAGCATTTAACTTGTCTGACCTCAATTTACCTATTTTAAGGCTAAGAATATTGATTATTATGATAAATTCAATTATAATTTAACTTCATTAGACCAAATAAAGATAGAATATAACAGTAAATCAAGAACTATTCATGTTACTATTGTGAACTATCGTTTGGAAAAGAAGAAACTAATTGAGATGGATAAATTATTCCTCATTCAAATAAGAACAATTATCCTTAATCGTGCATATTCACTAACTTAATAGATATTGTAAATAAATTATATATTTGTAATATCCCAATGAGTAGAAAAATTAGATTTTCTGACGTTTCGTGACTCAGTGTAAGCCACTTCTTCAAAGAATAAATAACCAAATTAATATTAATCCAAGTTTAAATAGTACAACGGAACAATCAAAGAATATTAGGTGATCAATCAAAAACAGGTCTGAATAAATCACTGTCACGTCATTTCATTTCGGTCAAGGTGATTCATAAGCGATATGGATGTAATTTTGTGTGTATGTATGCACTGTTAATAATGAAAACTGTGTGACCTTTATAATTACAAAGGATAGAGTTTGATTTGTAATGTAATGGTGTGAAATTGTAAATAATATCAGACTGAGTGACTAGGATAGATGGTCCAAGTAGGTTGTATGGTAAGGCCTTCCTTTCTATTGAGAGCTGTGGGATTAAGCATTATATGGAAAGCTTCAGCTACTCTTCTTTCTTTGTAGTTAGAAAAACCTTTCTGTAGTATTTTGATATTTTTGAAATCAATTTGATGACTGTTGAAAATGGCGTGAACTGCTATTGCCGATTTAATCTGAAGTCTATCTAATTCTACAGGATTATTAGGCGGTTTCTTTGTGTACTTGATATGTTCTTTAGCGCGAGTTAAGATTTCGCGAGATGACTCTCCAATATAGAAGGCATCACAATCGACACAACCTAATTTGTAGACGCAGTTCTGTGTAGACATGAATGGTATTTTTTCTTTTAATCGAACTAAAGTATTTCGAAGTGTGTTAGTTGTTTTGTAATATACTTTAATTCTGTGTTGTCTTAATATCCGTTGGAGTTCTTCAGTTGTGCCATGACGGTATGGTAAGACTGCAGTACCAATCCATGGCATTTCATTCGAATTATTATTATTATTGTGTATTGAATTGTCTTGTTTTAATATACTTCTAATAATCTTCATAGGAAAATTATTAAATTGTAAGATGCTAATTATATTCTTTTGTTCTTTTTGTTTGTCCTCTTCTGAAGAGATGATCTTGTTGGCTCTTCTAACAAGATTTAAGGCTAACGAAATTTTAGCACTGAAAGGATGTGCTGAATGGAAGTCGATGTAACGATTGGAGTGTGAGGGCTTTCGGTAGATGGATAAATTTAGAACTCCATTTATATTTCTTTTCACTAAGCAATCTAAGAACGGTAGCTCTCCATGTTCATTTTCATTCTCATTCGTGAATTTGATGTGAGATGAAAGTGTATTTAACAGTTTTGAAAACGATCTCAGATGCGTCTTTTTTATTACTACAAATGTGTCATCTACATATCTGAGCCAAATTCGTGGTTTAATTTCGTTGGAGAAAATCTTTGATTCTATGTGTGTCATAAAAAGATTGGCCACAATCGGGGACACGGGAGAACCCATTGCTACACCATTTGTTTGTCTATATAACGTTCCGTTGAAGGTGAATAGAGTTGAATTTAAGCAGAGTTTTAACGATCTCATGATTAAACTGATGCTTAAAGGACATCTGTCCGATAGAGTAATGTCATTCTCTAGTAAGCCACTAATGAATTCTAAGCATATATCAATCGGAATACTAGTATATAAAGATACAACATCAAAGCTTACCATGACTTCATTCTTTTCAATAATTAAATCCGATAATTTTGATTTAAAGTCATATGTATCTTTAATCATATTATGTACGTTAAGCTGTAGTGGTTTTAATATGTTGCTTAGATATTTAGATAAAGCATATGTCGGTGTGTTGGTAAAATCTACTATCGGTCTTAGAGGAATATCTGGTTTGTGAATTTTCGGTAAACCATAAAACCATGAAGTATTACATGATTTGGGATACAAAGCAAACCAAAGCGAAGCCCCAATGACTGGTTTTAGCTCTTTCAAAAGTGCACTTGTATCTGATTTGACTTTATTTTCATCGTTTGCGAATTTGATTGATTGATCTTTTCATAAGGTCCTGTTGCAAGATGTTCAAGAGCTTTATTAACATAATCTATTCTATTCATGACTACTGTTGTGTTACCTTTGTCTGCTTTCGTGATTATGATCGTTTTGTCCTTTTTAAGCGAATGTAGGGCCTTGTATTCTTCTTTTGAGATGTTTGGTGTAAGGTGTTGTTGTTTAGTCAAGATAAGGGAAGTATTTTGACGTAATAAATGCGATTCTTTTTCTGGTAGTGTTGCGATTATTGGCTCTAAAATTGGAGCAACTTCAAGGGTGCTAAGTGGTTTTCTATGTAAATTGAAATTTAATCCTTTCTCCAGTAGGATGATTTCATGATTCGTTAAGTTTCTGTCAGACAAATTATGAACGATTCTTAGATCATTCGGATGAGATTTTATTGCTGACGTTTTCTTATCTTTCTTCCTTTCTTTGATCTTTTCAAATTTTTTAATTTGTCGGCGTTTTGATGAATCTAAATAGTGGCGTTCTCTTTCTATGAATAGGTTAAAAATCGCGGTTTGTAAATCTGTAGGAATCAAAACCTTCAGTAGATCATCTAGGTTTTTGATTCGTTCCCGATATTTTTCAAGTAAATATGTACATTTGTGAATACGTTCTCGTAAAAAAAGACGCATCTGAGATCGTTTTCAAAACTGTTAAATACACTTTCATCTCACATCAAATTCACGAATGAGAATGAAAATGAACATGGAGAGCTACCGTTCTTAGATTGCTTAGTGAAAAGAAATATAAATGGAGTTCTAAATTTATCCATCTACCGAAAGCCCTCACACTCCAATCGTTACATCGACTTCCATTCAGCACATCCTTTCAGTGCTAAAATTTCGTTAGCCTTAAATCTTGTTAGAAGAGCCAACAAGATCATCTCTTCAGAAGAGGACAAACAAAAAGAACAAAAGAATATAATTAGCATCTTACAATTTAATAATTTTCCTATGAAGATTATTAGAAGTATATTAAAACAAGACAATTCAATACACAATAATAATAATAATTCGAATGAAATGCCATGGATTGGTACTGCAGTCTTACCATACCGTCATGGCACAACTGAAGAACTCCAACGGATATTAAGACAACACAGAATTAAAGTATATTACAAAACAACTAACACACTTCGAAATACTTTAGTTCGATTAAAAGAAAAAATACCATTCATGTCTACACAGAACTGCGTCTACAAATTAGGTTGTGTCGATTGTGATGCCTTCTATATTGGAGAGTCATCTCGCGAAATCTTAACTCGCGCTAAAGAACATATCAAGTACACAAAGAAACCGCCTAATAATCCTGTAGAATTAGATAGACTTCAGATTAAATCGGCAATAGCAGTTCACGCCATTTTCAACAGTCATCAAATTGATTTCAAAAATATCAAAATACTACAGAAAGGTTTTTCTAACTACAAAGAAAGAAGAGTAGCTGAAGCTTTCCATATAATGCTTAATCCCACAGCTCTCAATAGAAAGGAAGGCCTTACCATACAACCTACTTGGACCATCTATCCTAGTCACTCAGTCTGATATTATTTACAATTTCACACCATTACATTACAAATCAAACTCTATCCTTTGTAATTATAAAGGTCACACAGTTTTCATTATTAACAGTGCATACATACACACAAAATTACATCCATATCGCTTATGAATCACCTTGACCGAAATGAAATGACGTGACAGTGATTTATTCAGACCTGTTTTTGATTGATCACCTAATATTCTTTGATTGTTCCGTTGTACTATTTAAACTTGGATTAATATTAATTTGGTTATTTATTCTTTGAAGAAGTGGCTTACACTGAGTCACGAAACGTCAGAAAATCTAATTTTTCTACTCATTGGGATATTACAAATATATAATTTATTTATAACAATCTACCCAATGCTCAATTTATTCAATATTATCAAATCAAGTCTTGGTAATGATACCTACTTAATAGATATTGGTTTAAAATATTTAAAGCATTGTATACAAACTCCTGACCATTTGAATGAATTTCATGGATACACATTTTTGTATCAATGTTAATCAAGTTCAGCTTTAAAAACTGATTCCATTAAAACAGAACAATTAATTTAATCATTTCAAAAGCTATACAGGGTGAATATTTTTCAATGTTTCGTATGCTAAAACTAATTATCTGACGATAAAAGTCAAAAGTGAAAACAATTTATCAGCCAAAACTAATTTAAAACGATAAGCTCCTAGATTATGGATTCAGTGCTTTTTTCATTGATGAATGAGTCCGAACCAATACTCAGTGTACAAATCTGACTTTAATTTACGAGTTGATCTATACTAGACCACCAGTGAATGCCTACGAGAACTGAAGGAGAGTTTTGTTCCAGTTTGAGACTCGTCAATATTGCCCATCTACGATCCTGCACGCAGAACCGAAACTCATAACTTTGATCTCGCGCGCAAACGCTTAACTTCTAGACCACTGAGAAAATACAACAATCTTCACAATTCCACATACTGATAATAATTATGTGCTCATTAGTGACTAGATTCAAGATGTAACTTCAAGAGTGGTAATCAAAAACCATAAATAACCAACTCCTATCCATATCCGGCATGAGACAGCTATCCACCACAACCAATGGATAAAGGGTTATACAAGATTATGGATTCATTGAAGTTAGATATTTAAACTGTTGAGTGCAGACTCAGTGTTCCACTTGTTAAGCGTTCACGTCTGAGACTAAAGGATACATGAATTTATTAAATCCACAAGTGCGATTATTCTCAATATATGAGAGTCAATGTTTTCCCTTGAAAATGATATCTTCTAGTCTTAGTTTTATGTCATAAGTTTAGAAGTGCTATTCCTAATATACTATAATACAACCCGTTTAATATGAACTATTCATAAATCCTTCATTCTTTTGAGCTGCTACACTCTTTTTCTATAGACAATGAAATACTACTACCAATTTCTATCATCATTAACTTCTACACATAAAACCGCTGTAAACCCAATGTTCTTCGTTTTATCCTTAACTTTGACCTATTTTTATTCACAAAGCAGTTGTAATCTTGTTTTATTAATAAATAAATTTGTCTATTAAAACTTTAATGATCTTCTTACAACAATGAGCCTATTTCTTAACTATACAATGATTAAAATGCTCATCCAAATCACACTTTTAGCAAGTTTCGCAGGTTCTCAAACAATTTGAAATATCCGTTACATATTTCTATCTACAATGAATACTATTTGTAACTGTGACTGCTTTCTTAACAAATTATTTATAGAAATGCTTTGCAAACGGAATGAAGATGTAATAATCAAGATTACATTTCCATCATTTTTAAATAGTTGAATATATAATTTATTTCAGTAATATATTTTTATTCATTATTTAAATGAAGGATTCAGTCGTTCCATTAAACAATTAAAACATTAGGTATATACATACAATATTTCACAAGTATAATCATTCCAAACTCCGTCTATAGCCATTCAAGAGTTACTGCCGGTTCAAAGCCCAGATAAAGCAAGAGGGTTGGGTATGGGGTCAGAAACCTCATCTCGTACAAAACAACCTCACTACAAAATCGCCAAACAAAACAAACAATATAGACCATTTTAAATCTGACCTCCAAATTAAACCATATTCATTCAGAAGAATGATGACACCTAACGATGAAAGAAGAGATTCTTCGAAACACACGAAGCCGATGCCACTTCTAACAATCACAGCTACAGTTTTCATAGGTACATGGAACATCCACACAATGTGCGAGACGAAGAAGACCGGTCAAACAACAACGGAAATGAGGAGAAACAAATTGGCAGCACTCAAAATCATCAGAACCCATTAGACTAAAGCTGCACAGCAAAGATTAGATATGAGAGAGATGCCACTATACTCTGGTCACGAAGACGAAAATTCAGCATGAAAATCGAATATGTGAGAACGAGGAGTGGAGTTGACATATTTTCAGATCACAACCTGGTGTTCGTAAAGATGAAATTGAAGCTAAAAAAATACTGCACAACTGGACAAACGGCATTTCAAACGTTCAATAAAGCCTTCCTTCGAGATACTTACAAACTCAGTGTATTCAAGATAACTCTCAACAACAGGTTCCAAGCTTTACAAGATCTACTGAAAGGTGACGAAACTAGTATGGAGGACAACTGGAAAGGGGTCAAAGAAACATTACCTTCAACTTTGTTAGGAGGTTTTGTGCCTTAGGAAGCATTACAATAGGGAATGAATCTCTATGGAAACCCTGGATAAAATTCGAGAAAGGATGAACGACGGCGGAAAAGGCTGCAGAGGAAGTAAATATGAGACAAATTTATGATACAACGAGGAAATACAGTAAACCAGAGAGACCGATCAAGGACAAAGAACGAAAGTTATCACCGAGAGGAACAAATGGGTAGAATACTTCGAGATACTGTTAGGTAGACCAGCTTCATTTAATCAACCGCACATCGAAGCAGCACACTCAAACCTTCCACTAACGATCGAAGATATCAAGATGGCCATCGGGCAAATCAAGAATGGGAAGGCAGCAGGACATGAACATATATCAGATGAGGCAGTAAAGTCAGAAATAAAAGTAACTGCGAACCTGCTCCTCCTTCTATTCAAGAAGATTTGAGAGGAAGAACATGTGCCAACGGACTGGAAAGAAGGATACCTCATTAACATACAAACAAAGGAGATCTGAGCAAATGTGAGAACCGCAGAGACATCACACTACTATCAGTACCAGGAAACGTTTTCAACAGACTGTTGGATGAAAGATGCAGTAGACACACAACTTCCAGATCAACAGGCAAGATTTCATAAAGATCGGTTGTACACAGATCAAATCGCAACACTATGGATCATCGTTGAACAATCAATTGAATGAAGCCCGCCACTATACATTTACTTCATTGATTATGAAAAAGCGTTTCACATTGTGGATGCGAGGAAGTTATACAACCTTTTTCAACACTAGGGGGTTATTGAGAAGATTGTCAACATTATCCAGAACTCATACGACAGACTACAGTGCAGAGTCGTGCATGGAGGACAGCTGATAGATGCATTTGCAGTAACGACCGGAGTCCGACAAGACTGTCTACTTTCCGTCTCCCTCTTTCTTCTCGTCATCGACTGGATTATGAAGATCTCAAAATCTGAGGAAAGCATGGAATACAATGAACCTTTCAGAATCAATTAGATTTGGACTTCGAAGATGACCTAGCCCTCCTATTCCATACACACGAACAAATACAGAGAAAGACAACTAATATAGCAGCAGACTCTGCATCAGTAGGCCTCAACATACACAAGAGAAAAGCAAGAATATAAAATACAACACGGAGAACATCAACACAACCACTCTTGATGCAGAAACTCGACAACAGGTAGAAACATTCACGTATCTTGGAAGCATCATTGATGAACAAGGAGGATTTGATGCAGAAGCAAATGCGTGGATTGGCAAAGCAAGGACCGCATTCCTACAATTGAAGAATATTAGGACTCACAACAACTGTCAACCAATATAAAAATCACAGTCTTCAATACGAACGTCAAGACAGTTCTCCTGTATGGAACTGAAACGTGGAGAACTACTACATCAATCTTCAAGAGGGTACAAGTATTTATAAAAAGTTGTCTACTCAAAATACTCAACATTCACTGATCCGATACTATCAACAACATCAGTCTGTGGAAGAGGACAAACCAGCTTCATTCTGAAGAGGAAATTAGGAAAAGACGTTGGAAGTTGATCGGACTTGGTTTGAGGAAATCACCAATCTGCATCACGAGGCAAGCCCCAACTTGGAATCCTGAGGGGAGTGGGAAAGAGTATAACCGAAGAACATACTACGTAGGGAAACGGAAGAGGATATGAAAAGGAAGAATGTTAACTAGGAAGAACTGGAAAGGAGGTAACTGGCGTAGGTAAGTAAGTATGTAATAACCATTTAAACCAAATAATCTCAAATGATAACTATTATTTTACAACCAACGAATTTCTTACCAGTTTATTTTAGATTATCTAAAGTAAGCTTTTAAGTCAAGAATCTGAAAACGAACAAAGTCTTCTATTTGTTCTCATAAATTATTTCTCTTCTAATATTTTGAAGCATCAATATCAATGAAATTATGATCTCATACTAAAACAACTCCGACATTTTACTTCTACCTAAACACATTTATTTATCTAATGTTGATTATCAAAACTCATGAAATATTTAAAAATTTTGACTTTCTGCCAACTCGATTATTTGTAGTGACGTATATTAGAACATTGAAAAAGATATAAACAGTTTAAAAAAATTTATTACTGTAGGAAATAAAAGATATCTTGATACTTTTATAGGAACTAATTCTTAGTCTAAACTTTATCAGGAGAAAAATAATATTACGTAATGAAGGCATTTTGCATAGAATAATGGACTTCAATTTCGTCTAGCTAATTACTTTTCATTATGATCAGTTTGCATTATTGAGGAAATTGCTAATCTCGTTAAAATCTGGACTTATATCAAGTCATTTTATAATCAAAGAGACTATCACTAAGTTATTCTGGCTAATCTTATAAATGCAGATGTTTCAACTAGTATGTTTTCTCATGAGATATGGAAGGAATAAAACCATATTTCATGTTTCATATAGCTTTTATTCACAAACATAAAAATACACTTGTTAAATGACTTTTATACTATGAATTATTGGGACGTTGACTAAAACCGCAGTATAAAGATGTAACAGATGGAGTGCATAGACTGAACACAGTTTTGCTAATCGTGAATGATAACAAACTAGTTTATTTTAAAAGAATTCTTATATGTAGTTGAGCGAAAATAAAGAATCATACATTAAGACGTGTGGATTAGCTTTATTAGTTAACTCTACTCAATGTACCCAGGAACGAAACGAAATGCCTCTGAGTAAAATAAACAACACCGAAAACCAACTATTAATTTGTTTGAACGTCGTTATTTACCATAATGTTTATATTATTTGGTTGGGGGTAGACAGAAGTGAACACTAGACTATGCTTTGTGTTAACTGCCTCTCAGCAATAAGGCGTGCGCGTATTGTTAAGAGAACTGATACTCCATGGTAGATTCGAAAATAGACCTCCCAGTCGTACAACTTGCATGAAACATAGACCCTTAGTTTTCTGTTAACTATTTCTAGCCAGATAACATTGAAACATAGTGTGTGTAGTGCTGAATCACTGAAACAGGTATCTTTATTTAAATCTATCCAATAGGATGCGATCAACGCTAAGGACTAAATAATGATGACGTTAATGTTCAATTAATGATTAATCAACGTAAATCACCACATAGTATTTGTTCAACTCTGGATAGCTCATATAACAATCAATTTATCTCTGTGTTTATGTTTAATAGGATGACAAGGGAACCATAGTATCCATCACATTATCCAGTGTAGTAAAAAAAAAACGAAATTACGTGTCACTACCCAACATAATATGCAGTGACACTAGTGATCCACATGTGATCGAATCGAATCTGAATATTTTTTTTCAATTTTAATAACTATAGATAATTACTAAATACTTTAAACAGTATTATGATATTATAACAATTAACTTACATGAACTTTCTGTCGATCTGGAGATGTAGTGCCAATCTTCGTGAATAATTCTGTTCTTGAAATGTAACCATCTTTATTTCTATCTATATCACGAAACATTCTTAACAATTCATCAACCTCTTTTTTAGATGGCATATCTTTGTTAAATGTAAATTATAAATATTTATAATATTCCTTTAAAATTTATCTAGATGGTTTCTATAAAAATGTTTATATTTTGGTTGTTTACAAAATAGTCAGTCAGTACGTCTTTCTTATCTAGAATAATCCTTACTGTTGAGAATACTTTTAATCTAAAAATCTCATTAGTATATTTATATAGTTGTATATGCATATTTCAATGAATCAATTAAGATTTACTATTAGATGAAATAAAATTAGATCATGTGTGATACGCTGATTTTATTTTTTTCTTTAGTAGCTTTATGTGATTATTATTGTGTAAAAAAATGCATTTTTTGTTTGTTTGTTTTTCTAGGTCGTGAAAACGTGGGTGTTTTGAAATTGTGATTTATTCTATTTTACAACTCATTGAATTATGAACAAAAATTCAGCATTAATAGTCGATATATATTTTACAAAACTGATGAAATATTTTATTCAAAATAAGCTAAACAGAATTTAAGCATTAGTTTGACTATAAATGCATCAATTGAATAAGCATTATAAAAATAATTTGTCAGAACTATTCATCAATAATGAGCAAAACCATCTTAGGAGACAGTTTGAATCGAAATATAAGGTGCCAAAGTGCATTTTAAAACCAGTAAACATCCATAATTGCTGTTTTTTTTTCTAAAACGTAAAATTTTCGACGTCATCACATTGAGATAGAACCGATGTCTTTTAGGAATGATGTGGTGTAATGAAAACAGAAGAAATAAGAATACACAACTAGGTATGCATCCGGTTTTCAAGTTGATATCATTTTATAATACTGGTTTACTTACAAGTCTTCTAATCTATTTATCATTAGTAATACATTCACCTTATTTGCCTGATGTAAATAAAGAGAAAAATCATTGACACGTATCTGTAGCAGGGTGTATGTAGAAATTCAAGCCTAGTAGTTTATGTTTCTGTTATATTGTGTGCGTCTGTACGCTGTTAAACATATGACACGATGATCCCCGTATATCAGAGAGGAGTGAATTATCGATCAGAGCAATGATACACGAGAACTTATCAGTCCTGCTTTCTGTCTAGCCCAGCCAGTTAGGTCTGGAATACCAATAACAGCCTTTGAAATATGAATCACTATTCACAAACATACTGGTTTATATACGAAACAAACTGACCACATCGTACCACAAAATACAAAAATAATATTTGTACAATATTTAGCCAAGTGTGGCTGTGAATAGGGGGAACAGTATTTAACAGACTGTGTATAACTCAAGAATGGTAAATCGTATAATAACAGCCTATAAGTCAAAATAAAGCTCATAATAAAGGGAACATGAATATGAATACTTAAGTTACTTAACAATTATACATTAGGAAATATACATATCATATTAGTCCATAAATAGTTCTCAAAGTTACCATTTATAAATCGCTTCGGGATATCACAGTTTCATTAAATGAATTAATAATTTTCCACATTACATATTACAACGAATCAAGGTACATCACTAAAAATGTGATTATTTTAGCGATTTACTGTAGCCAAATCAATTTTAAATATCCATTCAAACTTCCACTCAAAGTATATAAGTAATGATTTTATGTTAGAATGAGGTTACCCTGCCTGGTAATATGAATCCTATATTTGTGATGTTTCGTCACTGTTTGACTTCATACCGTTCCAAATGCAAATTTGTTCTTATCCTTAGTATATTGAATAGTTTTATACGTTATAAACTGTTCTCAAAAATAAATAGAATAGACCAGGTGAATGAGGTACTGATAAAAATTGTTTGTTTAGGAAAATGAATTTTCTGAATTTTAGATGGAGATCCATTTATTCAACTTATTTCTGCTAGTATTTATAACTAAAGACTTTAAAAAATCCAGAAGACTTGTGTCAATTGATACCTGGATCCTAACTATTGTATATTATATTTAGCAATAGAAATAAATGCACATTTTGTGCTTAATAAATATATATGGTTGTTGACGTACCTAATGTTACTGAATTGTACCCCTTTGGATAGTCGTGGATGTACGCTTCAATGATGACTCATACAATGGTATATAAGTTATTTTAGCTATTCTAGCTTTAAAAGCAAAACTCACTCTGTGATATCAAATACATATTTTTGACTGAACTGAATTAGTTGTTTAAATATCTCCGTACAAATAAGATAGAACCAGCTTTTTCCCAAATCTGCAGAAGATGAGTATTCCTTAGATAAAATGGTAAGAAAATGTACATACTATTAAGATATTGACAGAGTTAAACAAAGTAATCACTTATGAGTAACTAAATTCTTTCTATCTGATTCTCATGGAAGACTAAATTCTATCAGTCCGTTTTCAATTTGTCTATTGGCTTAAGTGATTTATGATTGAGATGCAGTAGGTAGCCTTAGAATAACATTTTGACGTGGCTGCTTGTCGTCACTTCTACTAGTGGTTACATTATAACGTAGTTGATAGAATTTGATAGAATTTGTACTAACTACGTAAAGTGAAAACTGAATATTAAGTTATTTGGCCAGATATTCTGCTTCAAGTCTTGATCTTTATCATCTGATGAACATTACGCCTGACATAATTAGGATAATTATTTCACTGCAATAGATTGTGTGTTTGTCACTTACATAAATACTATTATTCTCTTAGTTTACTGTTACATAAAGATTCATATTTTGGTAAATATTTAGACTAAAGCTGAAAATATTTGTTAATATCTCAGATACAATTCATTTATTCAATTGTTTGAATCCTTGCAAAAAGCAAATGTCTAAATATACTATAGCAACCATCCTACAATCACTTTCGATTATAGCCAATTTTGGTTAAGCCCTTTTTTATAACTTACTTAACAGACATCGTCATTTGGATAGTAACAATTTGCATATATTCTTTGCACTGCTATACCACTAGAGCACATGACACTAGCCGAAATGTTGACTGCTTAAATATCATTCGATGACTCATACTCCTCCCCATATATGTACGCACACAAATATTAATATCAGCCTTTGTTTTGCTTTGCTGTGCCCTTATTAAATTTGACTATAAATTGCCTATGTAATTGCTTGCTACTTGCTCCTTTGCTCCTTTGCTCCTCGTTCGTTTCCTTCGCTTGTTCGCCTGTTCACTCGCTCGTTCATATTTGCTCAGGTGTTGTTAGCTTTCGAACCTGAGTCATTCGACAATAAACTGTAGTTGCTGCTATCTTTTGTCTTCTGATTTTACGCACCGTTAAGTTTAGAATTATAACGGTTATCGAAGTAAACGGTTAACGAATCGCGGCACTACAGAATTGGAGGCCTCGTCGAACAAGCACGACGCAATAGAATTGGATATCTCGCCGAACGAGCACGACGCAATATAATTGGTTGCCTCGCCATACGAACACGACACTACAGAATTGGATGCCTCGACGAGCGAACGCAAAACAATTTTCGACGAGATAATTTCATTTCGAAAATTCAACGTACTCTGTTTCTATTCGAATTATTATCTGGATTATAATCATAATTGTGGATTTATTATATCACAATTTTAATCGCACGTACATTATCCCATAAACATTATTGAACTTAACGATAATATTCATAATAAATAACGATTATTCACGAACAATTGATATATTGGTGCAATTTAGTAAGTCTGTTCCATTTTATATATTGTACCATTTGTTGTTATCATTGTTTTCATCGATTCATTTCTCTTAGTGACAATTACGTTGTATTCGCATACTATTCAATTTATTATTAGTAGTAGTAATGTCCTTAAATAACGAAACAATCGATCTTTCACAGTCACCATCCGTGGGAGTTATTAGTGTTACTATTCCCTCTTTTAATGTTAATGATCCTCAACTCTGGTTTATTAGACTTGAAAATTACTTCGTAGCTAATCGTATTCTTTTACAGCGACATAAGTTCGGCTATGCAAGCTCACTACTTCCAGATGAAGTAGCAGACAAGGTACGAGGGGTCCTAACTAAGCCGGATGCGGTAAATCCGTACGACGTATTGAAACAAGCAGTAATAAAAGCTCTCTCGTTAAACGACCGGCAAGCTGTCGAGCAGTTGCTCAGTGAAGTGCAAATCGGAGATAGAACGCCTTCGCAGTTAAAAACTTATATGAGCAACGTAATTGGAGACAGAAATGTGGATAAAAATATATTTTACCAGTTATGGTTGCGACGACTCCCACCGAATGTACAGCAGATCCTCGCTGTTGAAGATAGCGATGTAGACATAGATAACATCGCTAAAATAGCCGATAAGATTAACGAGAGAATGAGACACGCGACTCCACAAACGCTCAACTTCACAGTTGACGAAAGAATCGAGGCCTTGCAAAAGGAAATTAATACGCTATGCCACAAATTAACGAGTCTAAATCACAACGACAGGAAAAGAAGTTGGTCGCGCAGCAGATCAAGAGATAGAAACCGATCATTTTCTAAGGGACTACCAGATCCTGCTATATGCTGGTACCATCAAACATTTGGGTACAGAGCTCGAAAATGCAGGTCTCCATGCAAATTTAAACGATCCCACCGAATCTCAGTAACGACTGCGAAAATCAACGCAGCTCCCACGAGCAATCGTTTATTCTATGTTCAGGACAGAGTAACGGGCGCGCAATTTTTAGTAGACACGGGAGCAGAGATAAGAGTCGTCCCTCCATTGAGCAACGAAAAACAAAATATCGATACTGCGCAGCGAATAGATCCGACATAAAGACATATGGCAAGCGAAAACTAACCTTGAATTTCGGCCGTAATATTTCTCTTCGCTGGGAATTTGTGATCGCTGATGTGTCCGTACCCATAATTGGTATCGATTTCTTAAAGAATTTTGACCTATTAGTAGATTCTCGACGAAACCAACTAGTGAATGGAGAACGCTCAGTAGTCATAAGAGGAGTGACCACCGATCATGTATCTATGAATTTAGTAGTGTCTAAAGATAAGAACGAGCAATATAATTCACTTCTAAATAAGTTCGCCGATTTAACGAGGTCATCATACGACAACAAAGATCTTAAACATACAGTACAGCACCATATCGTCACGAAAGGTCCACCGACTAGAGTAAGAGCGCGAAGGTTGGACCCAAAAAGGTTAAACATTGCAAAACGAGAATTCGAAAAACTAATGAAACTTGGTATCATAAGGCCATCTAATAGTCCCTGGGCATCTCCGTTACACATGGTTCCCAAAAAGAATGGAGAAATCAGACCATGTGGAGATTATAGAGCCCTTAACAAGCAAACGATAGCAGATAGATACCCAGTGCCACATATTCACGACATCACTACCGAAATGGAAGGTGCTACGATTTTTTCGAAAATTGATCTTGTTCGGGCGTACTGTAGTGCCGTGCTTCGTTAACCGTTTACTTCGATAACCGTTATTATAACAATCTGAACGGTGTATAATATCAGAAGGCAAAGGGAAGCGGCAACTACATTTTTATTGATAATCGATGCAGACCAGAAAGTTGTAAGCACATGAGCAACTGTAAGCAAGCGAAGCGAAGATGATGCGTATTGGAGATGGCTGGGAAGCCAACTCATTTTAAGCAAGCGTTAACTAACATTTATAGGCAGGCAAAAATGAGTGACAGACATATGATGAATAAGATACGAAGTGTACACATATGCGCTCATATAAAAAGTACTCAAGGTTAATAAGCAAATGATTAACAAGATCAAAAGATGACTCAATGTACAGGTGAATTGGCTTGGCCAGTAACTAGAATAAAGTATATGGGCCTAACATATGAACTGGTACTACATAGCCCCCTTGTAGAAAATAGCACATTTATAAAAAAATGTCTGTTTTCGAAAAATAACACTGAAGCGGTATGAGGATAACGTCAAAATGTGGGAAAAAATGGTACAATACCTGATGAATTACAGCGTCATGTGAGGGGTGAGCGTATTAAGCGAAAGTGTCATACTTATGTAAAAAGGAACATGAATATTGTCAAAGTGCGGACAAAAATAGGGATGCTAGCATGTGATTATGAGTACATTAGTAAGCGTTCGAAAAAATTTAACATGAATTTATGTAGTGACTGTCCGAATGATAAAATAACATGTTCGTATGAGCGATTTGAAATATAGTGAAAATAGAGTATAACAGTAATTGCTCTGTGGTGCTGATTGAATATGAGGATAAATAACAGTGAAATATGTTCTGATAAGCTGCAGTCGAGTAAATAGAGTCGATTGGCGATGAGTGGATTCGAATTTACACGATTGGAGTTTACGTGGGATAAAAAATAATCCAGCCTTACGATGATGACTGCATCAGCGGTTGATATTCATTGCTGTACTGCAATTGATAATGATAATAAAATGCGAAGTTAGTGTACGTTGTCATGTGCGTCAAGTTATCGTTAAATATGTATTAGTAGAATGACCAGAGGAACAGGATAGTGACTGATGAAACGAGATATGCGGAGTCATATTCCTTTATGGTCATGCAGCCTATCGTGGTTTGTGTAGTTAGAGGGATATGCGCTCAACCTCATTTGTTACGAAACCGTATTAAGGCATTATAAAAATACCAATACATATGATTATCGATATCAGCGAGTGAGACTGACTTGAATGTGACGAACAAGAGTGTAACTTTGAGAGACTAGCTCTAAACTCTATGTTCTGGTGTACAGTACAATGGAAATAAAATATTAATTGCAGTAATCGAATTGTGATTATCGGTAATGGATGATGCAGCATTCAGATATACATGTGAATGAATAAATAATATGAACATAATCATTAATAATCGGCTGGTAATGCGGCGTCAAATACTTGGTTTATGTATAAACATTAAAGTGGGGATCATCGCGAAACAAAAATTGCGGAAGTTCGGTTTCGGTTGTCGCTGCAAGTGTAGGAAACGATGGTTGCTGCGTACCAATGAAATGAATGAACATTAGTTGTCTATCGAGAACATAAGTTCCTACTATCGGGAGTATGACTCCAAACTTATGTCTATGATAGAGTGTAATATTAGACCGAAAATGACATGAAAAAATTGGAACGAACTCACTTGAATCAGGAAAATTGTACGTCATTGGATAATAAAAATAATCCAATGAGTTTCGAATATGATAACGTGTAATGTCCAAATAATTATAATTTGTTCGATTAGTGATATGACTGCGTATGTCATAGTTTAATGTTAATACGAACAAAAATAATAATTCCACGTTAGATGATGATATGACATTATTGTAATAATGAGCATATGATGATTATTAGAATCAACGAAATATGTCGTCGGCGGTTTCATTTTTGATTTGTGTTCACTCGTTGCGGTTGCCGATTCTGTCGCGTGTTCCAAATACGGCGTGCCAATTATGTTGTGAGTTCGTACGTCGAGGTTGTCGATTCTGGTCGATGTTCGTTCGGCGAGACATCCAATTATGTTTTCGCGTTCGTAAGTCGGGATCGCTAATTGTGTTGCGTGTTCGTACGTCGGGATTACCAGTTTTGTAGTGCCGTGCTTCGTTAACCGTTTACTTCGATAACCGTTATTATAACAATCTGAACGGTGTATAATATCAGAAGGCAAAGGGAAGCGGCAACTACATTTTTATTGATAACCGATGCAGACCAGAAAGTTGTAAGCACATGAGCAACTGTAAGCAAGCGAAGCGAAGATGATGCGTATTGGAGATGGCTGGGAAGCCAACTCATTTTAAGCAAGCGTTAACTAACATTTATAGGCAGGCAAAAATGAGTGACAGACATATGATGAATAAGATACGAAGTGTACACATATGCGCTCATATAAAAAGTACTCAAGGTTAATAAGCAAATGATTAACAAGATCAAAAGATGACTCAATGTACAGGTGAATTGGCTTGGCCAGTAACTAGAATAAAGTATATGGGCCTAACATATGAACTGGTACTACAGTACTACCACATTCCTGTGGCCCCAGAAGACATACCGAAAACGGCAGTAATCACTCCATTTGGTTTATTTGAGTTTTTGCGAATGCCATTTTGACTAACTAATGCAGCTCAAACCTTTCAGCGATTTATTGATCAGGTTGTTATTGATTTGACAGGGGTATACGCATATATCGATGATATATTAGTAGCTAGCGCTACTGTGGAAGAACATCTACAACATCTAGGCCAGTTATTCACGAGACTTCAAGAACATGGTGTCACTATTAACGTGGAGAAATGTGAATTTGGAAAGAAATCATTGCAATTCCTGGGGCACATGACAAATGCTCGAGGTATCATGCCAGTTCCAGCAGAAGTTGCTGCTATTCGTAATTATCCGTTGCCCGAGTCACAAAAGAAGTTACGACGATTCTTGGGACTAATAAACTATTATAGGCGATTTATTCCAAACTGCGCAGCAATACTACAGCCATTAACGGACGCTTTGCGAGGAAAT
Source organism: Schistosoma rodhaini (assembly GCA_944470415.2). NCBI lineage: Eukaryota > Metazoa > Platyhelminthes > Trematoda > Strigeidida > Schistosomatidae > Schistosoma > Schistosoma rodhaini. The sequence continues at coordinate 52,305,441 of OX104044.1, forward strand.
ATCCGGACATTCCGTTTATCGACAGAGGCCATACAGGCTTTTGAGAACGCTAAGCGAGCACTTCATGAGAAAATGATATTAGTACGACGAAAGAGCGAAGCGCCACTAGCCATCATGACGGACGCATCGAACATAGCAGTAGGAGCTGTACTGCAGCAGTTAGTAAACGGTACATGGGAACCGATTTCATTTTTCTCGAAGAGATTAAATCCTACACAAACGAGGTACAGTACGTTAGGAAGAGAACTATTAGCGATTTACTTGGCAATCAAGCATTTCCGACATATGATAGAGGGTACCATTTTTACAGTGTATACAGACCATAAACCCCTCACGAAAGCATTAAACGCCAAGCAGGATAACTATTCGCCAAGGGAAATTCGACAATTAGAATTTATTTCCCAATTTACTTCTAGCATACAGTATATTGAAGGTAATAATAACGAAGTGGCAGATGCGTTGTCCAGAACAACGATAAACGCGATTATTACAAATGGAATTGATTATCACGGTCTCGCGAAGTTACAAGAGATAGACATCGAACTAAACAAGCTAAGATTCGATGACACGACGTCATTATTATTCGAAGATATTCAGTTCGGCAACGCGAAAGTAATATGTGACATGTCAACTGGCCGACCTCGCCCATTCATTCCTAAACCATTGCGACGGAAAGTATTCGAAAGCATCCATAACTTATCGCACCCGGGAATAAAAGCCACGATGAAATTAATCAGTGAGCGTTTCGTATGGACGAAAATGAATCGCGATATACGAAATTGGACGCAAGCATGCATGAAATGTCAAAAAGCCAAAGTACATCGTCATACTAGTTCGCCAATGGGTTCATTTTCACAGCCAGACACTCGATTCGAACATATACACATCGATATTGTGGGATCACTGCCAGTTTCGAACGGGTACAACTATATTTTTACATGCATCGATAGATTTACCCGATGGCCTGTAGCGGTACCAATAAAAGACACCTCAGCCGAATCTGTAGCAAAAGCCCTAATCGAAAATTGGATTTCTCACTATGGTATACCGGCAATTATCACGACCGATAGAGGAGCTCAATTCGAAAGTCGACTCTTCCAGCAGCTTACAGAACTCCTCGGAATTAAACGTATACGAACGACATCCTACCATCCAATGGCAAACGGAATGGTTGAACGCCTACATAGGCAGTTGAAAGCATCCCTTACATCTGTCATTGTCGACAACGATTGGGCTAATAAGCTTCCTTTACTCATGTTAGGTTTAAGAACAATAATTAAACAGGATATGGGATGTTGTCCAGCCGAGTTGGTATATGGAACTACTTTAGGTTTACCCGGAGAATTTTTCGTTTCAGGTAAAAGTGTTCCGACTGATGTAGCCAACTACGTCCAACGCCTGAAGAAACACATGAACGATTTAAAAATAGCACTTCCCAGACTAAAACAACGTCGAGTATTCGTACCTCAGCAACTACATAATAGCACGCACGTATTTATCAGAAGAGACAACGTACAACCACCTCTGCAGCCGAACTATGAAGGTCCGTTTAAAGTGATTACGAAGACAGATAAGACAGTCACAGTAGAAAAAGCAGGGAAGACAGACGTAATCAGTATCGATCGTGTGAAGCCAGCTTTCATCGATAGCGATTTTCAATCGACAAGCACAAGCCTCTCGAAGACGATCCCACCGACGAGACAAGAATCTCAGGAGTCAACGACGCTAACGCACCAAAACGAAGAGACTCCGATAACGACAAAATCTGGTCGCAGAGTAAGATGGCCGCAACGATATGTCGCTACAATCTTTTACTGATAATTTTCTGATAATTTGAATAATAATTATAGTTCTCCCTCTTCATTGTATACACATGGATTATTAAGTTCATGTTATACGCTATTAAACTCGGCACACATTATGTACACCCTTACGCTTATACTTGTAATTTTTTTCGAAGCGATACCATATTCCTTCTGTATCTTACCGCTATTTTGTATAGCCTAACGGACAGGCACGAACTAAATGCATATTAACTTCATTCTAATTTTGTGCAAGCCCATATCTACGATTGATTGTAACTACGCTATTCAATTTACTGTACTTTATACAAACACAGACATTTTTTTCATATATCTTTGTTTGCAGGGGGGAGTAATATAGCAACCATCCTACAATCACTTTCGATTATAGCCAATTTTGGTTAAGCCCTTTTTTATAACTTACTTAACAGACATCGTCATTTGGATAGTAACAATTTGCATATATTCTTTGCACTGCTATACCACTAGAGCACATGACACTAGCCGAAATGTTGACTGCTTAAATATCATTCGATGACTCATACTCCTCCCCATATATGTACGCACACAAATATTAATATCAGCCTTTGTTTTGCTTTGCTGTGCCCTTATTAAATTTGACTATAAATTGCCTATGTAATTGCTTGCTACTTGCTCCTTTGCTCCTTTGCTCCTCGTTCGTTTCCTTCGCTTGTTCGCCTGTTCACTCGCTCGTTCATATTTGCTCAGGTGTTGTTAGCTTTCGAACCTGAGTCATTCGACAATAAACTGTAGTTGCTGCTATCTTTTGTCTTCTGATTTTACGCACCGTTAAGTTTAGAATTATAACGGTTATCGAAGTAAACGGTTAACGAATCGCGGCACTACAATTCCTTCAACACATAGATGACTGAATGCATCATTAAACAAAATGGCTGACTAAATGTAAATGTTCTTTTCAAAAAAAAGATAAACACAATGAATGCTAAATTTAACAGAATGGAATTCTCTAAAATTTCCAGGTATTGTGCATTTTGAAACATTTTTCAGAAATTTTCATCTATCAAGTGCAAAAATAATAATCTTACTTTTTTAGCACCTAAAAAGCTTTCTACAAAACAGCTGCTCCTCATGAATATTAGTAAGTTAAAATTAGCGCATCCGGTGATATCTGTCAATCAATATTATATGTACCAATACTAGTTACTCACATGTTTTCATCTTATTTAGTTCTGATTACACTGTGCTAGTGACTGGGATGAATTAGTAGGTCTGTATTTTTTTGTTAGAAAAATATCTGAGCAATTTGTATGTCTACGTTCACGATTGATTTGTTAGTGAATTAAAAATGTGCTCAAAAGTGACTAGATTCAAGATCTAACTTCAAGAGTGGTAATCAAAAACCATAAATAATCAACTCCTATCCATATCCGGTATGAGACAGCTATCCACCACAACCAATTGATAAAGGGTTATACAAGATTATGGATTCATTGAAGTTAGATATTTAAACTGTTGAGTGCAGACTCAGTGTTCCACTTGTTAAGCGTTCGCGCCTGAGACCAATTGTTCTAGATTCGGATCGCACGTGTGTGACCATGGATGCGTACTACTGAGGAGTTCCATACTAGGACGAAACGACCATCCAGTGCTTCCAAGTTTACAACGGAGATCTAGCTTAGAATAGCTCGTAATTTCAATTACAAAATTAAAAATATCAGTAATATGACCATTATCAACAAGCTGTACGTTTGAATTTTATGGACTAGGTTACCATTTGTTTTGCGAATTGTTTGTAACATTCTCAGAGACAAGAATACGTGTCATTATATTGTTTTACTAAATGTCAGTTTTTGAGGCAGAATAACTATAATTAGTAACTAGTAAATAACTGAATCTACACACGTCGACACGAAATGGCAAAGTCGTCAATATAAATATTTCTACATACTCTAAATTAGCAAAAAACAAGACAAGTGTACAATAAATAGATAATTATTAATTTACTTTGAATAGTAACATTCTTATAATAGGGTACAAAATATTTTTTTATTCTTATCTTCACTGACATACTTATCTGAACCATTGTTCAACGTAGATTTTTATACATCATGAGTAATCTAAGGATTTTAGCTGTCAGTAAAATCCATTATGTGAGATCCATCCTATTCAGGGCTCATCAGCTATGTGTGCCTGCATTCAACTATTGACATTATTACCGTGACTGGAACCTAGTACCATTTGCCTGAAAAACTCAACTCGTTATTCACTAAGCTACTGAGGTCAGATAGCTGTTAACTTGTTCAATGGACATCAACATCAAAACTGGGCTGCAAGTACATCTATCTGAAAGGATAATTTAAATGCTTATTAAGATACATATATGTTATTACACAATTAGCTTCGATGATGGATAAATATTAACAAATTTCTGATATAACAGTTATGTAAATTAATTTATTAGAATGAGGTTTCTTTTAAGAACGTCTTAAAATTACACATCATTTTGTAATCTCCTTTCATACTACTTCAGTGTGAGTTACTTATATCCACATAAGTAGTATATGGTGATGGTCAGGCATAGAATGTATTGATAAGAAAAGAACCGGAACGGAACGCAGTCAGTATGAAAATGCATGAACAATGAAATCAGAGAAGGTGGGCTGATATTTGCAGTAGGTACAGTCAAGATTGAGACAATTGATTGTTATTTTACAAATTAACTGTTTACTGTATGGTTGTCAAATTTTAGTGTAATTTTCATGTCAAATACATCCGATTGACCCCCACTCATGTTCTTGTTTACTACACTACCAATATGTTTTCGAGAATTGTGATAATATTACGACATTGTAGATTTTTAAAACAAAACAGAATGCAAACAAAGTATATACAGTGAAATAAATGAATTCGTTTAACTTGATGGGTTTTTTTATCAATCATAAATAGCATTGATTCAACAAGATTTTTATTGAGTTTTTTTATACATTCAAAAGAAATAATGAAATTTAGATTTCATGGTGAACTAGTGAACAATGATTGTGAAATAAGTATCACAGTTATGCTGAAAAAAGGAGAAAACTAAATAAAAAGTTCTTTTACTAACAACAATAAATATTTTCTTAGTTGAAAGCATAAGTCAATCGAAACTCAACCACCAGAGAAAACCTGGAACTACTGGACGGCCATTTCGTCCAACTGCAGGACTTCTCAGCAGTACACACTCACGATCTCGCATCGCGAGATTCGAACCCAGGACCTACCAGTCTCGCCTCTAGGTTTTCCTTGGTGGTCTAGCTTCAATTGACTCATGCTTTCAACTATAAAATTACTGAAATCTCCACAAAAAACCCCTTCTGATAACAATAAATATCATAAATTATCAAGTGAAGTTATTCAATAGAAAATAAGAAATCTTGAGATTAATCAAATTCATTTCAAATCAGTAGAATAAGAAAAATTAGTTTATGTCATCTAATCCAATTACTATTATCAAGTATTTATCACATTACTTATCATTATACAATTAAATATATTGAAATTCCTTGTTTCGAATTATTTATGTTAAGATTAATCGATATAATAATTTATGTTCATTCTTATGTTTACATATTGTCATTTATTTGAACGTTTCATATCTTACTTACTTACGCGTGTTACCCCTCGTCGAGGAGAATAGGCCACACACGAGCATTCTCCACGCAACAATGTCCCCAGCCATCCTTTCAAGTTCTTTTCAGTTAACATTCATCCTTTTCATATCTACTTCCATTTCCTGACGTAGAATGTTCTTCGGTCTTCCTCTTCTCCGCTTCCCTTCACAGTACCAAGTTAGGGATTGCCTCGTGATTCAGATTGGTGATTTCCTCAAACCATGTCTGATCAACTTCCAACGTCTTTTCCTAATTTCCTCTTCAGCTGGAAGCTGGTTTGTCCTCTCCAATAAACCGCTGTTGCTGGTAGTATCCGGTCAGTGAATGTTGAGTATTTTTAGTAGACAACTATTTATAAATACTTGTGAATTCTTGGTGATGGTTGTAGTAGTTTTCCACGTTTCAGTTCCATACAGGAGAACTGTCTTGACGTTCGTATTGAAGACTGTGATTTTTATATTGGTTGACAGTTGTTGTGAGTCCTAATATTCTTCAATTGTAGGAATGCGGTCCTTGCTTTGCCAATCCACGCATTTGCTTCTGCATCAAATCCTCCTTGTTCATCAATGATGCTTCCCAGATACGTGAATGTTTCCAAATCTTCCAGAGTTTCTCTATCATGTGTGATTGTGTTGGCGTTCTCTGTGTTGTATATGAGGATTTCGCTCTTTCCATTGTGTTAATGTAGTCTATTGATGCAGAGGCTGCTGATAAAGCTGTTGTCTTCATCTGCATTTTTTCGTGTGTATGAGAGAGGAGGGCTAGGTCATCCTTAAAATCCGAATTTTCTAATTGATTCTGAAAGGTTCATTGTATTCCGTGCTTCCCCTCAGATGTCGACGTCTTCATAATTCAGTCAATCACGAGAAGAGAGAGGAAGGGGGAGAGTAGACAGCCTTGTCTGACTGCGGTCCTTACTGTAAATGCATCTATCAGCTGTCCTCCATGCACCACTTCGCACTGTAGTCTGTCGTATGAGTTCTGGATAGTGTTGACAATCTTCTTAGGAACTTCATAGTTTTGAAGAGGACTATATAACGTCCTCACACTCACAATGTCAAACGCTTTCTCATAATCAAGGAAGTTGATATATAGTGGTGAGCTTCATTCAACTGATTATTCTACGATGACCCGTAGTGTCGCAATCTGGTCTGTGCAAGACCGATGTTTATGGAATCCAGCCTGTTGATCTCGAAGTTGGGCGTTTACTGAGTCTTTCATGCGATTCAGCGATACTCTGTTGAAAACTTTTACTGGTACTGAAAGCAAACTGATGCCTCCGTAGTTCTCACATTTGCTCAGATCTCCTTTCTTTGGTATCTTGTTGAGATATCCTTATTTCCAGTTCGTTGGGCTTCATATCTTAGTTGATATGAATAAAATTCAAGTGTTTAAAACATTTTTTTCAGTTAACGTATAAAACATTGGACAATTTTTATTTATCACTTTCATGAACATTGTAAAGATTTAGCAAAATATAAAGATACTCTTCATCAGCTATTATCTATTGTTATCAACCACAATGATTTTTCACATATCTCTGCTACCAATATATATTTCTTTCAAGTAATCATATGAGAACATTGCAGACAATATATATTTCGGAAAATTGGTATTTTATTCTGAGTCCGTGAATCACATTTTAAGGAAATTGTGATTCATGATATATGTTGATAACTAAAATGAAATAAAGTTTATGTAAATATTATGAGACGAAAGAATAGAGACGACAGCTTTTAATAACAAGAAGCAAAATGTATATTAACCCTGTTAAGTTACTCCTCCTGCCCATTTTCAGAAGCACTACTGCTTATAAAGGTAAATTTATGAGACGTCGATCAAATTCCACTGTGATCTTAGCCTTTTTTTTCGTATAGTCTTAATCTTCGTTATATGATTAATGTAATTATGATTTATTTATTACCGACAGGCATAAAACCAAATAAATGATTAGTCGGGGGAATAGTAAAATATAGGGAAGCTATATGGTACTTAGTTCAAGTGAATTTTACTATTTGGTTAGTCTAATTTACGGAATGCCGACGTACTGGCTTTACTGGTCTGTATAAACCTAAGATTGACAAACCAAATGAAATGTATGTAAGAAACTTTGGACCAGAGTACCCTAATACCAATAAAAAAGTTTGATTATTCGAAAAAACGTGGCGGATTAATAGTAAAAAAAGTCTTATTTTCCAGCTGACAGAAACGGATTCACCAGCGGTATCAACTTATACAATTTGCCTGATATAAACACTAAATTTGCTTAGAAATACAGAGGATACTTAATAAAACTGTTTTACTAATAACCTATAATTATATCTACAAACAGTTTATGAAAATACTGGGACAATATCTATAGTGGTCAGTTAGAGACAATTCATTAGCACGTTTGTTAAAGCATTTAGGATTGAAAATACTTGTACTAAGTTTCAACCTTGTTTGTGATATCAACAATAACAATAAATTCAATGCGTCAGAGACTCGTTCATGAAATTATTGTATGGTATTTGTACAAACTAATGATTCGCTTGTACTTAATTCCTCTCTTAGTATGAATTCCAAATACAATACGTTTATTTGTGCTCATACAGCCATACTTTCTGTAAACATCACTATTTCAGGGATTCATAGCTAGTACTTCTAATCCTCATATGATGATAGACATGTTCCAATTTAGACGGTATGTCACATGATAGAAATTTGAGTCTATTAGTTCTGGTGATGTATACTAGATAAAATAATTTCCTATTGTTGAAATAACAGAATGTTGCATTTCCGCATTGCCAGAACACTTTCAATATTTATGATGAAACGGGTATTTATTACAAAACTATGAGTACGTTTTATACATTACATGATGAAAAAAATTCTTCTGTATATTTTTTATGGTATCCATTAATTTACCATTTTTCTGTAAATTAGGTATCACCAGACAACAAATAAATATACAATCTTCGAAGTTCTGTGGAGCAATTTGTACTGTTTGAAAGTGTTTTCCGTCACCTACTGACAACATTTGAAGAAGCATTATCAATTGAGTAATATTGAATGGCTGTCTCGTTTCTGTTAAAAGATAAACTAAGTTTGCCGGTACATCTCTCCAAATAAATATACAATCTTCGAAGTTCTGTGGAGCAATTTGTACTGTTTGAAAGTGTTTTCCGTCACCTACTGACAACATTTGAAGAAGCATTATCAATTGAGTAATATTGAATGGCTGTCTCGTTTCTGTTAAAAGATAAACTAAGTTTGCCGGTACATCTCTCCACTATTACGACTTACAGATACAACATGTTCATCTGTGTTTATCTAGTTCTAACTAGCTTAAATTGCACTGTTTCGAGAATCCCTAGTTAGTATATTACTTCGATCAATTTCATTTATCATACAAATACATTAATTAACGTGCTCTTATCGTTGATAGCTACACCACCGACACATACGTACGAATTATTAAGCACACAATTTTCGCCAAATAAATTTTAAAATATTAAATCGTAATGTTAGTGTTCTTTAGTCCAAATTCACTCGTCACTATATTTTGCCCTCTATTGATACACTAAATAGTTAGACTGCCTATTATCACACCATATGAAAACGTTTATTTTTTGATAATGGGATTAAAATAGCTTTACATGTCATTAGAAGAGATTGATAAAATCCTCAGGTATTTAGTAATAGTATACTAAACAATATAGTTGGAATACAGTTTGTAGTATCAGTTTATATGTTAAGCCCATATGCTTTATTCTAGCTACTGGCCAAGCTAATTCACCTATACATTATATGAGTCATATTTTGATCTTGTTAATTATCCGCTTATTAATCTTGACTACCTTTTATATGAGCGTATGTGTATGCACACTTCGTATCTTATTCATCATGTCTGTCATTCATTTTTGTCTGGCTATAAATATTAATTAACGCTTGCTTAAGATGAGTTGGCTTTTCCGCCATCTCCAATACGTGTCATCTTTCTGGTCTACGTTATTTGTCAATGAAAATGTAGTTGCCGCTTCCTTTTGCCTTCTGATTCTATACACCGTTAAGATTGGTGTAATAGCGGTTATCGAGGTGAACTAATAACGAAACACGGCACTACAATTTACATACAAGTTTCATTGAGAAAACTCATAAATACTTTTTCAGTAACAACCAAGGTTTATTGGTTAAGAGTCTATTGTGACATTTATATTCAGTGATTTTTAGTAGCAACAAAATAAAGATCACATGTTTTTCCTATTTGTCACACTTTATGCGTGACCACATTTATATTCATTATCTATTGTTCCTCTGTATCAATGTTAAAGAAACATATATTTGTTTGGTTACAAATAATATACACTTCACTATCGCGATTCTTGAAATATAAACGTTGTTTTCGCCGTCTATTCTTCTGCTTAGTGGCCACGGCCTTTGATTGAAGATTATAATAGTATTATAATTTCCTTTTAGGCCTTCCCACACTACGTTGGAGCTTTGGCCCGGATCATTACTGAATAATACTACTGGATTTAATCTTATTCATTTTGCTGTTTGTGCCATCATGTGCAGAGGAACCTTGGTTAATCAAGTGAACTTTGTGGTTGTTATCTCAGAAAGCAGCTTACTAGTAACTTTTTTTCATAACACTGTTACCATTTTGTTGTCCAATATACCTTTTTATATTTTAACTGTAATTTGTTACCTTTTGCGTTACTCATAGACATACGCTTAGGTTTGTAGTGTTAATTCTTTTGGTATATTATTGGTTACTCTGCGTACTGTTATATTTTGACTAAGATCTTTTGCTGAGATCCACCACAAGTCATTCGCAAGCATTTCAGTAATATCAAAAAATAAAAGCTCAAATATTAATTCTTTTCGTTATTTTGCATTAGTATTATATTTTTTTATATTTTTTAATGAATGTTGAAGAATTTCGTGTGTTTAAAAAAGAAAACCTTGCGCCCCAAGTGTTCTGTTCCACAATCAAAACGAAGGTCTGTTCACCACCAGTCTGGTTTTTCCTGTGGTTAAAGCGAGGGGAATCCATTGGCACAAAATCGGTGAGCCCTGTACTTTGTCCTTTCTCCTTCAGTCACCAAAGAAGTACGTGTTCTAATTTTGATTTCATCACCACCACGACAGTACACCATTTTAAGACGAGAGATAATGAACCATCTATCGTCGCCAGACGGTCAATGAATTTGAAGTCTTTTCCATGGTAAAACTTTAGGCGATATATCACTATCACAGTTTTGCGACACCACACAACATATTCGGTGATGTAGCCCAAAAAGGGATATAAACTCCCATGTTACGTCCAACACTATTTAGATACTCTCATTTAGCACGTATTGAAGATAGACTAGGGGAAGGCGTCTCTTGACTGGACCACGTACGATGCACCATACACAAAAAGGGGGTTCATCAAAACATCTAGTCATATCAAAACTCAGTACGGGTGTTAAACGTCAAGAAGTGACTGTCATGAAATGTAAATGGGTCAAAGAAACTGGTGCAGGTCAGCACAACGACCGAGACTTAAATCATAGAGCAATTCACAAACGTCCAGACAATCTGGAGAATTCTGTTGGTTTCACTGGATGTTTGGCGTCAAAACAACCAGCTGCAGTTAGTAACGTGCTTAGCCTTAGCAGACTCTTAAAAATATGGGAAACGAATAACCCCTCCCCGGGTTGCGACGCTTGAGAAGGGTTACCTAAACAGTCGCTTATACTTTCTGGTGGCTACCGGTGTGACACTTATTATCAATACTCAGGGCAAAACTGATCTGGGTAGGGAAACCTCCCCAACAAAACTACAGTTGAGACGTTTCTTCAAGATACGTTGACTCTAGTCTAGAGGTTTAGGAGACAATTCCTCTGGATGTTCACCGTAGCTGGTTTCGATCTGGCAATACTGGCAATGAACCTTTTAGAGGCATATGAATTTGCAATCGACACTAAAATACGATATTTGACACTGAAAGAAACTTCGAGTTGCACAAAAAGGCAAGAAAGTCGAGTTATGTCTTTATTTTTGACAAAAATTTCGTCAGTGACAACGGAAAATTTCTGCGATATACTCGCAGAATTTCCAAACCCAACCAGACCGATCCTCTGGTCTGCCAAAAGTTAACGAGAGGTAAGTAGTACGTTCTAACGTTAGGGAGCAACTGTGTTTGCTACACCCAGAAGACTAGCACCAGATCAGCCTAAAACCGGTGGAGACTGATACAACTGTATTCTACAGCTGGGTGTTATCCGTCCATCTGATAGTCAATGAGCATCCCCCCGCACACGGTTCCAAAAGAAAATGAAATCGATTGTCGATCTCGTGGGGGCCACAGATCCCTCAACCGTCAAACGGTACTAATTAGGTACCGAATAATTCATAACCCAGATTTTAAAGTGGCTTACAGCGTATGAACATATTTACTAAACGAGATAATTAGGACATATCACAATATCCCAGTAGCTGAGGAAGAAATCCCCAAGACACTCATTTCTACATCTTTTGGATTGTCCGAGTTTGTACGCATACCCTTCGGCCTGAATAACGTGGCACAAACATTTCAAAGATTTGTGATTTGTTAGTAATCTGTCTGGATTTTAAATCACTTCAACAACACATGAGAGTAGTGTTGACTCTTGTTGTAGATTGATAGCTAGTTGTGCCCATTTAATGCAGCCTCTGGCAGATTCTCTTAAGGGAAAACCAAAAAAACTTAAGCAGACTTTCTGAGGCTGTTAAGACTGTTAAACAGCTGAAGGAATAACTAGCTGAAGCATCTATATTGAAGCATCAAAATTCCCTTTCCCACTCGCTTTGATGGTTGGTTATTCGGACAGGACAGAAGACGATATTCCTAACCGACTGATTGCAACGCCTGGTAACCTACTGCTTTCTTCACGAAAACACTCACTACTGTAAAGACGAGATGTTCTACCTTCAAATGAGAACTTCCTGCAATCTACCTAACCGTTAAGCGTTTCCAACACATATTGGAAAGCAGGGACTTCATAATTCATACGGATCATAGACGAATAACCAATGCGTAGAAAGATAGGGCTGACAAATATTCTTTTTGGGAGGTCTGAAACCTTAACTATGTATTACAATCCATCAGTGCCATCCAGCACGTTGAAGGTTAAGACAATCAGGCGGCAGATGCACTATCTCTACCAGAAATGGACACGATACAACAATCTATAGCAAATTTTGAGTCATCTCATCCTGGGGTGTAAGCCACTATTAAAATAATCAATTCCAGATATATATGGCCAAATTTACAAAACGGTGTACACAAGTAAGTTAGTGAGTGTTTGTCGTATCAACAATCAAAGGTTACCCGTCTCACAAGTTCACCCCCCCATAGCCTTCCCACAGCCAGATGCACGTTTTGCCCAGACTCTTACGGAGTGGGTAGATCCTTTACCGAGCTCTTATCGTTTTAATTATCTATTAAAATGCCAAGACAGATTCACAAGTACGTGTTATTAGACCGTCCACCTAACAAAACAATTACAGATTCGACAAGCTACGAAGAGAATCCTCCACAGGTGACCTAGAGGGTTAGATGGGCGTAACCAATAATTCAAACGAAGATATATACCGTTTGGTCTTAAGCCTAAAATTCAACCACATATCTACTAAAAAGCTAGGTTTTATTACGTCCCGTTTTACTGCTCCACATATAAAACTTCGAGCACAATAATGGTTGTTAATAAGTCATTTGTACACGCTTCACAAATATACACTATTAATAAAAGTAAATCAACATAATGACAACTTTACTGATTGGCAGTACAGTGATGGTCTGATTTTGTATACTCTCAGACATTCTACTGAACCATTGATAATCAGTTAGTTTGTAAGTTATTCCTAGTTTGACCTTATTTAATTTGGTATTATTTCACATACGCCTTAGCATTCAATACAGTGGTTGAACTAAGTACTAAATGTTTGTTTGGAAACTGAATATGGTTGTAACGTCAAGGAAATAACGCAGAGACCTAGTGTAAATACTCTCATTTATTTCATCTACCTACATATATACATAATTCCTATTAGTTTATAAATACGGACTGATTCCTGTTTTCGTCTAAAATGAACTCTACCATAAACACTCACATTTGGCTTTCTAGTACCATATTTTCAATATTATTTGATAAAGCGATGAACCTAGTATATGAATTTTAAAAGAGCGTTTAGAAAACGGTGTTTATCGACAAAACCAAGGAAAATGTACTAGTCAATACAATTCTTGAGTCTTACTGAATAGTCGTTAAAAAATTTGCGTACAAAGTGAGTAATAACAATTTGCCGGACTTAGCAATCGTAAGTATATCAAAGCATAGTTTCTTGTTCGGAGAAACGGGTGAAGTTTGATCCGTTTTTATAACTGCTGAATTCTTGTGCACCAATGGCATCGATTATGTTCATAACAGAATCATGTGTTTTAAAATAGCTCAGGAATTCATAAGTATGCGAAGGTCATGGCCAACCTTGTACCTAAACTTTTTAGCAATTTTATCAACAAATAGCAGTGATGATCGGCCAATGACGAAAGGACTACTGTTTGATAAGTAATGGTGCTTTAGGAAAAAGGTTTTAATTATTTAATCGTTTGTTGGTGATAGTTAATCAATTACGATGAGTGTCCATTTATTTTGTTTGCCTCATCGACCGATCAGCCTTCACAGCAGAATAGATGCCGTTGAGAATTACAGTCAATAAATCTCTACGCCCTAATATGCAATTTTCAGCTAGAGATACGAGTACAGCACTGAAATATTAGCTTTCGGAGTGACAAGCCACTGTGGTGATATGAATCGATTATTGACTCGGCATTTCAACTATTGATCTAATTCTCAACAAGTACTTCAGCGATTGCAAGTGCAGAGATATTCTGGTTGGAGTACGCTATCATCCATCCCTCCGATTGCTGAGTCGGATGCGTCTACGGCGATACTAATGGGCGCTTGAGTGTCCTGATGCGCAAGCAGGGTTGCCTTAGCGATGTGTTCCTTAACTGTGGAGAATGCTTTACGGGCTGTGTCGTCTAAACTAATTGATTTTGCATTTACACGAAGTTGGTCGGTCAACGGTTTCATAAGAGATGCGCATTTAGGTATAAACCGTCTGTAGAAACTTACAGGGCCGTTGAAAGTTCGCAACTGTTTGATCGTGGTCGGTTCTGGGTAATCCAGAATGGCCGTCACTTTGCTTCTATGGGGTCGGATGCCTTAGGCATCAATAGTGTGTCCTAAGAAGTCTAAGGAGTTGGTTCCGATTTGGCATTTCTGAATGTTGACAGTATGACAGAGTATGACATAATTCCGAGATGTCATTCGGGGTTGTTTGAGGCTTTTCTTTGACTGAAAAGACCTCAACGCTAGTTGACTTCTTAATTTCTAAAATTCAATCAGCAGATGCAGCTAGTTCGTCTACGGCGTTGTTTTGGAACGAGACGAGAACTGCCTGCACCTGTTTTGGGAGTTTGGATAAGAAAAGTTCTTTAAATAGGCCTTCGTCGAAGGTTCTCTGACCTATCACTTCTCTCATCCTAAGCAACATATCTGTAGCAGAACCATGTTGCAGGTCGATGTTATGGAAGAGTTGGTCTAACCGTTGTCGATCAGTTAGGTCTCCACGTTTTAGGATCGATCGTTTTAACGTTTCAAAGGTTCAGGAACATCACTAGTAAACATACTAGGTGTTACGTACCTGTTAAATTCGCGCGGTAACGCCTTAACTACCGCGAGGAATCGTGTGCGCGAGTCCGTGGTTCCGTGCCCGCAAAAATCAGCTTCTGCGTAGCAGAACCAGGACTCGATATTGTCAGTTCAAAATGGCGTTAACTGAATCGAAGTTGGGGGAATAGAATTTAACTTAAAAACCTTAGGTGACTGTTCCGTCATAGTAATATAAAGAACGTATGATATTTAATTATAATATATCCCCAAAAACTCGCAAAAAAAGTATATCACAATATATAAAAATCAAATAAAGAATTACAATGAATAATAATATTCCAAAAGGGGACAGACTCACAGTTTATTGGCTTGGTGTACCAGATCACGTAAGGCTCACCACTGAGGTTACGACTGGTACTCTAGTTTAACAACTAGCGGCCAGTAGTACCTTCTATATTCGAAACCTTCTTACGCCCGATAGAAATCAGAAGTCAGACGAGAAGAGGTAGGAAAGATATATTTGATACGTTACCAATATATCGAGAGGCGTTCGTTATTAACTGACTATTGAAAAGTAGGAGCTGTGTCCCATGCCGAGTCGAAACGTGATCTGGTACGGATGCATGACCGAAAGCCTTCAGTTAAACAAGTCCACATAAACAACGTGGTCAGCATCCAATGTCGAACACTTAATGAGCTATTGATTTTGGGGAATTATTTACAGCTACACGACTTTTCGCTGTGATGGCATCTGTAAAAAGCTTAGGTGAAGAGAGGAGTACATTAACGACCCAGACATATCAAGTCTTTCATCAGGCATAAGAAAGATTTTTGTAGAGATTGTTGTGTGAAGGTTGGTCCCGCCTCTGTGATAAAAGGAGTAATTATGTGTGATGTTTAAGAGTATTTGAATTAAAGTATGAACTAGTAATCGCAGTAATAACGCAATTTCATCATGGAGTATTAGTGAGCATGAACTAATGAACTTTATTTGGAATTAAAAATGAAAACAGTCATCAATACAAGGGATTCATTAATTCATTCAAAAACTACAGAATGAACTTTCCTTGATAATTGCAGTCATATTTGACCAAACAAACGATCACGACGTAAAAAAAATACCAGATGCGTGTATGTGATATAGAATAGTCATTGTCAAATACCCTCGCTCCACAGATTACTGGAGCTAAAGATCGACTCCTTAGCAGTTTAAAATAGCAAACAATAGGGTAATTAGGCGAAAACAATGTTAGCTGAGTAACGACCAATATCAATTTTTTCAAAGGAAACCTTTAGATAGTCATCTGCCTGTGGTTTCATCATATCTTCCAAGTTGACGTATTTCTGTTGCATTGAAACAATAATTTCACCTATGGATAAGACACCAGATTCCACATTAGCGTCCATCTGATAAACCTGAAATCGGCCAAGTTTCTTTCATTTTATCTGAACGTAGAAAACGATCATCAAATTATTTCCGAAGCAACTCATGACGAACAAGTTGTTTTTAATACTTACTTCGAAAACATCATGGAAATAACCTACGGTATATCAAAGCAGGGCCTACCGAAACTTGATATCTAGGATAGTCTGTTGTGACTGAATGACAGTTGGAACAAATATTTAGCCTTTAAAATCAGCGTCCCTCCACATAACCATCAAATTTTAAACCGTTTTATCTCCTAATGATGTCTCAGAAACACCCTTTAATAAAAGAAATTATTTTTTCTTAATGATTCCTACCTTGACTTGTTAAGGCCCTATTTATACACGTCTGGCAATATTTACCTAAGCCGAAGTTCTGAGACAATAATGACCTTTGGCTGCTAGACCTTAAAAACAGTGATCGAAAGCTCTGTCTTTAAAACAGTCATCCGAAATAATTAGTCACCCCATTTTTTAATCGTTCAGGAGAAGGTTACATAGCCTCTGAAAATTCAAAACGTGTACCAGCTATCGCGTGTGTTTACCAGTTGAACCGCTTTCATTAATCGTCCTTTCAAGATGAGTGATAGTAAGATAAACGTACACCAAAATGTAACTTAATTAAGTTAGAGAGGACCCACCATATCCAAAGTCTACAGAAGTCGATGGTTTCCCGCAACCATATCCCCCTCAATATCCTGGTAAGAACAATTGTTTGTGTTTGGACTATCCAGCACTATTTTGATCAAGCTAAGTTTAGAAGTATTCCAAAGTTTTTATGCAGACCAGTCTATAATTTGTGGACTACTCATGGGAGTTAGTGAAGTGTTCTTATTGTCAACCAAATAATATGATCGAAATAGGGTTGAAGACGCCACAGTGTTATAAATTAGTATGAGGAATCAATAATAAAAACATAACCGTAAAATAACATTAGGAACTGAAACTAGGGTTTCCATCACGAGCCATACCAAGTATAGTGCCAAAGTCTAATTTAGTCATATGTATGGATCGATTGCGCCCCGAAATACAACAATCGTTACCTTAGGTATGATTGGTTCGTCGATGGTTTACATCCTCCTGACAAAAAACCACCTGAATTTTTGTGTCATGTTTCTGGTCTTTATGGTTCATTATACTCATCTGACAATATATTTAAAGTTATTTTATTAATCAAACTCTTAAGATTTCACTCTTAGAATTATAGGACTAGGTGACATAACTGTATATCGATCAGATCTTCTAATTTAGAATCCGATGAGCACAAAGATACCGTAGATTTTATCTTCGATTCATTTAAAAAGACATACTGATCATGGTCAGATAGTAATAACTGCCATTTTCGTTCAGACTTTGATGTTGACTATGATTACCGTTTCTCGGAGGACTACGATAGATCACAAAGTCCTTAATGATTCATTCAATCTATCATCAACGTCAATTTTCTGAGTCTTAATACGATGTAAGGGCACCTTTCCAAGCATAAAGAACATATCCGCGACTAGTTTATGTGATACAACTCTCTACATTTATGTCATCATCTTCTTAATCATAAGTTCATCAGTCTATGCCTCCTCTCAATTTTTTTTCTTCAGAACACTGTAGTCTCCCATATTGTTATCATTCTGAATATCATAATTACAGAGTCATGGTGTCGGCATTGTCATATCCTCCTATGAATTATGTATCATCAAGATATATGATATAATGTATTAAATATTTAGAGCACGTTTGCTAACAAATATTTAAAAGCTACTCAAAATTTAACATGAAATAATACATTAACCACATAAAATACCCCAACACTAGAAACCTAAGTTGATATATTTTGTTTACATTCTGAAAGCTTCGTTTACAATTCGTAGTCTCATAAATATCGTAAAACGTAGAATTAATAATCAATAAATAAGGCGCAGCAACCTTTCAAAGTGAATAATAATTTTTATATACCTAATGCCTGTTTTTATAGTGTATGAGAAACAAGTAAGTTGCTTGTGCTCAATTTTCTTTAGGTAACAGAAAACTATACTAGGGGAGTTAATATTTCTAATTAGTGACAATTTTTCTCAGTAAAATAGCAATCAGATTCATAATGATTTGTTTTTATCTCCATGTTTGGACATTTATGAATGGGCGAGCAGGTTTTTAAACAACAGGCAAACTTCTTACTTACGTTTAATTTCTTACTTGCCTAAAAGTTTTACTACCCATCAAAAACTAATAACCATTCCACTTTGTATACCTGCTAAACGAATTTAAAAACTAGAATACAAACAAACATGAGCAAACTACAACATCAAATAGTTCAAGTCAATAGTAAAGGACTGTGAGAGAGTTCTTCATCAAATTTGTTCATGGACTTCTGCTGCCAAAAGTTGTTTATAAACAGAGACAAAGTTACGAGTTAGTTGAGACTACCTTTACCCAGTTTTTCAAGCATTCATTGGTTGATCTAAACAATGCACGATTGAATTTCACTGACGCAACCAGTCACTAAAATACTGTAAAATTAAATGCCTGTAAAAGTAATGTCCCGTGAAATATTTCATGAGGAGTTTATTAGGAGATCTATACTTTTGTATGAAGTTCATCAGGGTTTTTTTGAAATTCGAAAAATTCAAAGTGATAGTTTTTTCAGGATTGTATTCAGCAAAGCTTCTGTTTAATCCTAAATAACCAGTAGATTCAACAAATCAAAGACACCTGGGCCTCTTAGTGAAGACCTCATAATGTACGCATTAAATATAAGTAATGACCCTGTACGATATCTTTAAAATATTTCCAAACTAAACTGCTTTTCCTATCGATCACATATCAATCGATCTTCCTTTAATTCTTTTTTGATTAACTAGAACATTAAGATTTGACTTTTTTAGTTAACTGTATACTATAGATAGAGGATAATGCAACGAGTCCCTCACTTAACTTTTCTTGGATGTTTCATCAACCCCGATGAGTAGGTGTTGGGTTAAATCTCAGAGCTAAATCAAAGGACTTGGTTTCTGCCAATTTATTTCGCTTGGGACATGGGAAAGATATTCGTTCGGTAACCAAAGCATCATTAATCCGTGTAAAAGCTCCTTTTTTCTGATCTGCCTTTTAAACATGGTCTCTAGGAGTACGGAATATTCGTAAGTTGCCAGTGTTGTAAAGGATAACACACGCGGGGTCAAACAAATGTATTTTAATACACATTTACAGAATATCTTGGTAAACTCTGAAAACTATTAAATAATTCCTTCGTTTGTAAAATATTTGTATTTCATCATGTACACCTTGGGCGCATTGCTTGTATGTGTTAAAACCACTAGTTGAGCAATACCGATGTCAGATGCAGAACACTAGGTAGAGATAAAAAGTTGATCCATGAAGCCATGACCCACCTTTGAGTGAAATGGTCGGGATATGCACCACCTACCTTTAACGTTTGCTTACCTCAACACTCGACATCTGTCATTTCAGGAGCAAGTTTGAATAGAGTTAATAATTCTCGGACCAACATATGGTTTTATTCTATTAATCTGATGATGCCTGGAGTGGGCCGTATTTGTCGATAGATTCCCATACTCTAGGTTTTGGAATTATCGTGACCAGCGTAGAAAGCGCCAGGTAATTAGACCTAGAACCAGTTGTTATGGCACAAAACATTCATTCTTTGTCTTCTTTTAGATGTTGAATCTAGGAACTGTCCCAAACGTTTCACCCACTAAGTTCATTCTTTATTCTCAAAAATATGGTTGATGCCTATCGTTTTGTAATAACTTAATCTGGCTGTGACGATTTGATGTTGGAACCTTAATCTATGCACATATGTATCAAATTTTACTCCGCTAATCACAGACTAGAAAAAGTAATTGCTTCGTCATAACATTACACGTTTTTTGTTGACTGCTAATGACACAGCGTAAAAATAGTGAAATTTTATTTATATTCATCGCGTAGTTTGTTCGGTGTATAAATTTTTGCTGTGCTCCTGCTCATAGCCAAATATGATCGCGTTTACTTAACCTAGTTTACAAAACGTCTCAAAATACCCTGGTACGGCTGAGGTTGGTGCGAGTCCATTCTCCCCCTCATAATTCTCTTACATGAACACGAATATACAGCCACCGACATGGAAGTCCTACTCAATGCCTTCTTGCAACGGGGGTGTTGTTTAAGAACTTGAGAGGATAAATGGCAAATTTTTGGCTCCTTACTCAGATTGGTGAATACAAAAGATACACCTAGGGCAGTTAGAAAACCTTGATTCTAACCCAATGTTGTACATTGGCTCCAGGATCATGAAGGAATCAATGGCATATGAACTTATTGTTGGTCACCGGCTACCATGGGAATGAGTCTACTTATGTTGCCCCACTGACTTGTGGATTAAAAGTCCAAATCAAAAACTCACTGAGTGGCACCCTAAGAAAACAACCTGCTTTGGTTTGGGCACCCAGTCAGTAACTCATTCCTGACAAATTCGACTGATGAAATGTGGTGAGTATATATTCGGTGTCCCCTTGTAAGAATAATTATGTATTTGGATCAATAAATAAATGAGATTTACAAAATGATAGGTCTCGTTCTCAATTCAAACTTGTATTACGCATACAATTCTCAGCTTTAATATACCCATATGCTGCCTGTAAAGTGAAACAAGAGATATAGGATGAGTTAAATCAAAACGATGCTTGCGTATTTGCGAAAAACCAAACTAAATTCATCAGACAAATAATGGCTTGACTATATATGCACGTGACCGCAGTTATAGGAAATATTTTGTACTGACTTTCCACAGGCAAAGCATGATTAGGGCTGATTTCTTCAATCATGTTCCAAAAATGTTATTCCTTTGCAAAGTCGATAAGTAGCTGTTTTCCAACGCTTTTGCACTTGATTTCAGTTTAGTGTGACCATTATTTTCAAATTATTTTCCTGTTCGTCATAACTACCGACAACAATTTTTTTATTATATCTGTTCTACCCAACAATTAGTGTGCTTTGTCACACTCGAGATACAGTACTAATCAGCAGTTTTGTGTACAAATATGCAATTCACGATAGGACCAACTTACACTTCAGAATTCTGCAACATATAAGCTTTTCGCTCATATATAACTTCGGCACCTTGAAATAAACACTTGTTATATCAGGTAAAAAATTATCAGCAGTTTTCAAGTTTAACTACATTATTGTACTAACGATTTCACCCTGAACTATAAATTACTTTGTGAGTATATATATGATCAATTTTCTCAAGTTAAGAATAAGAATTTCAACAGAAACGTTAAAGTCAATGTTTCAGTCAAGTGTCTGTTATCAAACCTTACCAAAACAAATCATGTTCATTCACTGATGAACTGGTAGACTTGTTTCATTTTTAGAAATTCTATCATACGAATTAAAGGAAATGCAGCAAAAAAATAAAAACTGTGATATGCTGTTTTTAGTTAAAATATTCTACTAAACACATCAATGTTTCTAACCATCAATCTCTGTTTTTACAGACCCCAAAACTTTACTATAGAACCAGGAAAAACAATTATTGGATCCTTGTTCATAAGTCATCACTTGATATTACTACCCCAAAGATTTCTTCTTTCAAATTAGATACAATCACACTTCGTTCATTTTCCTCAGATATCACTTGTACAGAACTCATCAAGAACCAAATTGTATATTTATTGCAACCAGTTATGTACTTTATCCATTCAGTAACTAAAATGAACAAATTTTAAACTTGTTTTAGATACGGTAATTTCGGAACAGCCTTGTCCAGTAATCACCGATTCACATTTTGCTCCTGGACCAGATCCAGTAAATACCATGTGTTCATACTGTCATAAAGATATAACAACTGTTGTGACCTACAAAATAGGTATATTAACATGGGTGGGATGTTTCGGGATTTTTCTAGTTGGGTAAGTCTTGTCATACTTGTAAATATACATTTATGCATATCATATTTCACGCATATTTCGAGATTATCAGGGAAATTAGCTACATAATTTCGAAACACACAGTTACTTTTATACTTAACGGAAAAGTATCAAGCAGATGAGAACTGAGAGCATATATTTCTCTTTTGAAATTAAGATTCAACGTTATCTGTACATCTAAAATAAGATTATTATGCGTTTTTGAAAATTAACTCTCACACAAGTTCCTCTCAACTAATCAGTGATGAGAAACAGAAAGCCTTCAAAAATCTCTAATAACTTTTGTATCACGTTTCACGTACCTCTGTATTTAAATTACACCGAACATTCCTGTCATCCAAACATCTAAAACAATCGGAAATCTCTTTAATTCATTATCCTTTATCATTGGTAAGACTGAATAATCAATCTGATATCCTTCTCAAGACCACCAAGCAGACAACGATGAAAATATATGTCAGGAATTATTTGAAATACATTATTTTCATTATTATATGATTCTATAAACTGTAAAATCTCATGAAAATAATATGATGAAAGTTACTTCTTCAACATAATAAACACAGATCATTTACAATGATAAAAAAGTCTTCTGGTTTCAAATTCATCTGGGTAGCTGTTATGCCAGAAAATTGTATGGAAATCAATTTATCTAGTTGATAAAAACAACTGAACTAAGCAATTAACCATCGACATATAACTGAAGCATAACAAATCTAGTTTTATTAACTTGCTAAACTGTTTTTTAATCCAGTTTAAAATTCACAATCTCTCACGTCAGTTTATTACTATCATTCAAGTATTTCGTCTCCCTTGTACTCGTTCATTCTATCTCTATTTCGTAATGATGAAATAATTTCAAGATAAATAGTTATTTATCATGAATGTATTATTTACTTGTCTAAAACATAATCTTTAAAGTATACATAACTGTATATTTATCCTGGGTCCTTTCATTAAAAATTTAAGTTACTTTCATAACCTTATACTATCGAAGTATATTCTTACTACTGTAGAAACAAAAGAATTAATTCTCAACCTTATAAATTACCTTATAAAACACATGAATACTTTTACAAACATAAATCACTATATATATATATATATATATAATATATATATAAATGACCATGAAGTTGGTTGCAGTTCTGTGATTATAAAAAGTTTATTTAAAATTAATATTTGGTTAAGTGAGTGACTTTTATCGAGATTTTGTATATTTTGAGGATAATTTTTATTACGATCTGAAACCAGCTGAATAATCATTAAAATCCTAGAACAATTGAAAGTTGATGACAATCTTTCAACAATGAACAATCAAACCTCCATATGACACATAAATTGGGTTATTTATCATATTATTCGACTACTGAGCCATTTTTCAATAGTTCATATTCCCAATAAGTTCATTTTACCATTCAATGATCTAATCCTTATATGAATAACTGCATCGCTTTCAACTTTTATAACTCTATGTATTTATGCTTCGCGAGAATGTGTAAAAAAATACATAATGAGCTTAATCACTCTTAAGAAGTACTAGGTTTTTAAAGGGAACATTAAACCATCAAGTTTAAACTAGAAAACGTTTCCCTTCTTATTCACAAACTTTTCAACTGTCATAATGGATGAGACGTTTTTAGTTTATAAGAAACCCGTAATCGCAAGTAGTTTAAGTATGTAGGTCCATCTATTTTAATATAAAGTAAAGATTTATTGTGCTGTATAGAATATGTTTTACTGAAATCCCACACAGTTTATAAAGTATAAGTGGATTGATAAAACTATTCGGAAAAAATCGACAATTGAATCAGCATTTAAACGTATTCAATATTTGTGCAATTGATAACCAAAGATCATCTGAAAAATAAATGATAATGACAATTTCAATACGAAACTAATCTTATCGTATAAAATAATAGAACTTTAAACCATGAATGATATTTCACAGTGAATTATAGCATTTATGAATGAAAATAAAATGATTAATATTATTCTAAAATTTGTAATCCATTCACTTCATCTCTACAATGATAGTCAAATTCTCATCTAATATCGATAGTGTAAGACGAAGATTATCTGATAATCTTTGTCTTATTACGCTATCGAAATTTATCAAAGGGACTAATTGCTTTTAATCTCATCTAATAGTTTGATTCTCATGGAATATGTGATATACTATCGTTTTATAAAATTAGATAACATACCTGACTAATTCATCCCTTCAATTATATCATCATTCTGTACAAATTTATTCAATATTTAAACCGCTCTTCTATAATACTTCGAAATTGTCATTTGTGAATGTTATTAATGCAACGAGCATCCACGATCCCGCCTCTCGAGATTCGAACCCAGGACCTATCAGTTTCGTTCGTGAGCGCTTAACCACTAGACCACTGAGCCGGCATCCAACAGTGTTAATGTCTCATAATAGGACGAAACAGCCGTCCAGTGCTTCTAGGCTTTCCATGGGGGTCTAGTTTCAATTGATTCATGATCTCAACTATTAACATTCATAAGCGAAATATATTTGCAACTTCATGAATGTTGATTTTTACCCAAAAATTTGAGTTTTAATACATCATTTTCTAAACAAAATACTTTATCACATTAAATAAGAATAATATATTTGTAAAATCTCAGCGAATGAATTTGAAGTAAATCCAACGTTTCGCCTGGCAATCTGGTCCAAGCTTTTTCAAGGATGTATTTCCTCTCATTCTCTGAGATATTACAAATATATATTCAATGTCTTACATCAACTCGGCGCCCAAATACTGTTAAACTATTCGCTCTAATGTAGAAGAAAGTTCTTATATAAAAAACTTTATCAGTTAAAACAAAACGTAATACGATCCCGTTTTTATTATAGATATCATATTCATTAAGTTGTTACATGTTTTAACGTAATTGAAATCAAAAATAATAGAATAAAATCATAGTATCTATCATCTTCTTTATTATTTACCCTTGTACATCATGTAAAAGAATATCGTAAACTGTCAATTGCTTTCTTCTTTACGTAGATTATTGTATAGATTTTCAGTACCAATAAAACTACTTTCATCATATATCAGAACATTTAATTAAATTTTCACATGCTTTTATCAACTGACAAAATGCTTTTTTCTCTAAACATATAATTCCACTAGTAGCTC
This sequence comes from Schistosoma rodhaini, assembly GCA_944470415.2. Taxonomy (NCBI): domain Eukaryota; kingdom Metazoa; phylum Platyhelminthes; class Trematoda; order Strigeidida; family Schistosomatidae; genus Schistosoma; species Schistosoma rodhaini. Next base: position 52,331,071 of record OX104044.1, read on the forward strand.
ATATTCTCTCAAAATTTTATACTAACAACCATTTAATTGATTAATTATAAAAGCTGGTCTAGAGTTAAATTATGTGATATAAGATATGTGAATTAAATGGTTAAGCTTTTGTTTTAATCCAATAGATCGTGTAATACAAAAGCAGTATACAATTAAACATTCATAACAAACGGTAAAAGTTAATTCTTATTAGATTAGTAATAAATAGTAAGTTAGTTAGTTAGTTAAAAAGAAGGGAGTTTATTATAACTACCTACATTTCTATCAAAAATAATAATTAATCATTTTTACATATTTATAAAATTTCATTTAAGAAAATTAGATACTTCATGTATTAAAAATACTAGACAAATTGCTTTGTTTTAATTCATTTGATGAAACAACAACGACACACACACACACACGCACACAAATAACTTTAAATTAGCAAACAATCATGTGTTTTAAAGTATTTCAAGTTTTCACTTAACATTCCTCCTAGTCTCAGTTTTTTTTAAGTACTAAGCTAGTAACAAAAATTACACAAATTATTGATTTTAAAGTGAATTCAATTACATAAGTAGTAAATAAACATTTGATTTTTATGTTCCTCAAATATTTTATTTGTATTATTATCACATTAACAAATATTGTTTTCTTCATAATAATTAACGTGAACTAAAAGTTTAACTATATGGAAAAGTTACAGAAATTAAAGACGATATAATTTCAGTTATTATGATTACTAATGATTGTAGTAGGTTCACAAAAACATACGAGCTGGGAAATCATAAAATGGTATCAATTCATTAAATTATTGAATGTTGGATTGAGCTCTGTAAATAAGTGTTGCAACTCACTAGATAATCATTTCATATACTTAGAGTCCTCAACTTATAATTCCAGAAAGTGGCTGTAATAGTTCAGATATACTCAAATTCTTATTTTTCACTGAAAATATGAGCATTGAAGACATTCCGAATCCAAACATCGTTCATACTCTTTGAACTATGATTTCTATGTTCATTTTCAACCCTAATTATTATCATTATTTCAACTCTTCCGTACTAAATATCTGTAATTCTCTTTTAATACATTGATATGAAGTGTCAAAAAACTTAGATCGATAACGTCTGATTGGAAGTATTTACATAATGATAAAAGTAAACTCACCAATAAAGTCTCATATTTCATGGAGTTCATAGTTAAATCATTTTCTCTGTTGTAGCCGGATATTCATTGATTCAGCTTAGCGAGTGTTCATTTCATTATTTTAAGGAAACATCACTATATTTGTAAGTAAAGATGGATAGTGGCTAGCAGTGGAATCCAGGACGCGCGTTTCATCCTATTTGGGACTCATTAGCTGTATGTATCTGCATCTCAGAGTTGATGTTCACTCTGGAACTTGAACCCATTATCTTTCGCTTCAAAAGCCATCGCGTTATCCACTCAGCTAGGACGAAACGAGCGTCCTGGATTACACTGCCAGCCACTATCCATCTTTGCTTATAAGTTTTGTGAATTAAGGCTATATCGAGGCAATACGCACAGTATGCACATGTGCCAATAAGAGACTGATCAATTGCGGTCCTAAACATCAATGGGAAGATTCAAACAAATAATACCAAGTGAATTATTATACTTGGTTCCTTCTAATAAACTAGAAAAAGATAGCAAACAAACAGTATAAATGAAATTATATGAATTTATACTCAATAAAACTTGATTATTCATCAAGATACAGAAATGAATTGATGAAAAAATATATCGCTCGTTGTATTGATATCCATTTTCAAAAATAAAAGATAGCTTTTTGAATGTTACCAGCTTGTTTGATACCACTTTAAAATACCTTCATTTACAAGAATATATGTGAATAATCTGTATAGTTTCCATGAAACTATTAAATTTGAACATTTTTATACATATCAGTTTACTTTATGACAAAATTACCAAATAATCACCCTAGAAACATCACAGTTCTGTTTTTAGTTTTGGAATACCGGACTAATAGGTAACAACTAAAAACAGTTTATGCAAAGTGTGCTATACTATAAAAATCTAAGTGTGGACCAACAAATACTGATCAACTTGACAATTATATTGAGATCTAATGGTTTCAAGTATGATTTCGTGTATGATCTTTTCTGGACATCACTGAGATGCTATAAACCACGACAAATAATCATTGACCAAACGTTCGTTAGCCGACATCAGTTTTCGACAAAACCTGTCTTAAAATAGACGCACACACACAACCTCTTTTAACCTTATAAGGATCTAAAAATATCAATTAAACATGGGTGGAAGCGACGGAAGACTTTTTATTTTAAAAACGTCACTGATCGTAGAAATTTCAATCGACAAAAAATGACTAGTTGCAAAATTATTTCGATAACCAAGTAGTCAGATATCAAAATGAATATTTTCTCAGATTTTTCCTTACAATAATTTTGTGAAATGAACTCGTTGTTCACAATGGCTACAATACTTCTGAGGATAAAACAGATTGAGTTACGTATATTTCAGTAAAACTGTGTTCGTATGAACATTCTAGATAAAAATTATAACTCTTCAAATCTAATATAAAGAATATTTAACTTTCAATAAAACTAACAAAACTGAGTAACTAAACCATTATTTGAATATTCGACCTTTAGTCACATATTTTCGTTAATAACTTTAAAACTACAAACCTACGTACATTAACATAGATGGCACAGTGCTTTAATCTATTCCACATGTTTAAAATACTGAACTTACCAATCACTGAAGGATTGGGATAAAAGCTTTCTGTCGAATGATTACTTACTTACTTTACTTACGCCTGTTACTCCCAATGGAGCATAGGTCGCCGACTAGCATTTTCCAACACACTCTGTCCTGGACCTTCCTTTCTAGTTCTATCCTATTTTTCTTCATTCTCCTCATGTCCATCTCCATTTCTCGGAGTAATCTGTTCTTTGGTCTTCCTCTTCTCCTTTGACCTTCAGGATTCCATGTGAGGGCTTGTATTGTGACTCAGTTGGGTGATTTCCTCAATGTGTGTTCTATCCACTTCCAGCGATTCTTCCTGATTCCATTCTCCATTGAAATTTGGTTCGTTCTTTCCCACAGTAGGTGGTTGCTGATAATATCTGATCAAAGGACATTCAGTATTTTGCGTAGACAACTGTTAACAAACACCTGTATCTTCTGGATGATGGCTTTCATAGTTCTACAAGTTTTCGCCTCATACAGTAGAACTGTCTTGACATTTGTATTGAAAATTGTGACTTTGGTGTTGGTTGACAATTGTTTTGAGTTGCAAATGTTCTTCATTTGTAAATATGCTTCTCTTGCTTTGCCGATCCTCGCCCTCACATCTGCATCAGATCCACCGTGTTCATCGATGATGTTGGCCAGATATGTAAAGGTTTTCACATCGTCAAAAGCTTCTCCGTCAAGTGTAATTCGATTGGTGCATGTCGTGATGCATCGGAGAATCTTGCTTTTCATTTTGTGTATATTGAGACCTAGTGCTGCTGAGGCTGCTGTTACACTGGTCGTCTTCTCCTGCATTTGTTGTTGCGTGTGTGATAGAATGATGTTTAACATTTATTAATCTATTCCACCGTAATTAATTTAAGGTTATACCATGAAGCATCTCAAGTAGTTGGTTTATAATGAGTATTTTGTAATATTACTCCAATCAGTCTTTGAATAGATTATAAATCTATGCAGTCCTGTAGGCATAAAACGATAAAACTTTTACTGTTCAAACTAGCATTCAACTTCAAGTTTCATTATTTCCAGACACATATGATAGATAATCAAGCTACCTTGACCAATGGTATTTTACACTAACATTAACCAGTTTACATACATTTTTAACCTCATAATTAAACTATAATAAGAATATTATCAAGTGAAGGATAATTAATCTATTTATTTTTCAAAAACCCGCTCATTGTTTCTATTAAAACCAATTCAAATTGTAAGCAGTTTCCGTCAACTTTATTGATATTTTTTGGTATAATAATTTATTTAATGATAATTATTATGTTAATTAATTTTTTGAATTTTAATTTTAATAAAACAAACAAAATTTCACTAATCTATTTCGTTTTACTTTTTCATGGATTCTAAGAAAAAAACTTTTTTTTCAATGAAAATTACCATTTAAATAAATTTTTGAAGTTTGCGTCAAACATTAAAACACAAATTTAAAAAGAGGTATTTTTTTATTTTTAAAACAATAATGTCAATCAAGCAATTGCATGTATACAAATATGAATAAAAATAATGTCATATAATGCACTTTCAACAAAAATAACTTATTCACTGCCAATCATTGACTCATAAAGTAATTTAAGTCAATGATATATCATATGACTACTACATTTTTATAAGAAGAAAACAATAATGTAATGTAGTTTAATGAAAGTGCAGTAAACAAAAACACTAGTGGAGATAATAGAACCCATCTTAACACACAATCACGAAACATCTTACTAAAATTTGAGAACCAAACAGTAAATACTTAATTTGCAGATTATCAATCAAACTAGACTGTTCCTTTGTAACTGTCTTCACTGACTTCACTATTCCTCCATCTCTATGCTAATTGCTTTCTGTTTCTGTTCTTTTCCTCTGAATCTCCTAATCTTCTGCTGCCAGATATTCTACTCCTGACTCACAATGTATACTACTTATGTCGATATAAGTAGAAAACTTAAAATTATGTAAGGTATATCGACTAACAATGAGAATACCTGTTTAGCTAATACTTTATTGAATTTAACATAACAAAGGTATTTAATTTTTCAACTCAGTAATCTTGAATCTATGGATCCTATTGGATGCAGGATTTTAATCAGTGGATAAATATAGGTTCACATAGATAACATGCTTATCGATGTACTTTTAATACTTGACTTATCAATGTAATTCTGTTAATTTTATTAACATCCAACAATCCATAATTTTGAGAGATTACTTGGTTTTTCAATTTACTTTACTGAAAATTTCATAATTATGTTACCTAAATGTATTGACATGAATATCCCCTAAGGTTGAAATCAATAATAAAGTCTTGTGACGAGCTTCTAATAATCACGAACTGTACATAACTCTGCTTATTGTTTTCACTTTTTTCAGCTAAGTTTATAAACAATCTCGTTGATCAATTTACTCAAATTATCTAAGTAAATCATTTAAAAATACGATTTTTGATTCCAAATAGTGTTTATTACTCAGGATGTAAACAGTCTTCTTTTGATCTAATGCACATTTTTAATAAATTTAATAGAATCTCTGTACACGTAATCATTGGTTTTACACAGTTGTTCTTGGTCAATTAAGAAAAATAGATGTTTCGTCTAGGTTACATGACTGGTCACATTTTTTAAACATTGAAAAGCTTGATACAACATATATAGATAAAAACTTTGTTTTCAAACAAATACTCATCAGGTTATATATACCCTTATGTGCTATATATTATCAGAAATATTATATCAGTCATGGCTTAATCAAGCCCAAAATATGAATTTGTTGAACAGACGATACACTAGTCGTCATTAATAAGAAGTAACTGGTAAGTACCTTCATTATGACCTAACACGCTTACGACAACTTGACATTCATAATGGTTAAGGGATAGAATATTATATGCTTTTACCACCAGTATAACCTCAGAGAAACTGTGGAAACTGTTGTGTTAGAAACCAACTCACACAGATCAGTCGCAACTACTAAAGCAATAAAACAACAACTAACGAAACCAACTACGTGTAAGCTTTATTCAAGAGAGAAGGGATACTACATTACATATGCAATATGATGAAGTGATGAAAAATATTTAATGATATTTTGTCAAAAAAACAGTGACTAGTGTGACTTCATTGGAAAATGTTTATCAACCTCATTAAAAGGAATAAAACCAAATTTGTAAATGAACAAACGGATCATCCTACTGCATATGAAGCATATATTGGAAATTACAACAAAATTATTGAGGGAGATTGAAAGAGACGTAAAACGTAAGTCAGTTAAGTCACCCCAACCAATCTCATACAGACCAAAGAATGAAACGACGAAAGAAAAACACTGAAGATCACCATAAAATAAATTCCACCTATTGTGAAAAACACGACATCGAATAGATTGATCACTCTTCTCATTTTTCTCTGATTAAACACATACTAGCTACTTAACTCCATGATATATTCCCGCCCATATCAATGAACGTAGACTATCATGGACTTACATTTAACTTGGGAAATGTCGAAACCTTGGATATAGGGAATACAAAGTAAATCAGTTAGTTTTTGAAGCTTTGCATTCAATTCAATAAGCAATAAAAAACATGAAGAAATTAACCCAATTTCTTAGCCAATCAGGAATGATATCAACAACTATAGGATCCGAAATTAAGTCACAGTGGAAAACACTAAAAATATAGATTCAGACAATGAGTTGACAACAACCACTCAAAATCATGGTCAACGGAACAAGCTGTCAGTCATACATAGAGACATGTGAATAGTTTACTTCTATCAGAAATTTATACTGACAACGTTGACGAGAATGACAATATAAACTTCACAATAAGATCACCCAACCCAAAGAATGGAAATACACTTAAATAATCTACTTAATTGACAAATCTCCCCTTATGATAATAATTTCTTCCGATATTATTCACTTAATTTGTTTTTTGTCGAGATCAATTAATAAAACTCAGGTAGTTTTAGTAAACTGAGTAAAGATTTAATTTTATCCAATAGTACTTTTGTTTTAATTCAGTGTGTTAATTGTTAATTATAATTTAAGTTTATTTTCAGTGTGGTAGTTTTCACATTAGAACAGTTATTCGATTTCACTATATCGTTCATTTAGTTTAGTGTTATTCGTATGGATTTTATGTGAGATACGCTGAACAGTACATCCAGCAATTCAGTGCATTGCACCTATAATGTGGTATTCCTTAGTCAATAATCGAAATTGTGTTGAATCAATGAACAAATGGTCTTCTTTGTAGGTTTTTTCAGTATTGTGGAGATTGTAGTGGTTTCCGGTTTCAAGTATGACAGCACTCCAACGATTACAAAATGTTCTACTTTAACTTTAGTAGTAAATCTATGGAACTTTGAGTAAACTTACGAATTTCAAAGATATCCCTTTAGTGCCGCAAATAGCAATATTGATGAAAAGTTATTTTAATCGTATCTAATAAACTTTAAGATAGGATTATTTTGTGAAATTGAATGGAAAGTTATTCCTATGGCTCTGGCTACTGATTAAACAATTCAGTAGTAATTATAAATGACATTTCTGACTTTATTAGAGGATTAAAATCTCATATTAACCATAAATATATACATCTTAAAGGATATAAATGCTTATAGTTTATGTTCAAGTTTCTCACTATAAACAAATGATGGATATGTTTAATAGTGATACTAAGCACCTTGTCATGTAACTAACGTCAAATGAAGTTAAATGTTATTAGTATGAATGAAACACTCGACATATAAGCCTTATACTTGAATTTATATAAAAAAAATTCCCCAATAAATACGAGATACAGGTACATCCAGCTGACAGGTTCAAGATAAGACGAAACACACGTACTATATTCCACTACTAACCACCATTTTTCCCTATTTAAATGTATTAATTAATTGTTCCAATAAGACTTATCCAGGCATAAGCAATTAGTATATGAATGGATTTTCGAAAATAAATGAAATCGACCAATCAGAAAAAGTTTGCTTACAACAAACTAATGAGATATTTTTCTCAAAATTCACCGTAGCTAGGGCCAAATGAGCTACATATCTTTCATCATCAATCTTCCTTATTATCTATTCAGAATAATGTTTTCATGACTTTTTTCAGCATTTACTCGTTATAAATTAATTGTGGGTAAACACATAAGTAAAGTAGTTATTGAATCACATCATCTATTCCTTCAAACTATACAGGCACTTAAAAACGGAATGTTGTTAGCAATACAGGTTGTTCCAATTGAACTAAACTAAATATGAGTAGAACGTGTGGTCTATTCTCCTGGGACGATCAACAGTAAACCCTGACATAGCCAACTCACAGAATAAACTTAGAATTTAAGCAGTAACATTTTACTTTATAAAATATTAATTTATGATATTTAAATAAATATGCCAGCAACAAAACATTTCATTTATTTTTTTTCTAACATTAGTGGAATATTCGGTTGCTGTCTTATACCATTCTGTTGTGATTCCTGTAAAGACGCTGATCATCGTTGTCCAGTATGCAACCGTAACTTAGGTTTATACCGTCGCTGTTAGAATCGACAATAAAGTAAAATCAAGTTTATCAGTCAATCTTCATTGACATTACTTTTTTATAAAGATGATATTATCATTCATAAATTTTTATTTAGTACATTATCTATGGTGTTAACGATTCAATTTTATTCCGAGGCAAAGGAAGTAAAGGGGGATCGAATGTTGAATTTAATCATGGTCATTAAAAATTTTTCATGAAACAAAAACTGTGATTACTGATTTAAATGTAATAATATTTGAGTTTTCTTTCAATTGCTTTCAATTTACTAAAACGTGTGGTGTACCTTTTAAAACATATCAGGGGAGATGGATGTCTAGATCTCATTAGAAACATAAAGATGAAAGAAATAAAGTTTGCCATGTCAACTAACTGGTCATAATCAATGTAGGGCCTGATACAAATATCGATTGCTACAGGATTTTATATTACATTGGTGCTTTGAAATGAAATCAAAATGAACTGTATAAAAGAGAGAAGAAAATAATAGTTATGTAAACGACACATCGACCAAATCTTAGAATAGGGTTTGCGAATTGAGAATGTATTAATCAAATAGAAGGTTCAACTTCAAAAAGAAAACTAACATTTAGAAGAAAATAAAAAATGGATAGATTGGCACAATCACTATCGATTTCGAGTTATTTTACAAAGTATCCAACCACTGATAAATTTTGTCACGTGTACTTCAATCAGGACGTTTATTTCTGCCTGCCACGTCCTCTACTTGATTACCCCTAATACGGTAAATGGCTTCAACACTCGAACGCCTAGAACCCACAGTCGCTAGTCGAATAGATGGAAGAAGGTAAAAGAAGCATTTATTGAGTAAGTGTAAGAAATCTACATAAAAACAGGTAAATTTATAGTTTTTAGTATAAGCTTTAACATTATTATAATCAAGCCAATCTGCGACGACGAAGTTAGTGCAACCGTCTAAACATAAAATATCACGTTAATATTCTAGAACGATATATCGGATTCAGGATTTATGGAGTCTAATCAGCTCCTTTAGAGACACTGTAGGCTTTATAGCCCATTGTGGATTCCTAACAGCCGTCGTAACACTCTCCAACACCGTTTAGCACTAAGGCTCTGGCTGAAGAATACTAAATAAAAGATTTTATTCGATTTAAGTAATTAGACAGCACAAAATTATTTTTAGAGGTTCAGTGGTTGAAACAGTAAATTAGAAAGACATGGTATTATCTTTTATTAACTTATATTCAACTTTCAGTTCAGTTCTTATATAATCATATATATGTGTATTACTTACGCCTGTTACTCCCAATGGAGCATAGGTCGCCGACTAGCATTTTCCAACACACTCTGTCCTGGACCTTCCTTTCTAGTTCTATCCTATTTTTCTTCATTCTCCTCATGTCCATCTCCATTTCTCGGAGTAATCTGTTCTTTGGTCTTCCTCTTCTCCTTTGACCTTCAGGATTCCATGTGAGGGCTTGTATTGTGACTCAGTTGGGTGATTTCCTCAATGTGTGTTCTATCCACTTCCAGCGATTCTTCCTGATTCCATTCTCCATTGAAATTTGGTTCGTTCTTTCCCACAGTAGGTGGTTGCTGATAATATCTGATCAAAGGACATTCAGTATTTTGCGTAGACAACTGTTAACAAACACCTGTATCTTCTGGATGATGGCTTTCATAGTTCTACAAGTTTTCGCCTCATACAGTAGAACTGTCTTGACATTTGTATTGAAAATTGTGACTTTGGTGTTGGTTGACAATTGTTTTGAGTTGCAAATGTTCTTCATTTGTAAATATGCTTCTCTTGCTTTGCCGATCCTCGCCCTCACATCTGCATCAGATCCACCGTGTTCATCGATGATGTTGGCCAGATATGTAAAGGTTTTCACATCGTCAAAAGCTTCTCCGTCAAGTGTAATTCGATTGGTGCATGTCGTGATGCATCGGAGAATCTTGCTTTTCATTTTGTGTATATTGAGACCTAGTGCTGCTGAGGCTGCTGTTACACTGGTCGTCTTCTCCTGCATTTGTTGTTGCGTGTGTGATAGAAGAGCCAGATCATCTGCGAAGTGTAGATCTTCCAGCTTCATCCTAGCTGTCCACTTTATCTCTTGCTTCCGTACAGGTGTTGACGTTTTTTATAATCCAATCGATCACCAGGAGAAAGAGAAAGGGTGAGAGTAAGCAACCTTGCCTGACACCGGTCACTCTATTTTGTCTTTACCTCGTTCTTCTAATGAACAAAAATTAGGCAGATCAATGGAAATACATATGCAAAGACCAATACGGAATACATATATATTGATTTTGATATGACTTACACTCTCAGCAGTAAGAAAATATCAAACTGATGTACTCATAGTTCTTGTAAAATATTAATATTTAATTATATCTATTTACTGAAACAAATATAAGTAGTACACCTAAAATCATGAAATTACCATTATTCACTACAAAACTCTTGTTAAAAAAAGGAGCCGCGTATTCATATCAAACATCACCTACTAAAACGTTTACAACTCTATTTTTTTAGAATACATTTGCTACACAAAATTTGACTTTCTCATCTTGACACTATCAGTGTCATTTGAACAATAGTTTGGTAACATCACCAGTTAGAACCGACCGACATAGCAATCTATTCCCCTTGATTATCAAGTGGTAATCCTGGAGCAACACGGCGCAGAATCACTGTAACTAGTCACAACGCTTCAAATATGATTAACAGATTTTAGTCAGTGACGATATGAATTAGGTATCATAGTAACCCACTGATAATATGATTAGCTTTATTTTTCTCACTCTACATAGTTATCACTTTTCATACTTTTTCTTTAGAGTAGCAAACTAATTGGATAATATTCAGAAATTCATTTTATTATTCAAACTATTTGAACGTGGTATATTTGTTCTGAACATAACCAAGGCACCATATAAAAAATCGTTGGTCTTTAGGAGACCAGATACAGTTTGGGTTCTCAAATAATTTAAAAATCAGATTATAGTTTTATGTTTAGTAAAATTTATGATATAGCCAAATGCTTTGAGTTTAAGATTCATTTTCATACCCCCTTGACTCACAAAATATACAAATCGTGATGGTGATTATTTATCTCAATTAAAGGTGTTGAATATGAAATTTATGAATTAGTGATAATGCTCAGTTCAATCAATAAAATCACATTCACACATTTACGATTGAAATTATAATAATATCATGACAAGTGACTGAATAAAACGGCTATTTCCAACATACATGGTACTTCGTCGTTGAAAAGTACTATCAGAACAAAGTCAACCATAACACAGAGTTTATCAAATATTTTATGTCAGTTTCAGTCAACTCACGCCTTTAATCTGGATAATGAAGTCATATTTGTCAAATCTACTGTAAAATCAACAGCAAGCAACGAACTGACTCGGTAAATCATATTTTGTCCTCAATGATAAGGTTGATACTTTAATTCCATAATTACAATTCTAAGACCTTTCCATTTTCTCACTAAAACAATTTCCTTGAGTCATATAAACGTCTATAAAAAAACACCCTGATAGATTTGCATATATAATCCCACATTCCAACATCATTTGTTAAAACGTAAGTGATTAGTTTCATAAAAGTTAGACAATGCCTCTATGTCTACTTCAATTTAGTAGATATTGTATATCAGTTAAATATAGATGGACTGTTTAGGTTTATGCTTTTCATTTGAACAATAATTTTAATCGTCAGCTGTTGATCAGAAACTTATCATTTACTCAAACAACCAACAGCAAACAGGAAGCAAAATAGTATATTTAGATCTTCCATTGTACACAATCTCTTTAAGCTACTCAGCTATAGTCTATTGGTTAACATGTTCTTACATTAATTATCTATTGAAAAACCACGATCACCAATAGAATTGACTAAATGAAAAGCGTTGAGACTAGTTTTTCACCATCATCTCTACCAACACAACATTAAATCATAATCCAGTTATCATTGGTGATTAGCTTTGAGATAGGTGTCAATTCAAATTGATTAAATTATTTATTGAAATATCAGAGGCAGTTGTTTCAATTCACAAAGCAAGCTACATTTTGTTTTTTTTAAGTTTACTTAGCATATTCCTATTTATATTAAAGTTCTCATTACTGTGTTTGTTTGAATTATGGCATGTATTCGCATAATTTATACAACGAATCTAACCGTTCAAAAGTTGGTCTAATGACATATTTAGTTTCTGGTTTACTTCTTATCAATCATCTCTGAGTTAAACTTTTAATTTTCTAATTATTGGAATATAAGTGGTTTAACCTTTTTATCCAGAGACAGCATCATCATCAATATAATTTGTAGGCCTTTAGTTCACTCAAATAGAGTGGATTTTACTAGTAGACTGTTAAATTGCAATCTACGATTATAGCCCTGAATGATGTTGTTTCACACTAGACTGTTTGTAATTGTCAACCATTTTGCAACGACATAAAATTCAGTCATGAGCTGTTGCCTTGTTAAAAGAAGACATTTTCTACATACTTCAAACGGAAATGAAATACATATTTTACATGCTGTCGAAAAATTAATGAGCATTCTTTATTCAGTTTTTTTGAATAGTTCTATTTAGCTTACTGTCCAGTAAAGTACAGTATGAGTTTCATAACAATTTTGATTGTTTTTGAGATACCATCAACAGTTGATCGTTTAAACCTATTCATCATTTACATTACTTAGCAGTATTGTGACTTGAAAACCATTTATTTCTGTTTCTGAGATTCTCACGTTTCAGTTTACCGACATTTTTATTTTCCAAACTTCAATTTCTTGTCAGAGGATACACTATATATTTTACAATTTTTTCTAATGAATGAATAGAATCGTCAATAGGTCTATTTATGGTATTATAAAAAGTAAATAGATACTAAATCTACCCAACATATACTGAGATTGCATCAGCTTAATCAAGAACTAACCTAAATAGGTGTGAGGCCACTCAAGTACTCATTTCAGGAATATCAGACGTCTATTTACCGATGTCAACTAAAAACGTTAAATGAACAAGCTGTAAAATTTATACTCTCAGTACTTTCAACATGATCTCTAACAATGAATGTCAAGGGTTTGATCATAGATAGGGAGTGTTTTTAAGTAAATAATATCAATATATCCTAATGTATAGTGAATAAAGCTTTTGTGACTTCAGTTTGGACAATTATTTGACAAGCTAATATATGTTCGAGAATTTAGAAAAATGGAAGAAATGTTGACTGTTTCCGCTGTTGACTCTTTGTATTAAATTGAGATTAAGTATCTACCATAATTCGACAATGTTTCATATGGGCTAACCATATTAAAATATAATGAACGGTCACTTTTCAATTTTTATGATAATATCAAAACAATAAATTCTTTCGCCTTATAAGGATTTTTCACATTAAAAATTCTAAATACACATTATTAATCTTCCTATTAGTAATAATTACAATTCTAAGCTTGTTAGTTTATGTTTAAAAGTCTCAACTTATACTGTCATTTGTGGTTGGAGAAATCGCCAGTAAGCGTATCTGCATTCACCTGGAGTTTTATTAGTCATCACAAATCATTGAAAGTGTTAATATTACCTCTAGTTCTCAGTTGTGAATTGATTCGTTTCTTTTGTATCCACTGAGACTACTGAAATCGATTTCAAATATTCTTCTCACAATGAAGTGAATTGCTCCTTATTTGGATTTTGAGAACTCGGTAAAATAATTTTAGGTACCTTATAGTACAGAGTACACTTTATTTTCATGCTTATTTGTTATTGAGAACAATATCAGCGGTTCAATGATTTCAAACAGAAAAATATGTAGCAACCATCCTTTTATGTAGTGTGTTTGATTTAGTGGACCAATCAGAAATCCCGTGAATAATTGAACGCTGATCAACATTTATGTTATGCCTGAAAAAAGCATCAATATTATGAATCAGAAGTAGACAAACAGACCTAGGTACAAATGAAATTTCAGGCTTAAAATGGTTGTACACAACCACCCTGAACAAGGATTGATGGGCTTATGTGTAACTAGAACCTCAAAAAAATATTGACTGAATCATAACAACATATTGTGATTAAAGTGTCACCGAAGATCAATTCTTAGAAAAGCTTAATCATTTTCTGTAAAACACTCCTGTATTACATGAATAGTGTGATTATTGGCATTGATGATATTAAAACAAGCATACGAAAGGAGATTGTCTCAAACTCTGATGAACCATTACTTTATTGTAACTTTTGCGCTGGCACAATTTGATTATTGACACTTTCGTTGTGAAATACTGAATACTTGGAGTTCAGTTTCCCAAAGTATGCAAATTATAATTAATGTCAATCGGCTTCCTTCATTTGGTGTATATATCATTGAATGTTCACTATCATTTGTACTTTAGTTACCATGATAACCTGTCGGACGAGACAAATTTAACATCGATTAATCTACGATTTACAGGAAATCTAATCCCCCAGGGAGCATCAGCTCTCTTAAAATTATAAATACACATTGCTTACGACCCCTAAAGAGCACGAAAATTAATTTCATGGTTTCCTGTCGACTGCCTCCAACCAACACCTTACATCTCAGTGATCACTTATTTGAAAATATCTCAGTGTAATAGAAGTGAAGTGAACGAAGATTTGGTAGAGAAAACCAATTTATTGTTAAATGAAAAATTACACAGTGGCTTAGTAAGATCTGAAAATGATTCATAAAATACATCGTTTGCAGATCTTCTTTGCGTTGTCCTTTACCTACTCCATTAGACCTCTGATTCTGTTGTTATTTTGTTTGCTCTCTTCAATTCAGTATTCTGTCGTCAGGCATTTCACTTCCAACTGCGGCTACATACCACTTATATCTGTCAGCACTAGTAGCATACAGCAAATGAGGTCAATCATAGCCCTGATAGATTAATGCCAACGCTTAGATCGTACAGATTTTTGTTCGATTCTCTCTAGATGAACACATTAATTCAAGATTACATGAACATTTTGATTATGAGTACCAAATAACACGAAACTTAAATCTGGGATTTCCTATCAGCTGAGTCGAACCATCTAACAATGATACCTAATATTATTACACTGGCAAAACTTTCAATTACCGCATACTATTAAAACTTTTATTATTACCCCAAAAGCGCTATACCACGGGTTGACTTATTATAACTGGAAAATATTTCTAATACGAGTATTACCATTTCATATGAACCACCTCCTGGTCTTCCGATTTCCGAATCGGAACCGAATGTTTATTAGTATTCACTATTTTAAGTACATACTTTCGTACGCATGATTTATGTGCTTTGATAATGAGCACCAAATAGCATAAAATTTAAGTTTGCAGCTTTCTACCAATTTCCTTCCACTACCTAACACCAAAACATAGTGGGTGGAATACCAAATCACTAAGACTAGTGACTACGACTTCATCGATTGAATTAAGCAACCACCAAGAACTAGATAGACTTGACATGAATTGCAACAAATTGATCAATCACATGTATCGATAAATTGACTCCTCGTGTTCTTTTCTTGCATGAAACTGAATGACTGTTATTTTTATATGGTGTACAATGCATTCCATTAAGTATATTTAATTGAATAATTTACTTTCTCAACTATTTAGATGACCATTCACAATCACCAAACATATGTATATGAAAATAAAGGTTAAATAAAGCACAATTGTATTTTAAAACTTCAGAAGAAAATAAACAAATCAGTATTCAAGAGAATCAGAAACACCAAACATATGCTTATTTTAGTTGAAGTGTTAAATATCAATTTTACACAAACAGAAGTATATTAATGTAGTACATGCGTACGTGAGTTCTTAAATATCGCAGTATTTTTTTCAAAGAAAAACAAAAGAATTCATTATGTAAAAGCTAAGTTAGCATGCGGTAATGAAGGATCATAATTTCAGATTACCAGAACAATCGAGAACTCTTTTAATTCGATAATTAATGCAATAACAACAAAAAAACAATCACTAATCCAATTGAATTCACTACTTGAAAAACATTTTGCATCTGAAGCATAAACGGATGCATATGTTCATTAGGATAAATTTGGGAATGCATATGAAATAAGGTTGGCTTAAACCAGTGAATTCGCCATAAAATAATTTCTGTATCTTTTATATTCAAAAAAATATAGAATTTAGCATAGATTTAGTTGATTAAGTTCTTCGGAACATGACGTTGGTTTGTGTAGTATCAAAACCTTATTGTGAACATATATTATCTAGCTTCTATTAATAACTGTCTTTGGTTAGATCAAACCATGTCACCAGACAGAAACTGTGTTTTATTGTTATTAGGAATACAACTACACACTGCACAATCTAAATCTATGTTTATATTCAAGAAAATGGGTAGGTATAGTTGATCGGACCTGATTCATTATCCTATTCTTATAAAGCTCCAAGTGACGTTCTGGTCATCTTCAAAATGCAAAGAAACAGTTTTTTTTTTAATTCGTGTCTTATTTCTATCACTAAACTCATACAATATTTCCTCAAATCGCACTGAGCAAGAATAATTAGTACAAGTGTACCTGAACATGCATACTGTAGTTTAACTTACAGTATACATAAAGACTTACATATTTATAAAACAAATCTCTTCATCGCATTCAAAACTTTCTGAGTTCTTTCATATGACGGTAAAACTAAAATAAATATGGAAGTAATTAAAATATGCTACTTACATCCAAGCAAACGGAACCGTAGAGTCTCAATCTCTTCAATCTTATCAGCAATTGTATCTAAGGGAATAAAAACCAAACATTTTAGTAGCAAAATACTGTAAGCGTAATATACATACTTGATGAGTCCTTTTAGTTAATAATAAAGTCACATGTGAAATTTGTTAAGCTCTCACATAAATATAGAGATTGACATATGTTGGCATAATTGATTAACTTCAAATTATTTAAGTTTCGATTTATAAAGTAGATAGAATATCTTATCAACATCCCAGTCATGACTCTCTGGTTAGGTCTTTTTTGATAGATGCGAATAAAAGTTATTGATCCAGTGGTTTTGCGCATTCCGAAATTTAATAACATTATGTTGTTGTTACATCGTTCATTCTGCAGAAATAATTATCATTGATTAACATTTAATTGCATAAATGTTTATACCTGTGAATAAATACAAATATGAATTCACCTGGTATTGTTTGTTTTTCAATCTTCTCATTGATGTTTAGGACTGCGATTGATCTTTGCTTATAATGCTTGTGAATTAAGGCTATATCGAGGCAATACGCATATTATGTACATATGCCAATAAGAGACTGATCAATTGCAGTCCAAAACATAAATGAGAAGATTCAAACAAACAATATCGATTGAATTCAAACTTTCCCTTTTTGTACAAGCATGTGGCTATCAGGACTCAGTAGCTAAATGGATAATGCGATGGCGTTCGAAGATAACGGTACTGGGTTTGAGTTACAGAATGAACATCAACTCTGAGATACAGGTACATCCAGCTGACCAGCCCCAAATAGGACGAAACACACGTTCTGGATTCCACTGCCAGACACTATCCATCTTGGCCTGTAAATACAAATATGGTTTATCCATCGTTTTACAGCGTTCTCAATGGATCATGTTTTACAGTCAGTTTATTAGAGTTAATCCCAAGTCCTATACAGATATTCCAAATGTGCATAAAATGTTAATTGATTGAAAATGGTCGATAGTAAACCACTAAACCTTGGTTCGTGTTGTTTGGCAATCATCATCAAAATGTACATTTAATTTTGAAGTAACTTGGGCTCCTTGATAGATTCAAACACATTTCACTGATCTGTACAGTATGAAATATTACCACTATTCTATTTGAACTATGACTGACCTATTAGATTGAAATATTTTCAAATAATTGATCACTGAGTATTAGCCAATCTCATATGTGTCTAGTCGTTTTTAGTGCTGATCAAATCCAATCGATCAAGTGGACACGATCACCATTCACTTGAGTTAGCGTGTACATCACAAATTGATCTTTAAAACTAGATCAACATTTAAGTGTTTAAATTAACATTATACTAATCACTCAACCAGTCAATTGTAAATTAAATGTGAACGAATGAATAAGGTTACTTCAAATGAATTACATGTAACCAAACTAAGAGACATAGAAGTATTACGGAACTTCTGGCGTAGTTCATCCTTATTCGAAGCATCTGCAGAAATACAAATGGAACTTTTTAATTCAGAAATAAAAACTATGCAAACTGCTTAATTTGCACAGAACAATGAGAGAATGAAATTAATACTGTGATAGTAATAAAATAATATGCAAAATTAGTAAATAAATGATTTATCAACTATGTAATAACAATTAAGTAGCACATAATTTGCTCATTATTAGAAACGAAATAGAGTGAAACATTCAACAACTCTCACTATATTCATGTACTACATGTAGATAACTTCAAGGACAGTATTCAAATGTTTCATAATAAATACCCAAATCATTCGCTTCTCTAAATATGGATGAAAGTGGTTAGTGAAGTGTTTATCGTAACCGTTAACTAACAATAAAAAGACAGCTATAGCAGCTCACGTATGATTGAGTCTGTTCATAATTAGTTTGGCTAATTCCTTTTGTTAACTTATTTAACGGACAGAGTCATTCGTACAATAACAACCTATTCATATTATTGTGACTTTATTATTCTTGCACTTGTATGAATATGTGTGCTTGAGCATGAGAGAGAGAGAAATTTTAACCCTGTTCACTGACTCGCGCACTCGTTCATTAACTTCATCACTGTCTCGCTCGCTCATTCTTTTCTCACACAACAACAAGTTCCAGGCCTTTCATGATCTACTCAATGGAGAGAGAACTATGTAGAGCAACTGGAAAGGGATAAAAGAGGCAATCACTTCAACATGTCAGGAGGTTCTAGGCCACAAGGAGAACCATCACAAGGAATGGATCACTGTTGGTACACTGGAGTTGCTTGGGTTCAGTGAAACACATTGGACGCAGGTTGAACAACAACGACTAGCTTCAGCATGTAGTATCGTTTGATATGTTAAGCTCATATGCCTTATTCTTACTTCTAGACAAGTCAATTCACCTGTCCATCAAGAGTCATGTTTTCACCTTGTCAACTATTCACTTATTAACCCTGACCATTTTTTTATGAGCGTAGGTGTGAGTACACTTCTTATCCTATTTATCACATGTCTGTCATTTATTCTTGTCTGACTATAAATATTGATTAACGCTTAGTAAAAGTGAGTTGACTTACCCGCCATCTCCAATGCATGTCAATTTTGTTTTGCTCGCTGATATGTACTCATGTGCTCATAACTTTGACAATAAACTGTAGCTGCCGCTTCTCTTTCCCTTCTGATTTTATGCACCGTTAAGATTGGTATTATAACGCTTATCAGGGTTGTAGTATCGGTTGTCATGTTAAGCCCATATACTTTATTCTAGCTTCTGGCCAAGCTGATTCACCTATATATTATGAGTCATATTTTGATCCTGTTAATTATTCGCTTATTAACCTTGACTATATTTTTATATGAGCGTATATGTGTACCCTTTGTATCCTATTCATCATATGTCTGTCATTCATTTTTGTCTGATTATAAATATTGAGTAATGCTTGCCCATAGCCAGTTGGCTTCCCCAACTATCTCCAATACGCATTATCTTTCGCCTCGCTCTCGAGCCATCTCCACTATGCATCAACTTTGCTTCGCTCGCTTATACTTGCTCATGTGTTAACAACTTTCTGGTCTGCATCATTTATCAATAAAAATATAGTTGCCGCTTCCCTTTGCCTTCTGATATTATACACCGTTAAGATTGGTATTAATAACGGTTATCGAAGCGAACTATTGATGAAGTACGGCACTACAAGCAGAGCTTCTGTTATACTCCGGCCATGAACAAGAAAATGCCACACATACACAAGGAGTTGCATTGATGCTGTGCAAACAAGCACAAAATTCACTTATTGGATGGGAATCTCATGAACCAAGGATCATCAAAGCCTCCTTCAAAATAAAGAGAGAGGGTATTACAATGAACGTCATCCAATGCTATGCGCCTACCAACGTCTACGATGAAGACGCTAAAGACCAATTCTACGACAAGCTGCAGTCGATCGTCGAGAAGTGTCCAACAAAGGACCTGATCATTCTGATGGGAGATTTAAATGTCAAGGTTGGAATGGACAACACTGAATACGAAGACGTCATGGGACTACATGTACTGGGAGAAATAAACGAAAATGGTGAGAGACTCGCAAACATATGTGCCTTCAATAAACCGGTGATAGGCGGCACTATATTCCCACACAAACAGGACAGGACAACACTATGGGGACTTCTTCGACACTATGGCGTACCTACCTGAGAAGATAGTCAATATCATACGGAACTCATATAATGGATTAAACTGCAAAATCGTCCATGGAGGACAACTCACTGACTCGTTCGAGGTAATAACCAGTGTCAGGCAAGGTTGCTTACTCTCACCCTTTCTCTTTCTCCTGGTCATCGACTGGATCATGCAGACGCCAACACCTGTAAGGAAGCACGGTACACAATGGACAGCTAGGATGAAGCTGGACGATCTACACTTCGCAGATGATCTGGCTCTTCTATCACACACTCAACAAAAAATGCAGGAGAAGACGACCAGTGTAACAGCAGCCTCAGCAGCACTAGGTCTCAATATACACAAAGAGAAAAGCAAGACTATCCGGTACATCACAACATGCACCAATCGAATTACACTTGACGGAGAAGCTTTTGACGATGTGAAAACCTTTACATATCTGGCCAACATCATTGATGAACACGGTGGACCTGATGCAGATGTGAAAACGTGCATCGGCAGAGCAAGAGAAGCATATTTACAAATGAAGAACATCCGCAACTCAAAACAATTGTCAACCAACACCGAAGTCACAATTTTCAATACAAATGTCAAGACAGTTCTACTGTATGAGGCGAAAACCTGTAGAACTACGAAAGCCATCATCCAGAAGATACAAGTGTTTATTAACAGTTGTCTATGCAAAATACTTCGAATCCGTTGGCCAGACAATATCAGCAACAACCTACTGTGGGAGAGAAGAAACCAGATTTCAATGGAGAAAGGAATCAGGAAGAATCGCTGGAAGTGGATAGAACACACATTGAGGAAATCACCCAACTGAGTCACAATACAAGCCCTCACATGGAATCCTGAAGGTCAAAGGAGAAGAGGAAGACCAAAGAACACATTACGCCGAGAAATCGAGATAGACATGAGAATAATGAACAAGAACTGGGTAGAACTAGAAAAGGAAGCCCAGGACAGAGTGGGTTGGAGAAAGCTGGTTGGCGGCCTATGCTCCATTGGGAGTAACAGGCGTAAGTAATTATTGTGATTGAGGACTTTTTAGGACTAATATCTTTGGTTCTTTTATACTACATATTAGTTTTTTACCTTGATTTTCAACGTATTCGTTTGTTGCTCTAGCCGCCGCTTCAGTAATTGATTTCATTTCCTCTGAGAAAATGAAATTCATTTAAAAAGTTCAGTTTTACTATAGTATAATACATAACAATAAATAAATTCCAGTTTGTTATGAAAAACATTTTCGAATTGTTTCAACTTTCAAACTGCAGTCGTAAAATACTGATCGGTAAGAGATTCATGATGGTAACAAACGAATATGTTACTAACAATAATAATCCATAGTCCGTCGTTAAACACTGAGTTAATGATTTATCAAATGTTTTACATATACCTTTGAATTGCAGTAGTAGTCTGTAAGGGATATTTGCGGTCAAAGATCATGAATGAAAGATTAGATTGTTATAAATACCCAACTCAAGTTCATATCATACATTTTGTAAATTACATTCTCAAACATGTTTCAATAAGTAGAGTATGTTGAACATCTGAATGTAAAATGGTATTTAACATGTATCCATACATAAAGTATGTGATATTTATATTTGATGGTTTAAAAACAGACATCTGAAGGCATTAGTGGTTGTTGGAAGTTTCATATACCATGTAGCTGGACACCTCGATTATTGTGCTTCATTTCACAAACACTTTACTAAAACTTTCGTCTGATACTACATTCTTACATATCATCTAAAATAATATCCAACATTAGCGTTTATAAGGAGAAGAGTGCCGTTGATTCTCATCTATTACTGTCACTGTTGATTTGTGTTCCTACAACTGACCCTCTTTTGTTACCTGATCATTAGTTTGTCCAATATAATATAATATAACCTTCTCTCAGACTCTATATCACAAAATAAACTATCCTCAAAAGTCAAAAATACTTACTTACTTACTTACTTACTTACTTACGCCTGTTACTCCCAATGGAGCATAGGCCGCCAACCAGCTTTCTCCAACCCACTCTGTCCTGGGCTTCCTTTTCTAGTTCTACCCAGTTCTTGTTCATTATTCTCATGTCTATCTCGATTTCTCGGCGTAATGTGTTCTTTGGTCTTCCTCTTCTCCTTTGACCTTCAGGATTCCATGTGAGGGCTTGTATTGTGACTCAGTTGGGTGATTTCCTCAATGTGTGTTCTATCCACTTCCAGCGATTCTTCCTGATTCCTTTCTCCATTGAAATCTGGTTTCTTCTCTCCCACAGTAGGTTGTTGCTGATATTGTCTGGCCAACGGATTCGAAGTATTTTGCATAGACAACTGTTAATAAACACTTGTATCTTCTGGATGATGGCTTTCGTAGTTCTACAGGTTTTCGCCTCATACAGTAGAACTGTCTTGACATTTGTATTGAAAATTGTGACTTCGGTGTTGGTTGACAATTGTTTTGAGTTGCGGATGTTCTTCATTTGTAAATATGCTTCTCTTGCTCTGCCGATGCACGTTTTCACATCTGCATCAGGTCCACCGTGTTCATCAATGATGTTGGCCAGATATGTAAAGGTTTTCACATCGTCAAAAGCTTCTCCGTCAAGTGTAATTCGATTGGTGCATGTTGTGATGTACCGGATAGTCTTGCTTTTCTCTTTGTGTATATTGAGACCTAGTGCTGCTGAGGCTGCTGCTACACTGGTCGTCTTCTCCTGCATTTTTTGTTGAGTGTGTGATAGAAGAGCCAGATCATCCGCGAAGTCTAAATCATTAAGCTGCATCCTGCCTGTCCACTGTATCCCGTGATTTCCTCCAGATGTTGACGTCTGCATGATCCAGTCGATGACCAGGAGAAAGAGAAAGGGTGAGAGTAAGCAACCTTGCATAACACCAGTCTTTACTTTAAACGACTCGGTGAGTTGTCCTCCGTGGACGATTTGGCAGTTTAGTCCATCATAGGAATTCCGTATGATATTGACTATCTTCTCAGGCACGCCGTAGTGTCGAAGAAGCTTCCATAGTGTCGTCCTGTCCATGCTATCAAATGCCTTCTCGTAGTCGATGAAGTTGATGTAGAGTGATGAATTCCATTCGATTGATTGTTCCACAATGATCCGCAGAGTTGCGATTTGGTCTGTGCACGATCTATCCTTACGAAATCCAGTTTGTTGATCTCGAAGTTGGGCGTCCACGGAATCCTTCATCCTGTTTAACAATACTCGGTTGAAGACTTTTCCTGGTATTGAGAGAAGAGTGATGCCCCTGTAGTTGTTGCACTTGCTAAGATCACCTTTCTTTGGTATTTTGATCAGAAGTCCTTATTTCCAGTCTGTTGGTACTTGTTCTTCGTCCCAAATCATACTAAAGAGGATGTGTAGTATCTTGGCAGTTGCTGTTACATTTGCTTTCAGTGCCTCTGCCGGGATGTTGTCTGGTCCCGCTGCTTTGCCACTCTTGACTTGTCTAATGGCCATGCTGATTTCTTCAATTGTTGGTGGGCCAATATCGATTGGGAGGTCCGTGGGTGCTGCTTCGATGTTGGGTGGGTTCAGTGGAGCTGGTCGATTCAAGAGTTCTTTGAAGTGTTCTACCCACCTGTTTCGTTGTTCTTCAATGTCGGTGATTACTTTGCCTTCCTTGTTTTTCACTGGTCTTTCTGGTTGACGGTAATTTCCAGCAAGTTTCTTTGTTGTATCATACAGTTGTCTCATGTTTCCCTCTCTTGCAGCCTTTTCCGCTGTCGTTGCTAAATCTTCCACATATTTACGTTTGTCGGTTCTGATGCTCCTCTTCACTTGCTTGTTTGCCTCTGTATATTCGGCTTGTGCCTTGGCTTTTTCCGCTCTTGTTCGGCTGATATTGATTGCTGCCTTCTTGTTCCTCCTTGCTTCAATCTTATCCAGTGTACCAACAGTGATCCATTCCTTGTGATGGTGCTTCTTTTGGCCTAGAACCTCTTGACATGTTGAAACGATTGCCTCCTTGATACCTTTCCAGTTGTTCTCCATGGTAGTTCCCTCTCCATTGAGTAGATCATAAAAGGCCTGGAACCTGTTGCTGAGTCAAAAATACCCCTAGTCATAAAATGTACATGATATATAGTATATTCGATTAACTTAGACAACAGAATTAATTCAAATAGCAATTTAAAATCAGACTCAAATATGTAAATAAGTTTAGTGACATATTGCATTATAAAAACAAAATATTCTGTCGAACATTTTTGTGCATAGATACATTGACAAGCATTATCGCTTTGATTTGACTTAAATTATGATGATATTTTGAATGTTTACTGGACATAATCTATGGTTTTTGCATGAATTATATGTGGTCAATTAACCATTGTATTCTCAAACACTGATTTTAATCACATCTCTCGTAATCTGATTGGCTACATGAATTAATCGTGTTAAATAAATTTTATTGTTATCTTGTCAAAATTATAAGTCTTATTTGTGAAGGGTAACAGTGAAATCTATATCACTTGGTGATTTTGAAATGCAGCGAAATTCGATGTAGAAACATTCAACTATGTCAACATCAAAATAAAATAATAAAGACAATCATTTAATTGAGATCATGAAATGATCAATGTTAGACCACCATTGTAAACCTGAAAGCACTGGATCGGTTCACTATCTCAATTAAAAAAAACTCAACAATCTCCACAACCCTATGGAGACAGATATGAGAAGAATGAACAAATGTTGGATAGAATTAGAAAGGAAGGCCCAGGACAAAGTGTGTTGGAGAATGCTGGTCGGCGGCCTATGCTCCATTGGGAATAACAGGCGTGCTCACTAGTAACTAGCTTCGAGAGGTAATTATCGGACTTCTGGTGGAAAGTTGTGACCAGTGGAGATAATCCGTGTCAGGTATGAGTCAGTTACCCACCGAAGGCAATGGAAGATGGTCGAGCAATATCGTATATTGGTTGAAGTCAGACATTAACACCGTTGTATGTTGGGTCAGTGGTCTACAGATTAAGCGTTTGCCCTCGAAACTGAAGGTCCTGGATTCGAATCCCGAGCGTGGGATCGTGGGTACACACTGCTGAAGATTCCATACTCGGATGAAGCGACCGTCTAGTACTTCCAGGTTTTCGATGGTTGTCTAACATTAAGTGGTTCATGATCTCAATTAAAATACCCTGACATATCCAAAGCCCTATATTGATAAGACAACTTTGTCACCTATTTATATTCAAGTGTAACATTATATTAATAGACTCCTAATATAAGAAACCTTAAGACGACACAAAATATTCTAAAATAAATCTTCTACTAATTAACCTACCAAGTAAACAAGGAATTTCATTTTCGATTTTAGCTATTTTCTTTTCTAGTTCAGCATATTCTATAGAAATAATTATTATTATACTTTGGTCGATTTCATACACAAAACATTTTGTCACTTCATATTCAAATTAATCAGCTTAAAATCACTAAAACAATGACAAATTAATTAAAGAAGCAACTCAATGGTACTTTGGATTTACCGAAAATTTAATTAAACAATCAAGGATGTTTATACGAATATTCGTCAATATTAAAACGAATAGTTTGGCAGAAATAGGGAACTCAGAATTACACATACACACACACAAAATCATTTATTCTCTTATCTTCACAATGTGAATTTTTCATATGATTCACATATAACTGGCTCATCTTATCCTACTTACTAAAGTCAACATCTAAGTATGATTGCTTAAGCACAGTAAAGATTTGATTTGATTGTTAAGTGTTATATATTTCCTTGATAGTCTTGATTTTAATTATATGACTGAAGAAGTTCAGGCAAGTTTAATAGACGAAACGTTGGAATTATTCAAATTTCAATCGCTGAGATTATTTCAAATATAATATTCACATATGATCAAAGATGTTTTCTATTCATTTCCCAGTGTATTATCACAGCATTATAAAACTTGTTCTACTCATTAGATAACATTTTAGCTGTACTCCTTGGATCAGTTTCTAAAACCTTATTTATTTACTTGAAAAAAAATCAAAAAAAAAACAACTGAGAAATAAAAACTACTGGTTGGAATCCTCATAATCTCTATATTCATGATTCTGTGTATACTTTGAAAGATAATCAAAAATTTATAAACGATATCAGACAATGATCTAATAATCGCATGAAGGATTGGTTTAGGTTTCTGAAAAATATTTAGGTATGTTCAAAAATATCAATAAAATTTTCAGAAGGGGGTTTTGTGAAGATTTTAGTAATTTTTTTATATAGTTGAAATTATTAGTCAATTGAAGCTAGACCATCATGGAAAACCTGGAAAACGGCAGTCCAATGCTTCCAGGTTTTCCATGGTGATCTAGCTTCAATTGACTCATGAACTCAACTATATAATAAAATTTTCGTTTAAATAATACAGTTAAGAACTTTAATCTTACTTTTACCAGTAAAATACAATTTAGTTATGAAATTTTAAATCTAATAATCACTTTCAATCATAACAATTTTTTGTTAGAATATTTTAGATAATTAACATTCATTCATATTCATTACTAACCAGTATTATTGTGTAATCGTATTCCTGAACTGCGAAAATAGGCTTCTAGGTTTCAGAACAACAACAATGGATTTATGAAATTAGATTACCAACATTAAAAATACTTCAAGAAATTTAACTATCTGTCGTGATCTGAAAATTAGGGTGTGTGAACGTGTACCAAAAGGGTTGCCGAGACAAATAGAGTCAAATGACCTGATAAGAGCAGAGGATAAACATCCGTCATCCTCTATTGCCAAACATATAATCGAAACAGGTCATAAGATTGATCTTAACTCGACTTTTGTAGTGTTGTATAAGAGTGTAAAAGGGCGCATACTAGAGTTTATTGAAGCTTTAGCCATACGAAAATTCAAACCCCCTTTGTGTATTCAAAAACAGTTTGTTCTCTCCTTAAACCTACCCTGGTAATATTAGCTTATTATCCAGAGTGATTAGGTGTCAAATTGTTTTCCCATTATTTTTATTATTATTTTCTTTGTCTATATTTACCCCCATTTCCAGTCTAGCTGACTTTTTATTTTTATATATAAATGTTCTTAACAAGTATATGTGTGATCAGATTGTTTGAAATGTATTGCGCTAATATATCACAGTTTTGATAATCTTCGTCTTCTTATTACACTATCGAAATTTATCAAAGGGACTAATTGCTTTTAACTATCTGTATTTTTTATTTATGAAAATAATTCCCTCATAATCTCATAGATTTTTGGTTCTTTATTTTAATCTTAAATTGCGAATAACTTAATATGCAATACGTTTCAGAAGATTTTGAAATTATCTAACTGAAAAACTCCGCCTAACTAGTTCATTATTGGAAGGAAAACATATTTAAAGCACATTTATTTACTCGTGAAAAACTAATCAAATCACTGAACAATCTTCTCACTGTAAACATATGGTTTGGGTGCCGTGATATGATTGAAAGTTGAGTCGGAGTTGCCATACTAATGACAGTTTGAAGAATACGAGTATTAATTCTTACTAATCAAATCTATAAAATCAAACAATTATAAAATGGAATTTCTACCAAGTCTGTTTAACAACAATGAAGATTCTTTTAATGTTGTGTGAATTTGTGATTCACATTGAGTATCGATAGACGGACGTTTAAACTTACGGACATCTTTTGTTTTGGAGTTACGTTTTCTGCAACGTTACTCACTTCAGATGTCCAACAATCTGATATTTACCAAAACTATAAAAGAAATAACTATATTACCTTCGCCTGCATCAAGACTTTCTCTAGCCTCCCATTTTTCGGCAATAACTTCTTTGAGCATTATATATGCTGCAAATAATGTGCGAAATAAACTTCGAGTTATTCTTCTCATTCTATATGCCTAAAATTGTTCATTTTAGACATTAAAAACCAAGGGATAAAATTTCACATTCCATAGACGAAAAAATAGAAATTTATCAGTATATTTGAGTCATACGTCGACACTTAATACCTAAATAATTATCTACTCAAAACAAACTCCGATGAATTGACAATCATGAAAAGGTTTTCCGTTAATGATGCACACAACCCATTTGAAGTTAAATTCAGTTTACATTAAATTTCATTGTAAACATTACCAACTATGTACTAGTTGCTTGAATCTTCCCACTGACATTTAAGATTGCAATTGATCAGTCTATTTTCGACAAATGTGCATCCTGTGCTAATTGCCTCGATATTGCCAGTAAGTCACAGGCATTTTAAATAGAAATGAATGATGACTAGCAATGTAATACAGGACGCGTGTTTCATCCTATTTGAGACTCGTCAGCTGGATGTACATACATCGCAGTACCCACTACTGTTCACTTAAAATGCCATCACGTTACCCACTTAGCTACTGAGCTCAGAAGGCTACCAGCTTATGCCATGGAGTGAAGTTTAGTTCGAGTCCAGGAGTGAACATCAATTCTTGGATGCAGGTAAACCCAGCTGACGGGTGCCAAACAGTATGAAATATGAATCGGTATTCCAGTGCTAGCCATATCTGCTCATTACCAAATATGGTTTCTGCTATACATTATTTGACTACACTTAATTATTTAGTTAAGCACTTATAAATTATGCAGAAGATTGTATTTTCATTTACAGTTTACCAGTAATTTGAATATTATCGTGACCCAGCATATGATCTGTTCTGCTGTAACGATGCATATATGCATAAATTCCCCGGCCAGAAATGTTTTATTATTTTAGTAAACAAGAGAACTAGTGACTTCATAAAACCGCTAAATAACACTTATGTTAAAAAAATTACTGGGCCGAACTGTAACTCGTTTCGTTTGCCTTCCCTCACCTAAAAAAGCGATGCATTTAGAAATTCTTACTTTGATCCTCATCATAATTCAATTGTAAATTGTATAATAAAAACACTTTAACTAAGCAAATTATATGTTGTGTAACTTTCAAGTCATTGAGATACCAATCATTGGATTTTAAAAAGCTAACATTAGTTACCATAAATGCTGGAATTATGCATTCTTTCATAATCAGACGCCTTGGAATATTCATCTGTCCTCAAAAACAAGATGGTGGAGTTACTTTATCACTTGAGTATATGAATGGATAATTGCATACATACAATTTCAAATCATGTTTAATACGATCAACTCGAAAAATATATAATTAATTATTACATTACCTTTTATTGCTTAACTAACAAACAAATCTTTTCATTCATGAATTTGAAAAGCAAATAATTGCTTCAGATAATTAAATAACTGTTAGACTAAAGTACCAAATCAACTCGATTTTCAAAGAACACGAGAAAGTAGCTTATACAAGCTTGTTCAAACATTTGACTGTTGTACAGCAAACCAAACACATTTTATTGACCAGAAAGACCATATTAACTAGCCGTTCACATTTTACTTTCCTTTAGTCTACATATAGATTTATCACACCTATTGAGAAGTGAGTAGCTGATGAGTATTAAATGACAAACTCAGCTGATTCGAGTCACAGACAAAACTTTTCTAGATTAAAAACAGGTTTTTATACATTAACGCTAGTCATATAGTGAGATCATTCAAATGATTTCAACTTAATAATCTAAAACAAATATCAGTATTAAATAGGAATAATATATTTGTAAAATCTCAGCGAATGAATTTTTAAATTAAATCCAACGTTTCGCCTGGCAATATGGTCCAAGCTTTTTCAAGGAATTATAATCAAACATCAAAATTATCGAATATAAATAGGTACATGATTCTCCGAGTTCATTATACACTGAATAGGTCATCCAATCAAAGTTAACAATAAGTCTAAACTAGGTATATGTATTAGTGTGTAAGAGATTTGTGATGTGAAATGATAAGTGTTAATATAACATATTGTATATAAACGTAAGTGGTGAGAGGAGAATTTCATTCACAATATATTGTCTCATGTCGGTGAATTTTTAAGAAAACATACAATTTTTAAAATATGATATGAATCAATTATGTCACAGCATGTATAAAATGGAGATAAATAAACAAAATAAGAGTGAAATTCGAAGAGGAAGAATGTAATTCGAAACTGAATACATGTGTTGTTTTAATGTTCCAATGAATTGTTCAACAAATTCCGATAAGAAAACAGATTAGAATCATTGAGTGTAATTGTTGTCATTTTAGATAATACGAATTAGATAAAAAGCATTAAGGAGTTCAGGTTATTACTTATTAATGATTAGCTGCCATGGCACTGCTAATTGTATTCCATCCCTTCTATTAATATTGTTTGGATTAGCCCAAATGTATAGGGCTTCAGCTGTTTGTCTTTCCTTGTAAGAATTGAAATCTTTTTGAAGGATTTTTGTGTGAACGAAATCAATTGTATGACCCGATTCTATCGAGTGTAATCATTAAAAAGTAATAACCTGAACTCCTTAATGTTTTTTATCTAATTCGTATTATCTAAAATGACAACAATTACACTCAATGATTCTAATTTATTGTCTTATCGGAATTTGTTAAACAATTCATTTGAACATTAAAAATGGCACATACATACAGTCAAAAATTACGATCTTCAAATTTCACCTTTATATTTTTATTTTGTTTAATTATCTTCATGTTATACATACTAAGACAGATATGATTCATATCACATATATTACAAATTGTATGTTTCCTTATAAATTCACTGATACGAGACAATATATAATGTGAATGTAATTTTTTATCCTCTCACCTCTTACGTTTTCTATACAATATATTATATGAACACTCATCATTTCACATCACAATATGAACATTCTTCACTACACATCACATATCTCTTAAACATACCTAGTTTATTTCCCTGAAGAAGTCCAGACAAGTTAGCTGGACGAAACGTTGGAATTATTTAAATTTCAATCGCTGAGACTATTTCAAATATAAATTTTTTCACATATAATGAATTCTCTATACTCGGCGCCCAATTATTGTCAAACTATTCGTTCTAATCTTGACGAATATTCGTATACCTAGTTTAAACTTATTCTTAACTTTGATTGGATGACCTATTCAGTGTATAATGAACTCGGAGAATCATGTACCTATTTATATTCGATAATTTTGATGTTTGATTATAATTCCTTGAAAAAGCTTGGACCATATTGCCAGGCGAAACGTTGGATTTAATTTAAAAATTCATTCGCTGAGATTTTACAAATATATTATTCCTATTTAATGTCTTACATCAACTCGGCGCTCAAATACTGTGAAACTATTCGCTCTAATTTAAACGAGAGTTCTTATATAAATATCAGTATTATTTCATGACCCTATTCAGTAGGAAATCTGATACACCAAACGTTGTTGTACAAGTGACCATACAAATCCCTCCTATGATTTAAACAATTCAATCCACTATTACATTATCAAAACCGTTTTAATAATGACGTAATGAAAGGGATTCTGTTCAATAATAGATCAGAAGGGGTTTTGTGGAAATTTCAATATTTTCATTGTTGAAACCATGAGTCATTTGAAGCTAGACCACCATGGAAAACCTGGAAGCACTAGACTCATGATTTCAACTATGAAAATACTGAAATCTCCACAAAACCCCCTTCTGATATAAAATATCTCTTGGATGGTTTTCAATAAAAATGAACAACATTACCAGTCAAAGATTGATTTCGAATATATTAAAACATTAAATAATTTCAAATTAGTTACCAACTGCATAGCATAAATTATGATTATTAAGTAACATACATTTATAATACTGTTTAACAATTTCATCTTCATAACTTTTTGCTATAAATACAAACAAATAAACTTAAAAACTAAATCAATCAGTATCCTGTACAATGTAATTTATTGATTAGTAAACATGAATGTATCACCGTAAGAAATAATTAACCGTAAGAATCAATATTATTCTGCATTATTTTATGCAATTTTCAGTATCATATGACTTATATATTAAAATGTATAACTCAAATAAAGGGAATAAAAATACTCCTGATATTATAGATAAAGTTATGTTCATTTCGTACAAGATGGACTCCTTAACAATCTAAGTAGTCTATTTCTATGTTACAAATAATTAACTAGATAATAAAAAATCTAGATGTCAAGTAATCTCATAAAGCGATTAAAATTGATGTCTCATATATCAATTATGCTGATACAACATTGGAGGTTTACAGCAACAATTATCTGTCTAGTACCAATTTAAAGACTTAAGTCTATTTACAAAGGAGAGGTATCAGGTTGTATCACGTCTGATTAAAAAACAAACTCTACACTACTATAACAAACTCCGCCTTTAGCTCATCCGGGGGCTACTGCCGGTCCCAAGCCAGGATAAAGGAGGAGGGTTGGGCATGGGGTTAGCGCTAAAAAACGCTAACCAGAAAAAATTATTCAAAGTAAGTCAGTAAGTACACTACTATAACAACCTAGAATGATATTTCCGTGGAGGTTTGTTCTTTGAACTTAATGGCTTGGTAGTGGGCCTTCCATTGTTCTTCTGAACAACATTATCAGTACATGCTTGAAGTAGAATTCAAATGTTCAAATTTCTCCCCCATTTGACTCGCAGCTTGTCCTGTCGTCTTATATTTATTTGTCCATAATTTTTCTGATTAGCTGATAGATTGGCTCGATTTCGATGTATTTGTTGATTGCTGATAGTTCTGAGTCCCATGTTTCTAAAAACTCCTTGGTGCTTTTAGTATTGCCTCTATCCAAGATCTCAACATTCTTACAGTTGAATATGTATCCACAATTGTTCACATACAACGATACAAGCGAGGATATGTCATGGAGTTTGACCGCTAATTGATATTCGTATAGGCGAAGATGCAGAGGGCGTCCACTTTGACCGGTGTAGTGTTTTACGCAGTTGGAACAATTCATTTTATAGATGATGTCCAGTTTTTCTTCTTTTGTCATTTTGCCCTTTGGTTTTTCAGAAGCTTGGCACTTAGAACAATCAGAAATCAACAAATACATCAAAATCGACCCAATCTACCAACCAATCAAAAAAATCATGGACAAATATAGGACCAAGAATCAAATCAATAAGGGATATAATCAAAATGAAGAAGTAGATAATAATATATTAAAGGTCAACAACAACCATTCGAGATCGATAGGGCAAGCTGCGAGTCAAATGGGGAGAAATGTGCTGATAATGTTGTTCAGAAGAACAATAAAAAGTTATTAAACTCAGAGAACAAAAATGCACCCGAGTTACAAATCTTCTCCACTATTTGAAAATCATATGTTCATTTCTAATTCACTAGATTTTATGCTTGATTGAAGCAGTGTCTCATTTTATTACCTGTTGAACATCTTATAATTTTTAAACTAAATTATTAAGTATCTGTTAGTTGAAACTCAGATATAGCATGTGTCGATCTTTAATCAGTTAAAAACCACTTGTACCAAGTACTTCTTTAAAATCCTAAATGAATAGACTATATCCACTTGCATAAAAGTGTATTAGCCCACTTCATATAGTACAGATTGTCAAGCATCAAACGTTCTGAAAGACAAAAATCAAATGGAATATAACACTTAGATTGTCGAACAAAAATAAAATATGGGAACAAAAGCGTACACAAAAATAGTTTACGTATATTTTCTAATCCATTTATAATTATTATCAATTGTATTATGTTATCAATGAAGGGAGGAAACTATGAATTGTGTTGTAATCAAACATCTATTAGTCTTATACAAAACAGTCATAATAAACGATTGTATTTAATGTCATTTTGGACATTTGTTCACCATTACTTAAAAGCGATATGAATATTTTTTTAGAAATGCAAAATACTGAAATCGTAATTAAACAAGCTTTTGATATTTTTTGTCTGAAAGTCATTCTCATTTCAAATGGGTATCACATAAAGAAAAGCGTTTGTGTTATTAGTGAACTGTTGATGAACATATATATTTTACCAATAATAATGCCTTTAATCAGAGTCTCAATACTTAACAACCGTTCTGTTTACAAATAATATAGCAAATTGTGTCGGCTATTTCATGAGATAATACTTCAGGAGAAGTAGATATATTGAATATAATTCTTACCTTTGTCAACATCATACATAGAAACCAGATTATTAGCTTGAGAAGACGATTGAAGTGTGATATCTTGAAAATAAAAAATTTGAAAAAGAATTTTTAATACCTTATGGCATTAAATTTAAATAAACTTCCAAACTAACAGTAAATATTCATTTAGTATTGTTTGTTTGAATCTTCCCATCGATGTGTTAGGACTGCAACTGGTCGTTCTGTAATTGGCATATGTGCATAATGTGCGTAATGCCTCAATATAGCCTTAATTCACAAGCATTGTCAGCAAAGATGGATAGTGGCTAGCAGTGGAATCCGGGACGCGCGTTTCATCCTATTGGGCCAGTTTTAGTCCTAACACATCGATGGGAAGATTCAAACAAACAATACTAAATGAATTTAAACTTCACCCCATCGCACAAACAAGTGGCTATCAGGACTCAGTGGCTGAGTGGATAACGCGATGGCGTTTGAAGTGAAAAGTACTGGGTTCGAGACCCAGAGTGAACATCATCTCTGAGATGCAGGTACATCTAGCTGACGAGTCCCAAGTAGGACAAAACGCGCGGGACTCCACAGCTGAGTCCCACGATAGGACGAAACGGCCGTCCAGTGCTTCCAGGTTTTCCATGGTGGTCTATCTTCAATTGACTAATGATTTCAACTACATAAAACTACTAAAATCTCCACAAAACCCCCTTCCAATAATATAATACATTTCCTTTTTACTACTAATAAAATTCAATAACATGTGAAGTATCAACAAGTAATCATAATTACTGGAAACTTTGTTGGATTTAGTAATTATTAAGAGCATTAACTTACAGATACGAACTAAAAAACTATAACACGCATCTCTGTATACTTTTATTCTAGATATAATTTCTTCTATAAAACAATGCAATATATGGTAAGTTTAAGTATAAACAAATTAATAATATAATGAATGTATAGAATAATGGTTAAATTTTAAAATACTTTAAACAAACAGTAATAACAACAATTGGAACTTTCATAAGATCTTTAAAGAACATTTCATTCTATACTACTGATGATTGTCAAATAATTTTGGTGGTATGTATGCAGTGTTAATGATAAATACTTTATTTTTTAAAATTCATATTACTAAATTAGAGTACTTTATATCTGTAATAGCTATATATATAGTTTGGAACATCAGCAATTGATTCAAATGAAAAACCTATTCGAATTTTGGTGTGGTCTACTTATATGCATATAAGTAGTATATGGGAAGTTCAGACATAGAATGCATTTTGGTAGAAGATCGATAAGGAACGAACAGGAATGAAGCGCAATCGGTACGAAAATGCATGAACAACGAAATTAGAGAAGATGGATTGATATTTACAGAAGGAACAATCAAGATTGAGACAATTGATGGTTATTTTGCAAATTAAATGTTGACTATATTGTTATCAGAATTTAGTGAAATAGTCTGTAATTTGTGCCTAATTACATTCAATGTCCCCATTAGTGTTTTGTTCACTACATTATAGATAGTGAAGAATTCGCCGTTTACATCCAAAAACAAAAAAAGGAGAACACTAAAGTTTAGAAGGGGATTTGTGGAGATTTCAGTATTTTTCAAAGTTGAAATCATGAGTCAATTGAAGCTAAACCACCATCGAAAACCTGGAAGCACTGGACGGCCGTTTCGTTCTATTATGGGACTCTTCAGCAGTGCACATCCACGAACCCACTCTTGCTGATTCGAACCCAGGACCTACCAGTTTCGAGCCGGGTTCGAATCCCGCGAGAGTGGGTTCGTGGATGCGCATTGCTGAAGAGTCCCATAATAGGACGAAACGGCCGTTCAGTGCTTCCAGGTTTTCGATGGTGGTTTAGCTTCAATTGACTCATGATTTCAACTTTGAAGAACACTGAAGTATTGAAAAAAATTACAAAATAAAATACAAGAAAATTTCAATACATAATATCAAGAAGCAAATCGTTATTAAAGTTTCAAATTTTTAAAATGACATTTAAATAAATAAGTCACATTTTTCCTCAAATACTTGATGTCTGACGTTTTCTTAACCGAGTTGAAAGTAAACACTCAATCTATTCTCCATTTCTGGAAGAATTTTTATAATATTCAAAAACTTGTATTCAACAGATTAATTTAAAAGTCGGCTGGCAATTGGTAGGTAAAATTTTTTTTTCATTTTCCTGATGTATAAAACATAACATATTTTGAATATATACTAACTTACTTTCACTAATGATAATTGACTTATTAGTAGCTAAATATGATACGAAACAATTCTATATAAGTAAATAATAATAATGATAATATATATTCTGAAAATAATAGATAATTACAGAATTCACACCAGCCTACAGGCATGATCAATTTGATATAAATAGCAACATTTGATGTAGAGAACAAACATGTGATATAAGAATGTTTTAAGTTTTCTAGTTCAGTAATTATTAAGTAGTTTATTTATGATATGTATCACAGCAATCTAATGCATCCGCATGGAACTTTTAATTTTTCCTAAAAGGATAGCCTGATGATTTATGAACAGTGTTATTTAAGGTTATTTCCA
Source organism: Schistosoma rodhaini (assembly GCA_944470415.2). Classification (NCBI taxonomy): domain Eukaryota; kingdom Metazoa; phylum Platyhelminthes; class Trematoda; order Strigeidida; family Schistosomatidae; genus Schistosoma; species Schistosoma rodhaini. The sequence goes on from OX104044.1 coordinate 52,368,378, forward strand.
TTGCCAGGACGAATTGTTGATAATTATCTACAACTAGAGAAAGTAAAATTAAAAGAGAGAGCACAACAACAAAGCAATGATTGCCAAAATATGCCGGTTAGGTTTACCACTGTTCTTGTTAGTTATTATTCAAATAACTTAAGGTTGCTAGGGTCATTGTTAATATAAAGTGATAGCAGGTAAGTGGTTAGACATTTAAGGTTCCTATAATCTCACTTATAAGATACGCTTACAGGCGTTAGAACATTTAATGCATTTTCAGAAAATCGGTATGCATCAATGCAGCGAACGAACAATGGGAGAGATTTTATCGTACGGTTGGATTGTGGTAGATTATTCCAGAGTCTAGAAAATTTACAGGTAAAGTAATTCATATAGAGAAAAGATTTAGAATATGTTTGTTTCGCCAGTGACAAGCAGTTATGAATGTCGTAATGAAAAGTTTCTGCATATTGAATCGCTTGCTTGGATGTGAAGGATAGTTTGTTAAGTATTTTGAAGAATATAAGATTAAGTTTTAGTCTCCTCTCCCATAAAGGGTCGAGCTCAAGTTTATTACACCTAGAATTATAAGTCAAGGTAGAATCAGTTCCGAGAATACGATGTGTAAATCGTCTCTGTACTGATTCCAGCTTTAATTTATACTTTATGTGCGCACTACTAAGAATAAACGCACAGTATTCAAGGAATGGTCGAATGCAAATCATTCATTGAATGACAAGAAATGAGTAGACATTTAATTTAAAAAGATAGTTTTGTACATAACAAGCTAAATTTTGACTTACTGTCATTAAGGATAGGAGATTCAGAGTCGGCTAAACATTATGAGAAATAATTCTATATAATTGTATAGTTCATTGAGTCGTATAAAATGAGTTTATTATATTGGTGTAAAATCAATCAATGTGTAATAAATAAAAACTGATATTTAAATACGCTAAGATACGTGTCCGTCAACATTTCGGCTATCAAGTGTTCTGTTGATTATTAAATGTTTAATTATCACTAACCCTTCAGAGATAGCGTCTAAATAACTAATAAAGAACCTTATTTTTAAGTCTTCACTTAGTATTTGAATTTCAAATCTTATCATAGCATACTGTAGTGAACGGGAACACAAGTAGGGACAAACGAATGCATTCGAACACAAAATTACAGAATATCTTGGTAAAATCTGAGAATCATACAGGAAATGTTTCATTGCACAATGTTAATTATACCAATCTCTTTCTGTCCCCGTTCTTTCCTTCTCGATCTGCTTGACCTTCTGCTGCCAAATATCCTATTCCTTACTAGCGTCATATACTACTTATGTCGATATAAGTAGCATAAATCAAAATACGTTCTCTATTACATTTGCTACTCAATAAAATTCATTTTCCTGATGTATAAAACAAGTTATATATTTTGAATATATTCCTACTTGCTTTCGCTAATGATAAGTGAATTATCAGTAGCTAAATATGATAAGAAATAATTCTATATAATTAAATCATTCATTGAATGATAAGAAATGAGCATACATTTAATTTGAAAAGATAGTTTTGTGCATAACAAGCTAAATTTTGACTTACTGTCATTCAAGATAGATGATTCAGAGTCAGCTAAACATTATGAGAAATAATTCTATATAATGCATTCAAACACAAAATTACGGGATATCTTAGTAAAATCTGAGAACCATACGGGAAATGCTTCATTTACAAAATTATAATCAATTGTCTTATACTTGACTGTTCCTTTGGCAAATATCAGTCAATCGTATTAGACTCCATTATTCCTACATTTCCATACCAATTTCTTTCTATCCCCTTTCTCTCTTTTTCGGTCTTCTTGACCTTCTGCTGCCAGACATTCTATTTCTGACTGGCGTTATATACTACTTGTTATATCCCGTGGAGATTTATAGATGGTAAATTTGAGGACTATTTATGGACCAATGTGATATGTATATTTCCTATTATATAATTGTTAAGTAACTAAACTATTCGTATTCGTGTTCCTCTTATCATTATCTTTATTTTGACCTATAGACTATTATTATACGATTTAGCATTCTTGAATTATCCCCAGTCTATTGATTACTGTTCCCCCTATTCACAGCCACATTTGGCCAAATCTTGTACAAATGTTATTTTCCATTTTATGGTACGATGTGGTCAGTTTGTTTGGTATATAGACCCAGTATGTTTGAGAATAATGATTCATATTGCAGAGGCTGTTATTGGTGTTCCAAACCTAACTGGCTTGGCTAGGCAGAAATCAGGACCGAGTAGTGCTCAAGACTGTTCATACGATTTTGTGCATCATTGATCCGGTCGATAAAACACTTCCCTCCAATTTGCGGTCATATAACGTTCATATAATAACTGGGCACTCAATCAATCGATATAACACTACTTATGTCGATATAAGTAGCGCACACCACAATACGGTCTCCATTACATTTGCTATCACAGTTGAAATCATGAGTCGATTGAAGCTTGACCACCATCGAAAACCTGGAAACACTGGACGGCCGTTTCGTCCTATCATGGGTCTCCTCAGCAGTGCGCATCCACGATCCCGCACTCACGAGATCCGAACCCAGGACCTACCAGTTACGAGCCAGAGCCCTTAACCGATAGACCACTGAGCAGGCATCCAACGGTGTTAATGTCTAACTTCAACCAATCCACGATTTATAGAAACCGTTTACCAATTGTCTTCAGTGAGTTGATATCTCTACAACAGACTTGGTAGAACTCCACTGGCCACTACTTCCCACTAGAACTCAAGGAATAATAATTCAATTAATCTACATTTTACAGTTCATATTGTCACTAAGATCATATCAAGTTTTAATAGTATGATATTAACAGATAAATATTAGATGTTTAATACTTATCATCATGATATATTACAACTTACCAGAATAAATCTGTAAGCAATGAAATAATAATACTACAATAACGTAAACTTTCATGTTGTAAGACAAAGATAAGTAATAATGTTTTTTTTCTACTTTCTTTATATAGTATCTATTTGATATAATTTAATTTCAAAAGCTTCTCAAACAACAGTTCATGTTTTTAAATCAAGTGGTTACAATATTTAAAACATTAAAAGTTACGTTTACAATTAAAGATTAAAAAAAAGTTCCGTACATATTGTTTTATAATTTTATCACTTATTCGTCATTACAAAAACAAACTCTCACTCACTCTTTCTCTCTCTACAAATACTCATATTAAATAAAGCGTTACCTTAAAACTTTCTCTTTAAGATATATTTCCATAAGTGTATAATGAGAAAGTCTCTAAAATTGAACATAAGCTATTCATCAATGCTGGGTAGATTAGAAAAGCATACAAATTACCTTAACATAAAATAATACACAAGCATGTTTATATTCTCACCTTTAAAAAGAATATTATCTTGAAGATTTTCAAATGAATATCATTGAATTTATCTGAATAGAGTTCTGTAAACTGAAATTAAAATCTTCATTATTTACAGAAGACTAGATGATAATGTTTGTGATTTAGTAGTGTTAGCAATGTAGTTCTTACCAAACCTGAACTCAAAAACAAGTGAGGTTAACATGTTGTTCAGTTGTTTTCTAAAACTCTCGAACAATAACTGCAAAATTATAAATAAAAATACACAGTGACAAAATTTTCTTCTTTTTTTCAATCACTAAACTGAAGTTTGTAAACCAGTATGTCTAGCAAAACATTCGTAAAAGTAAGAAACAAGTAGATTTACTTCCAAACTTATTTCTAAGCAATTTTAGTGTAAGCTCATTCATATTTAGACTACTCGATCGATAGGATTCCATAGCCACTAAAGGACTAGAAAAACAACATTGATCACTTCTCAGTCAATAATTCGTTGTGTATATCTTAGTCCGACAGAAGGTCAGTCGCTGCTCAAACAGATCAGTCATAGCATCTCGGACTGTGAAGTTGGTTGATGAGGGTTTGAACACATCAAAGAACATTAGTACTCTTTATTATTACAGGTACACATTTTTGTGGACGCTACTCACAAGAATGGCTGTAAATGTAATGAACAAAACACGGTGGGGACAATCGAATGTATTTTAGCACAACATTACAGAATATCTTATTAAAATATGAGAACAATATAGTGAACAGTTAATTTACAAAATAACAATCAATTGTTTCAATTTGACTGTTTCTTCTGCAAATATCTGTCCATAGTCTCGGACTATAATTGTTCATGCATTTTCGTACCAATTGCGCGCCATTCCCGTTCTCGCCTTATCGATCTTCTACTGAAATATATTCTATGCCCGACCGTCACCATATACTACTTATGTGGATATCAGTAATCCACACCAGTAGTATGTGACAGAATGTGGCCTTGAAATTATCACATTCGTCAGACAGAGTAAAGAGTTTCAGTGCATAAAACACACGGTGTAGGCAGAAAACTTGATGACCAGGCAAGAAGACAGTTTGGATTGCACAACACAGCGAGATGCAAATGGTTGATCAAAGGCTATGTTAACGTGTTATGTAAACTCTGTATTTTCCCTGTACAAGCAGACTGCTGGTCCCATGCCCGGATAAATTAGGAGGGTTGGGCATGTGGTTAGCGGCTATATCCCGTAGAAAATAAACTCGCTAAGAAACGCAAACCAGAAAAAATTATTCAAACCATTTTAACTCTGCCCTCCAAGTTGAAGGAAGAATTATGACGCCTCATGATAAAAGCCAAGATTCTTCTGAAGTCACGAGGCTGACACCCCTCCTAACAACCAGAACAACAATCAACATAGGTACATGGAACATCCGTACAATGTGGGAGACCGGAAGAGTATTCCAAATCGTTGCATAAATGAGGAAATACAACCTAGAGGTGCTTGGAATCAGTGAAACACATTGGACGCAGGTTGGACAATAACGACTATCATCAGGGGAATTTCTGTTATACTCCGTTCATGAAGAAGAAAATGCCCCATATACACAAGGAGTTGCATTGATGCTGTCCAGAAAAGCACAAAATGCACTTATTGGATGGGAATCTCATGAACCAAGGATCATCAAAGCCTCCTTCAAAACAAAGAGAGAGGGTATTACAATGAACGTCATCCAATGCTATGCGCCTACCAACGACTACAATGAAGAAGTTAAAAATCAATTCTACGATAGGCTGCAGTCGATCATCGAGAAGTGCCCAACAAAAAACCTGATCATTCTGATGGGAGATTTAAATGCCAAGGTTGGAATGGACAACACTGGATACGAAGACGTCATGGGACGACATGGACTGGGAGAAATAAACGGAAATGGTGAGAGATTCGCAAACATATGTGCCTTCAATAAACTGGTGATAGGCCGCACTACATTCCCATTCAAACGCATTCACAAAATCACATGAACTTCACCGGACCACACTACACAGAACCAAATAGACCATATCTGCATAAACAAAACGTTCAAGAGGACGATGAAGGATGCGAACCGACAAACGTAAATATGTGGAAGATTTAGCAATGACAGCGGAAAAGGCTGCAAGAGAAGGAAACATGAGACAATTGTATGATACAAAAAGATGGAACCCTTATCTGCTCTCAACCCAAACGTTTAGAACGATGGGCGGAACACTTTAAGGAGCAGTTCAGCTGGCCTTCATCTACTGCACAACTACCCACTATTCTCAGAAAACCTGAATGCAACATTGAAATAAGCCCCACAACCCTACATGAAGTTCCAAAGGTTATAACTAATCTGAAATGAGGAAGAGCAGCTGGTCCTGATGGATTGGCTCCAGAGGTCTTTTAATATGGTGGCCTAATTTTAGCGACTAGGTTGACTAATATTCTGACTAAAATCTGGGAGTTGGACGTAATCCCATCTGACTGGTCACAATCACTGGTTGCCCCAATATATAAGAAGGGGTCCAAATCATCCTGCGATAACCATAGAGGGATTAGAGTGACTAACATAGCATCTAAAATACTAGCCTCAATAATTATCGGGCGCCTAACTAAGAGTCGTAAACTCCGAACACGAGAAAATCAGGCTGGCTTCAGACCTGGTCGTGGCTGTATCGACCACATATTCACTATTCGTCAGGTTTTAGAGCACAGATATACTTATCGGCGTCCGACAATGATAGTTTTTCTTGACTTGAAAGCAGCATTTGACTCTGTAAACCAAGAGGTTCTGTGGCAGTGTCTGTCATTAAAAGGTGTACCTCAGAAATACATAAACCTTGTGAAGGCTCTTTACTCGAACACTACCAGTCGAGTGAGAGCTTATGGCTAACTGTCATATGATTTTACAACCTCAAGTGGTGTCCGACAAGACTGTCCACTATCTCCATTTTTGTTTAACTTCATTATAGACCTATTGCTGGAAATAACATCCACGTCGACTGAATTTTCAGGAATTGATCTCCTACCAGGGGGACCACTAATCGACTTAGAATACGCGGATGACATAGTCCTGTTTGGTGAAGACGCTGACAAAATGCAGTCTTCTGTTGGAACTGAGTAATAATGCCAGGATGTTTGGGATGCGTTTCTCCCCATCTAAATGTAATTTGTTACTCCAGGACTGGCCTGAGTCAACACCTGAACTAAGGATAGGGAGTGAAGTAGTCGAACGCGTCGACAACTTCACTTATCTTGGAAGTCTGATCAGCCCTAATGGGTTGGTGTCTGACGAAATCTCAGCACGAATTCAAAAAGCTCGTTTGGCTTTTGCCAACCTACGTAACCTATGGCGAAGGAGAGATATCCGTCTATCAATTAAGGGGCGAGTATACTGCGCAACAGGTCGCTCTGTTCTACTTTACGGCTGTCACTGTTCCAATCGATAATTCGCTGCTCTCTGATTGGCGATCTTATCACGTCATACATTAACTAGGCATCCACTCGGCCACAAGATATAACAGAAACATTGCCATTAAGAGTAGTAGATACTCGTAAGTTACTAGTATTTGACCACAGATGCCTTAGAAATATTGCTCGCATCTACTGGGATCACCGGATAAGTAATAGTGAGGTTTGACACAGGGTATTAGGGAATGATGGTGAATCAGTTGATGAGGTCATGAATCTTCATCGACTGAGATGGTTAGGCCACGTGTTACGTATGCCTGAACACCGATTACCACGATGCGCTATGCTGACTAGTATTGGGGATGGTTGGAAGAGAGTTAGGGGCGACCAAATCAAAAAGTGGCATCAGTGCTTGAAGTCTCTAACTTCTAGTCTGAGCCGAGTTGGCAGATGCAGACTACCTGGTTGGGTTCCGCGTGACTATCGTAACCAATGGTTTGAGACTCTGTGTGACATGGCTCAGAATCGATCACAATGGCGTAGGTGTATACACTCTCTGTCTTCCCTTAAACTGTGAGATTAAAATTGCTTCTTTCTTCCTCCCTATACTATATCCTTATATACAACCTTTCTTTTTTATACTACCACCACTAAATTAACTACTTCTATGAATCTGGTGTTCATCTTGTTGTGCTTACGAGGTATGGCAACTTGGACTGATGCATATATGTGCCTGGTCCTACGTTGTAGCTGACTGACTGACTGACAAAGAAGAAACTCGCTGGAAATTACCGTAAACCAGAATGACCGGTGGGAAGCAAGGAAATCACCAACATTGAAGAGCAACGGAACAGGTGGGTAGAACACTTCAAAGAACTCTTGGATAGACCAGCTCCACTGAACCGATCCAACATCAAAGTGGCACCGCTGGACCTCCCAATTGTAGTTGGCCCACCAACAATTGAAGAGATCACCATGGCCACCAGACAAATCAGGAGCGGAAAAATAGAAAGACCAGACAACATTCCGGCAGAGGCACTGAAAGCAGATGTAGCAGCAATTGCAAAGATACTCCACATTCTCTTCAGTAAGATTTGGGATGAAGAACAAGTACTAACAGACAAGAAGGACACCTTATCAAAATATCAAAGGAAGTCGATCTCAGTAGGTGTGAGAATTACAGAGACATCACTCTCCTCTCAATACCAGGAAACGTCCTCAACAGGGTATTGTTAAACAGAATGAGGGACTCTGTAGACGCCCACCTTCCACATCAACAGGCTGGATTCCGTAATGATCGATCGTGTGCAGGCCAAATCGCAACACTACGGATAATTGTGGAGCAATCAATTGAATGGAATTCATCACTCTACATCAACTTCATTGACTACGAGAAAGCATTTGATAGCGTGGACAAGACAACACTATGGAGGCTTCTTCGACACTATAGCGTGCCTACGTGAGAAGATAGTCAATATCAATCGGAATTCCTATGGTAGATTAAACTGCAAAATTGTGCATGGAGGACAACTCACCGACTCATTCGAGGTAAAGACTACTGTCACACAAGGTTGCTTACTCTCACCCTTTCTTTTTCTCCTGGTGATCGACTGGATTATGAAGACGTCAACACCTGTCCACAACTGTCTTTGGGATATCATTCTTGAAATACTTGGATGTCTGTAATTCAATAAGTTAATAATAACACGAGTTAACTGAATTTATTTCAAATAAAGGAAAAAGCGAAGAAACTCCTTACTAGAAGGAGCAATCGTTTCATGTAACCTAGGTTTAATGTCGTGTCAATTCACTACACAGTACTGATAAGAGCTTTCTATTCAGTTCAAAGTGGTTTGAACTCTAAATAAAAGAATTTTCTACTGTCCTACAATGATATCGAACATCACCATTTGAACTTAGCACAAAAACATAATAGTCATTATGTTTATTCCGACTGACTCGGCAATATAATATAGTCTAACAAACAAAGGTTCAAATCCTCACCATACAGCCTACTATCCCATGATTGAAATCTAGAACAGAACAGCTAAATACAAAGAAAACTGAATATTATTGTTTGAATTCTCAGTTTAGTAAATACATTCTTTCTGGTTTATTCATACAGCACAAAACTACTTTAAATTCATTTGATCTATTGTAATTACTACACAACTCATTTGTACGTATGTAAGTGGGTAAGTGGAAATAATTTCGAAGAACAAAAAACCACAATACAACTTTTTTTTAATAAGCATAAATATTCAGACTGAAATCACAATGTATAATTAAATTAAAGATAAATCTACCAAAAAAGGAAGGCACAAAGGTAAAAATAAATTAAATGCACAAATCCAATTAGAATTTAACGGACAAATCGATTCAATGATATTTACTTGGGATAAATTAAAAAATTGTCCCATTCACGCTAACATCATTCTATTAATGTCTGTGTTAGAAAATTCAAAGACGATTCATGAAAGACTAGGGATAAGCAAAACACGAAGTACAAGTAAGGGGAAGAACAAAAAAAATAAAGAAATTATCTTATCCAAAAATGGTGAGTAGGATAAGGGAAATCACTGTTCGACAAAAGGAAAAGCAACTCATTAACAAATAATAAATAAATAACTTATAACAAATAATTACTAAGTTGATTATGAAATTCTGAATTTGTTAAAAAATGCCATCGACGTTGACCCAATGCAGTACAAATGCAACACTCTGCTATTCTTAATCTAGACGATATCGATTCAGTCATCATTGTATTATACCATGTAGATATTGTAGCTGGAACAATTAATGGGCAAACACCATCTAACTGGCAACATTCCTTTTGGATAAATAATTGTAATGGACTATATTTACATTCATTCATAGAATTACAACATTGATTTCTCTGACGACATATTACCAATAAAGTTAAAATATGCACATAAACACTTGAACCACCAAGAGCTAGTAGATTAAGATGTGGACAGGCTTTAATCAAATCTTGTAGTACATGATCTAATCCATAAGAATGATTATCTTTACATGATTCATTCAATTGTTCAGTTGAACTAGATATATTCAATTCAGAAGGTACACGCTGAATAGTGAAAAAAACAGACAGACAGAATTATCGAACAAATTATTTGTGATAAGTATCAATAAAACTCTGCATTTTTACAACTAATTCCTATAAATAATACCACAACAGGTTACTATACTACTATCTATTCTCAGATGACATAACTATAGACTAATCAATTTAAAGTGAGTATTGTTGGAGATGTCAAATCCCCAGAACTTGCTTGGTAAATGGCTTAGTTTTGTAATTTTATTTTGAAAATTTGAATTTAGCTGTTTCCGCGCCAAACGCGGGAACTGTCTTAAACGCTATTGGTCCATTGTTTCTTTGTGTGTGCTATTTACCAATGATGCTCAAGGACAAATTGTTGTTGTATAAATGCGCTTGACTTTTTCCATTATTCGATTGCTTGTACTCGGCTGCTTACGGAATACATACATATTCCCCTACTTGCCTTGGACTTCTTCATCTAGTTAGCGGGGCCTGGGACAACCGATTAGAATAGCTTATCGTGTCATTGTGTCATTGGCTTTCGTTCGTTACAGCGGAATCGAATTTAGTTTCAGGCATAACAGTATACACATTTTTGCGCCTTGAGAGGGCATTAGCTTGTCCAAAATCCATCGTAGGGTGGTACTTAATCTTGAAATCATACTCCAGAAGCGTTGTTTCCCATCTCTATAGGCAGTTCGCTGTATAGACAGGAATACCTCTCATGGACCCAAAGACTGCCAGTAACGGTTTGTGGTCTGTTAATAATGTGAACTGACAGCTAAACGGCAACTTGTGAAACTTTTTAACCGCAAAGATAATGGCTAGTGCCTCTTTCTCTATCTGACTGTAATTCCTTTCTGTCATTGTCAGTGATCTAGACGCGTTGGCAGTGGCTTTATCAGACTGATCAGGCTAGATGTGTGAGATCACAGATCCCATTCCATAGTTTGATGCGTCTGTTGCAAGTACAATAGGGAGTACTTAGTCAAGTGTGCAAGCAGTAGGTTTGATGAGAGCAGCTATTTTAGTTTTGAAAATGCATCCTAACATTCTATTGACTAGACCCATTTGGTATCCTTCTTTAGTAAATTATTCAACGGTACTCGCCAACGATGCAGATCCGGGAGAAAAACACCATAATGACTAATCATTCCCAAAAAGGAACGCAGGGTTGTTACATCAGTTGGTGAAGGTATTGTCTTAATCGCGTTAACGTTTTCTGTGTCATGTTTCCTTCCGTTCTTGTTAATTATAAATCCCAAACAATGTACCTACTCTATGTAGGAATCGCATTTTTCAGCACGCAATCTGAACCCATAATCTGTTATCCGTTTCAGGACCATATCCAGCTTTTTGTCTAAGTCCGCGTAATCTGTACCCATAATAAGTAATGTCATCCAAATAAGCAGCAGTATCAGGAATGTCCTGTAACATGGTGTCCATAACTTGTTGGAAGATTGAAGGTGTTGTCTTTACTTTCCCCCATTCAGTTTCACAAATAAGTCTTCCGGCACTGGTAGTGGACACTGATATGCCTCAAGTGCATCGTTTAGTCCTGTCGAACAGTCTGCACATAGCCGGATGCTTCCGTTGGGTTTCTTAACAATCACTATTGGTGCTACCCAATCAGAAAAATTTACTGGTACTATGATTCCGCTTCTTTGTAGTCGTTCTAATTCTTGCTCAACAACTGGTAGAGCTGAGAAGGGTACAGGACGTTAAGATCTGAACACTGGTTTGGCCCCCGGCTTTACGATTAGTAATGCTTTCACCTTTCTGCATTCCCCCAGTTCTTCTGTGAACACTTGACTATGTTTCTGGAGGACCATATTTCTCGGGTTTTGCTCAGTGAGTACGTTAGATCCCACCCTACTATATATATGATTAATTGGCTGGTTAGCCAGCTGTAGCCTTTCTATGAAGTCAAGACCATGCAAATCTAGTCCTGGACTTTCTGTGAGATATACTCTGGCATTCTTTTGTACATTACCTATTTTAACTAGGCAGCATATTTCTCCAACAATCTTTAACTTCCCTCCAGATGCACTGTGGGCTAAATGGGTTGTTGGGAGCACCAAGGGTTTGCCAATATGACTTCGTGGTGTTAGTCTGGCTGAAAAAGGTCGGATCTACAACACGTCGGTGAGAGCAGTTTTGCTATATGCTTATGAATCCTGGCCTCTCCGAGTTCAGGATGTTAGACGACTCTTTGTATTTGATCATAATTATCTCCGAACGATTGCTGACATCCAGTAGCAACACCATGTCAGTAATGAAGAGGTTCAGCATTATGTGTTCCAGCACAGAGACGATAATCCACCTGGTGTCACCATCTTGAAACATCGACTTCCGTGGCTTGGACATCTTCTACGAATGTTGTCCCACAGAATTCCACGTCGTGCATTATTTGTCGACGCTGGGACCGGTCGGAAAAAGCGGAGAGGTGGTCAGTGAATGACATGGTGTCGTGTTATGAAAGAAAGCTGCGATGGGATGGCTTCTGTTGGTCCTTCATGACTCCCTGGTTGGAGTCCAAGAGCAGCACAGTGGCTAGAGACGTTATCAAATATGGCTCAGAATAGAAGTCAGTGGCGATTCTGCTGTAACCTTTTACTTTCTGCATAAAGAGTGGTTATAACCTCCTTAACTGAAAGAGTTCTTCTGATTGTACATTTCAGTTTCCCATTACTTTTTTATATGCACCTTGCCCTCCTTTTCTCTTCTCATTCTCATTGTTTTGTGTGGCGCATATATATCTGGTGCCCCCTTGCACCAATATTTATGTGTTTAAATAAATAAAGGCACTGATACCGAATATTAAATAAGGAAGACTGTTCACCGAAGATTTGCGACAAAATATTAACTGTTGCTTCGAATGAAAGATCTCTTGGGTTCTTTGGAAGAATGAAATTGGTGTATCATTCATGTTCAATAGTCCCCAGCTTCCGTAACAGCACTCTGACCTTGGCGGCACCATCAAACGTTTCTAGGTCGACGTTAAATACATCTTCATATTTCTTGTACCACGATTCAAATGTTATGCCAGCTAAACCATCAAAATGGAATTCATGAATGAAATCGACGATATAATCAGCATGTAATTTAGAAGAACCATCTGTAAGTCCATTCTTGTCCAATTGACAGATATGAAGAAAAGCGACAAACACAAAGGACTATTATCTGACCCATAAATTATTTTCTACCTTACCCTCTGATTAGTACGTATCCTAATTTGTTATTTATTGTCGAATCAATTTATAATGCAATCTTTCCTAGCCTCCTGTAGACATATATTTTTCATATAACTATATATACGAATGTACAGCTTAAGTAAATGATTTCGTCGAAAAGAAAATTTTCTTCGCTGAATTCTCTTTTTCGTATTCAATGACATTATGAGTTATTTTAATCTTAAATATATACTGACTCTACAATTCAAGATAAACTGATTTTTACATTCCTTTGTACAAAATCTATCAAAAATATAGATGCAATATTAAAACATTCATCCGTAAAATATGCATATACACAGTGATTAGTTTCGACAATTTGGTTTGCATATAAAATGGATAGAAGTGTAGTGAAATCTTATCAGACCTATATCTCTGATATATGGAAAACAACTAAGTTGACAAGTTTAGATTATACAAAATAAACTTGCTTATTTATTTATTAGTAGATCAGAAATCTATTTTTCCTAGTCTATAGCATTAGTTACACAACAATTGAATTTACTCATGAAACAAAATATAACCTAGGAAAACAACTTTCATCACATTCTTGAAAAAACAAAAGATTATACTTCCACCAAACTTCCTTACGAATATTATGAATGAATATTACTTTACAATATGCTTGAAATTAATTTATTACTGAGTTTATTTTCACGTCATTTGATATTGTATTTATATAAAACATGAATGAGACATAACTTGCTAACGATAAGAGTTGATAAGAGACCAATACTTATTTTTTGAGGATAATATGGTACAAAAACTTTCAGGAACATTATTGTGTAAATTTGAATTGTTAGTGTAATATTTACCAGAAAGTTGGTTATTAAGTGCCTCTTAATCTTTAGTACATTTCACAAAATGGAATACAATAGGTTGGTTTATTCATAGAAGTAGACCTAATTTTCTAAGAACATGATTTAAATTAATAATCCTGATAAGTTTGATCTCATTTATCCTGAACATGACAACTTCTTATCAATACTATTTTATTTGACGTAAATTACTCTCACCAAATAAAATTCAATGTCGCTAGTAGTACTGATTTACATCGTTTACATGATTTCAAGTGACACTACTGATCAATTCAAACAGATGCAGAAATTGTGGAGTAATCAAATATAATCTAGTGGTCAAAAGCCAAATTTTAACTAACAAACCATTACTTCACTCATACCATTATTTACTCAAAACATAAAAATACGAATAATGAGTTTTCGGATAAATCATTAAAGAGGAAAAACTGCATACCTCCAATAATATTATCAATGATGTAAGTGATTGTGAATACGATATAGGATTGATTGCATTTTGTGGACTTAATAACCTAGCCATAAATGCAGGTTCCCCAGTTAGAATTAATGTGATTGAAGTGACTGGTGCAGGAGGAACAGGCCAATAATATAGTACATTATGAATTGCATTGAATTTATCGGATGATGAAGAACTTTTCCACCGTAAACAAGTTAAATCTTCAACTAATTCCAACTTCAAATGAATGGTAAGACGTGGACAAAGAATAATAGCAGCATGCCACATGTTTGGAGGTATCGGTTTCCAACCAGATGGTGTATCTTGATTAGTTCCATATCTTCGAATACGTGGAATATCTTCAGTCCAATCAATCAAATCTAGCATACTTGAATCACTGGGATCAAAACTTTGATCTTCATTAAAGCCCATATTTAAATCGTCAGAATCATATGAAATAGTTCGTTGAATAGGAGGAGGATTTTCAGAACGAGGAATGGTGAATACAGTCAAATCAGTCTAAAAAAATGAAATAAAATGAAAAACTTCTATTATTCACCTTTCAAGTAACACTCCACAGGTTGACATTAAAAATAGTCTAAAACAATGGTTATTGAAGTCACTAAAAAAACTCATTCCAAACATTAATCTTATTAGCAGATAGAAGACTTATAGGAGGTTGAAAGTAATGACAGAAGAAACGAATTACAGTTATTATGGAATCCTATAAATATCAAATTATAAAACAAATTTTATTCATCACAAACTTTCAAAAGCTAGATATTAGCATTAACGTATGTCAATTTATTTAACTATATGTTACAATGATAAGTAGACGTTCATAGAAATACTGACTGTCTTCATTCGGATACTTATTAAAGCCAAAAACAATATTAGCTTAGTTAATAACAATGTAAACAAAAACAACCAATTTTAATGAACCAATTAGTTGAACGACAGTACCACCATTAATTCAAGTGCACAAGCATGGTCATTACAAAAAAAATTTAGATTATAGTATTATCTTTTTTCCCTTTCCGTGAAATACTATATTTAGTCATCGCTGATTTACATGAATACGTGAGAAATCCAGTTAGAAAAAAAGACATTTGATATGAATTTAACGATATCCTTTCTTAACTATAATCCCTCCCTGATTGATACATCAATCTAATACCTGATATATTATAGATACCTTCAAATATATTGAAAGTTATAGGGATTCGAGTTTAAAGACCTAGTCTTTGTGTTCAGCAAACATTTTTAACATTTCTATCCTATCCTTCGCCAGAAAACACCCAACGGGCGATATTACTGACTTTTTCATTGTTATAACGTGTGAATGCGCATGTGCCCTGTTTATATACGAACGTGATATGACCGCCAATTAGAGAGGAGCGAATTATCGATCAGAGCTATGATACACAAAAGCCGTATGAGAGGTCTTGAGTACCTATCAGTCCTGCTTTCTGCCTAGCCAAGCCAGTTAGGTCTGGAACACCAATAACAGCCTCTGCAATATGAATCATTATTCTCAAACATACTGGGTCTATATACCAAACAAACTGACCACATCGTACCATAAAATGGAAAATAACATTTGTACAAGATTTGGCCAAATGTGGCTGTGAATAGGGGGAACAGTAATCAATAGACTGGGGATAATTCAAGAATGTTAAATCGTATAATAATAGTCTATAGGTCAAAATAAAGCTTATGATAAGAGAAACACGAATACGAATAGTTTAGTTACTTAACAATTATACAATAGGAAATATACATATCACATTGGTCCATAAATAGTCCTCAAAGTTACCATTCATGATTCTCCACGGAATACAACATTTATACCCTAATTTTTCATTTAACTTCACTAGCTGCATTATTAAACTAACTATTCACATATCTAAATAAAATGAGAATGACAATATTTACAAAATAAAATGAAGTCATTATATTTCGAGTCTTCACATTAGTTGCCTAAATGGGCTAAACTTATGATTAATAATATCACTATAAATCAAGTATTGCCAATAAATTTAACGTCCGAACAACACTGAAAAACATTAGAAATAAGAAAGACAGAATATTTAACATAGTTGTTACGAATAATTAGTATTTATACATTAAAAACAAAATCATATAAATCAAAATGTGATGTCATAGATAACAATTAACAGACAAACTAAGTTTTCTGACAAATAAGTGACTATATAATCAACCCACCTAGTTTGTATAAAATCAAAATTAACGACATGTGTCAGTGGAATAGAAAATAAAGTTAAGGGATTACGTAACAGACAGACGTTACATCACCATGATTATTTTACCACGATTATGAGTTTACTACACTTTTTTTCTAAAACCACAGTTCAGGTTGAGATCGCTTGATGACAATGACCTCCACAAAGAGGATTAAAAGAGATATTTGTGGCTTTTTAATTAATTTAAATACCATAGTGATATCTACGTTATGTTCATTATCTATTAAACACCACATAATTCTAAACCTTTCACTTCCTTCCAAATACAACCTTCGGGGATATATTCAGAAAACTTTGTAGACACCCTTCTTTTAGTCCTTCCTAATTAATTGACATTATAAGTGCATGTAAATTCACAAACACAGTTGGAAGTAACCTCAGAAGGGTATTGGTTTGCTTTTGACTGGTTTAATGAAGATTTGGTGTTAGACACTGAAAAAAGTTACGCTCCAAGGAAGCTCCCTTTTAGCATTCCTTAAATACTTTTATCAATTTTACCTCAAATTTCATCCCATTTGAACACAAGACTGCAATGACTTGATAAAATCATGGCACAGCTACACGTAATATCCTGCAAACATAAATCTTTACTTTCCCCTGTATAAATAAATAACTGATACGACTCAAAGCAAATGAAAAGGTAAGACCGCAAAATAAATCCATAACAGATAAAACCACTGATTCCAAAAACTATACCAAAAGTACAGTGTTATATATGTTTCACTTAACTGGTCAATAGCCAAACTTGGCAGTAATTGATAGTAATCAAACAAAAAGTTAATGCATGTATACAAGTTTTAATATTGTAGTGTACAAAACTTATGAACGGCAAACCAATTTATGATTTTATGTAAAATTACATGGGGCCTTTGTAAAATATGAAAATCGCACATCAAATACATCACTTGTACACCTTCCTTCAATTGTCCTTTATTGTACTCCCATTTTTCAACTTATGCAGCAGCTCGTCCATGGTGGAAATTCTGTTATATCTAAACGATCCCGAGTCATTGTCTGGTCTAAAGTGAATGCTTCCATCGAATACGTATACCGAACCAGTCTTTCTGAAACCACGTAAACTGGATTCCTTCAACGTTCGCACACTAAAGCAGATCAGACAACAGATAGGGTTGGCCATGTCTTTAGAAAGTCTTAATATCGACGCTGTTGTCTATCCGAGACCCGTATTCAAAACTCTAGTGATGTACTACAAATTCGCTTTCCATCTGTCACTTTGAAAAGCTTGTTCCATGTGCATCTATCCGGTGACCCTGTGACATCTTCATCTGGTCTTGCTCGCGTTGGTTTCGCGCTATGCGCTAGAGCTGAAGCAGCACTAATCGATTGGATCCCCATTAACAGTCGGTTATGTGCTGTTAGATTAGAAAGCTCCATCAAAGTGAGAAGAAATCGGTGCGAGAAACGGTGTCTTTTTGTCATCTCCACCTATGTCCCAACAGATTTCAGCCCAGGCGCAATCAAGGATGAATTCTACCACCAGTTAAATGTTCTTCTCCAGAAAGCACGCTCGACAGATGTTCTAGTACTAGCCGGAGACTTGAATGCACAGGTCGGGCGTCTAGACACAGAATAGAGTCGTTTAGGTGGCCGATGGGGACTTGTTGGTCGCAGGACAGATAACGAGGACCGTCTGCTGCAACTGTGCACAGACTACAACCTGTTTCTGGCTAGCACTAAATTCCGGCACAGTCATCACTGTAGGCCACCTGGAGTCCTTCCTCTGTATCTCAAGCATGGACTCAGGTTGATCACGTGATCAGCTACCGCTGGCGTGGTTGTGTACAAGACTTCCGCCTTTTTTGAAGTACTTATCTGGACCCTGAACATGCCCTGGTCTGCGCCAATATTACTATACTTTTCAGTGACCAACGAATTGACCATCATCAACGGATTGATGTCAGTAAATTGATTGCAACTTCTGCTGCAAGTAAGTATCGAACCGAGCTAGCTTCTAGGCTAGCAAGTATAGATGAGCATTGGTTGCAATTGCATGACGCCATGAAAATGGCGAGTAAAGTCGCTTGCGGCTTCGCGAAACGTCCCGCTTATAAGCATTGGGTTTCTTCTGGCTCCTTACAACTGATGGAAGCCCGTCGGTCTACTCCGGGTGACCGTGAGTTTGACCATAAACGAAAGCTGTTACGAAATGAAATTGGGCAAAGCTTGCGTAAGGACCGAGAAGCCTGGTGGTTGGAGCGTGCTAATGAGCTGGAAGCAGCAGCCGCATCTGGCAACTGCCGGAAGCTCTTCTAACTCATCCGAGCCACTGGCAGCAAGAAGTCTGGTGTGAGTGAAACAATCTGTGAGGATGACGGGATGCCAATCACTAACATCTCTCGACGTCTCGGACGATGAGCAGAATTTTTTGAAGGGAAGTTAAACTGGTCTGCTGCTCCGGCAGAAACGATCAGATTGTCCTGTCCTCTATGGTCAGTGACGACTGCTCCATCAAATGAGACGGAAGTCCACAAGGAACTCCAACTCTTGAAAAGCTACAAATCACCGGACCCAGGTGACTTTTTAAAGATGGTGGTGACTTTCTGGCTAAGGAATCGACTGAGTTGTTTACAAAGGTCTGGGAGCTGGAGAGTGTTCCAACGTCATGGAATGAGTCAATAGTTGTCCCTATCTTTAAGAAGGGTTCACGTTGTTCCTGTAACAACTACCGGGTGATAAGTCAACTTCCGATTGCGTCCAAACTGGTTTTTGTTCTGGTCGAGGATGTATTGATATCTTCACCCTCCACCAAATATTAGAACACTTCGTACTTATCACAGACCAACAATCGTAGTATTTCTTGATATCAGGGCTGTCTTCGATTCATTGGACAGGACTGTTCTCTGGGATTGTCTATTGAAGAAGGGTGTGCCTGAGAAGCTTATTACCATCTTAAAGGCCCTGTATGCAAACACCTCAGGCAGAGTGAGGGCATACAATCACCTTTCTCCATTGTTCCATTCAAGCAGTGGGGTTAGACAGGGTTGCCCAATCTCACCATCTCTCTTCAACTTTGCCATCGGTGATATTCTGGAAACAGCTCTGATGGATGTAGGTAATGGCGGTGTGGATCTGCTGCCTGGAGAACGACTTCTCGACCTCGAGTATGCGGATGATATTGTCTTACTGTGAGATAATGCCCAAGGCATGCAATCCGCACTTAATCAGTTGGCAATCAGTGACCGCAGGTACGGCATGTGCTTTGCACCCTCCAAGTGCAAAGTACTCCTACAAGACTGGTAGGATTCTCATCCTGTACTCACCCTGGATGGTGAGCAGATTGAAGTAGTCGAGAATTTCGTGTATCTAGGTAGCTGCATAAGTGCTGGTGGTGGCGTGAGTGATGAGATCGATGCACGTATAAGGAAATCCAAAGCGGCTTAAGCCAATCTGGGCCATCTTTGGCGCCTTCGTGATGTCATTCTGGCTGAAAAAGGTCGGATCTACAACACGTCGGTGAGAGCAGTTTTGCTATATGCTTATGAATCCTGGCCTCTCCGAGTTCAGGATGTTAGACGACTCTTTGTATTTGATCATAATTATCTCCGAACGATTGCTGACATCCAGTAGCAACACCATGTCAGTAATGAAGAGGTTCAGCATTATGTGTTCCAGCACAGAGACGATAATCCATCTGGTGTCACCATCTTGAAACATCGACTTCCGTGGCTTGGACATCTTCTACGAATGTTGTCCCACAGAATTCCACGTCGTGCATTATTTGTCGACGCTGGGACCGGTCGGAAAAAGCGGAGAGGTGGTCAGTGAATGACATGGTGTCGTGTTATGAAAGAAAGCTGCGATGGGATGGCTTCTGTTGGTCCTTCATGACTCCCTGGTTGGAGTCCAAGAGCAGCACAGTGGCTAGAGACGTTATCAAATATGGCTCAGAATAGAAGCCAGTGGCGATTCTGCTGTAACCTTTTACTTTCTGCATAAAGAGTGGTTATAACCTCCTTAACTGAAAGAGTTCTTCTGGCTGTACATTTCTGTTTCCCCCACTATTATTCTTATTATTACACTAACATACACTAATCTGTGGTTGTTATTGTTCTTTTTTTTCTTATATGCACCTTGCCCTCCTTTTCTCTTCTCATTCTCATTGTTTTGTGTGGCGCATATATATATCTGGTGCCCCCTTGTACCAATATTTATGTGTTCAAATCAATAAAGTTGTCCTTTATATGCTCCATCATTCTTCCAATCCCGTTGTTCTTTCTATTGCCCTCTGTTTTCCTTCCTCTTTTCTTTATTTCAATCTTCTCTTGGTAAGCACTCCACTCCCAATTCCTGTTACATACGTAGGGTACACCATAATATCAGTAGACTAAACGACTTTGACTTACAAAGATAAGCATATTAGTGAGTTACATTTTTGCTTCTTCCTGACAAAGACGGGTTAAGACAAGTTTTACCTTAACAATTAGTTGTTTGAACCTATCTGTAAATATTCTTCTTTACTTCGCATATATCATATTGAGTAATATTGAATAAACACCGATTTCATAGGTTTGTTTTTCCAAGCTTTGACCTACTTCCAATGTCAATATATTTGTTCGTGATATCATGTTGTTTATTATTCCGATATTTAATACGATGCCTGTCACCTTATAATCTGTACTTTTTACTTATATAAAACTAGTTATGTAATCCTTCTTTATTATTAGCACTAAACCACACATTACCTTCATTAGTTTCAGATATAAATGTATGTTAAAAATGAAACCTGATGAATATCAAACTGAAAACAATAATGTCCGCTTAATACTTATCGTCTTACATTAAGTAGTTGGAGGTAGGTGACATGAAATCCTGGACCTATTTTTCGTGCTATTTGGCATTTGTCAGTAAAGTCTACCTGTGATCTTGAGAGAACCGCTGCTACTGGCATATCGGATCCCACATCACCCAGCCTCACAATATGAGACGATACCGTCCAGCTATTCCAGCAACGACCGAGATGAGTCGCTTAGACTAGTGACTACATCCTAACCTGGTTGTTAGAATGCAATCAGAATGTAAAAGACTAAACAAGTATGACACTGATCACTAAATAATGATCAATCAACTGTAAATGTGTTGCTCTACTCTCCATTGTGAGAATTTTTAACATTCTAGGAAGAATTAGCGAAATTAACACATTAACAGAAAACATCCCAACAATGATAAGTAAGCTAAAAAATAGTTGATAATTCATCCCAAATAAAATAAAAGAATTATGAACTAATAGTAACGAACTTGAATTAAAGATAATTGATGTAGCGAAGTTTGATATAAAAGCCGAAGAAGCATTGGACCGGTTAACTGAGTTGGACTCAAAGTAAGACGTCTAATTTTAGGGAAAAGACAAGATAAATCAGATAAAGGATTATCGCTGATCCGCTGAGATCGAGCACTAAGCCAACGAAGATCCAAAAGGTACCAGTCTTCATCGAAACATTGGTAGCCATTGTTATTTGAAACATTGTTATCAGCTTCATGTTCATTAGGGACAACATTTACAAAACCCGGCACATACTCACGATGATATGAGGTTATTGCATTGACAGATGACTTATGGAAGTGAACAAGATTGAGATCAGTTAAACAATGTGAAGCAACCTGGATAATAGAAAAAAATCATACAACCATGTTTAATAAGTGATTAACCAATAAGAAATATAAATTAAACTTCAAGTTTAATACATGACGAAACTAAGATATAAAAAACTGAATATTTTCGTGCAATTAAAGATGTTATTGAATAATAGAGTCAATATGTGTTGAAAATATGAGTAACGGAAAAATACAAAGAAATTGCAGTGCTCTGAAAACTTTTAACAGTGAATGAAGCTGGGGTAGAAATATCAGAGTACAGTTGTGAACAAAAAGAGAGTAGGGTAGATGGAATTCCTCGTAAGATAAAATACAAACTGTACTTGGAACTTCTTTAGTGAGAGTTTATTGTTACTATAGCAATACCCAAAGTGATGTGGAAGAGGTTAAAAAGCTGATCATACGTAACAAGGTTTGGTTATAATTGTACTCATAGACATATATTCGACGAACGACATTGGATAAAGAAACAATCAAACATCGCCAATTAATTCGTACATAACAATCTGAAAGTTCTGAAGGACTTCAAAAAAATTCAACCTATGATAATGTGTTAATAGGTTACATCACTTCAGGACGTGCAAATTTTATCCGCTTGAAATACCAAATGACGCATTTTAACAACACTCATTCGATGAAATAATGAATTCCCTGATCGTCAAAACCTTTGATGTATGATTTACCTTACGTCATAATGGAAAAAAGTAGCGTTGGTTTTAAAATTAGACTGCCGATTAAAGTAAAATTGCATTGATTGAGGTATCTAGTGAACGACAATATTTTTGAAACCCTAGCTACACCTATATGCTATAACAGTAGGACGGGAAAGCCTAAAGGATAACACCCAGTCATCCAGTCTTACGTTGTTTAGGTAGTGACGAAAATTACAGACTTCTTTGTTAAAGTGCAGGGATGGTATCGAAATTCACACTAAGAACTGCGTTATATGCTTCATACCTAAATAGAGAGAAGCACTCGCAGACTCCGCGTTATTTTTGTATTTATCTAATCAGAGTTAGTCATGGGAGAGCTGACTGGTAAAGTTTGATCACAAACAAGGTCATTGCAACTATCTACTAATCTACTTTTCAATAACTTTATAATTTTTATTCGAAATGATATAGAATCAAGCAGCAACATTGAAACCTACTGTCGGAATGTTACAAATGTTCCCAATATTAACAGATATTTTGCTTATTAGTTAGCATAACACAAAATAGAAAAATGAAGGTAGTACATTGTTTTTGTAAAAAAGAAACAATGCAAACCTTTATACTACATTAAATCAAAATATTTCATTCTACCTATCATTAAGCACTGATTTGCAGAAAAATTTAAATTGAATTTTCGTACGTGACTATGATGAATGGGTGATGGCGTTATTGACCGAATCTTGTCACTATTACCATAATTGAAAGGCTTGGTATGACGATGCACAGACCATACTTCGCCTGGCTTTTCGACTTTGTAATAGCTTGATTTCTAATACAAAACACCACGAGCCCAACAGCTTTTGACTATATGTACTGTGTTTTTATCACAATGTTCACACTAGATTTTCTATAATGAAACAGAATTTGTTTACACGTACAGTAGCTAAATCCAAATCCTACAGACCAACGCAACAATACAACTTGATGTTAATGACTGATAAAACGAAAAGTTTTTGACCAAGATATAAGCATTTTACAAATCAATTCAAAAAAATTTCAAGTCGAATGAAAAAGAATTTAAGTTGTAATTTATACTTACATCACTTATTTCACAAACTAACTGTCTGGCGTCATCGGAAACAAGAAAAAGATCTACTAGCCGGAGGCGATGAAGCTCATTCAACTGACGTATCACTCGGCTAATCGTTCTCAGCAATGCACCTCCAGTTCCATAAACAAGACCACGCAAGTTATCAACCTCTGAATTAAAATCCAATTCAAAAGAATGAACAATAGGTGGGTGGTGAAAAGCTGAAAAACTTGACACAGATGAGGGGTATTGAGAGCTTTTACTGCGTTTGAGGCTGCTACAATCATAACGATGAGACGGAGGATAGCTAATAGAAGACATTCTATGCGAGTGAAATTGCTCTAAATCATTGAATAAACCAGATTGCTAGTAAAAATAATGAAATTTAAGTTTAGCAAAACTTAAAAATCATACACAATGAGATAAGTTAGACCAAAAATGTTATAAAATGATGATACGATAATACAGATATAGCTAAAAAGAATGCATTATGTATTTGAATGAAACTCTAAGGAAGAAGCCAAAAATTTAGCTGAATAATTTAGTTATATCCGTTAGTCAGAGCACTTAATCTATTGATACCGTAAATTACATACAGACATTAGATTAATAATTAATTAATGCCAACTATGTCAGTTCGATGCATCTAAATTTATCTATTGATCGGATATTTAAATTGATATATACCTTATTGTGATTTTTGATATCGTTTTGATCAGTTTTGAAACAACGGTTGGTGCATAAACAAACTTTTCTCTTCAGTCTTACTTTCGTTCATGATTCAGACAATATCAGTAATTGTCCCATTGTAAAAAGTAGCAACTATCAATTTCTTTCCAAGCATATTAAATAGCAATATCAACATTTTGACTCTCTAAAAAAAATGGTTACTAGACTAATAGCCCATAACAGATTTAATGAGACCACGGTAAATTAAATATGCTACTAACTTGAAACTAAATAATTTTGATGACTATTGGATACCGTATTAATGTATACTATGTCCCATCCTACGGTCATCTACCCTATCCTATACTACATGAGAAAGTCATAGTACACAAAACTATTGAATACTCTTTAGTCGAATACTATTGATCGAAGCATAGCTTAAAAAAAACAGTCTCAGGGATTGATCTCCAACCTGGAAACTGATTCTTCGATTTATGGTAAACATATGGCAACTCTTCCCGGGAATCCTTACAAAATGTTGAGTCGTCTAAACAACTTGAATCCAAAAAATACTTGGAATGCGTTCCTTTCCCAATAAATAGGGAATGTTGATTTACAACTGCAAAATGATCGTCTTTGGTCTAACTAAAGAAGGTGAAGGGATTATGTAGATTGATCAGTCTACTAGTATCACAAGTCTTATCAGTCTTGGTAAGTATTCAGTAGACGAAATTTGTTGAAAATCCTACTTCAAAGATATCGTATTAAACGGGACAACGGCTATGACCAATAAATATATTGTGGAAATGGGTACTTAAAACGGTGAAATGCTTACACTATTTTCAGAAGATAAATCAGATGAAAAATCCTGAATTTCAGGCTCTTGTAGCTCAAATATTAGCCTGAGAGTAGCTTCGGCATCTGGATCACCTTCAATAATAAAACCAGAAAGTCCATAGTCTGTTTCATGCATTACATTACGGTTCAGATTTTCATATGAAAAATTTTCGATTTCTTTAGGTACGTCACTATGTTCATTGCCATCTGAATCGCACGCATTATTAGGTTCATTCTTCTGCACATCTAATTTGAAACTGTATTCAAGAAACTTTGCAACAAGATTCAACGTTCGATTAAGTAGAAACAAGTCATCACTTTTCAAAAACTTGTAGTTGCGAATATGCCAACCAATCGCCTTTAAACAACTAGAAAATAACGCAAATAAATGGAAACATCACAAACTATCTGAAAGTAATCCGTAGCTATAAGAAACTTATTTTCAATTCAGGAGCTGGAGATCATTAACTTTTCATAAGAAAATAATGAAAGCACACAAGATTGACTAATCACCACTAACTTCTAGTCTGAGCCGTATTGGTAGATGCAGAATACTTGGTTGGGATCCATGAGACTATTGTAACCAAAGGTTGGAGACTCCGGGTAACATGGATCAGAATCGATCACAATTGCATAGGTGTATTCACTCTTTGTCTTCCCTTAAACTGTGATATTAAAATTACTTTATACTTTTCTTTCTATGAACTAATTCTTCCTCGCTGCATCATATCCTTATATGTAGTCATTTTTTATATATCACTGCCATTGAAGTAACTGCTCCTATGAATTTAGTATGAAGTATGGCAACTTAAACTGATGTATATATGTGCCTGTTCCTACGTTGTAGATGACTGAATGGGTTATCACTATGAACCTGTTTTAGAACTGCACAACAATTGCTTTACCAATGGATCTCATGGTGTGAGTTAAAACAAAAGTCCAACCGCTCTTAAACTAGAGAACAATTAGCAATCTGGTAATAAGACGTAACTGTTTTGACAGTAAACAAGTACTAACAAGTAGATGTGATCATGACCACCTCAATAACTATCAACTGAGAATATAGCTACTCAAAATGTACAAGTGTTAAAGCTACGAATGCCTGGCTCCCATTTTAACACAAATTAAAAAGGTTGATAACAAAAGACTATATTCTGCCCCTAAAACAGTTTACGTAAAAAGAAACGAGTTTGACAAGTGTTTAGAAATTTTTTCCTTCATTGTAATAGCTTAAAATGGTCATAGCAGTTGTAAAGCTCATAATTTAAACAAGTTGCCAAAATTTCAGATAAATATTAGGTACACACTAAATCCAGTCGCTGCTGTGAAAACGATAAATTGATGAAATGAAATATTATGAAACTCATCCCTACTCTTTAACTACAGCGAGAAGTCCAGTTTGTATAAAAGCTTCCTTGAATCGAGACCCCCAGGAGATTTTTCGTGAGAAAATGACGTCCTTATGTACGGAATATTCACGAAAATAAACATGATAGGATTTCATAGGCGACTGGATGAAATTAGTTTGTAGCCCACACACTCATCAATCGAAGACCGGATTGTTAGGGCCGGTTTTCGTCCAACGTATCAGAATGTGACATACCGTTGAGTCAATATTATAATCACAAATCCAAAAGCTATTATCATAGTGTCAGCAGTTACATTTAGGTTACAAACAAGTGTAAAACCTTAAACGACTGAACATGGTAAGAAGTAAGAATCAGACATACGATCATTAAAGTAGGGAAGTGTTACGTCACCAACAAGGTAATGACAAGCAAATATTTGATTATATAAATGACATTTATATCTTTCTCTAAAAAACTAAGTATGACTCACCAAGACAAACGATAGCCTTTAATATCATACTGAAGTTTTGTTAGTCGACGACACGGTGGCTTAAAGACGATTTTTCTCCACAAAACGGGAGATTGAAATACACTATACCACTTTCTACACACACGAGCAGCTCGCGAACGTTCATTCCAATTCAAATAAATAAAAATTTGCTCTAGGATTGAATCCGGTATATCTATCATCAATAAGGATAAGCTTAGTTTTTCCAGAAAACAAATCTAAAATAGTCAACAAAATGTCCGACTTGACCAAAACTTTTGAACAAGTAGTATTTGGGAAGAGTGCCACCGAAGTCTAATAACATTACAAGGGTGTTGCTACAACTGTATGGTATCGATGAATTGGATGTAAATGAAGAAAGATAAATAAAAAACAAAATTATTAGCCCTTGAAAAATTTAGATAAAACCTCAAGGTAAATTGTATACTGAAAATGTCACACAAATCTTTATTAAAAATCGAAACGAACTGAAAACGCATACCATCACTTATACTTTACAAAATAAGTAATATCAAGATCATTAGTCCATTAATACTTTTCATAGAAATAAACTACTAGATAGCCATTTGCCTATAAAATGATTTCACAAGCGGACTAAAAACTAACAGGGAATAGTAGCCAAATTCAATGAAGGAAAGATCTCTGAAAAAATTACACGAAATATACACAACCGTAGTAGCGAAACAGACCATTATGCCCTTGTGGTGCAAAAACCCACGTTATTCGGCCATAATCAACGTAGAGCCTGCATAAAAGTGCGCACATTAGCCTAATGAGATGAAAGTAACAGGATGACTAGCTAAGAAATCAGAATACAATAAAAATTGTAATTATAAGAATTAAGCATTGGGAATATGATTGGAAACGACAAGGGAAAAATATAAGCATGAGATGCTGGGAACCAATATCTAGAGAAAAATAGAGAGTCTCTATACTTGAGCCATTTTGACATATCCGAAGTTATGCTACTTAGCATTTTTAATCAATCATCGAGGTTGCCGCGCGTGCCGCAACCAGAGACTACCTAAATAATTAACGTCTTTAGAACTTTCAAATTTGCAAATGATCTAAAATCCCTTTTAATGTGAGAAAATCAAATCTTGCGTAAAATGAAGTGGTTTTTACCAACCACTTTGCTACGACAGATTGCTCGGACTTATTATCAATGTATGTAGATAGTTCAAAGATTGACAACAATTGGCTTAAATTCACTAACAGAGATTGAAAGGCATTCACATAGTGATCTATATATTCAACCTTTAAGACATCTTCCATTGCAACTTCTGTAATGAGTCATCTATTCACATGGCGAATAGTGTCATACATTGTGTTACGCCAATCTTTTCGTTGTCGGCTATAAACTGAAAGCCATGGAACAGGAAATAATGCAGTTGACTGATGTTAGCATAAAGAATGTTTCCTTACAGCAACTGATAGGTGTCAGTACCTTCTGCCAACAAAAGAAACGATGCAACACATATGAGTGGGGTATGGAAGTCATTTGTGGTCCTTA
Organism: Schistosoma rodhaini; assembly: GCA_944470415.2. Classification (NCBI taxonomy): domain Eukaryota; kingdom Metazoa; phylum Platyhelminthes; class Trematoda; order Strigeidida; family Schistosomatidae; genus Schistosoma; species Schistosoma rodhaini. The sequence continues at coordinate 52,397,218 of OX104044.1, forward strand.
AACAGCAAAAGCTTTCAATTATACTGGCGCAATTTTTTCAGTCGACGTCCAGAGTAGACACAAACGTTAGTAGCCTTCAATCCTACCCCACGATTATTTATGGGCAATCGCAAACTGTACAGTTACGTAACCGTAAAACAACCACATACCGACGTGTAGTCACAACTAAACGGTTTGGGACTTCGCATGCATTAAGTTTTTTTTACACAGTTCGGTATGATTAAGTTTACAACGATTTACGACACCCTAGTGAGTTGCGAATTAGAAAAGTGAGTACGGGTAGTAAGTACCAGTGGTGAGACGGCGAGACTAAATAACATGGACGACCTTTGAACGAATCTTAAATGACCTTGAGAAATATTGGCCAATCAGAAGACAGTTAGCATACAATAAAAATATATTATACAAAACTCAAAAATTAAAGGGGATACTGTTCTTTTACATGCATCAAAAACTTATCAAGGTCAGATATAGGTTCAGAAGTTCTAAAATCATAGTGCATACGGTACAGGAACTCATCCCTGTGGCTCCATAGTAGTCGACATCTGGAACCATGATAAAGTCCCGAAAATTCTTTCAGCCTCGATCACATAGTTTCAGTGTTGTCGGTTGTTAGTATGGTTTAGGGTTTAGGATTAGGGTTAAGGTTTAGGGTTACGGTTTAGGGTTAAAGATGAGACCATAAATAATGGACGACATTTGAGCGACGCTAGAGTGAATCTGAGAGTGTCAACGTAATAACTAAGACTAAATGAGGGTTATAAACCCGAGTGAAGATTTCAAATTATGATTTACAGTCCATGGTTAAGGTTATGAATTTTACTTAGGGTTTTCATCACGAACGGACATCAGCTATAATGCCACAACTCAATCCAAATATATAATTGAATTTTGCGCCAAAATCTTATGGTAACATATCTTGTAGACGCTTAATTATCATGTTTTCTCTAAAATCCTTTGTAAACTGACCGTACGTAAGCGTCAGGTACCGAACTTAGCGCTGTGACCTTGAAAACCCGCGAAAGCTTCTGATGGGCTCGTCCATGTTCTTTAGTCTCGCCGCCCTACAATGGAAACAATTTTGACCGCAATTGCATACAAATGTACGTTACAGACTACCGTAAAAATGTAAATTTAAGGACGAACAAAAGCGGCAACTTGACTTGATTACGGCATCACAAACAGCATTAAAATACTAAGATAGCTTCAATTCTATGTCAACAGAAACGCAAAGGAGGGTTCTTCCGCCCATTGAAAAGTGAACAAAAAGCCCGTCAATTTAAAAAAATAGATCGATAAGCATTACTGCTGTTTACCTACTCCCAGTTTGTCTCTGCCAGATAGATAACCGTTTCATTTTATTTCGGCCAAGCATTTTTTGACTTTTCTGTATGCCCTAATCGTTACGACGTTGTAACGTTAAAAAAATCCCTGACATCAATAACTCTGTAAGTGTTCGACGTTGAATGCTGACCACATTAGTTTTGACGGACTCACCTAGCTGAAGGCGCTCGGTCATGCATCCGCACCAGATCACAGGTGGAAACGCCGTGCTCAACATCCCCTGCAATCACTAAATAGCCTAGAATAGTCGATTCTCGATATATTGATAACCCACCATATATATCATCGAACATCCTCGGTTCCCTCCTTTGATTTCACTAGATGGGTACGATTCATAATAGGTGTTACTGGTCAAAGAATGGTCAAACTCCAAATACCTGTGGCATCTTCATTAGTGAGCCTGACGTGATCTTGCACACCAACCTATAAGCCGTGAGTCTGGTTCTACTACTCAGAGGGCGACTTCTAAAAGCACGACATGACTGATCCACGTGCACAATTCCTCGCGGTTGTAAATGCACTACCGCGCGAATTCAACAGGCATGTGACACCTATTATGTTTACTAGTGATGTTTCGGAAAATTACGAAACCCTGAAACGGTCGATTTTGAAACGCAGAGATCTAACAGATCGACAAAAGTTAGATCAACTTCTTATTACTGTCGACGTACATCATGGTTCTGCGACAAACATGTCGCTAAGGATGAAAGGGGTTATAAGTCAAAGGACTTTCGATGATGGACTATTCAAACAACTTTTCTTGTCTAAACTTCCTCAACGGTTGCAACCAGCACGTGTCTCGTTTCAAAACAACGCCGTAGACGACCTGGCTATATTTGCTGACAGCATCCTCGAAATCACACAGTTTTCTACTGCCGAGGTTATTTCAGTCAAAAAACCTCGAACGACCCACAATGACATTGCTGGATTTTGTCATGCACTTACACATTACCTTAGATTTCGTGATGATCGTCAACGGTCAAATACCCCAAGAAGAAGCGCTTCACTTAGGCGATCTGTCTTCAGACCACGGGGGACGGATAACCCCAAATGGTGCTGGTATCATAACCAGTATGGGAAGTCTTCCAGAAATGGCAGGAAACCATGCACTTTTACGGACTCAGGACCGACCGACACGGAAAACTATTCGGGAAACTTCCCAGCCGACACGCGTTCACGGCAACCGTAGCCTGCAAACATAGCCGTCTTTTGTACATCAAAGATGTGATAACGAAAGTTCGCAACCTCGTCGACACTGAGACAGACGTCAGCGTTCTTCCTGCGAATTCAAACGACCAGCTTCTCAAACTTGTTTTAAACTTACAGGCGGCAAACGGAAAACCAATCTCCACATATGGTAAAAGGTACCTTTACCTTAACGTGGGTTTACGCAAACCCATCTTCGTTGTTACAGATGTTTCTATGCCAACAACTGGCATAGACCTCCTACAACATCACAATCTACTCATCAATACATGCAAACGGAGGCTAATAGACGAAAACTCGAGGTTATCTATTTGCGTAACTCCTTTTTCCGGTTGTAGATTATCTGCAGTCACAATTAGACACATAATAGTCCCATTCTACCAACCATTACTCGATAAGTACTCTGGGATATATCAGTCGCAATCGAAATCGCCATGTATAACCAGCAATGTTATACATCACATCACGACTACAGGACCACCTGTATTCTCAAAAACACGACGACTGGCTCCCGAAAGGCCGAGGATGGCTAAAAACGAATTCTATCACATGATTGTGTTATGAATCATTCGACCGTCAAATAGTCCATGGTCATCTCCTTTTCACATGGTCCCTAAAAAGTACAGCAATGATTATCGGAGTCTGAATGTTAAAACTATTCTCTACCGTTACTCGTTGCCTCACATTCACGATTTGACAGCTACCTTGAAGGGTACAACCGTATTTTCGAAGATCGACTTGGTCAAAACTTATAACCAAATTCCTATGGCTACTGACGACATTCCAAAAACCACTATAATAGCTCCATTCCGCCCCTACGAATTTTCGCGAATGCCTTTCGGCCTAAGAAATGCTGCTCAAACCTTCCAAAGGTTCATAGATGACATTTTCCGAGGTCTCAACTACGTACATGCGTATGTTGATGACTGACTGATAGCAAGTCTGGACATAGAATCTCATTGCCAGCATCCAGACATTGTTTTCGAGCGACTTCAAAGACATGGCATTACTGTAAACATTCATAAATGCCTAATCGGATCCGACCCCCTAGATTTCCTAGGACACACTATTTATGCTCAAGGCAACTGACTTCTCAGAAGTAATATGGTGGCCATTCTGGATTACCCGGAACCGATCGTAATCAAGCAGTTATGCACGTTTAACGGTCTCGTAGGTTTCTATAGACGGTTCATACCGAAATGAGCATCCCTTATAAAACCGCTAACCGATCAACTTCGTGGAAATGCGAAATCCATTAATCTTGACGATACCGAACGAAAACCATTCTCCACGGTTAAGGAACTTATCGCAGAGGCAACCATGCTGGCACATCAGGATACTCAAGCACTCATCAGTATTGCAATAGACGCATCCGATTCAGCGATCAGAAGAGTCTTGCAACAATAAGTTAACCACTCTTGGCAACCTTTAGGATTTTTCTCGAGACTGTTGCTAGACACTGAATCGAGGTACAGCACGTTCGGTAGGGAACTCCTAGCTATGTATTGTGATGTACGGCATTTCCAACATTCCATCGAAGGAAGAGAATTCACAATTTTTACTGATCATAAACCTCTTAATTTCTCTCTAAGTTTATCTTCAGACAAACACTCACCTCGAAAGTATCGACGACTGGACTACGTTTCGTAGTTTACTGCATGCATATAACACATTTCTGGAGCAAACAATGTAGTCGCAGATGCCTTGACTCGTACGACTTCTATGGACCTTCTCCAAACAATCAACCTTTTTAAACTCGCTCAGCTTCGAAAAGAAAACGCTGATCCTCAGCACGGTTATCCTCAACAACCATTAAACTGCGCAATAAAAAACAGATGGGAACAGGTAAGGAAACCTTATTATGTGACAGATAATAATAATAATATATTTCTGCAATAGCAGGTACACGCCATTTTTACAGGCATGATCTACAATTTACAACATATACTGGTTCACAGTATGCATTTCAAGCAAGGTTGTTTAGAAATTATAATCTATAAAAGTTGATAGCAGTTCATTCGTTCAGATATGATGTGTTTTCATGAGAATATATTTCCAAATGGGCATAGCGTCCACGTTACATACCAGATCCAATCTCGACAAAAAGTGCAATAGGGTTTCGGTCGTGCTGAGTATTTATGTAATGCAGCTTTTTAAGTTTATTGTTGTTATAAAGTAGGCTTGTGGAGCGCCTGGTTCGAACTATGACCTTGGGAAAGCGCGTTCGTCGAGCTTGTTCCAGATGTCCGAAGTTACATAGCTTCACCCTCAGAGCAAGATTCTGAAGAAGAAGAAAAAAGAGAGAAACCGAGGAGCAGCAAGGCATTTGGATATGAACGATAACCAATGCTTAACATTTATTAGTGGAACAGATGGAGGTATGAAAAATTATTAGATTAAATTGATACTAGCTCATGTTGCAAGAGTGAACTGCGATTAGGGGCTCCAGAGGAGAGAAGGCAGTAATAAAGAACAATGAGTTGTGATATTTATCAAGGTGGAGTAGGTTCCAATTAAGGAGGGAAGTCAAGGTTGGAATGAGGAAGAACAGAGAGTGCATATAGAGAGTAGAGTGTTGAGTAAAATAGCAACCATACCCTTTACAGTCAGTTTTTCTTTTCATCATCCCATGCCTGCCACACAGTTTTCATGTAAAAGTCCGAGTTAGCATGTTAAATTTTATCTCAGTAGAATAGTTAATCCAGCACAAAAATTAGAAACATGAGTCTGAATGGTGAGTGTAGGAGAACAATCTCAATATCACAGATCTATTGACTTGTTCTCATCCATAAAGAGCCTGATACAAACAAAATGTTCTGCCCCACAGGTAGGGATAGCCCAATCGTACCAAAACATTATCGACACAACGTATTCAATAGTTTGCATAATCTTTCTCATCCAGGTGTTCGTGCATCCGTTAAGCTTATAGCAGAATAGTTTTGCTGGCCTGGTATGAATAAAAACGTCAGGCGGTGGGCACGCTCCTATGTAAACTGCCAGAAATCTAAGGTCATTAGACACAACAAATGTTCCTGGGATGTTCTTATTTTTTAACCTGCGTAGACCGTTTCACTCGATGGCTAGAAGCAGTACCCATCAAGGACACTACTGCTGAAACGCTGGCCCGAGCCTTCGTCGAAAGATGGGTAGCGAATTTGGGCTGCCCTTCAACCATCACTACAGACCGCGGACGCCAGTTCGAATACGTACTTTTCCGTTGTCTGACCACACTATTAAGAATCACTAGCTTCTGAACGAAGGCCTACCACCCACAAGTAAATGGGTTGGTAGAACGCTGACAACGACAGCCGAAAGTTTTACTATAATCTGAAAACGTTTCACAGTGGACTGACGCTCTTCCACTCGTCTTACTAGGTATTCGTAATTCACTGAAAGCTGACACTCAAAACATTGCAGCTCAAATAGTTTATGGAACGACACTTCGACCTCCAAGAGAATTCGTGCATCCTTCGTCTTCTTCAGTGAACATGGATCTAAACTCATACACGAGCAGTCTTACGAGCGCAACGCGTTCAGTTAAATCCTCTTCCACTCGACCTCAATCAACTGATGTTTTCGATCAACCTGACTTACAATATAGTACACATATCTTCGTACGTTGAGAACCACATGGATGACCTCTCAAACCAGCATTCGAGGGACCCTTCTAAGTTCTTCAGCGCGAACCTAAGTATTATATAACTCATAAGAACGGAACTAACGTTAGCATCGGCATCGTCCGAATCAAAGCAGCGTATTTAGAAGGAGATTCTATCCACGTCGATTGCCCTTCAGTACAGTCGAACGACACGGCCCCTTCATTTACAATACCTCATCCGACAGCCAACATGCACGTTAATACTTCGACAGTATCTGAAAATAAATTTAAAACAACTCGCCCTGGAAGAAGAGTAATATTTCCAGAACGTTTGAACGATCATTGCACATAAGACACCAGTTAATATTTTGCCCTATCTCGATTTTCCTTCGTATTACATATCATAAGAAATTTAATATGCTTACACTTATATATTTATTCCAAAAAATACTTTCGCTGATATGTGTGTATTTCATTTTTTCCTTCAAAATACCAAAAAATGTTCCTGAATACTCGCTTCGACACTATCTCAGGTGTATGAGTTTATTTACTTTTTCTCGCCTGCTTTGTGTCATTACGCTCGTACGAGAGTATTTCGACATGCACTTACATATTTTCTCTTCTTTTCCAGGACGGCCAGAAAAGACGATAAGAGGAACTTTGAGATTTACAAGGAACCGAAGTTTTCATTGTGCTTTGTTTCCCTATTACTATGTTGTACTTCATGGTCCCGTATCGTAAGGAAAGACGACCGGACGCTGCTCAACATAGCGAGCTGTCAGAAGAGTGTTTACCGAAGACAAACGTGATGGGTTTAAACTTCTGGCTGGCCATGTCATAGTATCATCACTACCCCACTAGGGAATTTCACTTGACCAATGGACTGGGGATGAGATGGAAGTGTTCGGACATAAGTGGTTCTTTTCTGCTGACAAAATTTCGAGACAATAACGGACGTTAACAGTGTTCCATTGTAGCTAGATATTGATTGTGGAGCCCCAAGACTACTAGATAATTGAGGTAGTTTTCTGATTGTGCAGATTGCAGTTGGATGTTCTATGAAAAGAATTTCTGGCTATTTGCTGTATACACCAACTAGCAGAAAGTAAGTTTGTCCATGGATTGGGCTGGCGAAGTTCAAGTGTATACGCTTCCACAGTGACTGTCGTGCTCGCCATGATTTCAGTTCTACTTTCCGTGATGTTTGAATTGCCGATACATACACGGTACACGAATGGAACATCTGCTTCAGTTGAATGTTGAAATGCAGTCAGTATAAATAACTTCGTGCCAGTGCTTTCACGATACTTATTCTAGAATGCCCTGGGTGTAACTGTTCAAGCACTGCTGGTGGCAGCTTGTTTGGAATTATGACACATTCGGCAAACAGCAGGCAGTCGTCGACAATCGAGAGTCTACGTTGGTAAAACTGCTGACGCTCTGTGGAGCTGATCTTCGAAGGTCACCCTTTTAGGTAAGACTTTCTAACTTCTTGTAGGACTTGGTCGCAGGAATATTCCTCTCTGACTTCATCCGACGACACTGTAGTGTTTCGAATGGCTTCTGCTACTATACTATGTGTTTCCGGATCTACTGCTATGGTGGAAATACTCATATCCCCTGGTCCAGCGTAATGGACTCCGATTAATCGAGAGAGTTGGCTTCGCCGATAGTATTTATCGACTGATACTTGATATTGAAATCATAGCTCAGAATCATTGTTGCTCAGCGCTGTAATCTATTAGCCGTACAGAAAGGGATACTTTTCTTAGAACCAAAGATTGTAATCAACGGTTTTTCGTCAATCAGTAAACATACGTCCATAGAGCGTTTTATGTAATCTTTTAACAGCGAAAATGATTGCAAGGGCCTTCTTTACAATCAGTGATCTAGCAGCATAAGCAATTTTTGTTTCTGATTTGTCTAGAAACACGTAAGATGTCACTGCTCCAGCTTCATGACTACAGGCCTCAGATGCAACGACACTTCGCAAGCTGTGGTTGAAAGAACCTTTGGGCCAAACATTGATTTCATTTTACTGATAGATTCTTGTCATTCTGCTGATTACTGCCAAGGTTTATCACTTGATAGTACTTCATTCGGGGGACCTCTCACTAGATTCATTTCAGGCAGAAATGTGCTGTAATGATTAACTAATCCCAAGAAAGATTTTATGATGGGATGCAAGTTAGTGCAGGAATCTTCTGAATGGCTTCGACGTAGGTAGGGTATGGACAGCGACCGTTTTTGTATAAGATGAAACCAAGGTATTTGATCGAACGCGTAATTGGAAAATATACTCTAATAATCGACTAAGAACTTGATGCAGTCAATCAAAAATTTCACTGTTGAACCCATAACTATGGTATCATCTAAATATGCTGCTGTATCAGTTATATCTGTTAGGATTTTATCAATTGTTGGTTGAAAGATAGCAGGTGAGGTCTTGATGTCAAATGGTAGATGGGTGTATTGTAATAACCCTCGATGAAAGTTAATGGTCAGAAGCTCTCTACTATACTCATCCACACCCACTTGCAAATAGGCATCGGAGAAGTCTATTTTCGCGAAATATATTCCACCATTAGGCTTGGCAGACAAGTCTTCAGGGACAGATAACGAATACTGATATACATCCAATGCCATATTTAAACCAGTTGAGAAATCAGTACATATGCGTAGAGTTCAATCGGCCTTCCTAATCTTTACGATCGATGCTGTCCCTGCATAGTAGTTGACTGGTTGTATTAAACCAGCTTGTTGTAAAAGATTAAGTTCGCACACTGAACACTGTGGCCATTAAAACAACTCGATGTGTTTGGTCTGCTAAGTGAGCTTGATATTACTTACTTACTTACTTACGCCTGTTACCCCTCGTCGAGGAGCATAGGCCGCTCACCAGCATTCTCCATCCAACTCTGTCCTGAGCCTTCCTTTCCAGTTCTTTCCAGTTGCTATTCATCCTTTTCATATCGGCTTCTATTTCCCGGCGTAGTGTGTTCTTTGGCCTTCCTCTTTTCCGCTTCCCTTCCGGATTCCAAGTTAGGGATTGAGTCGTGATGCACATTGGTGATTTCCTTAATGTATGTCCGATCCACTTCCAACGTCTTTTCCTTATTTCCTCTTCAGCTGGAAGCTGGTTTGTCCTCTCCCATAAAACGCTGTTGCTGATAGTATCCGGCCAATGGATGTTGAGTATTTTGCGTAGACAACTGTCTATAAATACTTGTACCTTCCTGATGATGGCCGTAGTAGTTCTCCACGTTTCAGCTCCATACAGTAGGACTGTCTTGACGTTCGTATTAAAGATTCTGACCTTGAAATTGGTTGAGAGTTGTTTTGAGTTCCATATGTTCTGCAATTGTAGAAATGCTGCCCTTGCTTTGCCAATCCTTGATATAGGTGATAGGTGAATCCGTTGGGATCCGATTAAACACATCCTGGATTGCTAAGGGGATTGGCAATTTTCGTCGCGAATACCTTCAGCGTAGTTTTTCGTCTATCTCTAACTCAGGACGGATTATTGCAAAACTGGAATGTTATAGTAAGTCTTCTCTTCAAAACAGATACAAGACTTACACTCGAGAACTACCGCTTCGTGAGCCGCACCAGCATGGCTGTTAGAATCTCAGAAAAGATTACTCAGTAGTCATTTTTAAATATATCTATGAAAACCGGACATTTTATGAAAATCAGCATGGTTCAAGAACAGGTTATTCATATCTCACTAAATTATTAGTGGCATATGAAGTTTGGTGCGCCCTTTATGATCAAAAGTTACCAATAGATGTAGCCTATACCGACTTCAGGGGGGCTTTTGACAAATTTCCTCACAAACGGCTGCTACGTAAGTTAGGTAACATCGGGATTGGGGACATTTTATTTATTATGATAAAGAATATCCTAATTGGGCATCAACTAAGAGTACAGGTGAACTGGAACTTGTCTAGCTAGCAATCTATGCTTATCGGAGTGTCTCAGGATACAGTTATGTGATCAGTGTTGTGTCACCTGTATGTAAATGACCTTTCAGGTCCCATATCATTATCGGCTTTTTTTATATGCTGACGATGCTAAGATATGTAAAGTAACAGAAAATAGAAGTAATATTTTGGAGTTGCAAAATGACCTGAATGGTCTAGAATGTATTATGATGCATATTGGCCACCGGGCTACAGAGATCTATACAATGAATAACACTGAGCTACAAGTTGTACAGACACACTGACCTAGAGGTCATCGTTAGATACACACTGCCATGGTATAGCCAACAAAAGGTTCGGAACCCTATGGTTCAAAGAAGCGCGACCAAACTGAGTCCCAGAATGGCAAGGGTGCCGTTTGATATTCGACTGGCTAAACCAGACCTATCGCTATCGTTGCGGAGAAGAATGAAATATGAATTGATCACTGTTTTTAAATTACCTGGTGATAAATTTGCATTTGATATGACCTCACTTTTCTGGTCTTCCTAAACAGGGAATGTGTGAGGAGACTGGAAAAATTTACAGTCCAAGAACAAATTACTTGTCATTTGGTTGTCAACTTTCCCATCGAGTCATCAGCAAATGGAATTTACTACCTCAGCACGTGATTAAAGCTCTTAGAACAGTACAGATCCGGTTGTTATGAAATTAAGAATGCTTGTAAAGCGTTTATAAGTAAGACTACACGGTCATGTGAAAGACAACTGGCTAGATGTTTGGAATGTAGTTAGAAACGGTTATTCTCGTATATAAAAAGGCGAACTCAGAGAAGTAATGGAATTCCACCATTTTTGGTGCAAGAAAATCCGTTATTATCGGCGAGAAATGATGAAGAAAAGGCTGGAGATTTATCGGGATGTTTCAGTTAAGTATTTTATATCAGTGATGAGGAACGACTTACGTTTCACTGTGATTGTAGCGCGTGTTGATTGGCTCTTTAGTTATTGAGAAAGGTACTGTCTTAAGACTACTACAGTATCTCAAACCTGATAAGTCCAGTGCTCCTGACGATATTCATCCTGGGATTATGGAAGCCCTATCATATGTAATAGCTGAACCTTTACCATTTCTGTTTGATATGTCCCTGTGGCAGTATAAACTGCAAAGCGACTGTAAAGACGCAATAATTAGTCTGATGTATAAGGCTGGGAGTAGAGATTTAGTTAGAAACTATCGACCCGTTAGCTTAACTAATGCAGTTGCAAAAATGATGTCTGCTATAAACTATGTGGAGGGGCGTAATCTTTTATCCAGGACACAACATGGTTCTCGGACAGGCTTATCATGTTTGACAACTCTCTTATTGCAAAAGAAGATTAGGCTGAGGCAAAAGATCGAAATGTTCCCGCAGATGTGATTTTCATAGATCCAAGTAAAGCCTTTGATAAGGTCTTACATTCTGATCTTAAAATGAAACTGGAAAGTTTTGGAACCCATTACAAAGTTATAAACAGTATAAGTGACTTCCTTAGCGGTAAGAGACATCGGGTAGGGGTAAATGGAGATCTTCCAGCATGTGAATGTGTATAAAGTGGGTTCCCCAGGGCACAATCCTCGATTCTCTTCACTTTTTACTTTATGTAAACGAATTGCCTACGGTAGCTAAATCACCCGTTCTATTCTTCGCCGATGACAGAAAGATCTGGAGACCCATATACAGTATGTCAGATAGAATAGTATTACAGGATGATCTCAACACGTGTGGTCACCGGAAGTGTGCCGAAACAGAGTATGGTGATGCAACTAAATAATTGTGATGAACCGTATCACTACACAATGTGTGGATTCGTGTTGCTCAAAGTAAGAAACTATAGAGATTTAGGAGTCATACTAAGTATTGACCTCAAAACTACCAAATACTATAATGCTAATGCTGTAAAAGGCTAAATGGTATTATGGTTCGTAGGTTTCTCCAGCATTTGGATGAATAAATGTTTGGATTATTATACCCGACTTCCTTGCGACCACATTTGGAAGATGGGATTCAAACAACGAGTTCTTGTTTCAAATATGAGGCGGAAGTTATCCTTAAGAATAAGTCAAGTTTCCTCCTAAAGGACTCCTGGGAAGTCACTTGGACTAGCTCAGTCGGCAGAGAATTGCAGCATTTGACAACTCTGTTGATGGCGTCGAGTCGCGTTTGACTATGATCACCACTACAATAAAATTACGCGCCCAAAAACGACCTGGTCCCTTTGATAACTCACAAACCAGAAGATTGTGGCTGGTCCAGATATAGTATATTTATTGGCGATCTCGTGGTATCGAAAGAATACTGAGATGTGCCAACGAGTACAGGCAATAAGGGCAGAGCGTAAGAACGTTCGAACCAAACAAGGCTAATAGCGGAACGAGAAGTGACTTTGAAACAGTTAAACAACAACGAGTACGATAAACAATTACTGGTATGACTGGTTATAATAATAATTGTTTCCATTATTCCAATCGTGTTCTCGTCGGGAAAAGCAGGTCACTATAACTCTTACGGAGTAGAAGTTGTGTCTACAGTCTGTTCTGCTATGTTGGATCTCCAGTTTCTTGGTGTTACCTCTTACGTTAGTGTTATGACTAGGCTTAAGAAAATGTTTAAGGGGATGACCAGAAGTGTTAAGGATACTGTAAGTCATAAGATCACCTCTAAGACGCCTGTAATCTAACGGGTAAAGGTTAAGTGATTGGAGGCGCTCTCCATAAGGTTTGAATTTGAGTCCCCGAACTGATTTCGTGGCTCGACGTTGTATACGTTCCAGAGTGTCCTTATCCTTTTGGAGGGAGGGAGGAAATACTATGTTTCCGTATTCTAAATGGGGACGAATAAAACTGTTGAAGATTATGTGGAAGGTTCTACCGTCAAACTGACCAAAAGTGAGCTTCAATGTTACCAGTGCAAGGTTTGCTTGAAAAGCGTTTTTGTCACAGTTCGCATACGATTTCAGATCATAGGGTACCAACACTCCTTTTCGACTTGGGAAACTTGTAGAGGGGAGTTTCCTAAGTTATTACTATAGTCTTCAACATGTCGCAGATGGACTATTTTGCACTTTGAAGTGATGAAGGTAAGTTCATTGTTGTCTGCCCAACTTTGAAGTCGAATCAGATCAGCCTGAAGTGCTAGCATATCCTTTTGGTTGAGAGATCAAATCGTCTACGTCCAGAGTTTCGTTTCTCTCACCGAGTGGTGAAGTTATTGGTGAAGTTATGTTATTGCTGGACCCTTAGCGATACTGTTTGATATGTTCCTGCGGCAGTCCAGATTGCCCAGAGACTGGAAAGACGCAATAATCAGTCCGGTGTATAAGGTTGGGAGTAGGGATTTAGTTAGTAACTATCGACCAGTCAGCTTAACTAGTGCAGTTGTAAAACTAATGGAAAAAATTATTAGGATGGCTGTTATAAACTACGTGGAAAGACATGATTTTTTTCAAGGAACAAAATGGTTTTTGAAAAGGCCTATCATGTTTGATAAATCTTTTGATTGCAAGGGAAGATTGGGCTGAGGCAAAAGACCGCAATATTCCTGCAGATGTCATTTTCATAGATCTAAGTAAAGCCTTTGATAAGGTTTCCCATTCTGGTCTTAAATTAAAACTGAAAAGTTTTGGAATTCATTATGCAGTCATAGACTGGATAAGTGACTTTCTTCATGGAAGGAGACAAAGGATAAGCGTAAATGGGGCTCTCTCATCGTGGGAACTAGTAAAAAGTGGAGTCCCCCAAGGCACAATTTTAGTTCCTCTTCTCGTTTTACTTCATATAAATGAATTACCAGCTATAGCTAAGTCATCCGTCCTACTATTCGCCGATGACATTAAAATTTGGAGACCCATATATAGCATGTTAGACAGAATAGTTTTGCAGGAAGATCTTAACTCATTAGTGGCATGGATGAATGGGTGGTCACTAGAAGTAAACCCTAATAAAAGTGTAGTTATGCAATTAAATAACTACGATGATTCGTATCACTACACAATATGTGGACTAGTGTTGCCCAAAGTAAGAAACCATAAAGATTTAGGAGTCATACTAAGTATTTATCTCAAAACAACCAGTCACTGTAAGGCTGCTGCTGCAAAAGGCTATAGGGTATTATGGTCTATTCGTAGATCTTTCCGGTATATGGATGGGGAAATGTTTAGATTATTATACCCAACTTTCGTACGGCCACATTTGGAATATGGGATTCAAGCAGCGAGTCCTCGTTTCAAATATGAGGCGGATATGTTGGAATGAGTCTAACGCCGCGGGACAAAAATGGTAAAAGGCCTATCTAGCCTATCTTATGATGACAGACTGAGACACCTCAACCTATTTCCGTTATCTTACCGGCGAATACGGGGTGATCTAATATTGGAATATCGTATCCTGAACGATGACCTTGGTACTAACATGTCCTATCTTTTCCTCCCGTCTAGGGCTGGTCATTTGAGAGGACATTCAAAGAAAGTCCAAAAACCGAGATCAAATCGTCTACGTCTGGAGTTTCGTTTCTCGCACCGAGTAGTGAATTACTGGAATTCTCTGCCAGAACACGTAATATCAGCACCTTCTGTTGATATATTCAAGACGAGATTGGACCTCCACAGTGTAACAAACTGCAAGGATTAAAATAGGTCACTAGACCTCCTATCCTTATTACTGAAAACTGAAGACTACTGGAATTCTTTACCATAACACCTAATACCAGCACCTTCTTTTGATTCATTCAAAACGAGATTGGGCCTCCAAAGTGTTACTAACTTCAAGGATTAGAATAGGCGGATAGACTTCCTATCCTTCTTACTGAGGACTTAATTGTCGAGCGGTCAATTTAGTTTCCATGTCTACGAAAAGTCATGGTATGTTGTGGTGGGCATTGAAGCTGTTCTTTCTTTACTTATATTCAGTGATGATAGTGTAACTACGAGGTAGAGTGTCCCAGTCGGCTACCCGATAAACTTCTTAGGTTATAGCCCAGAGTATGATCAGTTGTAAGAGGACCAGAAAGATGAGACTTGGTAGCGCACAAGTTGTTATTTGAGGTACGGGATTCTTATATGGAGTCACCTCGCATCCTATGACGAATAAAAAAACATACTTGTTTTTCTCGGTCATAGTAGGGTCGAATCGACACCATTTTTTCGGTTAATCCTATCACCTAAATACTCAACGTATGTACACATAATTTGACAGTGATATATGTAGAATTGACGGCAGTTAACAGAGAAATTAATTGTAATAATATTCCTTCTAATGTAACCTTCCACTAGGTTTCCCGATGAAAGGCTTCTGGATGATAATGGTACGTGTATGAAGTGAATACGTCAATAAATTTCTTATATGATATCATAACGTCATTTTTCGTGCTCTCAGAAGTCCGTGAATCGTAAACAGTAGATCAACAAGATATTGATAAATTCAATGACAACAGCCTGTCTGAGCATCAGGGATGCTGATAGGATTCTGAATAACTTTCGAGTTCTTGTTCCGGACTTACCGACCAGCATCAGAAGTGTCTTGAAGACATGCACAAGTGTCCAACCAAAGTTCATCAGCAGTGAGGTTTACCACTATCTCGGATTAAAAACCAATCCGCTAAGATACGTTGAACTTTGGTTGTGTAACTTTGATTTTGAAATTGCCATACCTAAAACTTCTTTTGACTTAGAAAAGACTATAAAATGTTTGGTCACCCTATCGTTTCAGATGAAAATTACAAGTACAGAGGTCAAATCCTTTGTCTTTATTACCTTAGGTCTCGTTATTTTGTTGAATTCACTCGATCGTTTTGCGACCGTGTTGAAATTCTTGTCAACACCCTTATTTATTTCGACTAAATTCTGATAATAGAAGTCAGTTTCCCAGTAATGTTATTTAGAAATAATGTAGTTTTGGGTCACGCAGGCTGTGCCACGTTTTGACAGACTAATGTGTACAATTATCGAAATAATGACTTAACTTGTCCCTGGTCTCAAATTATAAACCGTTGTTTAGCTACTCGACAACCGATGGGTTATGCCCACTGCAAAACCCTAAAATTTTGGGTTCGATATTTTGTGTGATGCTGAAGAACTCCAATTCGGACCCAAACTTCCACCCCCTAATTCTTAATTTCCATCGGTTTCTCATTTCGTATCATTTTCTAGTGGAAAGGTGCTCACTTATCAAAAGGGTGTTGCTAAAGTTCCATTCACTAACTTCTTAATATTTTTCCATTCTTGGATCCATCTACCGTTTGTCTCGGCTATAGCTTCCACTTAGATTCACTGGTCAGACATTCTCATTGTAACTACTTTATAGAGATAAGTTTTTATTTATTTGGACACATTTATTTATTTATTTAAACACATAAATATTGGTGCAAAGAGGCACCAGATACATATGCGCCACACAAATCTAATTTGATTTGTGTGAGGGCTGTGACACTGCCCGGGTGCCCAAACCGAAGCAGGCGGTTTTCTTAGGGGGTCACACCCCGAGCCTTTGACCTAAAGATCTGATCCACAAGGCAGTTGAGCATCGTAACGAGATGCGGTCCCATGGTAGCCGGTGACCAACGATTGATTCATACTCCATTTGTTGCCTCAGGATCCTGGAGCCCATGTGCTGACTGAGCCCATATGCACCATTGGTTGGGAATCAGGGTTTTCTGACTCCCGTATGTGAGTCATAGATATCCACCAACTCTGTTAAAGCACCAGACATTCGCTCTTCGTCCTCTCAAATCCGCAAGCAACACGTCAGCCGCGAAAAGGCAGTGAACAGGACTTTCATGATAGTGACTGTATATGCGTGGCCATGTGAGAGCATTTCGAGAGTGAGATTGGATTCTCCTCACTCGGCCGTACCTTGTTTATGAAGTATTGTTATTGCACGTATGTAAACTGAACGTGTAGTGATGATTTGAAAACATTAAAAAAATCAACACCTCAAATTACAAGTCTCTAACTCCAGAAATGAGCAATTAAAAGGTATCAACTACCCTAAATGCAATAAATCAAGTCTGCACTTTTTATCTATATTTTATATCATTGTTGTAGAGTATGACGTACTTAGTTCTATTTTACTTATATATGCTCAAACACAGATAGATATTTTGTATATTAATGCTAAAGGTTTGTTGTACCACTGTGTTCTCAAAAATATATTATTTATGTGGTTAGTTTGTCATTGTTCTATTGTCATTTTTTACTCAAATATTTATCGACTGGTTTTGTAAGGCATAGGTTTGTATCGTTCTGACTCCTCATTAAACAAAATGTCTGGGTTTTCTTTAAGGCTAATGTCAATAGAAAGAAGACGTATGCCATCATTCGTGCAGTATACAATCATAGCCACTCTCCTGAAGACTTTGAACGTGAATTGGATTTTGTACTAAGCCGTAAAGTATGTATGGTCATTATTGAACCAGAATCTCTCGGTGATGTAACGTGGCGATGGATTCGTACGGGAAACTGGTTACATAAAACAGCTGTTATATCAGGTAAGATTTTTAGCATTTTACCATCATCTCTATTGATTATTGTTTCATTGTGTCTTTTACTGCACTCAAAATAATGAAGTGCCTTATTTATCGATAACTGTCTACAAAATACTTCATCTTGCTTCTTGAGTTATGTCTCCCGAGAGCTACTGCTCTAACTTCTATCAACATAGTACAAGATTACTTCGTGGGAATGCCTCCCACTCACTGCTGAATGAGAGCTGACTGTATTGAGTACATCATATGCCTAGGATTTGTTTGTTCGCTAAGCGGAATCGTGGTTTCGAACATTTTGTTGATGTTGCAGAGTCAAAAATGCTGCATTCATATTAGTAAGGTTAAAATAACACCAAGTTCCGCAATCCGTTAAGTATGGCTGAGTGACAGTGTATTACAAATTGTCTATAAACAACGTGCGGTCTAGTAAAAATATCTGATTGTCTAAATTCCCACAGTTTACATCAGCGCACAGTCATTCATGAGCAACGTCGAAGTTGGGGCCCATGTGCTTCTTTAAAAGTTTTCACACCATATCAATACAACGGGATGAAATTATCAAGACAAATAGTAGGGTAATTGGAATGGTAATATGAAATATTAACTGCAGAATATGTAATTCTAAAAGGGAATACGAATTCGTGGGATAGTAAAACATTTTAAGATAATTTGCAAACTTGGTATCTAAAGAAACAGAAAGAAAAGAAATCACTAATTTGAGTAGCATGGGAGGGTAAAAACAACTTCATTGGGAGTCTAAATATTAAAAATTTAACTCAGTAAGAATAAATGTGATCAAGAGTGAAATATAGAATATGATATGAACTCAAGGTTTACAAGATAAAGAATAAATGTAGATATTATTGTCTGACAGCTTTAACTGTTATACCTAGTTTCGTTAATTCACTCATTATTCCAGATGCCTTCTGAGTATTCAATTGAAACATATAGTCAAGTATTCACTTTTCATTGTCAACCAAATGCAATACTTGGTAGGGATGCCCATACACTAGTAAATGGCTCATAAAGATGAATAAAGTTTAATGATCAGTAACATATACTGTTATATCTTGTGGCCGAGTGAATGCCTTGGTAATGTATGACTTGATGAGACCGCCAATCAGGGAGCAGCGAATTATCGATTGGAACAGTGACACGAAACCGTACAAGCAGTTTAGAGCGCTAACCGGTCCTGCTTCTGCCTAGCCCAGCCAGTTAAGTCCAAAACACCAATAATAGCTTCTGTGGTATGAATCCTTATTCACAAACATATTGTGTTTATATACCAACCAAACAGACCACATCGTACCATAAAATGGAAATAACATTTGTACAATATTTAGCCAAATGTGGCTGTGAATAGGGAGAAAAGTAATCGGTAAACCGATGATAACTCGAAAATCGTATAATAATAGTTCAAAGGTCAAAATAAAGCTAATGATAAGAGGAACACGAATACGAATAGTTTAGTTACTTAACAATTATACAATAGGAAATATACATATCACATTGGTCCATAAATGGTCCTCAAAGTTACCATTCACAATTCTTTTCGGGATACAACATATACTCGTTTGTTAGATAAACTTAACATTCCTACGAAGTTATAGCTCATCTGTAACGGCGCTTGATTTCAAATTGTCAAGCTGCCTGTCTAAACCTTTCTCCATATGCTTCGTTTCGGGTGCCCCGTTGGTATCTACATTCGTCATATAGTAGCTATGACTTAAAGATAAATATTTGTATTTATTTACAGATTCCAAATTGTAAATGAATATTGTTAATGTTTTTATCAAACACACATGTTTGTGTGTAATTTTGTTCTCTACTCTCATAAATCTAAATAAAAAGGTTTATTTTCCAAAAACGACTATCATCTGTTAACTTACTGGTGATGAGTGTTGATTTGCTAATTGATTTGAAAAAGACCGATCGTAACGGATTTATTTGTAGGAATATTTAGAATAGATTTGTATTGACTTTTGTTAACATATAATACTGATGACCAGTAACTGAATATGTTTTGTTTTAAATCTACTTACCGTTTTCACAGGAATAGCTGCTGTGACTACAGCCGGTGTTGGCTTGATGTGGAACTCCACATTTTCTAAAATATACTTACCGTTAGACCTCGGTACTGGTTGGGTTCCCACTGTTCGGACAATCACACCCAGTGTTATTCGGTTTATTACAACTACATTGAGTGCGATTAGTGCCTCTGCTGCAGGGTTGTATGCATTGTTTTGGCAATGGGATCCATGCTGTAAGTATCAAGCGGCACAATCTCTAGCATCTTTGCCCGTTGGAACAGCTTCCTTTGTAACAAGTAGTAATCATGCCTTGACGAATTCACATCCAGGGGATAATTCCTCAGGCAGTGGAATGAGCAACGGTGAAAGCCCTAATTGTTCTTTGGAAATAAGTCGGGCAAGCAATGGAAAGCGTGCTCGAGCTATCATTGCAGAGAATCATTCCAATTCAAACAGTCCTCCATTACGTCCAGTCGTTTTAGTTCATCGAGATGATGGAAGACGAAAAGTACTGCATAATACCGTCTCTCTAACTTCTACTCTAGTCGCTTGTTATATTCTTTTTAAATGGTCTAGACATTGAAATATGATTGTTAGTAATCCTTAATTTTGTTATATCCTTGTCTGCCGTAGTCTGTCTGTTTTCTTAACCTCCTTCACCCGACATATGTGAAGAACAATTTCTTCCTTTTAGATTTATTTTTTTCCTAAAACCTGCGTTACAGTATCCCATGGTTTCATAATATGTTTAACTATGGGGTACTATAAATATCTTAGCGAGCATTTTTACAGTCCTTATATTTATTTTCTACACTTAGATATACATGTTAGTATGTATTTAAGTAGATAACTTTTCCGTTGCTATCAAAAATTACTTTTAGTACCGGTCTCTTATTATTTATGTGTTAAGAATCACATATAGCGTTTCATTTTATTAGTAAGATGCTCACATACCAATTAAATTGTAAATATATTATCTTTATAACAACTCTTCACATAATGAAACTGAATCTTTCTTGTGTTTCTTAGTTTTTATGGACTACCTGAAAAAATCTAATGTTCAATCATCAAATATCGTGGTTTTTCTGGTTGTATCGATTCAAAGCACTATGTAGGTAAATTGATGGTAAATGTTGCAACCGCAAATTTGTGATTTGTGCAAAAACATTAGCATCAGAAGGAATTTTGTGGAGATTTTAGTAGTTTTGTAGTGGAATTCATGAATCAATTGAAGCTAGACCACAATGGAAAACCTGGAAGCACTGGACGGCCGTTGTGAGATAGTAAGTCACTGAAGACAATGTTGGACGATGGCTCAGTTTAGTGGATTGGTTGAAGTTAGATATTGGCACCGTTGGATGCCGGCTCAGTGGTCTAGAGACGCACGCAAGAGACGGATAGCTCCTGGGTTCGAACATCGCGAGGCGGGACCGCGGATACGCACTGCTGAGGAATCCCACTATAGAACGAAACAGCCATCCGGTGCTTCCAGGTTTTCCATAGTGATCTAGCTTCAATTGACTCATGAATTCAACTAGAAAAAAACACTAGTACTAAAAGTTAGAAGGACAAGGTTTGCAGACAGTATTATAAATTTATTGTGTTCTCTTCAGCTACACTGATGCCAATAAATTGGATTTGTTGTCAATTTTAATGATTATTAACCTAATAGGAAATTCAGAGACGAGTCATTCAATAAACTGTTTAGGAGAAAAGAGGTAGAACACCATTTGAAGATAAAAAATAACTCTGAGAGAAGATTCTTCAATAATTGAGGTGATAATTTTAGAAATATTGGAATAAATGGTTTTATTACGCCTTGTTATCGGAATTCTAAAACCAGGTCGGTAAGGAAAATGACAGATATTTCAAGATAAATTCATTGAATTGAGATCGTAATTAAGAGAGGAAAAGATTTAATCACATTGTTTACTGCTGCTATCGGAGTAACTGAGTTTTAACCACTAACATTACTAACACAAAAGGTCGGAATATCGTTTCTAAATTGCAAATAAATTCAGTGAATATTGGGGTAGGATTTTTCTCGCTACTGGTAATTTTGTGTACTTTTATCATATGAACATCGTGTATGATGGGTGGCATGATATCGAGCTGTGACACCATTTAACCCAATGTGAGACAGGTCCCTTACGTACGCTAGTTGAGGCCCCGTTACTCCTCTACCCAAATGTAACCCTATATATATAAAGCAATGATTGATTGTTTGTTAATCAGACTAGCAAATAGTCTGACAGATATGAGTTATATATTTTCCTATACTTATTATTATTGTGTTTGTTGGCTTGGGTATATACTCACGTTCTAGTTAGGCCAGTCATGTTTCATTGATACAAGCTATGCTGACGCCCTGTCGAATAGACACTGAGAGGGTATCTAGTGTAGATATCTGTCTAAAGAGAATAACGTACCATTTGTGCATGGAAGAAAACCGGATGTTATTTTTGTATATGAGCACATTTGTTTATATTATTTAAGTCATATCGTATAAAATTGAACTGATCCTACTGCGGAAGTATGCTGTTGGGAAAGCCTTCGAGCATCTGATTAATAAGTGAGTGAGTTATTCTACAATATGATAAGTAAATGTTATTCTACGTTCTGTTACTATGGATCATCTACTTATTATCTTTAACTATTCGATACCCTATTTTTAATATAAGATCGTTAGTAAAATAGCATGACGCTTTCAAAAATCATTTATTTACTGCTGTTATGAGGTTCCGGTTAGCGAACAGTACAGTAGAACTGTTTTGGTGTTCGTATTGAAGATTCTGACTTTGTTACTGAGTGACAGTTGTTTTGAGTTCAATATGTTCTTCAACTGTACGAATGCTGCCCTTGCTTGCCAATCTTTACATTTTCATCTGCGTCGGATCTTCCTTGTTCATCGATGATGTTACGCAGGCACGTGCATGTTCCCACCCCTCCCAGAGTTTCTCCATCATGTGTGATTGGGCTAACATTCTCTGTTGTATTTGAGGATCTTGCTTTGTCCCTTGTGTATGTTGAGGCCTACTGATGCAGAGACTTCTGCTACATTGGTTCTCTTAACCTGCGCTTGTTGGTGTGTATGGGATCGAAGGGCCAGGTCATCTGCGAAGTTCATATCGTCTAGTTGCATCCAAGCTGTCCACTGTATTCCGTACTTTCCTTAGGATATGGAGGTCTTCATAATCCACTGTAAGTTTGATATAAAGTTATCAACAAAAGCATCAGTAACAGCAAGCTTTAAAGTGATATACTCGTGTGTGATTATCGTGATCGATAAGGATGTCCAAGGTGGGTAGGGTCTAAACAGGTACCCAGAAACTAGACAAGTGTGATCAATATATTTAGACATCTTAAACTTAGACTAATTATTAAGTTTAACTTTGAAAGGGGATCGATCTACAATTTGTATACTGTCCAGGTCAGTTATATGTTTATTAGTTGTAAGCTTGATTGCATATACATCAAATAATCTAAATATTTCTTACACTTACACGACTAAGCTAAATTTCTGATATATGATGGCGAAGTATATTCATACAGTTTATAATTAAATGTTTTACTGCTGGAACACTAATAGTGTACACAATCCAATAATTCTGCAACCGAAACTCATCTCTATTATTTATTCTTGAGAAATCATTCATTCGGAAATTAATTCAGTTCATGATTTTATTTTAACCATATACGATTAATAATCTTTGTGGCTAATCAAGTTAATGAAATTGTGAAAATAGCCAATACATAATCTTCATGTATTTATTTTGTTAAAAGTACTAATTGATCGATTCAATAAATTATGATTTTTAGTGTTGATCATTTCATACTATTTTCGTTTTGAATGAATCATATAAACAATATTAAAATCAGACTGTGGATCCGTAGAATGATTACAGTCGAATAGGTGTTCACGTATAGAACTCCTCACTGCTTTCTTTCTGTTAATTAACTAATTGTTGAATCTATTTTATGGAATTTGAATTAATTTAACGTAATAACAAGAGTCTATTTTAATTTAGCCTAATAATTTAGGTTACACATATCTAGTTGTAATCTCTTACTCTCAATAATGAAATTAGAAATAATTAAAATAAGTCATAATGTCATTGAATAAGAAAAAGAGAATTCAGTAAAGAAAATTTTCTTTTCGACGAAATCATTTACTTAAGCTGTACATTCGTATGTATAGTTATAGGGAAAATATATGACTACAGGAGGCTAGGAAAGATTGCATTATAAATGGATTCGACAATAAGTAACAAATGAGTTTACGTACCAATCAAGGGGTGAGGAAGAAAATAATATATGGGCCAAATAATAGTTTAATTGACAGTTATGAAGAAAAGCGACAAAGGTCATAATAATAGGCTGAATAATAATCAAGGGGGTGTTTTGTGGAGATTTTTAGTAATTTTTACATATAGTTGAAATTATGAGTCAATTGAAGCTAGACCACCATGGAAAACCTGGAAGCACTGGACGGCCGTTTCGTCCTATTGTGGATGCGCACTGTTGAGGAATCCCACAGTATGAAACGGCCGTCCAGTGCTTCCAGGTTTTCCATGGTGGTCTAGCTTCAATTGACTCATGATTTCAACTATATATAAAACTTATATGAGGTAATAATAATAATAACTGATTAGAGTTTAAAATGCAAAACAACAATTTAAAAAACAAAAAATCGATAATAACCAAATAAAAGTGCAGGAAAACAACAACAACTAGAAACATACCCATTAAGGGAATTAGGGTCAAGGAAGGGTGGGAGGTTGAACAAATCTTTTTGGCAAGCAAAGTTCAGGCTTGAGTTCGTAAATTACCAATGCTTCAGCAGTATATAAAATATTGATTCGACCTCCCCCTTCGATCTGGTTCCTTTGACTTTGTAGATTGCTTTAAAAGAGTCTTTTGAAGCGATGTGTCCACAGTTAATTAAATGCTCCTGTATCAAACTAGTAATCTTTTTACATTCTCATTTCAAGAGCCAAGCCGGATAGTGTTTCGAGATGCGTTTGGAAAGGGATCGCTTTGTGCGGCCTATGTAAAGTGCCCCACATGAGCAAGTAAATTTATAGATACACATTGATGTGGCCCGAAGCGAAAGTTTATCCTTAACACACCCCAGAATAGTAGGCCGGCTAAAGAAAACAATTCGAAGCTTAGCTGCGTAGAATGTTTTATTCAACCATTTTGAAATACATATATTCTGGATTTCAGCGGCTGTCTCCTTTAAATTCCATATTCATAAACAAAGGTTCCTTCTGTGCTGTCGAAGCTTTTTCCTGATGAAGTCTACTTGCTATCCACGAGCCTAGGTGGATAACCATTTTTGATGAGGGTCTGTCGAAGATGAAATAGTTCCTCATCTATTGTGTCATTGGAACAGATTCGCTTGATCCTAGAGGATAAAGAGTGAATTAAGTTTCTCTTTCGACTCAATGGGACCCAACTATGTTTTGAATTCAATTAACGTTTTTCCTCATCAATCGAAATTCATGGAAATCTTCAAGATTGTTAGCTATTAAAAATTAATAAAGTAATTAAGAATTCTAGTTTAAGTCACATTAAGTATTCTCGTTGCGGTCACCGTAAACCATATCGTTTATTTCGGACAACAGATACTCATTGTGGATGGCAAATATTCTGCTTTGTATTTCTCATTTATGTTGTGTGAGAACTACCAATACTACTGGACTACCCATCTTTATGTCTAGTGTGAACTTGATATTAAGAAAACCTGAAGAAGTCGATGTAAATTCAGGTTGTTCAGTATGTGCTACAGAGATAATATTCCCAAAACAGATGTTTTTTTAAGACTCAGTAGTCTGGAAATTCCGTTTATGTACTACTATTGGCTTCTTGATTTATTAGAAGATACATTTTAATCATAAAATATGTAATCTATTACTATTTTGATGAAAGATGTATTTTAAACATAATGAAAATATTCACATGAAACCATATTCAAAGGAATGTGATACAGTGAAATCACAATCAATGGTAATGAAGTGACTCACATTACATTCACGTCAATTCCCTATGACTAAGCTTTTAAGTGACTTGTATGCAAAAGTAGGCGTTAACGTGATTTTATAAATCAACAGTAAATATTTGTTTAAATAAGCTATATAGATGAGTAGTTTTGAAAAGTTTAGCAGTAAAAATATTAAGCGTTGACAACAACCAGTTTCTACTGAAAACCAGAGACGTATTATAATTCTGTAATATAGTCAATTCCACTTTAAATGGTGGATTATAAGTTTTATCCCTATTACGTATAATGATATTTTCTAACGAATATATCACTACGAACTGTCTACCACTTTAAAACGAGACTTGGAAAGCATTCTCATTTTTAATACTAGCCAGTACTTGTGCTTTTCTCAATGTCAAAGACTAAGGTTTAGTCCACTGAGGTAAAAGTAGTTTAATGGTGAGGTATTGTTCTCACTTGTGACATTAAGAGGTAAATAATGCGATTTTACAGACTCAAACCAGGGATTCAATGTTAACAAACTTCTCAGAATACCAGATCTTAGATGTATTTATTTATTTAAAATACATAGGTACTGGTATAGCTGGGCCCCAAAATAAATACACATCACACAAATCAGAAAATAGAATCATAAGAAAACAACGAGATGTGAGGGAGTATAACTAAAATAAATGGAAGAGAGCGGTATATAACAGGAGAGACAGTTTATATATAAAATACAACCAGGAATGATTCTTTCAGTTAGACGAATACTCACATCCATAAACCGTCATTGAGGCCTGCTCCGAGCCATGCCTTATAACATCTCAAATCACTGAGTCGCATCTTCTCCATGACTTAAACTAGAGTGCCTATTGACTGACAGACAACAGATCTGTAGAGCTTTTTATACCACGATGTCATATCATAAATTGATTACTTCTCAGTTTTTTTCCACCAAGTTCGAGAGGAAAAAATAATTAGGTGATCAGTTTATGACATGGCCCTATATATTTACTCTTATAGATGATTGAGTTAATGAAACATTCGGGGTCGAAAAGCAAAGCAAAGATCTCTCTAAACCCTATAATTAGACTTCTTAAGACCACTATAAGGAATTGAAGACATCTCAAGCGAAAATTAATTATTCATCCATACATTTATTACCTAATATGGCGAATGTGATTGGATTATATTAAAACCGTCAGTCTTCTGCAACCAAATTCGATGCCAGCTGTAATCATTATGGGTCCTATAGTCATAACAAAACTATAAATATCTAACCTTTGATTCCTCTGTCTCAGGTCTGATTGATAGGGGTAATAAAATTTTACGTAAATCATTCCATTGTAACTGTGGACCACTGAATGAAAAGTCCAGAGGTACCGCGCCATTCTCACGAGACTTGATGACACTAGGTTCAATCTCATAGTATAGCAAGTACTATTTTGTGGATAGTTTCCAAGTCGTGACTGATTCTTATCATATATTTAGTTCGTCAGACTAAAATGTAAAAGAAAACTGAGTAATCGCTACAACGTAGTGAACAAGAACACAAGCGGGTACATACGAATGTAATTAGGCACAAAATTACAGAATATTTCCATGATATGTGAGAACCATATGGTAAATAGTTAATTTGCAAACTATTACTCAACTGTCTCAATCTTGACCGATCCTTCTGCAAATATCAATTTATTGTCTTTGATTATTATTGTTCATGCATTTTCATACCGATTGCGTCTCGTCCCCGTTCTTTCCTTATCGATCTTCTTCTGAAATACATTCAACGCTATACCATCGTTATATATTACTTATGTGGATATAAGTAACCCACAGCACAAAGAACCTCATACACTATTCTTACTCAAGGTTTTTTTAAATGTATTTTACCCTGTTTTACGAAGTTAACATGATTATGGATTCGCGTGGGAAATCAATTGCTTTACACTGAATAGTAATTCATAGAAAGTATCACGTAACAAAGCATCCCTTCGAAATTTTCTCAAGGATTAATAAAATAGTAAAAGACAGTGTATAAACCAATAGAATGCGGCGTTTTGTTACATCAGCCAACCTAGTAAATTGATCGTCCAGAAAATTGATGTAACATCATGTAAACAGTTAGATCATATTATCTGTTCTATTTACTTGGTAAATATATATGATCAATTAAAGCTTCGATCGAATGACATTATGTAAAAACCATGTAATATTCAAATTCACATTCTCTTTGGAATGTTGACAGTTTGAACATGCTCTTAAAAATTAAACATCCATTGATCAATGAGGAAAACCATAATTACAAAAATCTCAACACTAGAATTACCATATATATATATATATATATATATATATATATATATATCAATTAGCAGAATAAATATTCACCTTATAGAGTGAGTGAAATAATAGAGTAATTCAGTCAGTCACAACGTAGAACTTCGTACGTACGTACATCAGTTCGAGTTGCCATACCACATTAGCACAGAGATGCAGTTGTCGATTAAAATCCCATAGTGGTAGAAGCAGTAGGAGTATAATCAGAAATCCAAAAGATTAGGGTTTGAAGAAGTTATTGAAGGAGAATAATACAGTGAAATAAATTTGGAAAGAGAAAAATATAAAGACATGAGGAATTCAGAAGTTTAGAAGTTGGTAGAACACAAAGAGTGGATGCACCTTCGCCATTGCAAACGATTTTGAGCCATGTCATTCAAGGTCTCTAACCATCGGTTGCTATCATCTCGCGAATCCCAAATAACTATTACAATATGATAGTTGAGATACCTCGCTGGACAAATGCAAAAATGGAAATTTGCAAAGAAGAACTTATGAATCCTATCAAACAAGATGTCAAAAATAATAAACTGCGCTATGTAAATAATGTATTTCCACATAAAGGTTATATCTGGAATTATGGTGCCCTACCTCAAACATGGGAAGATCCAAACCATGTAGATGAAAATACTAAGGCTAAAGGGGATAACGATCCTATTGATGTGTGTGAAATAGGTTCGAAAGTATGGCCTTCCGGTTCAATAATACCTGTCAAAGTATTAGGCATATTGGCAATGATAGATGAAGGTTAGTTTATCATCGTTCCCCTTGACTTGCATCACTAAATGTTTCCTTTTATTATTTATAAAGACTTAAGTTCTTAAACCGTGTAAGTAAGTTTCAGCACAGAGAGATTATTTTCGCACTGGTACTGCATGAGCTTCTCCTCCTCCTTTACTGGTACTATTTTTTCTTACTGTTTTCAAATCTTTCGCTTAACAACCCTGGTATAAAAAATAAATATTCTGGTCTTCTAAAACTACATTAAAAACTACCATTAAAGCTTCTAACATTAAATTAAACCGCATGATATTTCGCTGATAAAAGCACACTGCTCGAATAATAATTACGCTTACAGAAATATCCAAATATGTAATGGTTTTTCCCATTTATTTCAATAAACATTGTTACAAGGAGTCACCAAATTTATATGCATCACACTTCGTCATTCGATTTATTTGAGTCCTGGAATGTTAATTTAGGTCACTTATTTGAAGTAATTTATGTGACCTAAACTAACATGTGTAACATTAGTGTAGCATTGTACCTGTTTGAAGCTTAAGCGACAATTTTCAAACTGACGTTTAGACGTAGTAATAACGGCGGATCTGAAAATGAAGTACAAGTGTGGTCAGATTCCAACAATGCTTCCATCTACGTTTGTCAAGTTGAGTAGAAAGCTTATTTATTTATTTGAACAAATAAATATTGGTACAAAGGGGCACCGAATACATGTGCGCAGCACAAGTCATTTGATTTATGTGTGTGTCCTATAGTACTGCCCGAGTGCCCAGACCAAAGCAGGTGGTTTTCTTAGGGGGGTCACACTCGGAGCCTTTGACCTAAAGGTCTGATCCACAAGGCAGTAGAGCATCGTAATCCCATTGCAATTCCATGATAGCCGGTGACCAACAATTGGTTCATTCGCCATTTGTTCCTTCAGGATACTGGAGCCCATGTGCACCACTGGTTTGAAACAGGGTTTTCCAACTCCCCTAGATGGACTTTCCGTGTCCACCCAACCTAGTTAAAGCTCCGAACATTCGCTTTTCGTCCTCTCAATTTCGTAAACGACAGCGATGCCGCTAGAAGGCAGTGAGTAGGACTTCTCTGTCAGAGGCTGTATACGCGTGGCCATGTAAGAGCATTTTGAGAGGGAAAACTGACTCTCCACACCCCCGGTCGTATCAGGGCATTTGGGAGCAGAAAGCTATGAATCCACAAAAACAGCAGTGTTTACTCGCACTTCATCGTGCTTCGGTGCAGTTCTATTTAGAAGAAAGATAAGCTTGTTAAAGATTTGCGACTTGAGTATATTTAAATGTAGTCTATAGACAATTGAGGTATTGCTTTTTATAACTAATACAGTCACATCTATGAAATTATCGCCACCCTGAAACAAATCTCTAACTTTCCTTAAGTATGTAGTTGCCACCATTAATTTATCTTAATGTTAACACCTCTTAATGACCTAACTTTATTATTTGCAGGTGAAACTGACTGGAAAGTTATAGTTATAAATCCAGACGATCCAATGGCTGATAAACTAAATGGTTAGTACAAATTTACCTAAAATTTTATTCTGTAAAAGACATTCATGATGTGGATACTCATATGCCGGGACTTCTGAAGGTTAGTTGTCATGTAGTTTTTTTCTGTAAATAATTCATGATGAGTTGGCCGCAAACATGAATAGTTTCACACTCCAAGTACTGTCATAATAAGTAGAAAATCGAATGTTATCTGAAAGGTTGATTTAATGAATGTTTTTGACTCTGAATATCATAGCCTGCCGTGCTATATAAATTTTATTCATGATTGTTTGTGTTATCTTAGCCCATAAGGATAGTCTGTTTATTGGTCAGTTGGACCATTTTTTAATATTTTAGTAGCATGATCTTCGCCATTTATCACTTGTTTTCCGCGGTAATTGGTTAAGCCCACATTTTTCTGTTTCTCTTGTAGGCTACACGAGACTGGTTTAAGTACTACAAAGTTCCTACAGGAAAGCCCGAAAACACATTTGCCTTCAATGGAGAGTTCAAGAACAAAGTAAACTTGCCATTGGTCTTCTTATTTTACTACAATGTTTATTTACACTATAATTTTCTTTTATAATTCATATCAGTTTGCATGACGGACGTAATCGCAACCACCCGTTGGATTCACTTTTATATCTGTTGTCGGAACTGTTGATAGTAAACAAGTCACGGGAACCAAGTAAAAGTTCATGTACCCAATCTTAAACCATACTTTTTTGTGTTAATATTAGTCACACTACCTGTCTATTTGCAACGATGTAGATATAATCATGCTTGTACATGCGACCCAATTGTTGACGGTTGAATTTTTCAGCTAAAAGATCATTGTCACACATCATTTTAACGTTAAATTCTACTTTTCCCAAACCTCTCCTTCAGAAGACTTCAGAACTTTATTAGAATCAATAAACTACCTTCATTTTTGTTAAAATTGATCTGAATAAAACAGTGAAAACACTGATCTTTTCAGTTAAGCGAAGTATTCTTCAAACTGTCCATAAAAATTTAATTAACTTGTCACTTTTTTAGAGCGCCGATTTTGATCACGTGAATAACCGAGTATTATTTCAAGACAATTATTTTTTTCAGGTAGTAATAAACATTCGGTTATAACTTGTGACCGCCTGGATGCCCTGTTAATGTATAACGTGGTAATACCGCCAATTAGAGTGCAGTAATTTATCGATCGGACCAATGACATACGAAACCCGTACGAGTAGTCTAGAGTACTTGTCGATCCTGTTTCCTGCCTAGCCCAGCCAGTTAAGTCCAGACACCAATCTCAGCCTCTGCGGTGTGAATCAATCATTCCAAACATTCTGAGTTTATATAACATTCAATCAGACCACATCGTACCATAGAAATAGAAAATAACATTTGTACAAGATCCATCCAAAAGTGGCTGTGAATAAGGGAGATAGTAATTAATAGACTGGGTATAACTCAAGAACGGTAAGTCATATAATAATAGTTCATAGGTCAAAATAAAGCCTATAATAAGAGGGACATGAATATGAATAGCCTAGTTAGTTAACAATTATGCAATAAAAATGTATGCACAGTATGGGTTCATAAATAAATCCCAAAGTTACCATTCATTATCCTTATCGGGGCATAACACGCTTTATGAGAGATGGGTTAAATGGATTCTCCGAAAACCAGACTGCTGAACTTATCACTACATAAAATTTTAAGCGTTATAAATTTAATAACCATGCGACTTATTTTGCAAATCGTATTTTTCAAACAAACTTACATGTATGTGATTTCTGGAAAACATCTGATTCAGCTTAAATATTCATCGGAATACTTTTTACATGCGTATATTCCAGACCAAAGCTTATGATATTTTCAGGATAAACCATAATATTGTAGTTTTTGTATTTATGTATGATGGGATAATCATTCATCTGGTAATCCTAAGCTTTCGTGATAACGTTGCATAATTAGTTAAGGTAGTTTTAAATTAAAAGGTTCTGATTTTCTATATTTGGAAAATGATTCATCACCATTGTTCTATTCTTAATAAAACACTAATATTAACGTCTGATGTCAGTCAGTCAGTCACAACGTAGAACTTCGTACGTACGTACATCAGTTCGAGTTGCCATACCACATTAGCACAGAGATGCAGTTGTCGATTCAAATCCCATAGTGGTAGAAGTAGTAGGAATATAATCAGAAATCCAAAAGATTAGGGTTTGAAGAAATTATTGAAGGAGTATAGTACAGTGAAATAAATTTGGAAAGAGAAAAATATAAAGACATGAGGAATTCAGAAGATTAGAATTTGGTAGAACACAAAGAGTGGATGCACCTTCGCCATTGCAAACGATTTTGAGCCATGTCATTCAAGGTCTCTAACCATCGGTTGCTGTCATCTCGCGAATCCCAACCTGGTAGTCTACACCTACCAACATGGCCCAGTACACTTGTCAGCGACTTCATTGATTTGTGCCACGTTTTGGTCTGGCCACCCCTAGCTTTCTTCCAACCTACTCCTACACCATGAAACATTGCACGTCGGGGCAGTCGGTGGTTGGGCATACGTAACACATGTCCCAGCCATCTCAACTGATGAAGTTTCACTACTTCATCAATCGATTTGCCATCCCTACCTAGTACTCGTTTCCTAACAACTGCATTACTTACCCGGTGGTCCCAGGATATACGAGCAATGCTTCGAAGACACCTATGATCGAACACTAGTAGCCTATGAATATCCTCTACTCTTATTGGCCATGTTTCACTGCCATAAAGTAGGACGGAGCGAACTGCTGCACAGTAAACCCGTCCTTTGGTTGCTAGACGGATATCTCGCCTACGCCATAAATGACGCAAGTTGGCAAAAGCTAGACGAGCCTTCTGTATCCGTGCTGAGATTTCGTCACATACCAGACCACAAGGGCTGATGAGACTCCCAAGATAAGTGAAGTGGTCAACACGCTCAACTACTTCACTCCCTATCATTAGTTCAGGTGTCGCTGCAACCCAATCCTGAAGTAACATTTCGCACTTCGAGGGAGAGAGTCGCATTCCGAACATGCCTACATAGTTGCTTACAGTGGTCAGAAGACTCTGCATTTTGTCAGCGTCCTCACCAAGTAAAACGATGTCGTCGGCGTATTCTAAGTCAACAAGTGAGCTTCCCGGTAATAGTTCAGTTCCTGGAGGTTTAGCTGATGAAAGTGCTATCTCTAAAAGTATGTCAACGACAAAGTTAAACAAGAATGAGGAGAGTGGACAGCCCTGACGAACGCCACTTGAGGTAATCAGTTCTGATGACAGTTCGCCATAGGCTCAATCTCGACCAGTTGTGTTCGAGTAGAGAGCCTTTATGAGGTTAATGTACTTCTTTGGTACTCCTTCAGTGACAAACACTGCCATAGAACCTCACGATCAACCGAGTCAAATGCCGCCTTAAGGTCAAGAAATACTACTATTGTGGGACGTCTGAATGTATGTCTATGTTCTACGACCTGACGTAGAGTGAATATCTGGTCTATGCAACCGCGTCCAGGTCGAAAACCAGCCTGGTTTTCTCTAGTCTGCTCTTCATGAGCTTTGGTTAGGCGACCTAGTATTATTGAAGCTAATATTTTAGACACTATATTAGTCAAACTGATCCCTCTGTGATTGTCACAGGAGGACTTTTGTCCTTTCTTATAGACTGGCACAATCAGTGATTAGGACCAGTCGGATGGAATTACGTCCAGTTTCCAGATTCTACCTAAGACCTCAGTCAGTCTCTCTGCTAGTACTGGACCACCATCCTTAAAAATCTCAGGGGTCAACCTGTCAGGGCCTGCTGCTCTCCCTCGCTTCAGATTTCCTATAGCTTTTTCAACCTCGCAGAGGGTTGGAGGACTTGCATCAATTTGACATTCAGGACGACTGGGGATCGTGGGTAATTGAAGTGTGGCTGAAGGCCAGTTGAACTGATCCCTAAAGTGTTCTGCCCATCGATCCAATCTCCTGGATTGAGAATGAATAATATGCCCATCTTTATCTGAGATGGTTTCACTGATATTCGGGTTCCTAATACCGGTTTCTTTAACGAGTCTGAATAGCTGCCTACTGTTACCTATTGCCGCTGCCTTTTCCATCTCTCTTGCTTTCGCTACCCACCACTGTTCACGATCATTACGTAGGCTTCTTATAAGCCTGCGCTTAAGTTGACTCCGCTCTTCGTTATTTTTAGAGCCAGTTGGGATGAGTTTTCGAGCATCTATCAGTGCGGTAGATGCTGCCGAGATCCATTGTTTCTCCCTAACGTTATGGTTTACCTTACTAGCGGATATCACTGCTGTTTCCACAGCTCTTCGGATGTCATTCCACGCTGTCTCGGGGTAGGCACAACTTACGTGGCTGCCTAACTGTTTTTCTAGTTGTTCCTGAAATATATTCTTAGCTGGCCTATCATTAAGTAGAACCCTTAGAGGCTTCCCTGCAGTGTCTTTCCTACGACCAGTAAGACGCAGACAAATACGTGCCCGCACTAGAGCATGATCTGAATCTAAACATGTGCCCCAGAATGAGCGACAGTCTTCTATCGAGCCCCTCCATCGGTGGCTGATAGCGATGTGATCTAATTGGGTCCAACGTTGTGACGAATTCGGGGGTCGTCAGGTCAAAAGATGTCGCCATTATCTGTTCTTTCGCCATGACACCATAAGATCCACCCAGGTGTCTTTCCCTTTCACTTAGTTTACCTACTTGAGTATTGAAGTCACCTGCTACTATTACTACATCAGAACGCCTAGCTTCTCGGAGAAGGTCAGAAAGTTTCCTGTAGAACTCATCTTTTATATCGTCTGAGCTGCAGTCAGTGGGAGAGTAGGCAGAGACGACGAAGAGGCAACGACGAGTTTCCCTATCTTTCCGAGTCCTTACTGAACCGTTTAGTCGGACAGCGCATAGACGACTGTTTACTGGACTCCAGTCTAAAAGAGCTAGTTCTGCCCTACGACTTAATGCTATACCTACTCCAGCGAGGCCACGGGAAGCAGCATCAGGGCTTCCAGATACACGAAGCGTGTATCGAGATGAATCTTTATTTTGATTAGGTGCGGTCAAATGAATGACACTATTCGGATCTTGTATGCGCGTTTCGGAGACGCAGCATACATCGATGGTGTAAGATTCTAGAGTCCTAGCTAAGGAAGCCTGTTGTCCTATTTGGCACAATGTTCGGACCATCAGGTATGACGTAGTCGGAGCTCGTCGTGTTGTACTTCGAAATCTATAGGAAGGTCTTTGTGATCTGTTTTGATGTTCGGTGGTTTCAGCAGCGCTGGTCTATTCAACAGCTCTTCAGAGTGCTCTACCACCTTTTCCATCGCTTTCGAATCTCGGTGATTGTTTTACCTTTTCTATTCTCGACCGATCGCTCCGGTCTACTACATTTCTCTGATAGCCTCCTAGTTGTTTCAAATAGTCCTCTCACATTTCCTTCTCTTACAGATTTTTCTGCTGCAGTTACCAGGTCTTCCACATATTTTCGCTTGCCACCTCTTATGCCCTTTTTTATTCATTTGTTTCCTAATGTATATTCAGCTCGTGTCTTGGATGTCTCTGCTCTTATTTCTCCTAGTCAACATTGAGCCATGATGCCTTCATGCCCCGTGATGTCCATCTCGACCCTAGCATTCAGCTTCCCCAATGAGTTGGCCATGTGCTTCCCTAAAGATTTATCTACGATGGACTGAGGCTTCTCATAAAATTGATCTCTACCATTTTCGTTGCCATCATCAGTTTGTACGTATCCTACGAGCGCTTCTTTGTATGGCATTAATGTAACTCTTAGTATGTAAGGAGCATTATTTTCTTCATAACCATAGCAGAGTAGAAACTCCTGAAGTTATTCTGTTTTGTTCAGTTTGTTCCCAATAAGTTTCACTTATTTAAGGCAGACCTAGGTTGTATTTCCTCATTTCCACTACCACTTGAATGACTATCTCGATCTTCAACATTGAATTTGTTTATTCTACTAGAAATTATTAATCACACTGAGCGCACAATAAAGTATGGTTAAGTATCATAAGTACATAAAGGAATAATATTAGAGTAAACATGGAATATGTTAGTCGAATAGTTACGTCCAAGTTTCGAGAAAACTAACAGTAAGAGGGTTCAAACACCACAGATTTCTGATTTTGAAAAGAGTAATTCAAAGTATAATAATTCCGCTATTACCATTGAAGGATTTACGTCGGCCTGGATCGAGAAAAGAAGTTGTAGAAATAAAAACAGAATCCGTTGCAACCTGATAGATGGTCATAGGTGTAGCTGAGAATGAGAAGTTAACAAATACGGCACATTTAGAGTAACAGTCATCTAACGAAGTGTATTAGCACCGGGAAAGTAGTATTGAGATTTAAACGAAAATCCTTTATAATCAATAATGAAAGACATATAAACCAAATAGGATCTAGGGTCAAAATTAATTCACGAATAAAGGTTTTTGACCATCATTACAAGTAATTCTATGTTTCATTTGGTTTTTTTCGAAAACCTTTAGCAGGGTACTTTCTTTTTTTGATCACTATATATCACTGGACAAGAATTGTCACAAATGACAAATAAATGTTCTTGACAAAAAATACCTTAAGGCTAATTTTATATTAAAAACTCAGTGATTGATGGATAAATGGTTGTTCAAGCATTCACGCACTTTTAAAGACAATCCTGATATATTCTTTTGTCTACTGTAAAACAGTTTAAACGTTCAGAATGAGAACCTTAATAGTAATATGGGGTGAAGGTTTTTGGCCTTATTAGTTCTGGTCTGTATATCTTTTTCATATAGTAGTATCTATGCCCTCACATCGGTCAAATGATGAAGTGTAACGCATCAAATTCGGTGCCTCCTTGTACCAATTTTTGTTTTTAAACAAATATAACATGTTTTAACGCAGTTGTAAAGTCTAAAAAAACCGATATCCACGATAAGACCAAAAAAGATATAGAAGTTAGATGATGATTAGGTTTGTTCAGTTACGGATTTGAACAAACGAACATATATGTTATGAGTCTAGCTAACATCTAATATTTTCCAATCTTAAAAATCTCATTATTTTGAACTTTGTGAACAACTTTATCTTGATGACCATCATAGAAGGTGAAAATAACCTCAAGTTAATTAATAATCTTTTTCTGTAAATGTACAAAAGGTTTTATAAAAAAATTATTTTATGAAAAGACACCACTGATCAGCGTGAAGACGTAATAGTACATAAAAAGATGTCATATTAAGTAGTTTGGTTGCTTTGTCAAATGGTGCAAAAATAACACAAAATATTTGTTATAGATATGGATATTAGTCTATCAGCACTGTAACTTGATAATTTAGATTTGAAATCTTGTCTTTCACCTCTAAACAATAGCAAGCCTCAAGATATTTTCTTCCCTTACATATGTGCCATTCTGTAATATTTTTGAAAACCAGACAAAAATAATTCGATTAACAAATTCATTACTGGTCATATCGACAACCAAACAACTTCTTGGAGAATATATACAAGAAAACACTAGCACGATAATCATGAAAACAATTATCAGAAAGCATGTTTGTTGAAAACAACAAAACATACTGGAAGTAACTGAAAGATCTTATCTAAGTGAACCGGATTCTGGACCAGTTTCAGTACCAGATCCATTTGACTGAGAGTTACTGGACATTGCAGGACCAAGTGTCGGAGCTTCAGGATCACCACGTACAGCTCGATATTTAGCCATTTCATTTGGAAATTGACGGGATAATTCAGACATAAGCAACACTCGAAAACGACGAAGGCTGTCTAATTTTCCACGGACTGCCTCATTCTTGGCTAGTGCTTGCTCCATACACTCACGAGTGTACAACTGAGGATTTTGACCAGCATCGATTTTAGAAAACAATTCAATAGGAACATGTACATCTTGCATTTCAACTTGCATACGATCCACATCCTTTAAAAAGTAAGCAGAGTTTGAAAACCACACAGACATAAATTTACAGTAACTGTTAAAAAATGACGGTTAATTTTTAGTAGTTTCATTTAACTTCAGTTCACTTCTTTGGAATTTTACAAGGACATACAAGAAACTGATAACTATTATGATGCAAAACATTTCACTTTGATAGTTAAAGTAGCTCTATTTCTGCGAAGGTCGTGGATATGAATTTCTGAGTCTTAAACTAGGACGAAAAACACGTCTAGTGCTCCCTGGTTTTAAATAGTTGTCTAGTTAAAATCATTACGTAGTGTTAATTACGAAACAAATGTTTTTGGAACGCTAAGCTTCTAATATGGTTTAATAAAATCAATACTTTCGAATATTTTAATGGGATAACCTAGTATAAAACACTCAAATATCACAAATTTCATTTACAGAGTCTTATAATTAATAAATCTATTTCTGAAAAACCCCAAATGAGCACTAAAATGCCACCATAAGAGAAATAAGTGAAGTTGAAAATTTGATAGACAAAATTCAGTTAACACCATAGACCATACAATTCGATAACAGATTTTATTCAGTGACTGGTTATTGTACTTGTACTAGTTTTAGAGAGGATTGATTGAGGATAAATGGCTTTGAGTATGATGTTGACTCATGCAAATATAAATCCTACAAAATACCATACATTTTGTAGTTGAGTGTACAGTTTTTCAAAAATTGCAAAAGAAAAAAACTAAACGTCACTTTAGACCTGTAAGTAAGTAGCAGTTTGAAGCTGGCTGTATCTAATCAATATGAGCAACCTTGTTAATATAACCAAAAGTCTACTAATTAAGTGGTAATTTATGTTAATAGTCGCTGTTTCATTCCTAGCTCTGAAATTCGTGTACAGAATACCAGATGTATGACTTACACAGTATGGAGAAATTTACTCATTAATACCGAAACACTACACTTTATCATGACACAAGTGTTGTTACCATAATTTGACATAAATTTAAATTTTTTGAGAATGATCTTTAAAGTCATATATTGTACCACCACTAGAAACTAAATTACAGTTCGAATAGTAATGTCCGTGATCTTGGTAGAAAGTAAACTTTAACACGTGTTGTATGCGGTTGCAAAATATGTATACACAACTGTTTAGAGTCAACCAGTCCTACTGTTTTATCTTGCTCAATTTTCTATTGGTGTCAAGAATAAATGGCCAAATAAAACATTTTAAGGAGGCATGAATATATAAGCAACGGATTGGCCGTGAAAAAAATTTGGTCATACTTTGCAACAAGCTATTTTAATTACGATAAAATTAAATTCAAAGGCATAACAGACCCTCCTGAACTACATTCCGATAGATAGTCACTTATTTCTCCCTACAAACTCGTTGATTGGAGGAGTATGAATGAATTAAAAGATGGATTTCATAGAAATCTTCTTATCCTCCAAAAAGCTAAATGTTCAGATGTGGTAATAATGACATGTGCTTTTAGTTCTCAAATAGGTAGTTTAAACCAAACTGAAATGCACCGAGGTGGGTCTTATGGTGTCGCGGCTCAGAGGATAGATAATAAAAACTGATTGCTGCAACCATTCTTGGATAACCGTTTATTTCTGGTGACCAGGTATTAAAAAAGACATTGTCTGACATGACGACTCCCACAATTAATCTAACGATGAATGCCAACAGACCACATTGTCATCAGACGTCGTTGGAGGCTTGATAGAAGACTGCAGTTCACTCGGGAGCACACAGTTAGACTCTGATCAAGCTCTAGTGAGGCGGATTAGTGGTTTGGGCATTTGAATATCAAGCCCCGCTCTACTTCGGTTTGAATAATCAAGTATTATCATTAGTCCTTATACTTACAGTGTGATTCATATCCACATACCTGGAAGATGAGTTGGTTTAAATTTCAAACTTCAATCCCCTAATGCGAGCACGTGTTTGTCTGTGTTTTACCGGACGCACAAAAGTCACAGTAAGAAGACCTCTTGGAGTTCAGGTTAATAATGAAAAAGTTGGCAACCTATTTCAAGAACAACCAGAGAAGCAGTTAGTCAACCATGTAGGTGCTATACTCCCAGATGTAGCTTGGCGCGATATTCGAACAGCTGTGGAAACAGCAGTGATGCATACTAGTGACATAAACCACAAGGTTAAGAAATTTATGTAGCATCTGCCAAAATGTTGGATGCCCAGAAACATCGCGTTAAGCTTAGAACGCGATGAGGAGCAAAAAGGTCTTGGAAGTAGATTGACGAAATTTTTATGGGATGATCGTGAGGAGCAGCTAATCCGAGACTGATGGAATAAGTAGTGGCGATAGGTTAGCTTTGAAAAAGATGAGAAAACGATCTATTTCTAACAAAAGAGGCTGGGGCAATTAGTAGAACACTTCGGACAGTTTAACCACTCTCTAGCTACCATTCATTGGTCAATTTTTACCAAGCAACCTGAATGGGACGTCAAAATAAATAACCCGACTCCTAACGAAGTAGAAAAAACCATAACGGAAGTGAATGAGAGCAAAAAGCGCTGAAAGGCTAACTCCTTAGATCACCAGAGGTAGTATCCCAGTTTTGGAAGTTGGATGGACAGAGATATTAGCTAGTCTAATAATTGTGAGCATTCCCACTTGACTGGCCAAAGCAAAATAGTAGAAATTTCGTAAACTGAGCTATATCTAGCAGATGACAGTGTCTGGGATTAAACACTTAAATGACTCACAAATTTTCAAGAGGAAAGTAGATGTTAATGAAGAAAATAATGCTAAACAAACTCTAAAAATAAGGTTTAACCATACACACGATTATGTGGTTGTGAGAAAACTGGTGAGCCAAACAAATGAAATGATGATAAAGATACTCTTTGAATGCATAGTTTACACTGAGTGATTACGGACTCTAGCTAAAAGTTCTCGGAATCTACATATGATCACTGAGAATCGCAATTACATTGTTTTCTGATCTATACACAGATCATACTTATCATTAACAAAGTATTCAAAACTGCCTACATAGGGAATAACCTCAGACGAGGATCAAAAGTTGAAATAAATGGTGCATGACATATCAACTTAGTAAGGAAGCTTCCATACTATTGTTGACTATATGGTAAATGAGTAGGTTTACAAATAAGTAAGGGACACATTATTTATTCTCAACAAGTTTACATGGGACAAAAGATTGAATCAGGTGGTTGAAAGATTAACTAAGTAAAAAATATGGTATTTAACTGAGTAAACAATAAGATTTACTGTCAAGAATATGAAAATCAACAGTACCTGTAATTTGTACACTAGATCATTGATCTTTTTTTGGAAAGACACACTTGGTTGGTAGTCACAAACAACGATTCCAGCCTCTCTACAATGATCAATAATACTTTCGATGTTCTCTTCTAAAGTTTCAAAACGGTTACGATCGACCATGAGTGGATTAAAAGCTATTAGTAAACAACGGAAGAAATAATGAGACCAAATGTAGAGAAATGTTAGGCAGAACAACAACCGTGGACTTTTATACAATATTGATGTGGACTACACAAAATCGAATGCTTTCGGGTGAATCATGCGGGCTTAAAAAACACACAGGAATGAGTTACAAAAGTTTAATCCAATATACAGTCTGTGTAAAGATAATATGAACCAATTATTTCCTTTGCATATTTTCTTCAATACTAAGAGGGGTGCTTAGAGTCTTCAGCACAGTCCAGTCGCCCGAATATGAGCAGCAAGTTCAAATTCAACGTAATTCAAAACCGACAATCTGAGAGAGAAAATGTAGCGCACAATCCGGAAAAACCCGGCATGCTCAAATACATGTCTGTTAGGAAAGGACAGGAGGCTAGGTGACCTGTGATATTCCTAGCAATTATGCCCTCCCAGGTGACTCAACTTTCTTCTGGAAGAGTCGACAGAGGGAGTTTCGGCCACGTGTCGAGGTAGTTAATTCCACTCTTTGATGATTCGATGGGAAATTCAATAGCCAGATTATAAGTAAATTGTTCGGTGATTGTGAACCATATTAGAGTGTTCACGTAAACTCTTCAATCAGGATTTGGCGGTAAATAAATTCTTGAAATCAACACCTCTGTAAGTGTTCGACATTGGATGACGATCACAACAACAAGTTCTCTAATTTCGTTTGTTGCAATACATCATTATGACTATTAATCGCATAACCTACTCAGGTGCGTTTCTGAAAAGTGTAAGACTTTTCGCTGTAAAGGTTACAAAAGGCCCTAATCAGAGATATCGTGGTTGCTTGCAATATGCAGCGAGAACAATGTACATTATCCAGATGTCGATTGACTGGGCTGCTAACTTCTAACTGGCGATCACTCAATATTTATCGTCAGGAAGGACGAAGAAGTAAGAAACGTAAACTTGTTGAGGTACTTTGTGCTCATAATTCTATATCGTACCAAAAATATAATATTGAAAAAAGCTAAAAAAAAATGCAAACTTGTCAATAAGTAATTTAAAGTCAAATCATATTTGATTCTTCTTTATGACGTTGGAAACAGGTTTACTTCAGTCAGTCAAGCATCATACGTGAGCCTCGCTATTCTATGAATCAGTTTAGTTGCTGTTCTCTGAACATCTTTCAAAAGCTCACCGTCCTTTTTTAGATAGAAGCTAACCTCTTTTATGCAGTACTCGAGTTTAGAACGAATGAATACTGTGTAGCTGTAAATAATTCCCCAAAATCAATAGCTCTGTAAGTGTTCGGCATTGGATGCTGACCACATTAGTTTAAGTGGACTTGTTTAGCTGAAGGTGCTCGGTCATGCATCCGCACCAGATCACGTTACAGCACAGCGTGAGAAACATCTCCTACGATCATTAGCCAGATTAGATCAATCGCTTCTCGATATATTGATAACCCATCCAATATATATTCCAACCCCTTCGCTTCTAGCGTCTGATTTTAACTGGGTGGGCACGATTCGATTATAGGTGTTACTAGTAAAGACTTGTCAAACTACAATACTGGTGGTATCTTCAACTGTATACAAAGTCAAAAAAGTTTTAAGATAGACAGGGCTAAAGGCCTTACGTATTGACTGTGAAGTTCTAAAACGTCTAAAGGCTATTTCAGGGCAGTGTACATTTGCTTCAGTGTACTGTCTATGGATGACTCCTAAGTCGTCATGTGTCTGGGCAACAGGAAGTTCAATGTTATTCATAGTGTATGTATTTGTACCTTGGTGATCAATATGCTTCAGAATGCACTTGGAAGTATTTATCGCTAACTGCCAAGTTTGAGGCCATTCAGATACTTTTTACAGGTCATTTTGAAGCTCTAAGCTGACATACTTTCTTCCTATCGTTTTCCATGTCTTGATATCGTCAGTATTTGGTAAAACCGATGATGGCCGTAAACGAAAAAGGTCATTCACGTATAAGGGTAATAACAGTTACCCCAAAACTGTACCATGAGGCACTCCACTAGGCACAGTTTCTTCAGATATACAATTTAGAGTTCACCCATCCTCTTTGTTTGCACCCAAATAGGAAGTCTTCTATCCACATGAATACATTTCCTTCAACCCTGACGTTTCTTAGCTTATATAACAGTCGGTTGTGATGAACTTCGTCAAAC
Organism: Schistosoma rodhaini; assembly: GCA_944470415.2. Lineage (NCBI taxonomy): Eukaryota > Metazoa > Platyhelminthes > Trematoda > Strigeidida > Schistosomatidae > Schistosoma > Schistosoma rodhaini. The sequence continues at coordinate 52,440,976 of OX104044.1, forward strand.
GCTTAGCTGAAGTCAATGTAGGCTACATTCATAGGTAACTTTTGGTCTTTAAGGGCGCACCAGCTTTCCAGAGCCACTAATAAGTTAAATGGTTCAAATGGTTGTGGACGGAATAGAAGAAGCTTTCGCTTAACGGGCTTCCGTGTCTAGTAGCAGTGGATCACCAATACCTCCAGGCAAGAACCTAGGTATATTAACGATAATAGAGGAAAAAACGAATTTGGTAAATCATAATGTTATCCTTAGTCCTTAAGAATAGATCAAATGTCCTCTTAAAGGACTCCTGGGAAGTCTCTTGGACTAGCTCGGTGGGCAGCGAATTCCAGCATTTGACTACTCTTTCGGAGTAGAAGTTGTGTCTACAGTTTATTCTGCTATGTTGGGTCTCCAGTTTCTGGGTGTTACCCCTTAGGTTGATGTTGTGACTAAGCTTAAGAAGATGATTAAGGGGATAACCAGAAGTGTTAAGGATATTTTAGGTCGTAAGAAGGTCATTTTTAAGACGCCTGTACTCTAGCGGGTAAAGGTTAAGTGATTGGAGGCGCTCTTCATAAGGCTTAAATTTGAGTCCCCGAACTGATTTCGTGGCTCGACGTTGTATACGTTCCAGAGTGTCCTTATCCTTTCGGAGGGAGGGAGGAAATACCATGTTTCTGTACTCTAAATGGGGAAGTTAGTGAGATAGGAATAACTTATTATAAAGTCATGCTTCTTTTCCGAAAGAATCAGGTTTCCATCGAGATAAGTAAACAACTCCTTCCGAATTACAATTTCTAAAACTTTGACAACCACGCTGGTTAGGCTAACGGGTCAGCTGTTCCCAGGTTTATATTTCGTGTCTGTTTTGAAGATAGGACTTACTTTGGCGTTATCTAGTTCCTTTAGTAACCTAGGATGTGTTTCCCCGGGTCCCACGGGCTTGCTTATATCAAGCATAGTTAGCAGAACAAAGACATCGAGTTCTTTAATGGTCAAAATGGTTTCAAATAGTTTTGAATGGTCCTAAACGGAATAGAAGAAGCTTTATGTTAACGGGCTTCCGTATCTACCAGTAGTGTATCACCTAGGCCTCCTGGAAGAGTCCTAGATATAATTAACGGTAAAGAAAGAAACAACAATAAAATTAAGCATTATGCTTTCCCTAGTTTGTATGTATTGGTAGTTTTATTAAATCCTATCACAGTTAAGTAATAAGGGAGGTCAAGAAAATCTCTCTGCAACTAAATAAACCATAATAAACAGGTCAAACTGTGACACTAATATAAATTCTTCCTCTCTGCGGTTGTATTTTGTCCCTTCAGTCAGACTACTAATGCAGATGCAATTGGAAATCAACTCATAACGGCATAAACGTCAACTGACCTAATTTAAACCGAAGGTAATACGAATATCGACATTCATACAATATTGATTGCCTTTCTATTTCTAAGAACAAAATAAGTATACCGTCCACGAGTTAGGCTTTAAATCATCCGTTGTTACTGTGCATCTAGATGTGACTTGTTAAAATATCTCTACACTGAATCACTGAATCATCATGATAATCTCACTTTTTTGACTCTCAAATAATATGCATGTAGGTTCTCATTTTTGGCGCGTTCAGGATTAAACCAAACATTTTGTAATTATTAGATGTATTTTTCGATCAGTTGCTGCCGCCTTCTTTTTGATTTATCCTTCGCCTTATCAATACATGTGGATTCTTATTATTTATTTGAAAACACCCGGTGCTCGACAATCCCACTCAGTTTCAAATCGTGTCAACGTCATGTTGATTCTGGCGGGAAATTAGTTTAGTGATACCGGTTTCTAACCTCACGATTCTCGAGGCTGAACATATAGTTACTGAAAAGATTTACATAGTACATGTAACGTATATAAGGACAACAGGAGTGAACGGGAAAACGAAGAGTCGGAATGGAGTGGCTTGGTCATTCAGGTGTGGTCACACAACCTCCCTTTTATTGTATCAAATATGTTACTCTTCTCCCAGCTCAAATGTGTTCTTCAGAAATGCTAGACGTCATATTTCTGGTAGTTGCGATCGGAAGAGTTAGTGTAGGCAACAATGTGACTTCCACATAATATCTTGAAGACCAGGTGTAAGATCCAAAACCTAGATTACAATAGGTCTGGATGTGGCCGAATAACCGAGGAATAGTGTCATACACTCGTGCCCCAATCTAAATCAGAACAAAGTGTTTTGGGTAACACGGTTCTAAACAAATATTACCACCCAGTTATTTAACCAACAATTGATACCAAAATTTTCAATCGAAAACACCAAAAGGTAAGCGTTATTCTATCCTTTCTGGATAGATCAAGTAAGATTCCGTTTGAGCGGCTGTTTTATAACACAGTGTTTCAATTTCTAGGAAAGTGCTCCAAATTACAACCAAAAATGCACGATCCCAGTCAAAATCAAACCGCACAGTCAAATAGCGAGCAGTCAATATGGCAGACGCCAGAATAATAGCAATTAAAACAAACTAGATGCAGTTCAGTAAGTAACATAGAGACTCAATAAAAACAATAGTAAAACCAAGGTAATTAAACGTTACAGTCTTAATTAGCATCAAAAAAGATAACAACATATACAATTAAAAAAAATATAAGGAAGAAATCACAAATGTATGCATGGAGGGATTTTCACTTGCAAAATGGATCCAACACTAGGTAGTCAACTAATAACAAATCTACAATTATTATAGCAGTATTAATACCAAATTAGAGCATAATTCTACATATTAACTATAAAATCTTAACGAAAAGAGGCTGCTGAATCATTACATAAGGTGATGTTCGGGTTCAATATGATAATATGACAATACGATAATGAATAACCCAAAATGTTCTAAGTAGACACATCAAATCAAACAACCTTTCGCATTCCGCTTTTGATAATGTTGAGACAGAGAAGACTTATGGTGAAACATTTTGTAATTCTAAGGTGCCAGCAGGACCTCTTAACTCCCTAGTGATCATAAAAGCACTTATTTACATTAGAGTTTAGGGACTTGGGTTCTAGGTAGATTGTCACTGAACAATAAAACAGCAGCAATAGGCTGGACCCTCAGGGTGGTTTGACTGTCACTATAGGCTAATGAAACAAGGTAGAGAGAGTTCTAATGGCTTATGTTACCCCCATTATGTGACCTGAAAGCCACTTTGTCAGATGTAAACTATTACCTATGGATTTCAGCTTAAACACAATAACTTTTTCTCTTGGGATATTCAAGGTTTTTGTCATAAAATCCAGAAGTCAAGCCAAGAGGACACTTTGTAGAAGTCTAAGACGCCTAATTTTAGTTGATCGTTGTGATCTACTGAAAAAGTCAATGTACAACAGGCAGTCAATATTTTTGTACCAGAAGATCTGTTAGGGAGAAAACTATGTTTTGATTAGGACAAAGTGAAGTTGTTGAGAAGATCTTTTAGAAAAGGTGATTGAACTATTATTTTCATGACATTCGTTTTCGCGAAAAACTGGGAATTTAGTAACTGGGGTCTTCCAGCTGTTTATCTCTGTTATATAAAGTATGACTACACTTTTTTAAAGGTAACAAAATCACACCAAAAGGAGGTTTGAAGAATGCGGAAGTGTGAAAACTGAGATCTGAGTATAATTAAGGGACTCTAGTTAGGATTTCTTCTGATCATGCTAACTTCTATGGGTTCGAATTGTAAACATCTTACCATTGTAATACCGTCCGGGAATTTTTTTAAACAATTTTAGGACGAGGCAAGATTTTCTAAGGCTTAGGAATTACGAGTAATAGTTCTGCAATATATGATGTGAATTGAAGGATTAAAGCGCTAACTTTGTCTGTTGCTGTACCGCGCGTGATACGTTGAGTGTAAATATCTATGGCACAAAAGATTTTTCAGTCCTTCCGTAGGATTCCAGGACATTTCCCTGCTTTTCGTAAAAAAGAGGAGCTTTGTGATGTACAGGGGTCAAGATATAGGGTTGCTGTCGTAAGGAGAGCTTTTTATTTATAATATTTTTAGTGTTCTGATTATGGATTTCCTTCTAAACCTACGTCAGTTGCTTATGACCCTGTTATCGATATGTTAGCTGTTCTTACACGTGATGGCAACATTTATATGTATCCTTTTAGATACACTGACTATTTTATTGCCTTTTAAGTCATAATCGAGTCCTTTCACTGTTGTGGTTCACTAATCTGATATATCAAATACTCAGATATTTGCCAGCCTGTTTTTTAGTGTTTTGTCCACCGGATTCTTTGTGTTGGATTGTTCTTAGTCCGAAAGTATTGAAGATATGCGAATAAGATTGTGCCTTCCAAAGCAGTAGGTTTACAGGTACGAGTAGTCTTATGTATTTTGGGTTCTGTCGAAGACTTCAAGTCCATTTTATGGTCGTGTATCATACATTTCACTTCTTTGCACTCTATAACTTATGCAGGCTGTTTTTAAAGTTGTCCTTGTAACTGATGAACCCATCATTTTCGGTTGGTTTTCGTCGAAACGATATTCAATGACTTATTTTAGTAGTACCTGCAAAATGCTTATGGTGTGTTATTAAGGTTCATCACGAGTGTTCGAAATACATGTCCTAAAATTTTCAAATCTCATTTCTTTAGATTAACGAGAAAGTAAGTAACACGTAGACAAGTTTTATTTGTGATGTCATTAAGTATTAATTCTCACTTGAAGAGTCGAGTTCTTAGATCCTTAAATCCTTGTCTAAATACAATTCCTTAACGCTCTAAAAGATACGGGAAACCAGGAATATCTTTTTCCGCTGTACATGAAACGAATGCTCAGTATATTCAAGTGGTTTTTTTGACTGGCAGTGTAAGTAGTTTATATTATATATAACTGTTTTAGAGAAAACTGGTTACATTAACTGATTCAGATGATATGTATTTATGGGAGTTGACTTCAGTCAATCAAACATCTAGTCAACTGACTCAACGATCATGTCTCAAAAGGATTACAAGTCAGCTAAAGTCTTTACCAAGTGGAGTTCCAAATTCTTCCAACAATAACGAGGAAACTAGTCACGTCACTGCTTTATGCCATGCTTCCGACGGTCGTAGCATCCTGATTGGAACTGATAATGGCTGGGTTGCCTCTGTCCGTTTAAATACAAATACAGCTACTGACGATTTCACGAAATTCTGGTGTCTGCCTTCAGCTGATGATGCAATTAATCCTTCTCGAATACTTGATGGGTAAGATTTGACTGGTTTTTGACCTTTTCTCTTTTCGGTAACCCATATCAGGAAACTATTATTTATGGAGCGAAGGCTTTTGGCCTTATTAGTTCTGGTCTGTATATCTTTTTTCATGTAGTTCGTTTTTCAGACATAGACTGAAAATTTTAGCCAGTTTAAATATCTGCAAAGTAAATCACACTCATCCAGTTAAGTTAAAAATGGCCATGTTTGGATTGTTCATTTATCTCAGAAACAAAAGATAAACTCCTAGCTCATAATACTGGAGTTCCGGTATCTGCTATCCTATTTTATATGATGTTTGAACCCTCGCATAATAATTAGAGCATTACATTACAGTTGGTTCTAGAGTACGAAACAATGTAAGTAGTCAGGGTGACTGTTTTGTCAGGACGTATTAAATGTAGGAAAGACAAAAGCAAAGACAGCCCCTTCTGCGCAAACGAGATTTACGTCCCAAAAACCTATGGGATCTGGTGGTTCTTTTGTAGATACTGAAGAAGTGGATAAGTGTTTTGTGTAACCCCAAAGACCAACGAACATTTTTTATGGCCTCTTACACATGTCAATAAGTTTGCTCAGTTCTTTAAAGGGGCTCGCAGAAATACAAATCCTTAAAACAAGATAAAGTACAATAAGTTGTTGTGCTCAAGCTCTTAAAAAATAAAACAATTCTATCAAATTTACAAACCAGTTATTGGTTTCTAAATTCGTATAACTTTTCGGAGCAGAATGACTATTCTTTTGGAGCATTAAAATAAAGTACACTCACAAACCATTTTTTTCAAAAGGACCTGATGATTTTACCCGGTAAATAAATAAATTCAACTCGTCAATCAAGTGTGGCTATTCACATATGCATAAAGATTGGCCTACATATTTTGAGCTAATCCATAACAGCATCTTTTTAGGTGTGATGATATTTTGCATTAAGTATGTTCTACTGTTGTTGGCTCTACGTTTGATGTCAAACTTTCAAAATCATTTCAAAATGTGCATATAAATGCTGTCGTTTGTTGTTCGGAAGTTTCTTATGTTACTGAGTATCATTTAGTGTATAAGTTTTGACTTAGACCTAATACATTTAGTCGTTGTGGTTCTTTTAGCAGTTATCGGCGTTTTTAATGATAGTTAATGACGACATTTCATGTAATCAGTTGGGTTTCCCTTATTTCCACTTTCCAGCATTTCACCTGATCGTCGTCAGCGTCTGCGGGCAGATGCAGTGGTAGTTTTATCAGAAAGGCCAGGGTTTCCTGGACAGCTATTAATTGGCTACAATTCTGGTCTAAGTTTATTATTTGATCTCCGTTCGGATCGTGTTATGGCACTATTACCGTGGCAACATGGCTTGGAAGCTGCCGCTTGGTGCGGTGGTAGTGGCCAACCAAATAGGTCAAATCCAACACCACATCAACCCCAATTAGGGATGCGTCTCTTGACCGCGCATTCGGACGGATCTCTGGGAGTTTGGAGTTTGAAGGAAATCGGCTTCGGCACAACAACAATATCTCCCATTCAACCACCCTTGCTTCAAATGGAAGAGGCTCCAAGCATGCCTTATGGTAAGTTGACTAAGTTCTAATGACTTCTCGTTTAATTTCCCATATATTCAGTTTTATCATTTAATAAACTCAGTAATACTCACTAATTTTGCCCCTCTTTTTGTTGAGAGATATTTAATTTGATTATCCATATCCTCCACATTCATGTTGTGTCATGTCATTTGCAATGTAAAATCTGACGTATGTGCGTCGGTTCAAGTTGTTACACCGCACTAGCACCATGTGATAACATTATCAAGACGAATCCCGAATGCTATAAGTGGTAATGATAGCAGTCGTAATAGAAAACATGTGTAGAGAAGGGGACGAAGAGATGTAGGGAGAGTTTGGGATTCAGGGCCCCCAAATGCCCTGGTATAGCCGAGAGTGGGGAGAGTCCGCTCTCCCTCTCGAAATGCTCTCACATGGCTACGTGTATATAGCCTCTGCCAGGAAAGTCCTATTCACTGCCTTCTCGTGGCGGGGGTGTTGTTTACAAAATTGAGAGGACGAAAAGCGAATATCTGGCGCTTTAACCGGGTTGGTGGACACGGCGAGTCCACCTAGGGGAGTTGGAAAATTCTCATTCCAAACCAATGGTGCACATGGGCTCCAGTATCCTGAAGGAACAAATGGCGTATGAACCTGTTTTTGGTCACCGGCTATCATGGGACTGCATCTCCTTATGATGCTCTACTGCCTTGTGGACTAGACCTTCGGGTCAAAGGCTCGAGGTGTGGCCCCCTAAGAAAACCACCTGCCTCAGTCTGGGCACCTGAGCAGTATCACATCCCTCACACAAACCAAACGAGATTTGTGAGGCGCATATTTATCTGGTGCTTGCTTGTACCAATATTTATGTGTTTAAATAAATGAATAAATAAATAAAATAAAACTCCTACGCCTGACAACATCGCGTTTTGAAGTAGGTGGTGGTTGGGTATATGTATCAAATGTCCCAACCTTTTTAGTCGGTGGATATACACTACCTCATCAATCGATTTACTATTTTTGCTTAGTACACTGCGTTTAACCTCGTTATCGCCTACTCACCAGTCCCAAAATACACGAGCAATGCTTCGAGAAAACATACCGTCGAATACTAGTGACCTACAAATATCCTCTCTTCCTAATGGCCATGTTTCACTGATATAAAGTAGAACAAAGAAAAGTTCCAGACAGTAAAGTCCACATTACCATTCTTCTCGTCACAATACTTTTTAGAGGATATTTATTCATCAGGACAATCGTTGTTTTCCCGCGACGACCAACGTGTTCTTCGTTTTGATTTCAGACAGTTAGGTCTTAATCATTAGTTTTCTGTGGTTAAATGCATAGGTCTCATCGATTTCCCTTGTTTTTCTGTTATTACTGTCTCCAGATGGAAGCTTAATAAAGCCATAACTTTTGTAATGTAGACATTCATCTATCAGTCGTAGTATAATTTTTAAAATCCTGTCTAATTTGAACTAAACATCCAAATAATATTGACTGTTTTACATAACATCTTGCGACCGATTAACAGATTTGAAAATAATGTCTGGAGTATGAGTTTTCTTGATCTAACGCTAAAGCTTAGAAAGTATATTTCTTGGGCTTTGGTATGTCGAATTATGACTTCTTATTTGTAACATTGAAATAATTTACTTTTTTTGTTAGGACCTTTCCCGTGCAAACTGATCAGTAAAGTTTTCTGGCTTCCATCTGCTCTGTAAGTTATCCTTTAATTTTTACAAGCTAGATTTTATCCCTTGAAAAAATTCAATGTGATACAGAATGTTGTAAGCAGTTAGCGTTGAAAATGTCATTGTTCACTAAGCGTTACTCTTCCAATAACTCTGTTCTCTGTCTGTATTTCAGACTCATTATCTTTGTTTATAAACGTCATATAGATTGATGTGTAGTTTACTATATCGTTCAACATTCAATGTAATGTTAGTTTTGATAATGGAATAATAATTGAGAACAGAAGTTGGTATAACCTCTGAAAGAAAGGCTATAATAAGTTACTTTAAAATTATGATGTAATTTGAGTTTTTCATGGATAATAAACTTATTTTTGTACTATCTTTATAGGCATAATGATTTGATTAGGTTTAGTTGTCGTAATGTTCCATGAGAACACATGTTATTTATTCATCTTATCCATTATTTTGTTTATTCTCAACAGGGGGGGAATTACCGTATTTGTTGGTGGGATGCCACGTGCCACTTATGGTGAGCGTCATACTGTAAGCATATTGCGTGGATCAAATATTGATCAAGCTGCTAATGCTAGTGTTGTGGCTGCCCGACTTGCTGTGGCAGCTGAAGCTGAAGATGATGATGAAATACCAGAAGAAAGTTCATTATCAGCTCCTCCTATACACGTTTTTGATTCTGATGCACCTGAACATGTATGTTTGGACTTACCATCAAGTCTTGTTGATTTAGTTCCTGTTGGTTCTGTTGACGGACCTGTTCAAATACTAGTACTTCTATGTGAAGAAGAAATGGTTGTGATTGATCTTATAACTTCTGGCTGGCCTTTTATGCGTCCTCCCTATTTAACTTGCTTGCACACAACATCCCTTACTACATACAATTTAATTACACAGGTAAGCTATATAGAATTCCACTTATTTATTTGGTAGCAATATGTTTGGTTGAAATGGTTCAAATAACCTTTGAAAATGTATATGCAGTGTAATTCGAACTCGTTTGCTCTTTTAGTGTATAGTTGTGACTTGCATTTAATTTGTTACCCTATCCAACTGATAATAGGAAAATAATTCCCTCTGACTTTATTATCAATTTCAACTACTTAGCCGATAATGAAAGTAATATTTTCTTGATAAAGAGCACTAAATAATAATAGCTCCAGCTTAATCACAATAATATACAGTTCAAGGTGTAATTTAAAATTGATTAACTTCAATTTTCTGCCTAGTCTTTTTATACCCTTCGTTGATTTAGACAATGGGACAGTTATCTGTAATAGATAAAATCTATTCAAATAAATGACATTTGTCTCTGAGTCAAGTTCTATCAAGAATTTATGGGATTGAATGTATACTTTACTGATTTTGTTTCTGTTTTTTCTCCCCTGGTTTATTGATATTCAATAGCATATATATATTCGGATAGTATAAACATTGACTAAATAACTGACACGTTATGTGCCATGTATGTGCTCGTAATATCAACAAGAAATATTTTTGAGCTACGATATTGAGTTTTTTCTTCATTATTTCATGTTTCATTTGTCACATTTGATCGGTTGTATCAGTCTTCCCATGTTTCGTACATTAGTCATGGTCATTGTAATTTTGTGGTTTACTTTCTTCTCACACATCTATTGTAATCATAGATTGTTATTGGTTTTATAAATACTACTTACATACCCTCACTGAGGTGCTTATTCCTAGTTCCGATGAAAACTCGAGATTTTCATTGAAATTTTTGTTTAAAAACTTTCGTTGATTTTATCTGACTATACTGATGGGGACTGTGATAATTATAATTGATACATATGTTTGTTCAGATGTATAAACATCGTCAACATAGAGCTGGGCACTGATTTGAGTTGGCCAAAGTTCCCATGCTTCATTAGCACGAAAAAATAAAAATAACAAAGAAGATCGAAATAATGTATTATCAGTAACAAAAAGAAAGAAGAGACTTTGGGAAAATCATTTGAAAGAACAGTAAAAAGGTGCGCATGAGGGGGTACTGAAATCCTAGACTATGAGGAAGAGTGAATCCACCTGCGCTATCGTGAACCCTTCTGAACCATGTCACCAAACGTCTCTAACCACTGATTACAGTTTTCACGAAGACCCCAACCAAATAATCTGAATCTACTAACATAGCTTAAACCGACAGTTAGTGACTTCATGGACTGATCCAACGTTTTAGGTTGGCTGCCCCTACCTTTCATCCAAACTACTTATGAACTAGCAACGACCATTTGTCAAGGTAGGCTGTGGTTAAGTACACCTATTTCCCCTCTCGCACACGTACCCTTTGCCTAACCTTCACATTCCTCACTCAGTCATTACAAGAAACGTGGGCAACGCTCTGAAAACGCCTATTATCAAAAACCTTTAACCTACCCATCTCTTTTACCTTCATAGACCACGTCTTCCAGTCATAAAGTTGAGTGAACTGTACGTCCTGTATGGTTTATCTCTGATAACATACGATTTGTACGACATTCTACATTTTAATTATCCCTCTGTCCACAAGTAGATATAAATGATATTTTACTCGGTATAATTATGCATCCGTTGAAGTTGTCACACTAGAATAGGGTAGCGATGTAAGCTGGAAAAGAGGCACGCCACTCACAAAAATTTATAATATCGTAGAAAGATAGCATTTTATGACCTGCAGTTAATAGTATAAATATAGGATTTCCAAAATTATTAATATTATTTGGTGACAGGTTTGAAAAGTCCAATTACGGAAGGTGTAAAAATTGTTCATTAATGGAAGGATGGGCTTGTATATGTTTAAACTAGAGTCGATTTAATTTTATTCCTCGGAATCGAGCACTATCTTAAATGACTTATAGTTTTTATTCCACAAATCCATTCTTTCTTTTGGAATCATATATCGCATCCCTGATCTTATCTACGACTACTGATACTAATATTATTCCTATTGCCTTGCCATTTTGTCTTGATAATTTCATCTTGTTGTAGTATGGAAACTTCATCTGGGGAACACATATCTCCCGGTCTCTATTTTCCTCGAAACTGACTGGAACTAAAGATGTTGTAAGCTGGTCATTTACACTACTTAATTACCTGGAAATTAATCAAAATGATCATTTCTGTTGTGGTAAGACCCTGTTAGATCGATTAATAATAATCTTAATATAGGGTAAATGCCATTTCAAAAAGCTGTTGATGTCAGAAAAGTGGCGAAAAACCAATGCACACCTATCTATGTGTCTGTCTATTGTAATGGATGTTTATCATTAATATCAACGTAAACTGGAGGTATTTTCTGTAAAGCAGTTTTCTAATGTTATTATCTGTGTACAATATCCTGGCATAAAAATCTTTACTTACAGACTTCTCTGCTTTACTGAACATTGATTACAGCTGTCAATAAACTACCACTTTAGTGTACATACAGAGGGACAAATAATTCAATGTAAGACATTCAGTGTTTTTATTTATATAAAGTATGTCTATATAAAATCACAAAAAAATGTGATAAATTTTCTTCCCCAGTAAACTTTGCTAATTAAATTTAATATCTATACTCCTGTACATTGTAATCATTTTATCCTACAAAATAGGTTAGCTCAACCTTGCTATCAAATCTTGAAGCTGCCGGTGCTTACTATGGTCCTGAAGGACGTTTTGGTCGGGGAGGAGCAATCGCAGATAATCCATCAGGTGGGGGTTGGTCCTCTCTCCCTTGGCCAATACAAGGTGGTCATGCATTAATTAATGGATCTCGGTTGTCTACAAGCTCTTTGGGTGGAAATATTCTGTACACGGATGATTTACTTCTTACTGGTCACGAGGACGGTTCTGTTGCATTTTGGCGGCTCAGTGCAGGAGGCTGCCTTCGACGCATTTATACCTTATATACAGCTATATTATTTGAAGATGTCAGTCAGTTGGTAAGTTGTTAGATGGTCATTTGTTATCTTTGCGAACATTCGCCAAGATTTGAACTTACAATTCCACAGAAATTTGGCACCGAGTGTGTAGAAACATCAGATATCAATTTATATTTATAAAGCCTCAGTGGCTAAAATTTTGATCTTTCCAACTTTTCACACTTTATTTTTATTTACAAACATTTTTTGGGTTTGTATGTGTAAATTTGTCTATAGTTTTAGGTCTTGTATTCCATAGGCGCATAATACCTGGTAAAGTGTATGAACCAGTTGTTTTTTTACTCGATTCACTTACTGAAATTACAAACAATAAATAGAAAAAACTGGTTTACGTGAACCATATATACAATAGTTTCTTTCTAGAGTCTCACAATAATAAATTCATTGTGTTTAAAACACATCTTGATTCCCAGTAATTATGCGTCCTATGTTCTCGACCAATCAGTCAATAATGAATCTGCATTACATGATGACAAAATGTTTGTCCAGTCCTATAGATAAAAGTGTTGAGACACTGTTAGAAGTATCGAACTAGTATCATCTTTCCAGCTTTCGTTGAGGAATATTACCTGCGTATCGTAATCTGAAGTCGATATCTTCAAGTTAAGAAAGGTGTGTTTTTATTTTGTGTGCAAAATAACGTAAAATGATTGGGCGATGTTGCAGTGGTTAGAAACGATTGTTTATGAACCAATATATTTCAGGCCTGAACTCCACCGCACTTGCCTTGTTTCAAGAAACCGAGTGGTGTCACTAGTCTTGATACAAATGATGTAGCTCAAGGATAAATACACAAACCTATACTTGATAAGTGATTTGGACTAATAAAAAAATAAATTCTATCGAGTTTTTCGCCTTCATTTGTCTCTCAAAGTTAGTTTATTTCATTCTGTGTTGCTTATTCGATTCTCAGACTCCCTACAATTCTTGCTTCAAATACTGTTCACTTTAAGCACTATTTTCAATTGGTCACTATACCTACATTAAGTATCAAAAGCCAATTATTTCAGTAATATTAAAGGACCTTTTCCGTCTCTCTTACATGAATGATAATTCCCTTCAAAATTCTTATTAGGATGATGGAGTATTAAGTGATCTGGATTTATCCTCCTAAAATACTTCAGTTGGTTTGACTACCTTTACAAAAACACAGCCATTTATTTGTACGACATTTAGAACAAATCTGTTATCATCAGTTGTCGTCAAATATCATATGATTTTGCGCACCGCTTTATCTTTTGAAGTAATCTTTACAATTTGTCTATTTACTTCAGGATCATCCTAATGGTGTTGATGATGATGGCGATGCATGGCCCCCCTTTCGTCAGGCAGGTGTATTTGACCCTTTCATGGACGATAGCAGAGTAGCTATACAATTCATTTATCTTGTTGATAATACACTGGTTGTGGGTGGAGCTGCAGGTCAGGTAAGATACATATTTCATCATTTATCACCATTCTTATGCCATAAGGTTTGTTCACTTATCTTATATACAAATTTAAATACAAAATAATACCAGTTAATGAAAATAAAACGACTGTCGCTTTTTCACTTTACAAGATTATCAACTTTAAATATATTTAGCTGTATAAATATGTGAAAATATTTTGATAAGAGTTTGTGATATTGGAAAACTGCGAGTACATTCTTGCAATTGGGTTTCTGTTTCACACACTGGTATTTTACGGTTTTTGAATGTCTGATTACTTTCTTTTACCACGTGACAAGTAAAATGGTTTCTGTTCAATTAATTGTACAAATTAATAGGTAAAATTGTTATACAGTTTGAAAGATACTAATTAACTATCTGTGATAAGTTTTATTGACTGACTTTACCCATGACAAGACCTCGTACCTCAGCTCGTGCAACACTTGAATGTAATGTGAATATTGTTGATTTGAATGTATCCATATTTTAGGTTCCTCTTTAGTTATATCGTTTGTCTCCGTATCCATCCTGAATATTGTTTATTACTAGTGATATTCAATAGTAAATTTCTCCATACAGAAATCAGTGATAAGATTTTCATTGAAATCCGTAAACAATCTTTTATATAAATTCATTTAGTATTGTTTGTTTGAATCTTCCCATCGACGTGTTAGGACTGCAACTGGTCAGTCTCTAATTGGCATATGTGCATACTGTGTGTATGGCCTCGATATAGCCTTAATTCACAAGCATGGTAAACAAAGATGGATAGTAGCTAGCAGTGAAATCCAGGACGCGCGTTTCGTCCTATTTGGGACTCGTCAGCCGGGTGTACCTGCATATGAGAGTTGATGTTTACTCTGGGACTCGAACCCAGTACCTTTCGCTTCAAACGCCATCGCGTTATCCACTCGGCCACTGAGTCCTGATAGCCACTTGCTTGTGCGATGGGGTGAAGTTTAAATTCATTTAGTATTGTTTGTTTGAATCTTCCCATCGATGTGTTAGGACTGCAACTGGTCAGTCTCTAATTGGCATATGTGCATACTGTGTGTATGACCTCGATATAGCCTTAATTCACAAGCATGGTGTTATTAGACAAGATATTATAGGATTATTTGTAATTTGAACTGATTAGTTCTGTGTGTAGTGAATCAAGTAATCTGTGTGAAAAATTCACTAGGTTATATTAAATATCATTATGAATGACAAGTGTTCTTTGTGATTGAAATCTAGATAACTTTGTCATATAGCAATATTTTCTGCAAAAATGTAATATGTTTTCAAACTATGTGTAAATGTAGTGACTGAAATAATCTTGTTTCGATAGAGTAATTCGTTAGTTTTGTATTTTTCCATGTGAAAAAGATTTAACTCATAATTAGTTAAAACTGACTAATGGAAATCCGTGGATATCTTTTCATTTATTAAATGAACTACATTAGTAACTAGGATTACAGCAGCTGCAAAAAGAAGTTTTCACCTTGGTTAACTTCAAATTCCTATACTTTCGTTTTTCTGCTTTTTTGGCTCCGACCTCTATTCTTTTTTTCTATGTGGTAAGTTTCTTTATGGGTTGCTGTCATGATAGAGCATAAATTCTCGTTGCTATAATGTAGTGTTTTTTTGCCCATGCTTCACAATATTATTAGAGGTTTTAATTAATGATAAAAAGCACATGGAAGTAGTGTAAATATATCTTCCTCTCATTGATATCATTAATTGCTGTAGTTATTCTCACTCCACCTGTCTTTAATTGTATCTATTCTGCAACTAAATATTCTTATCTGAAGGAGTCTGAAAAATATTACCTTCTTAGTATTTTACCAGTGCAATTACTAATCTATTTTACTACTTCACACAGTCGAATTTTCTTCGTAGTTTCTAAATTTCGTTTGGACCCTCATTCAAAGTCTCCTAAAACCTAAAATCTTCATTTGTACTTAGTTATTAAACTTCCCAAAGAAAATAAAACTCACTCCAATTGTATGGCATAGATTAAGTTGCTTTGAGTTGCTCAACTACCTTCTTTATTTTCTTATTTACATAAATTTTTCAGTCACTGTTTAGCAGGACTATATAATCATTACATGCTTTCCTATATTATTGCTTCTTATTATTTTAAGCTCGTAAACGCTTTTTATCTATGAATAAAGTAAGACCTATCAAGAAGTGATGAAGAGATTTGATCATGAACTAAAATATGTCTAATGTTGTTAGAGGTATGAAGACTGTTGTCATTCCCTGGTTTCCCACACCGTGGAATGATATTTTTTCTCCTAATCATGGGAAGGCGACATCGTTGAAGATGCTGGCTGCCCACTGGAAGCACTTTACTTCTGTCTCATCTCAATAGAGTTATCAGTATGACTTTTCTCTCGGACCATGAGCTTGCTGCATTTAGTCTTACCGTTTTCCAACAGACCTGCTTGACACAGTATGACATAGTTCACAATCTTTAGCAATGGGACAGGTACATTCACTCTTTGTCTTCCTTTCGTTCATAAGTTTTTTAATTGCTCATCATTTTTCTGTATTATTTCACCAATTTATATTTTCTTCTCGAGTCATATGTTCGATGTCCAATCTTCTCTGTTACCAGTAGTGATGTTACTACATCTACTACTCTGGGACTTTTTTGAGGATCTCGTCTCTCTGTGCTGATGGGGTGTGACAAATTAAACTGATGTATACACGTGCCAGGTTGTACATTGCGTTTGACTGACCGGTAGCATCTTATCAAGTTTATTTGTATATAAATGAAAAAAAGCGAATGGTACCTTTTTTTCGGCCATTGATCAATTTAATAATTTGTAGATTACGTGTAACTGATTAGAACTGTGTTTCATATCCAATAAATGACTAGCTTAACAACTTCACACAAGTCTTATGACGTTAAAGTGAAAACAAATCAATGAAAAACTATTAACCAATTCTTTATCTTCCTGAATATTCGTTGTACTGTTTATATGGTAAAAAGTATATAACTTTGTTTTCATCAGTTATAATCTTTTATATTTGTGTGCTTTAAACTGTTTGTTAAACTCTCATGTATAATAACTCATATGTCAATGATCAGTGTTTGATGTTGTGAAATTCTAGCTATCCATTTTATTGATCAATTTTTTTTTTTATTATTTATCTTACAAAACTGCTAAACATATAAGCCTTGTACATATTCATTTTATTACACAATTTCCCACGTATTCGTACATTTCCTGTATCACAAACGTAGAGAAGTGAATTCTTTTTGATAAAATCATTTTGTTATAGTATTTTGTTTTTTTTATTTCATGGATATATAATAATGTATATATCTATTATTTCAGCGACGTATTGACGATGTTTTACATCGTAAACCTTGTCTGTTAGTATTCATTTTCTCTTTATTTTACGTTTGAAGTATCATGAAACAACAGAATATTTACAGCTTAGTGTAAACTTACATTCTTGTAATTTTTTCCATCTATAAGTCCCTATATTCACAGTATTTGCATAGTGTTTTTTTGTCAACTATTCTATTATGCAAATTTTTTTATCCTAAAGTCACTTAGAAAAATCATGATACATATATATATATATCTTTAATGAGACGACAGATTTCCAATTCAAATCTATTTATAAGCACTAATAAACATTTCCTGATAAAGATGCATCTCAATTTGTTATCAGTACTATCTCTATGGTCTATTATATCTTCCTGTACGCGTTGTTAAAAATTAGGTATACTGTCTTGTTATAATATGAATTCATTCAAAGCTTAGTTTTACAGATTATTGGTTAGCAGTTTATGTGACTACAAGATGTTTATAAATTTTTTTTACCATATCCTTAGTTTGTATATTCACATGAAAGTAACTATGGAGTCTTCGTCATCGGTACAGTCTTACTAATAATTCAATGATTGTTTTAATAGGATCATTTTAAAGGTCCAGTAATTGTCTAGATTAGTTGTTGATAGTAGTCATAATTTTGAAGTAAGTTTGGTTGTAATTCTTATGGATATACCTGTAAAACGGAGTGGGACAAACCAAAATGTAACATAAGTCCCTGAAGTTATACAGTGTTGGACTGAACCATATATGTTGTAATCAGTGTTTTGAGACACTAAATGACGTGCCTCACAATCGGTCTTGATGGCATAGATGCATTAACTCTTTTTTCTCCTCTCAGATCCTGAGTTTTGAAATGATCTTATGCTTTTTTATTCTTTCTGTACTTAGTCTTTTCTATCAATATTAACACTTAATATTTATACTACTCTAATATTTTTTTGATTATCCCAACCTGTGCTGATACGATGTGAAAACGATTATCTAAGTACACATTTCCCAAATTCTACATTGCTTATGACTGACTGACTGATTTGTTAAATAACTAAAGTTTTCATTTATAGACTACTTGAGTAGTATAAAATGTGTTTACCTATTTTGAATGAGGTATACTTGTATTCAAGTTGATCCTTTACTTCATAGTATTGGTAGGATCGTTGAATGAGTACACTGGATTATGGTATTGAGCAACGGACTTTTGGATTATTATTGACAGTTAATAAAGATTTTTGTAACATTTCAAGTAGTTCTTGTTAATGAGTACAGGGGTTATTTTATATTTTATTCAAACACATAAACATTGGTACAAGGAGGCACCACATATATGTGTGTCACACTTCGTCACTCGCGTTATGTGAGGGCTTTGATACTGCCTTGGTGTCCAAATCAAAACAGGTAGTTTTCTTTGGGGGGGGGCACTCCCTAAACCTTTAACCTAGAGGTCTAATCCATAAGGCAGTGTAGCAACGTCAGAAGATGTAGTTCAACGGTAGCCGGTGACCAACAATAGGTTCAAACGCCATTTGTTCCCTCACGATTTCGGAACCCATTTGCACCAATGGTTTGTAATCAGCGTTTTCCAACTCCTCTAGGTGTATCCTGAATATCCGTCGACCCCGTTGAAGCACTGGACATTCAATTTTTGTCCTCTGAATTCCGTAAATAACACTCTGTCCGCGAGAAAGCAGTGAATAGGACTTCCCTGGTAGTGTCTGTATACCCGTTGCCATGTAAGAGCATTTCTAGAGGGGAAGCTGGCTCTCCCCGCCGTCGACCGTACCAGAGCCTTTGGGGGAACATGAAACCTGTGTAAAATTCTAAGATTGATATTGATCTCTGAAAGATATTAATGAAAAATAACTTTTAATCGTTTGCTATATTGATAGTCAGTTAGCTGTACATAAGAAAGCAAATGATAGTTCTTTGGATTTCTTACTAAAATTAAGTATTATGAGTAAGAAAACTAAGTATGATCCCATTAATATCTCGGCTAAATTGCTGCATAATTTCCAGTTAGTAAATGTATTATTATTTGTATCAGTCGTTTTCTCAAACTTTTAGGCCATCATTTTTCTAAATAATCATTTATCATCAGTATAGGGTTGTGAAGAATGTTGATTTTTAATTGAAATCATGAACCGACCAATGTTAGACCAGCATTGAAGACTTGGAAGAACTCAACAGTCTTTTCGTCCTAGTATGGGGCTTCTCGGTACTGCTGAGGAGTTAATGCTTATAAAACGGGAATTTCGTTCCATTTTTTAAAATAGTATTTTGTATTGAGACATATGGTACCGAATAAAGCGAGTAAAAAACTATTCTTATTACCAGTATTACTACTATTATTATCACCATTATTATTGGTTATTCAACTCCACTCAATGAATCATCAAAAATCAAATTAATTTATATAAGTATGTAGAGTGTATTTTCATTTTAAACTTGAATAAATTGTGAAACACTTCTTTTTTCTACTAAAATCACTTGTATGAAATTATGTTATGTCATACAAAATAAAAGTGATTCAACCTTAGATATTATTCATACATAATTATAGAAAATAATGCTATTTTTCATACTTTATCGTATATTGAATAATAAATTGAAACAGTTTGTTTTTTAAGCAAAGATGGATAGTGGCTAGCAGTGGAATCCTGGGACTCGTCAGCTGGATGTACCTGCATCTCAGATTTGATGTTGACTCTGGGACTCGAACCCATTACCTTTCACTTCAGACTCCATCGCGTTATCCACTCTGCCACTGAGTCCATGCTTGTGAATTCAGGCTATATCGAGGCAATACGCACAGTATGCACATATGTCAATTAGAGACTGACCAGTTGCAGTCCAAAAACATCAATGGGAAGATTCAAACAAACATTACTAAATGAGTTTAGTTTGTTTTTTAATTCCTTCGCTTTGTTTTAACTCATATAATTGTAAATCTAACCATCGAAAATTGATTCATTTTAAAATATACACAAATAAATGTTGTAGCTAATCAGAAATTATTAAAGTCCGTTGGACATATGGGTGAATAATTGGTTGTTTTTTTTGGTAATTATTTATTTTACTTCTCATTTCATTATAAAATGAATGTGATTAGTAATGTAAACGACTGAATGTATGTATTTGTTTTAACACTTTACTTTTTTTCATTCTTTCAGGTAATTGTATATCAATTTCTTAATTTCACTCCGTGTATTGAACCTGCAATTGTAACAATTAAAAAATCAATGCCTGGATTTCAATGGAAAGGACATGCTCCCCTTACAGTAAATAGTCTATGTTTTTTCATTGCCAGTAAATATTTATAATTTCAATTTATGTTAAATCAGTTGTGAAAAATGAGCAACCTAATAAATCTATTCAGTGTTGTCCAAGTTACCTTATTTTGATTATATCTTCATTAACTCGTGTTATCTGGATTATGTTTTTTTTGTCAGTCTTATTCACTAATAACCTATTATCGGCCTAAATTTGGTAGTTAAATATGAAAGGAATAGTAAGTTTATATGCTTTCTAGTACACCTATAAGTTATTTTTGTGGGACAAATATACGTATTTAAAAGTACTATGGGCATTTTTTTGAAAGTTTTTTTGCAGAACAACTAAAAAATAAATCATCAGTCTAGATGGTTATCACTCTTGTATGAGAGTTTTATTCAATTTTCTGTTCTATTGGTTCTCTTCTGTTCACGTGTTGTAAGAAACTCCTGTTTAGTTCACCACAGGTACTTATTTCACAGCGTTATTTATTGTAAGTTGCTATTGTTAAGTTTGCGAAGAGCAAAAAATATAAGGAGACTAAAAGTATTTAGTTAAAAACAGTCTTGAAGTATCACATGAACTTAATGAAACAGGTTTTGTGAACATACTCTACAAGGCAATTTGTGATTCTCATCGAGTAGATAATATGAAATGACAACATAGTACTCTCGTAAGTTTTACATTCAATCATTAGTTTCCGTTTACCATTTTACAAGCATCAAGAGATATCTAATTTTTTATACAGTTCGAACACGAACGGTGAGATAAAGCCAAAATATCCCTAACTAAACAATCTTGAACTCACCTGTTAATTATTTAATACTTGAGGTTGGTTCATTCCTTAATATTCGTTCTTATTTGTTTGCTTAAACACCGAAACATAATTTTAGAGTTGTAAGTTTAGCAGTATTTTGGAATAAAAATATCTTACACTTTGTTTGTCTAGAAAAGATTTCGAATTTTGAACCTTTTATTCTTTTATGCCATTATGTTTTTTTCGCCTAATACAAAGTAGTTTCTTTTACTGTGTTTTTAGCTTCGAAAATGCTTTAGTGAGAAGTTCACTGCTAATCCAGAACAAACTACTCCACTCCCCGCTCAGTTACAAGCTACAGGAGTTATTTTCGTACAGCCTCCTGCACGTATTACATCACTTCTTTTAAGTGAATTTGAATTAACTCATCTAAAAGAATTTAGTCAAAACCAAACAAATAATATTAGTGGTGATGGTGGTAGTTTACAAATTTTACTTGCTCTTGGTACACCACATGGTTTCGGTGTAGTTTTTGTACCGAAACCATTACCTAATAACGATTCAAATACAAAAAAACCATTACCACCTCAGCCATTACTTGCTGTGTCAACAATACCGGATAATATCGATGCTCTTCAAGAAGCTGCTGCCGGTGAAGGCTGGGCAAGGCGACGTACTCGAGAACTTAAAAAAAGTCTTCGTGATTCATTTAGGCGTCTTAAAAGAGTACGATCAACTAAATCAAATTTTCAACCAGTTGTCTCAGCTTCTACTGCTAATGTTAGTCGTGCTGGTATTCGACGTACTGTTACTCAAGTAGGTTCCTCTTTTAACGATTTTAGGTTTATTTATTTGGCTATTTAAAGAAGCAATAAGTTAATCGAACCAAGTAAACTAATAATGACTAATCGGTAGTCATCAGTCCACTCCAAATTATTTCCTGAGTACCATTTGTCGTTTCCATTAAATGAGTTTTTTAATAAATAAGTTTTACGTGAGCTTAAACAAACAAAAATATTCTCTTAAGTGATTAGGAACAGTTTCATATGTTAGACTTCATTGTATTTGTATTGTGGAGTCAGATAAAATGCCGAATTATCAAGTGGTTATAGGTAGTTGACAAGAAATTATAGACTTAAGCTTATTGCCTGTTGACATTCATCAACAATGTATGTTTGCAATCTTTGGGAAAATTGGTGTTCCCTGAAGGATCCAAATGTACGTTACAATCACAGTCAATACCACTGAGTTGTTAAGGCTGCGCTAACATGTACTTCTAGTTTTTTTAACGTTGATTGGTCACTGAATGGTCACCAGTCTCATATTATTTAATCTCTAGTATTGATCAAGGTTTGTCGACCGATTTTCATTCTAGTCACTAGTCTATATAACTTTAAATTGCTAATAACCGAACAGTTTTCAGGCCCTCAACAGTCTATTTTAATGTTAATTTATTTAGACCAGTGACTATATTGCAACTTGGCTGTAACAAAATTGTCTAGTAAATTTAATAATTAGTATACTATTGAATCTCTACCTCAGCCTTGTATTGACGTTTACTGAAACATAACTTAGTGAAAAATAATATGAAGTGAATTTTAAGAGTACTTATTACATCTTCGAACAAAACTTAAGTATGTTGATTTTGCATATCACTTTATATTTCAATATTAATTGATTTAAGATTGTTAAGTTGTAAAATGTGTATTTTCAGCTTATGAACTAAGTTTGTCTATTTTCTCACTAATTTCACGAAGGCTATATCCCTGTATGTGTTTATGAAAAATAATGAAAAGTAAAAGCTATTCACTGTTGTGATGACTTATTATCTTAATTTTTAAATTTAAAGAAATTGATGTAAGTACTTTTGATTGCTGTATATTTCATTATCGACCATGTATACAAGGGATTCCATAGCATATTCTGAACTATGCATATATCTTTTATATTTATATAAGTCTAATCGTGCTGCTCCCAATCAAACTGATGTGGCCCCTCTTGATGAAGCAGAAAGACGCAGTGGACGTGTCCCAGATGAAAATATATTATTAATATCACAGTATAATGTTGAAAGAGAAATATGCGATCGTGTTCAAGATACTGCCAATGTAGCTATTATATCTTGTTTCGCATTTGGTCCACCCCTATTTAAATCAAGTCCATCGAATGTTCGTCCAACATTGCATCCAGTTGCTACACTTTTTATTGGTACTAAAGCTGGGACTGTTAAATTATATTCTATTTTTGTTGACAAAACAACATTAAACTCTAGCGTTCTACCTAAACTTCAACTGTATTATTCCCGAGAACTTATTTTACAACATCGTGCTCCTGTTCTATCACTTCGTCTAATCGATGCTAAGTCAAATATGCCTTACTCATTATCGGGTACGTGTTATTAACGATATTACAATTGTAATATTTACAAATATTTTTCTTTAAGGATAGAAGAAATCATCCCATATATAATATCCTTAGTAATTTTCTAGTTGGTTTTGTAGTTAAAGAAGTTATATTTCTATTATTGTATGCTAAACCGATAATCCTTTAAATATTTTGTATATATGTAACTCTACTTCACACACACGCATATACATACTCCCCAAAGCAGTCATATTTAGTAAGTTAGCTTAACGACTTTAATCGTCTAGTTTGTTGATAGTAGAATTATTAAAATATCAATATCGAACTTTGAGAGTTTTTTCTCTTACAAATTTGTTACCTAAAACTAATAAATTAGTACAGATATTGTGTTCAAATTGTACCGTTTACTAAATTAATCAATACCATAAAATATACACAGTGAGGTGCATAATAAATTTTAAACATATGTATACAGAAATTTAGTAAAAAATTGAAACAAGTAGCGAATTGTATTGAAATGATTCAGTAAACAACATTAAACTTACAATCCAGTTGCATTGAACTGTTGTTTGTCTAAGGTATTGAGAAATAAAACATCTTTTTATAATAAAGAATATCCTTGTAGATTGTCATATATTAAGTAAACTGGTTGAAATCAATTAAAATATTAATCATTTACGAATTTGTGATAAGTTTCACTACTTACATAAGAATATGTGTATTAGTGTTTCGATTAGCTTTACTTACTATTACTATCATTCATATAAGATTGATTATCTAAGAGTGTTGTTTTCACTTTGACTAAATTAAATCATTATTGTCATACTTTGTTCTCCATATTGGTTTTTCTTTAACATATTCTACAAATTGAAGGAATGATGTAACTTAAGATCTAAAGTGTAACAGCCGTTGGTTTAATGGTTAAAAATCATTCAACTTGCAAACCGTATTGGTCACGGGTTCAAGTCTCACCTCGCTTCGTTTTAAAGTCCTCCTCAACTCGTATACGACAACACTTCGACGTTAATAATCCACATGCTCACATGACGTAGAAAAGATGCAAATTTCAGGATAGCTTTGTATTTCTAATAGAAAACAAACCTGAAATGGAACAACTCTTTAGATGGTAACGCCCAATGGTCTTGTGATACATAGTAAAATTACCAAACTAAAACCGACTAGATAATAGCATTATGGTAATATGAATTAGGAAAATGTTATCAAGATTATCCCTTAAACGAATTAACATGGAACAACAAAAATTAGATAACCCGAGCTCTCTTTAATAAGTCGAAACGATCCTATGATTCAGAAGAATTATTGATGTATGCTATAGACTACTACATTCGTAATATATATCATGCTTATCAGTGTTTGATAATTTTATTTTGTTTCCCATTACCCGATATATTATTCTCTTTTTAATATAGATTACAAACATTACATATCTGATTCTGGTAAATCTCATAATCTACCTGTATTATCAGTTGTGAGTGAAGAACAAATACGATTATTTAATTTACCTAATTTACACCTAAAATTCAAAGCTCGTATTACGGCTATTGATGGTTATCGTATCAAATCTGCTTCAGTAGTTGGATTTCGAATACACGGAAAAACCAGTTCATCATTATCAAAAGAATCCACTGGTTAGTAATTAAAAATCACACTTTATTTTGATAATTTCTGTTTTTTTATCACTTACGTTTTAATCCAATTTGAAATGGATTGGATACCCGTTTTACAAGTGAGTGAATCTATACTAACTTGTGTTATAATGGCTATATCAAAGCAATCCCCATATCTCAACCAGGACTGATCACATTTCAGTTAAAATAACAAAAATTGGATTATTCAATCCATTTCCAGTTGAAATAAAACGTATATCTGTTTCATAAGTAAGTGACAATCTGGACTCAGTAGCTAAATGAATAAAACGTCAGCGTTTAAAGCAAACAATGCTGATTTCGAGTCCTGAAGTGAACGCCAACTTGGGTGTAGTTACATCCATCTGACGAGTCCCAAATAGGACGAAACGCGAGTCCTTAATCTCAATACTAGCCACATTCCGTCTATTGTGACGCATATTGTTGTAAGAGTTGCGGTTTATTTATTCATTAGTTTGTTCTTCATCTCCATCTTTACTTTCATAATAGTTGATTCTGCTTGTGGTGATCTTGAACGTTCAAATACAAGTGGTATATCTGTAACATCTCAAACAAATCAAAATTGTGAATATTCATTTGTTTTTACAAACGTTGGTGGTCAAGCTGTCTTGCTTAGTATGCCACAACTTCGTCGAATGGATACTTTACATTTGCTGGATTCTCATGATGTAGTTGCAGTCAGTTCAGTTGTATTTTCTCAACCTGGTTGTACAAATGTAAATAATTCGTGTTATGTTCATGGACCTGCTCTCGGACTTTATCAATTGGCACCTGGTCAAGTATGTATATATTCTGTAAATGGTTATTGGTTTATAGCGCGTGATTTATCATTAAGACACTACCGTCCATGTAATAATCTAAAATTCGCGTTCTGGAGCCGGATTTTGTTTTTACAAAAAAACGTCATGCATGAATGATTTACTTAGTCATAAGTATAACAATAAACCATTTATCCAAACCAGATACTTGTGAATACAGGTATGGCTGTTTGGAAATGTAGAAGTAGTTCTTTTAGACTATGTCTTATCCATTATTTCTAGTCTTACACTTTTACAAGTGCGTTTCTGGAAATTATTTTTTATGAGACTTCACAGAAACGGCAAGACCAATGTTCATGCTTTTTCCCGTATAATGAAGTATAAGATTTTGCACAGTCCAAATATCTAAATATATTATGTAATAAGCTTATAATAATTCTCTTTCCTTTACACTTCACGTCTGTTAATATTAGGAGTTTTGAGAAATATGTAATTAGGCAAGTTCGTTTGTAAGTATTGGTCTTTTTTGTATGATGTTTTCTGAAAAAAAAGCACCAAGATTGAAGCAAAATTAAATCTGTTGAATGTTCACATCTCGAATACTGACCACTATCAATTTATTTTGTGACGAAAGTCAAGTAAAACTCAAGGATGTCAAATAATCTTCATGTCTGCTTTTGTATTTATTATAATCACATAAAGTAATGAATCCCTTTCAACGAAAATCATAAATTTTTGTATGTGTTAAAATGTATGATCAACTCCTATTTTATAGTGACCAAATGTTCTACACATTTATCCAAGTTGTAAATTTAAAAAAATTATATACCATAATAAAATGTCGACCAAATATTTTTCTAATTTATTACTACTATTTAAAGTTGATAAATTAAACTAATAACTTGTTTATTTGTTTATTATAAAAAGCTTACACTTTTTGACGTTGTACGTACTGGACAAAAAGCTAGCTTACTTGGAGTATCCTATCGTCCTATATATCGACTATCTCTTATTGGCAATACAAATGCAAACATGAAAACTTTATCCGAAAAGACAAATAGTATTGGAGATAGTAGAATTTCTAATAGAAGTGTTTTATCGACCAGTCAGTTGCATAATATATCACAGACGTCCAGTGTATTTAGTTCATCCGTACAAAATCAATCAAATTCTATGTCATCACACAATCTAAGTGATTCAATAAGAAATGGTCTCGTTTCACCTTCTTCTGTATCATGTGCAAGTGATAGGAATAATCACAGGTATTTTTAACGTCCTATTGTGAAGTGATTTTACTATTTTTCACCATGAAGCTATTGCTCTATTAAATTCACTTACAGTTACATCCGCCTAGAAAAGTGACAAAGTCAATCTTAAGAATCCATTCTATTTTTACTTACCTTGATTTTCTTTTTTATACTTATATTCATAATTTTTATTTAAGTAATATTAATTAGTTGAATTGATTTTCTAATTTAAAGAGAGTTTTATCATGTATTAAGATCAACTGAAAAACCATTATAAAATACAGGTGACACACAACCAGAAAACATTTGAATTTTATTAGTTTTGAACTCCTGTCAGTACTTACGTATGCGTGAACACATGAAATCGACCTGAAAAAAAGTCCTCAGGTCTTGCAACGAATGTGACATTTTCAGACTATTACATTGATATTCATAACTGTATATTCGCTACTTCAGTTGTTTTACAGTATATAACTTGACCATTCAATAATTTAGTGTATTTATATATGGAAACTTCTGTTTTATTTCACAAGTGATAACCTAATTAGGTTTATAGCAGTTAATAATACATACATATTTCATATTGTGGATAACCGTTAATTATAGTATGCGCTTTATGCAATAATCATTATTCTTGATTAAGGTAAAGAATTCATATCAGCAAAATCACATTATTAACTTTGTATTGCTTGCAAAAAATACCAACATGAATTTAAACTTCACCCCATTGCACAAGCAAGTGGCTATCAGGACTCAGTAGCTAAGTGAATAACGCGATGGCGTTTGAATGATACTAGGTTCGATTAACTGTGATGCAGGTACATCCAATTGACGAGTTCCAGATAGTACGAAACGCGCGCTCTGGATTCCACTGCTAGCCACCATCCATCTTTGCTTAAAAATATATAATATTTTAAGATAGTCTTTTAATATACATCTAACTTGTGACTATTCAAATACCTTAATGAAGGACATTTGTAATAGTCACTCACTGTTAGTCAAATTCACCAGAGAATGTATAGTTTACATGAGTTTATTTTAATTGTACGATATATATGATGCATAAGTTCCAATGTAATCAGTCATTTCTTGTTTCTCCAAAATTATGCACAGAAAGAAAAATCTATTTAGCTTTCATTGCTCTGATTGTTTTTGGATTTTGCAGTGTTTAGTTTCTTAACACATTGTAAACTTTTAGTAAAACTGTATAACTACAATAAATAGTTAAAATTGAATTAAAAACAAGAATTTGGTTTCAATATATGCACAATAAATCAGTTGAAATTTATGAATTGAATATATCTCACGTTTAATACCTACTACAATATTGATCCTATCTAGTGAGTAGTATTGTTCAATCGCATGAGTGTTCAATCATCATAATTCAATCAAGAAATTAATTATATGCTAATGAGTTATTCATTTATTCGCGTAATAATACCTTTGTTTTGTTTATTTTTGTACAGGGATCGTGTATCGTGAATAATATAATTCATTGTTCAGTTTATGCTAATCTCTCACTAACTAAATACTAGATCAGTGCTACAATTTGCCGCAAACATATCATGCTTTTTCTTTCCCTCTCCCTCTTGTCTTATATATATATATATATATATATATATATATATATATATATATATATATATAGGTTTGTCCTTCAAGACAATGTTTTTACCTTTAAATGATCTTCATTTCCCTAGACTAATAATCCTGGTGTATGGTTTAGTCAAAAACTGTCACTGATTAATTCTGTATTTCTTTTACAAGTTTAATATGATTTATCCGTAATAAGTTTTTTTCTAATGTTCTTTGTTTTAGCGTGTACGTTTTTTTACCGTTCAATTTGTGTTTTTTTCCTTATGTTGTTAGTATTATACACATTGCTTTGCTTTATTTTTGTTTTCACTATCTTTATCATGTATAATAAAATGTGGATTAAACAATTTTGATCTCTGTCCATTGTTCAATTTTCAAATCACCCATTTAAAATATTTAAAAAAAAACAAGAAAATATGTACTTGCAAAATATACACGGTAACACTGTGTCTGTTTACATTTGTTGTACTACCCCCTCTCTCTATGCTACAAAGCCTTTGACGCTATATTCAAACATTCAGTTAAATTTCTTATACATAATTTCGTCTTTTGTGTTTACATTTGCTATGACCTTGAAAACTTAACTTTATTGACAAAAAATAATAGGGTAATTGTTTCTAAGCAAACTGTTTTTTTCCAATACTATTTATTTATAATTGTTTGATTTTAATTTATGTCTTTTTCATTTAATAATGATTGGAATACACATTTGATATTTTACTAAGTAATTAATTAATATCGAAATTGTTTCTTTATAGTTTCAGTTATTGTATACATTTTTTTAAACAAAACCCCCCACACACACTGATTATTCATATTTGGCGAATAAAAAATGCTTCATATTTCATACATCATTGTGTATACGTATTTTAATGAGAATTATAGTTTCTTTGCAATTTGATTAGTGTTCTTAGTAACGAGTTATTTTTTAAAATAATAATTATACTGTAAAACACGAAAGTAGACAGAAGGAGTATGTTTGTGTGAAGTTACAAAGTACTTATATAGTACATTATACATTGGCTTCAATCTTCTATTTACATCTTTCGGTGTGTTCTGCTATCTGAACTGCCTTCTCATCTGGTCTCCAAGTGTTCTACAAACATCATGCTTTCAATGCACTGAAACTTCTTACACCGTCTGACAGTTATAACAACTTCAATGTGACGTCCCGCTACACACTACTTACAAAAGATCTTGTCTTTAGCGTCCACTATAATCCTTGTATTCGTAGACACTAGTCTAATGTCGCATTGTCTGATAACATTTATTTTAGTGAAACTGCGAATTAAAAATGCTCATAGAAGTAAACAGTTTATAAGTCGTGAAAACTTAGATTATTTGTTAGTTTCAAACGAATTCGTATAAAAGAGAATGTATACGCGTTTTGTTCGTAATAGTTGGTTCCGACGATTACCATATTTATTGTTATGTTGTAACAGTTTTGTATGATGATAACGTTCAGAAACTAATTATATGTTCAAGGTTTTTTGTTTGTATTATGTTTACTATCACAAGTTCTCTTCATTATTTGTTAGTTGGTAGACGAGAATGGACTCGCCCTCAAATGCCCTGGTACAGTCGAGGGTGAAGTGAGTCCAATCTTCTCAAAAAGCTCTCACATGACCACGCGTATACAGCTACTTACATGGAAGTCCTACTAATTGACTTATCACGGCCGAAGTGTTGTTTACGAAATTGAGAGGACGAAAAGCGAATGTCCGGCACTTTAACCGGGTTGGTGGATATCCAGGACCTACCTAGGGTAGTTGGAAATCTCTGATTTCAGTCCAATGAAGCACATGGACTCCAGGATCCTGAGGCAACAAATGGTGTTTAAACTTATTGTTAGTCATCGGCTACCATGTGACTAAATCTCCTAACGTTGCTCCACTGCCTTTTGGACTAGACCTTTAGGTTAAAGGCTCGTTGAGTAGCTCCTTAAAAAATCCATTAGTTTCGGTTTGGGCGCCTGTGCAGTATCCAAACCCACATACAAAACGAGTAACGAAATGTGGCGCAAATATAAGTAGTGCCCCGTTATACCAATGTTTATGTGTTTAAATACATAAATGAAGCCTGAACTAGATAAATAAAGGCAACATAAATTTAAAAGTTTTGTTTAGTGATAAAACAGCCAAGTAATGCTGACTGATTACTTACATTTTGTATGTAAAAATATCTTTATACAACTTCTCAATACTGTACATTTTTCACTTAAATAACATATATAAATCACATGATGCATTGTTATACATTCGGATTAAGAGTTTGAGTGTGCATAACGATGATAAATCGTTTTAAATAGGACTCAATGTAATTTTTATTCAAATGAAAAAAAACTTTTAGGTTGAGTTCGAGGCAATTCACTTATTCATGATTATTTCTTTAAGTGGTGGAAGTTACCGACTGAAAAAAAATAATATTCTTAAGATATAAATTAACTAAAAGTGTGCTGCCTCCTTATATTTTTGATAAGTTTCAATACCATACATTTATTACTGATTGTTTAAAGAAGCAATAGCTAAATTTTGTGTTACCCCGCACAGGCTTGCTTGAAAATGACGTTTCGATGTGTTTATTCGTAGCAAATTTATTTCTGACTGTTGTATTTATGATCAGAAATGCATTACTGAATAACCTACTCTTGTGATTTTTAGCCCTATATGATAAATTTTGTCAACTTAATGATTTGGAATGAATAAATAATAATAATAGATTTCAGATATGGCAGATGTTTTGGTCGTTTTAACGTTATTCGACAGTTAAGATGGCTTCGTAAATGTAGATATAACTACTTTTTACTTTACTACGAGTGATATCTTACTGCATTGGTGCAGTAAACATATATATATATATATATATATATATATATATATATATATATATATATATATATATATATATATATATAGACCTTAATGAATAAACGAAGTAACATGGAATAGAATGCTTTTACTGTCTCTCGTAAAAGCGGATTCAACAGCGATAAGATTTATACCTTTTGATTTCTTGTTCGATGGACAGGTTGTATTTCTGATTGCAATGGTCGAATGTCTCCTATCGCTAAGCAGAATCCTTAGCGAGATTTTCAAATGTTTATTAAAGCATACGAAACGCCAGTGTAAAAGACTGTAGTGCCTGAAACCAGAATTACAAACTGGAATTTTAAATAACCTCCACTGATTGATAATAGTCTCTAAACTGCTGAGTTCTTAAGATAAAAATTGATTGTGTGGCAACAACAAATAAATCAGCCTAAATAACGTAATTTAGGAAGCACAATAAATGGGCAGCCAGATGTTACTTGGCAAACTGGATATAATCAGACAATTACTGGAACTTATGGAGTGTTCTGGTACTCCGAGCTTTTTATGCGAATACTTGTTACTTCTTGTGATGGCTCAGCTGAAGTATATATATATATATTTGTAGGGACACTGGTTCTAGATCCTACCAACTCAAGTAGGTTGGTTGGAGTACAATAAGATCTGAAGAAGAAACTGTATCCATGGTCGAAGTCGCACTTCTTACTGTAGGCGTATGTGACTGCAGTAAGACTTTTGTTTCAGGCAACCAGCACCTTCTGTGATGTTGACTTCTCATGACAGAAGCAAGAGATTAAAAAAGATTAGCGCTAAAAATCTCACATCTCATGGGTCTTCGTCGATGAATTACGAAGCCTGCACGTCAAGGATTTTTCACAAAAGGGCCGCTTGTAGCTAGCCTCAAGCGGTTGTCCCTTGGACTTAGCTATCACACTCCCAGGCCATTAAGACCACCATCAACCCAGTATTCTTTTCAGGCCTCAGAAGGAAATATTGTTCCACGGTATGACAAACCACATAGTGACAGCTTACTTCATACCTCTAATAACACCCGAGATCACCTTGGCTAACTGACTATTGATTTAGATATTATGGTAGATGATCACTTCCAGTGGCTTTGCCAGATGGTGTTCATTAAAAGCTGTCTAATTCTTACTGAGTTTTAACATCGAAATGTTGCTGGTCAAAATACTTTCTGATTTATTTGGAATTGATCTCATATATATTGATTGTTACGGGGTAATGGAATAGGCATAGGACACTGATCTGTTAACTGTGAACGCTTAAAAATTTTGTCTGATCGAAAGTGCAATAATGTCTAAGACTCATTTCTAAGCTTGGAAATATAAAACTTAGCTTCCGAATTAGTTTACATCAGTGTATGTTTTGACAACTAGACGTGAAAATGATATATCTGTTATTCACCTGACTAATTTTGTTAACGTTTCATTAAACATGTGGGCCTGAGAGTTGACGTCATCTAGTCATGACGATACCACTCTCCTTGTTTTTTTCTAATTCATATCTCTGTTTATCACAGTTAACCTGTCCAGCCGGTTATCAAGCGATAATAAATAATAATTGTTTCATCTAATATAATACTTAGTTTACAGGTATTCTTTTATGCCTTTAAAATAATAATCGTTGTACATCATAACGTTAAGATAATATGCTCTTTAGCGCCCTTTTATCTGACTCAAATTGGATCGTATGAATGATTGTTATTAAAATATACTTGTCGCCAATCCTCACATATAATTATCGACTTAACTCACGTTAGTGAATAACGAAATTAAATAAATCGAAAACGAGAATGAAGTTTGAATGCGTATATTTTATACAATGAATAGTCTGAACAGACAATCAGGGAGACGGAGCGAAGAGGAGAAATAGAAGCAAAACTAAATGACGCACAGTGGAAAAGGCGAGTACGCCAAGTCGATTCAACCAAGCGTGAATCGATATAGTCAGACAAAAATGATTTCCAGGTATGTGATGAGTAGGATAAGAAATACACACATACGCTTACATAAAAACAGTCAAGATTGATAAGCGAATAGTTAACAAGGTCAAAACGTGACTTAGTAAGAATGAATAAACTGGCCTGTCCGGAAGCTATAATAAGTTATGTGGGCTTGACACAATAATTGACACTACAGTAGCTAACGTGCATGCAATTTGAAGTTATATAAAACCAATTCACATTCTCGATTTGGTGGTTGGTCAGTTTAACAATAATTTTTCTAAGACAGTAATCAGTTAGAAGCTCAACAGCTGTATAAATATAAAAATAAGGTTATGCAATCGGTCAATCATAAAAGTTCGTTAAGATTAAGAACTAAAAGATTTCAAAATTTGGTAACTGAATATAGATTTTTAATGTTATCTGTAATATTAACAATATGTAATTAATAAAATGGGTGCAAAGAAAATCTATGAAATACATTATTAAAATACACAGATCATGTAAAGTGAAGTTACAAATTAAAATTGAATCGAAATGAAAATTTTGAGAAACGTAGACATAGGGGAAAAGGCCATAGCAAATAGAGAAGCTGAAGAAACTTTTTTTGTACACGAATTTCAGGTTTGTTGATGTGTGTACTTATAGCTTCTGCTTTATGTAAAACACGAAGCATGAAAATATGAGATGATTTCAACGGAATTTTATAAATAACCTTAGAAGCCGAACTTGTAATATAGTGGTTTCTAATAAAAACTAGATCTGTTAAAACAGAGCTTTTCATTGTTCTTTCTATGACCAACCAACAAGAATAATGTTCAGGAATACGGAGAAGCATTTGTATCGTTATATGTTTAATATAACTCACCATAACAACAGTTAAACTGGTAAATACATATAGAGGTGGTTGAACCAAGCAGTTAATTTTTGTTTTGTGCACTAATTATTGACTGGCTGAAGAGAGAATATATAGTCTGTCTGCGTTAGATGTTTGTTCTATTGTTTTTTTTGGATCGTCTTACCAATATTCTTCTGGCCATATCACTTCTGAACCATAATCTTAGGAATTAAAACTTCAGTGATTTTGTTTTAGATTCCATTATGAACATATGTTTTGTTAAGAACTTTGTTGAGTATCCATTTTTACTCAGTAGACTATATATAAGTGTCTTCAAATCAAATAATTTTGGATCTGTGGGCAAAACATTTAACTAAATTTTGGCTATATTGCAGTGGATCGAAGCCCAAGATACTTACATACTGACTTGCTATAGTTGGTTTACAATAAAACTTTCTACTATCCGCTTAATCTTCCTCGTCTATAAGAGATCTGGGAAGGGGACGTTATTATAGTTTTCGTTTCCATCCGTGAACAGTAACTGTTTGGTGAGTTCCGTTAAAGGTTGCTAATAGACTCTACCTTTCATCCTCATTTTTAAAGCCATGAAAAGTGTCATTCATGTAGCGACAATACAATTCTAACTCATTCATTTCACTTTTTAAATGACTGTTTTCTAATTTCACCAAGAAAAATGCCGCTAGGATGGGAACTAGTGGTGACCTCATAGAGACGTCATCATACAGTCTATTGAACTACCTATTAAGCAGAAGATGTACGTTCATCTTGTATATTAAGATCAGTTCCTCTAAAAAAGAAATGGGGATACGATTTTCAATTCGTAACAAATTAATATATGGCTTACAAAATATATTTGTAGTGATAAGCTGATATTTTCGTTACTTCGATATCTGCATGCTTAATGTTTCTAGTTGGATTGTGGAACTGATATACAAATGGTAGATATGTGGTTTAACTCTCTTCTACTGTGATCCATTCTATCTTTCTACTAACTCTTGTGATTCAGTCGACTTAAGTTAAATGTGCTGGATTGTTCAAACTAAATTTTCCCATTCTTTATTCGATGAAGTGAGTCTTACACTTTCTTAATTGACATCTGCGCTATATGTAAATAATGTTTTGAAAATAATAGTTTACACAAATCGGTTATCAGAAAGGGGATTTTGTGAAGTGTAATAACTTAATAGTTGAATTCAATAGTCTATTAAGGCTAGATTACCATGAGAAACCTAGAAGCATTGAATGGCCGTTTCGTCCTAGTGCGGGACTCCTCAGCAGTACTCATCCACGATCTCGCTCGCGGGACTCGAAACCCATACCTTCGGTCTTGCGTGCGAACGCTTAACCTCTAGAACCCCGACCCGGCATCCAACGGTATTATTGTTTAACTTCAACCAATCCACAAATCTATTGGTTTAAATTTTGCACAGGGTCATCATATGATCTTGTACATCCTACGATTTTCTAAATTCACTTAATTTGCATTCTAGAGTACGTATTACAACCGACTAAGTAAATAACAACAAATGAATAGTTGATATT
Source organism: Schistosoma rodhaini (assembly GCA_944470415.2). Taxonomy (NCBI): domain Eukaryota; kingdom Metazoa; phylum Platyhelminthes; class Trematoda; order Strigeidida; family Schistosomatidae; genus Schistosoma; species Schistosoma rodhaini. The sequence goes on from OX104044.1 coordinate 52,476,957, forward strand.
TATTAATCGTGAATTTTTAATTTGATTACTTAAATTTCATAAGAAGTAATATCAATAATGCTGCTTTTTCATGAATTATTTTCTATTTTAACATAAATAACAGATTTCAAAATGAATGTTTTAAATGTCACATTTCTCACAAATTTACTTAAATGGAGTGTGAATATTTCGGCAGCCACGCAAAACTATCTAAATAAGTTCTGAATGTAAATATCGTCAAAACAAGTAAAGCTCTCTCCTCAAACTTGATCTACTTCTAAATCACGATTAGTGCATGATTAGTACAAGAACATTAAGTAAATATAGTCACTCATAAAAAAGGGATAGTAAAACCCATACTGAACAATAATCGGAAATGTATCAAATAATAGTAATACAGATCAACGATATTTATGGGAAGAATATGGCTTTAGTTAATTGGTAGTTAGATAACGTTAGGGTAACACGAAAGCCAAGTTGATTCAGAGTGGTAAGCGTTTAAAATAAAATAATGTATGGTGAAGAACTTCTCATGCAGACACTAAGTAAAAAGACTAATAGATCAAAGAAATATTTCTTTTCAGTTATTTTTTCATCATAGCTCTATACTAATATAATGTATCAGTTTATCAAATGCATACATTCATCCATAGAAAACACAAACCGATCACCCTTGAATACTTTCGATTAGTCCATCAACTTATCTAACGTCCATTCGTCAATCGAATCCTCAGATCGTCCATTGCACCATTAGTGTGTTTTGATTGATATGCATGGTCTTCTCTTACTCTGATCTCGGTTTTCACCACCTCATTCTTCCTCTCCATCTGGTCATTTGTGGTTGTATTTCGATGGAAATGGTAGTTATTGTGTGTGGTGTGTAGGTGTTTTCAAATAGTGATTATCATTGAACAGGTTGTGTGTAGTGCGTTGATTGATGATTGTGTCCAGGTGGTTATTAGGGTTGTTTGTATGTGGATAGAATGTATATATAATGATTGTGTTAATAAGAATAGAAATTCAAGTGTCTATACAAATAGTTGTTTAACAAAACATTTAAACAAAGTAGATCGATAATAGTAGAATTGATCAAATATTTGATAGAAGGTCAAATATAAATAACAGTTACGTCCTAAAATGTTTGAATATGTAGTTGCAGGATTAATAATAAGACTAATAAAAAAACTTGATAAGAAGCTCAATACTAATAATAACAATTCAGAAATGAAGTATATATATATATATAATGAACGAGAGCCCAGGGGTGGAAGACTGATTTACTTTTGAATGCAAAATTACAAAGTTCTTTCGCAAAATATGAAAACTATACAATAAATGCATAACTTGCACATCGCCCAACAGTTGTCCCTTATATACTTCATGATTCTTTCAATTCTGTTGTTATTAAGATTACTTTCTGTTACCGTTTCGGTACTCTTCAATTGAATCTTCTCAATCTCCTGCTGATAAGCATACCTCTTCCGATTGATGTCACATACTATTTACTTTTATTTCCAATTTCGTTTATTTTTTAAATTAAGATTAGTAAGTAAACTTTTACTGACCTAAAATGACTCAAAAATTTAAAGCTCAAAACTAAATACCATATGAATGAATTTACATAAAACAATTTTATATTCTTCGAGTGGATTACTTTCAAGAAGGTTAAAATTTCATCGTTTCTTTCAAAATCTTTTTAATTAACAAAATTCAATCAACAACATTACGTGCTCGTTTCATATTTAATTTGTTGATGTAGTGTGTTTAAAATAAAATCTTTCCGAAATGTTTCATATCTAACTTTTCGCTATGCAATTATAGACTCTGGGTAGTTTCGTAACATGACTGATTAAAGAAAATATGCGGAATTATTTGAAATCACAAACAATCGCAGTCGAATTGTACTCTGAAACTTTCTAACTGTATAAATCTTAACCAGTTATTAAGTCAAGTGTATGCGCGTGAGACTGATAGGTCCTGGGTTCGAATCTCGCGAGGCGAGATCGTGGATGCGCACTGCTGAGGAGTCCCACAATAGGACGAAACGGCCGTCCAGTACTTCCAGTTTTCCCATGGTGGTCTAGCTTCAATTGACTCATGATCTCAACTATATAAAATTACTAAAATTTCCACAAAACCCTTTTTCTGATAATAAGTTTTTAGTTGATAAATACAGTAAACAATCAAGCTGTTTTTGTAAATCTAATTCATTTGATAGAATATTGTTTTCTTTACTTTAAATTGATTGTATCTATCATTAAGACATATTTGTTATAAATTTCCGAAATATAAATAATTTACTAAACAAAATAAATTTAAAAAAATACAAATCCATACATTTTACACAAATAAAACAAAATTTATACTAGTTGGTTACATTGAAATAGAATAAAAATGAGTTACATTGAACATTAAACTGTTGTCTCTAGTAATTTATGGTTATATATACCAATCATAATCTTTCATTTTTTTATATAAAATAAATCATTAACAACAAACTAAGAACATTTCATTAAAAAAAAGTTTGTCATTTTAATTATAAATAAGTATAGTTTTGTATAGACCACCGTCAGTTTAGTTTAAATAATTGTCTATGATTTAATTAATTAATTTAAACAATACCACCATAAATTTGTTTGTGTAATGAAGTAAACAACTTTATGTATGACAATTTTTTGAAAAAAAATTCTTTCTAGACATTTCATTGTTAGTTTTATAGACCCATATTTTAAAGAAAACCAAAAATTTGCATAAATTTTAGAGAAAATAAAAGTGCTCAAGTAATAGTATTTATGTTATTTTATTAGGCAAATCAAATTTAACCATAGAAAATGTAAGGTAATATGCATTTGTAGAGCTTTCATTAGTATACATAGTATTGTCTGATTACCAAAAACTTTCAATTTATAATTTTGGCTAGACTAAACTTTATGGACGAGCCAATCAGAAGCTTTCGTTGGTTTTCAAGGTCACTGCGCTAAGTTCGGTACCTGATGCTTACGTACGATCGATTTACAGCGGATTTTAGGGAAGACGTGATAATTCAGCGTCTACAAGAGAAGTGATTTTGGCGCGAAATTCAATTATCCATTTGTATAAATAGAGTTTTGGCATTATAGCTGATGTCAGTTCGTGATGAAAACCCTTAGTATGATTCCTAACCTTAACCATGATTTGTAAATCATAATTTGAATTCTTCACACAGGTTTATAACCCTCATTTAGTCTTAGTTATTGTGTTGACACTCTAAGGGTTACTCTAGCGTCACTTAAATGTCGTCCATAAATTATAGTTTCACCTTTAACCCTAAACCTTAACTCTAACCCTAAACCCTAAACCATACCGACATAACAACAACATTGAAGCTATGTGGTCGAGGCTAAAAGAATTTTCGAGACCTTATCATGGCTCCAGATGTCGACTACTATGGAGCCATATGGATGAGTTCCTGTACCGTATGCACTATGATTTTAGAACTTCTGAACCTATATCTGACCTTGAGAAGTTTTCGAACCATGTAAAAAAACAGTATCCGCTTTATTTTTTTAGTTTTGTATAATATATTTTTACTGCATACTAACTGTCTCCTGATTGGCTAATATTTCTCAAGGTCACTTAAGATTCGTTCGAAGGTCGTCCATAAAGTTTAGCCTGGCCATAATTTTATCCGGACGTGGTATTTTATTTTGCTATGCATATCAGTAACTCAAGAACATAATCATGTGTCGAAATTTATAATGTTATCAGAATGAATTACTATGAACCACTGTAATAAAATGATCTTCACCCGGATTAATGAAAACGATTACCCTACTATTTATTATTATATACTTACATACTGACGCCTGTTAAACCTAATAAAGGAACATAGGCTGATCACTAGCATTCTACATCCAACTCTATCCTGGGCAATCCGTTCCAATTGCGGTTCATTTTTTTCATATCTGCTTCCAATACTCGGTGAAGTGTGTTCTTTGGCCTTCTTCTTTCTCGGTTCCCTTCCCGATTCTAGGTTATTGCGTGCCTTATGATGCAGTTTGGTGATTTCCGAAATTTACGCCAGATCCACCTCCATCATGTTTTCCTAATTTCATCTTTAGGTGGAAGCTGATTTGTTCTCCCACACAATAGGCTGTTGTTGATGGTATCCAGCCAACGGAAGTTGAGTATCTTGCGTTGACAATTGTTAAATATACTTTTGCTTTGTTAATAATAGTTGTAGCAGTTCTTCAAGTTTCAGCTCTCTGTTCAACAGAACTGTCTGTAGGAACGCTGTCCTTGCTTCACCGATCCTTCAATTTCATCGATGATGCTACCCACATAGGTGGATAAAAAAAAAGCAAATTTTATGGGTGCATGAAATGACCGGACAATGTGGGATGAATACTGTTTATTTGAATCAGTTATCTTTTAGTTTGGTATCTTGTCAACTTGAAAGTTTTAAGAGAGGTAAAAATATATCTTCACTGGATTTCTAGTCTCAGTTCTTATTTTGTTTAATTTTCTTCAAAATATCAGTTGTACAGTGACGAACGAGCAATTACTGTATATAAATGAAGAGTCATGATGAAAATCACCTTAGCATAACAAGAATTTTCCAAATTATCAGACGGTATCATAAGCTTCCATGGTGAATATTTTGTAGATAAATTTCCTAATTTCCTAGTGAAAAGCGGGGATTTGGTGGATCGATCATGTAGGTAGTTATTCATTAATTCATTTACCACACTGGTATCATATTAATTATCATTAAGGAGGACTTGACGTACGTGACATTGATCAATCGAGTGCAGATACATCTCAGTCCTACCCCAGGTCAGTGTCCGTCCAAATAACTCAATACTAACTTATCTGACGATGAATCGGTGTGACATGGAATTAAATCTGTCAGGGGTTTTCAGTTATACTCAAGATTGCAGGTACACTTTGGTAACGAGTCCTGAATACCACAAAAGCTAGGTCTAAGATTTTCTGTCAATTTCCTCTAACCATCAGTTAATACTATATGATCAGATGATTGATATTGAAAGTGCATGCCTTTCAATATTAATCCACTAATTAAACTTAAATTCGACATTTTCAAACTCCAAATGTAATTTTTGGAGGATGATGATAAATTAGTATGAAGTAGTTATTTTGTGTTGTTCTGTATGTTGACAATTTTCTTCATCCATTCTCAGTTAATAATAGAAAGATAGGCGTCTAGAAGAACAATGAACTGATAAAATTCTATGTAAATCGTCAGTTAATCATAATTAAACAACGGTCTATTGTTTTATTAATAAATGAGATTTTTAGATATATACGATACAAACTAAACACAACAAACATAATTGTTATTCTGAACACAATATTCTGACTACTGCCTCACTTCCTAGGTAACATTTGATTTTATGGTATATCAAAACTTCGATTTACGAAACCATTTGAATTTTAATGCAGCCATCAAAGCAATCTTTTTTATTTCCAACTGTTAGGTGATAACTACGCTTGTATCTACTCTATTATTGCTACCAATACCAAACACAGGTGAAGGAGGAGAATAAAACGTAGATTTAATTATCTCACCTTGAAAACGAAACGCTAATCAGAAAAACATATTTTAATGATCCAAACTTTATGCTTGAAGTTGAGGAATCTCCGTTTAGAAGAATTGTGAAGCCCAATAATAAAAACCGTGGCTTTTCAGGGGTCACGAGATCGATAACCAGAAAAACAGGCTATATAAATGCGGAATGTCCGAACGATATGGAAGACCTGGAGGATCATTCAAAAAGTGTCAAAAATAAGAAGATACAACCTGGCTTCTCTAGTTATAAGCTGAATTAATTGGAAACAATCTAAACGAAAAGACTACCTTCAGTAGAGCCTTTTCCGTATTCTAGTTAATCAGAAGATCTTATCGCACTTGCATGCAAGAATGCTGTCCAGAGAGGCACAATTATCACTTACAGAATGAGAAATCCATAAATTCAGCAGTGAAGATTATAAAGATCAGCCTCATGAAAGATTGCGATTCATCCTAGAGAACTGTCTATTCAAACACGTGACTATTCTGATGGCGTGCCTAAACATAAATCGAGTCGTAGACCGAGTATTCAGGCAAATGAGGCGGTATGAACTGAAAGAAGTGACAGAGAATGCTGAGACACTGGAAGATCCATCTACATCCAACGACGTGATTATAAGTAGCTATATTTCCACCCTCAATTGCATTCACAAAGCTACATATGTTTCATCTGATTACAATAGAGAAAACCATAATTTTCATATGTGGGATACTGTTTCAAAGCTTTGCGTAAATGTATATGAAAATCCCTCCACAAACACTTTTTATATTCTACTTCGTTGCTCCTAACAAACAGAGCAACACCCTTATAGGTACATGGAACGTCCGGACAATGTGGGAGACAGGAAAGACCAGTCAAATAGCAATGGAAATGAGGAGATACAAAGTAACAGTACTTCGAATCAGCGAAGCCCATTGGACACAAACTGGACAACAAAGTCTAGGTACAGGAGAGATGCTGCTGTACCACAGTCATGAAGAGGAAAATGCTCCACACATTCAGAGAGCTGTTCTAATGTTGTCCAGAGAAACACGAAATGTACTTGTGGGATGGGAATCCCATGGATCCAGAATTATCAAAGCATCACTCAAAACAAAGAAGGAGGGGATCAAAATGAATGTTATCCAATGTTATGCACCACCAATGATAGCAACGACGACGATAAAGATCAGTTCTACTCGAGGTTGCAATCAATCATAACTGAGTGCTCAAGAAAGGAACTCACCATCCTGATGAGAGATCTAAATGCTTAAGTTGGAGTGGATAACACAGGATGTGAAGATATAATGGGACGACATGGACTGGGAGAGAGGAATGAAAATGGGGAAGAACTTGCAAATCTGTGTGCATTCAACAAATTGGTTATAGGCGGAACAATATTTTCACACAAACGCAGTCTGAAGAAGCATAACAATAACGAATGGATCTCTATGAGAACCCTGGACAAGATTCTAGAAAGGAAGAGCTAAAAGACAGCTATTAACAACAGTCGAACAAGAGCACAGAGAGTCAAGGCACAAGCAGAGTACGCAGAAACAAACAGGCAAGTGAAATAGAGCATTAAAGCCGACAAGCAGAAATACATAGGAGAACTAGCAACGACGGCGGAAAAAGCTGCAAGAGAAGGGAATATGAAACAACTATATGATACAACGAAGAAACTAGCATGTAAATACAGTAAACCAGAGAGATCAGTCAAGGACAACGAAGAGAAGACAATCACGGAGATACAAGAACAGAGGAAAAGATGGGCAGAATACTTCGAGGAACTGCTGAATAGACCAGCCCATCGAATCCACCGGACATCGAAGCAGCAAACCCAGAACTTCCGATAGATGTCACTCCACCAACGATCGAAGAAGTCAATATGGCCGTCAGACAAACCAAGAGCGGGAAAGCAGGAGGACCTGACAATATACCAGCTGAAGCACTGAAGTCAGACGCAGAAGTAACTGTTGCCATGATCCACGTTCTATTCAGGAAGACTTGAAAGGAAGAACAAGTACCACCGACAGACTGGAAAGATGGATACCTCCTCATGATATTAAAGAAAAAATTCTGAATAAATATGAGAAATTCAAAGACATGACACTAATATCAGTACCTGACAATGTTTTCAACAGAGTGTATCTGAACCGGATGAAAGATTCAGTTGACGCCTAATTTTGAGATCAACAGGCTGGATTCCGTAAGAATCGGTCGTGCACAGACCAAATTGCGATAATATGGATCATCGTTGGACAATCAATTGAATGTGACTCATAACTACACATAAGTTTTCTCCACTTTGAGAAGGCGTTTGGCAGTGTGGACAGGAGAACATTATTGAAAATTGTTCGACGCTATGGAGTTCCTGAAAAGATTGTCAGCAATATCCGAAACTCATACGACGGACTACAGTTCAAAGCCGTGCTTAGAGGACAGCTGACAGATGCATTTCCAGGAAGGACCGGAGTCAGACAAGACTGTCCACTCTCCCCCTTCCTCCTCCTCATGGTGATTGACTGGATTATAAAGACCTCGACATCTGAGATGGAGCACGGAATACAATGATTAGCTTGGATGTTGTTAGGAGGATTGAACTTCGAAGATTGCTTGTCTCTTATATTCCATGCATATCAGCAAATGAATGTTAAGATAGCCAGTGAAACAGAAGCCTCTGTGGCGGTAGATCTAAGCATAAACAATGGAAAAAGCAAGATCCTCAAATGCAACACGGCGAACGCCAAGCCAATCACACTAGATGGAGAAACTATGGAAAATGTGTAAGCATTCACTTATGTGGGTAACATCATTGATGAACAAGGAGGATCGAATGCAGACGTAAATGCGAGGATTGGCAAAGCAAGGACTGCATTCCTACAATTGAAGAACATAGGGAACTCCAAACAACTGTAAACTAACGTCAAAGTGAGAATCTTCAATGTGAACGTCAAGACAGTCCTACTGTATGGATCTGAAACACGGAGAACTACTATCTTAACTGAACATTCACTTCTAGTTCTTTATTTCCATGTTCTCTTCGATAATGAGCATGCGTTACCTCAAGCCAGACCAAACGTCTGGAAGGCAAATATTCAACATATTGTACACTCAGTATCCTCAGTAGATTGGTTAATAGAACCAGAGTCCCCGACTGAAACTATTTGGGATGCATTCAGGTATTTGTACATTAACATCACTGCTCCAAACATCCTTTGGATTACAGCGAGGAAATCGAAAAACTCTCCAACGTGGTTTAGTGAAGAGGCCTTCATCCTTTTCTGTAAGAGAAGAATTCGGGAGACATTTAGGCTATTGGGTTATGAGAAAACAGACTTCTATTATTAGGAAGCTCGAAGTATTTGTGCATCTACTCTCGCAAGTAACTCCGCCTGTAGCTCCTCTGGGGGCTACTGCCGGTCCCAAGCCCGGGTAAAGGAGGAGGGTTGGGCATGGGGTCAGCGACCCCATCCCGTAGAAAATCAACTCGCTAAAAAAACGCTAACCAGAAAAAATCATTCAAACCATTCAAACTCTGCCCTGGGAGTAGAAGGAAAAATGACGTCTCATGATGAAAGCCGAGTTCATTCGGAAGTCATGAGGCCGATGCACCTTCTTACAACCAGAGCGACAATTTTTATAGGTACATGGAATGTCCGGACAATGTGGGAGACCGGCAGAGTCTTCCAAATTTCTGCGGAAATGAGGAAATACAACCTGGAAGTGCTTGGAATCAGTGAAACACATTGGACGCAGGTTGGACAACAACGACTGTCTTCAGGGGAACTTCTGTTATACTCCGGTCATGAAGAAGAAAATGCCCCACATACACAAGGAGTTGCATTGATGCTGTCTAGAAAAGCACAAAATCACTTATTGGATGGGAATCTCATGGACCGAGTATCATCAAAGCCTCCTTCAGAACAAAGAGAGAGGGCATTACAATGAACATCATCCAATGCTATGCGCCGACCAACGACTACGATGAAGACGCTAAAAACCAATTCTACGATAGGCTGCAGTCAATCTTCGAGAAGTGCCCAACCAAGGACCTGACCATTCTGATGGGAGATTTCAATGCAAAGGTTGGAAAGGACAACACTGGATACGAAGACGTCATGGGACAACATGGACTGGGAGAAAGGAACGAAAATGGTGAGAGATTTGCAAACCTATGTGCCTTCAATAAACTGGTCATAGGTGGCACCATATTCCCACACAAAAACATACACAAAGCCACTTGGATTTCACCGGATCACACTACACAAAATCAAATCGACCATGTCTGCATCAACAAAAAGTTCAGGAGGACGATGGAGGATGTGAGAACCAGAAGAGGAGCTGATATAGCATCCGATCACCATTTACTGGTCGCCAAGATGAAACTAAAACTCAAGAAGCACTGGACAATGGCGCGGACAACATCACAAAAGTTTAACACGGCCTTTCTTCGAGATGCTGACAAACTCAACGAATTTAACATAGCCCTCAGCAACAGGTTCGAGGTCTTTCATGACCTACTCAATGGAGAGGGAACCAGCATAGAGAGCAGCTGGAAAGGTATCAAGGAGGCAATCGTTTCAACATGTCAGGAGGTTCTGGGCCAAAAGAAGCACCATCACAAGGAATGGATCACTGTTGGTACACTGGATAAAATTGAAGCAAGGAGGAACAAGAAGGTAGCAATCAATATCAGCCGAACAAGAGCAGAAAAAGCCAAGTCACAAGCCGAATACACAGAGGCAAACAAGCAAGTGAAGAGGAGCATCAGGACCGACAAACGTAAATATGTGGAAGATTTAGCGATGACAGCGGAAAAGGCTGCAAGAGAGGGAAACATGAAACAACTGTATGATACAACAAAGAAACTTGCTGGAAATTACCGTCAACCAGAAAGACCAGTGAAAAACAAGGAAGGCAAAGTAATCAACGATATTGAAGAACAACGAAACAGGTGGGTAGAACACTTCAAGGAACTCTTGAATCGACCAGCTCCACTGAACCCACCCAACATCGAAGCAGCACCCACAGACCTCCCAATCGATATTGGCCCACCAACAATTGAAGAGATCAGCATGGCCATTAGACAAATCAAGAGTGGCAAAGCAGCGGGACCAGACAACATCCCGGCAGAGGCACTGAAAGCAAATGTAACAGCAACTGCCAAGATATTCCACATCCTCTTCGGTAAGATTTGGGACGAAGAACAAGTACCAACAGACTGGAAAGAAGGACTTCTCATCAAGATACCAAAGAAAGGCGATCTGAGCAAGTGCGACAACTACAGGGGCATCACTCTTCTCTCAATACCAGGAAAAGTCTTCAACCGAGTATTGTTAAACAGGATGAAGGATTCCGTGGACGCTCAACTTCGAGATCAACAAGCTGGATTTCGTAAGGATAGATCGTGCACAGATCAAATCGCAACTCTGCGGATCATTGTGGAACAATCAATCGAATGGAATTCATCACTGTACATCAACTTCATCGACTACGAGAAGGCATTTGATAGCGTGGACAGGACGACACTATGGAAGCTTCTTCGACACTACGGCGTGCCTGAGAAGATAGTCAACATCATACGGAACTCCTATGATGGACTAAACTGCCAAATCGTCCACGGAGGACAACTCACCGACTCGTTCGAGGTAAAGACCGGTGTTAGGCAAGGTTGCCTACTCTCACCCTTTCTCTTTCTCCTGGTGATCGACTGGATTATGAAGACGTCAACATCTGGAGGAAAGCACGGGATACAGTGGACAGGCAGGATGCAGCTTGACGATTTAGACTTCGCGGATGATCTGGCTCTTCTATCACAAACGCAACAACAACTGCAGGAGATGACGACCAGTGTAGCAGCAGCCTCAGCAGCAGTAGGTCTCAATATAAACAAAGAGAAAAGCAAGACTCTCCGATACAATACAATATGCACCAATCCAATTACACTTGACGGAGAAGCTTTGGAGGATGTGAAAACCTTTACATATCTGGGCAGCATCATTGATGAACACGGTGGATCAGATGCAGATGTGAGGGCGCGGATGGGCAAAGCAAGAGCAGCATACCTACAGCTGAAAAACATCTGGAGCTCAAAACAATTGTCAACCAACACCAAGGTTAGAATTTTCAATACAAATGTGAAGACAGTTCTTCTGTATGGGGCAGAGACGTGGAGAACTACGAAAGCCAGTATCCAGAAGATACAAGTGTTTATTAACAGCTGTCTATGCAAGATACTTCGAATCCGATGGCCAGACACTATCAGCAACAAGTTACTGTGGGAGACAACAAACCAGATTCCAGCGGAGGAAGAAATCAGGAAGAAGCGCTGGAAGTGGATAGGACACACCTTGAGGAAATCACCCAATTGTGTCACAAGACAAGCCCTCACATGGAATCCTGAAGGTCGAAGGAGAAGAGGAAGACCAAAGAACACATTACGCCGAGAAATAGAGACAGACATGAGAAGAATGAACAAGAACTGGAAAGAACTAGAAAAGAAGGCCCAGGACAGGGTGGGTTGGAGAAAGCTGGTCGGCGGCCTATGCTCCATTGGGAGTAACAGGCGAAAGTAAGTAAGTAAGTAAGTAACTCTCGCAAGTCCAGAAGGTTGCACTAAGAAGAACTTGTTAAAGAGTCTGTAGAATACCCTAAACACGTCGCCAATTTCGCTGATAGGTAAGCCATCTTCAATACAGAATTTATTCTGTGGTTAATTATTACTGCGTAGTCATCTAAAACGGAGACGAATAAGTTAGCAAAGCAGTGTCCGTTTTAAATGACTCCACGAAATTCGCTATCGGTAGTACTTAGAAAGATATGACAGATGCGACTGAAAAGCGTCTTTTGAAAAAGTTGGAAGAACTCTTGAAGAAAAATTCCATCCATAATCTAGCGTATGAACTCAAATCGAAGGGATTACAATTATCTTATACGTTAAACCTAAAATACATAAACCTAAGATCCCGATATGACCAATATTATCTGCAACCAAGTAGCCTTCCTATAAACTCGCCCGCTGGTTAAGTAGGTGCTGTTGGCTAATCCTCAAGAAGAACTGTCACCCTACAATCTGAAGGACAGTTTTGAATTTGCACAGAAGCGTGACACCATTCATGCTTTCGACAAATCCATGGTATAATTTGATGTCCTGTTTCTCTTAACAAAGATCTCTTTGGAAGAAACGGCAGATATCATGTGTGAATATCCTGAAATCCTGCCTTTGCCAATTCACGAATTAGAACAGACATGTTTCTGTGTACCAAAAAGAAATTTCAGTTCAGCAAGATGTTGTGCCGTCAACTTGGTGAAGTAGCCATGAGTAGCCCTCTTGGTCTAATTCTAGCAGATATATTTATGAGAAATATGTAATAGAGGAAGCACAAGCACGTCATCGATGGAACGACACTGCTGCAGATTTAGTGATCACACGTTTCTTGTCTGCAACAATCATAAGCATTATATAAAATTACTCAATCTGTTTAGCAAATAACACAAGAATATAAATTTTACTACGGAACATGAAGTAGACGGTAAATTCCATTTCTTAGTTATTGGAATAGCACGAACTTCATACTGCACATTACAAAGACAGATTCATCGCAAAACTAACTGCAGTGGAGTCTATCTGAATTATAACAGTTCCTTTTGGGGCACACCATCGAAATTGCTCAAGACTTCAGAATCGTTAGCTGGCAAAGAAACCCAGAGTTTATTCGGTATGCTGTAGCAAGAGCGATTAAAATCTGAAACCTGATTTATGTATCCAAAAAGAGACAATAACAAACTTTTTACCACCCTGGTAAGTCACTTTTTGTCATTGTTTCTATTTTCTATGTGATCTTTCCTTGCCAAAATCTTATTTCATGTACATCAAAACTATGCCTTCACTAATATATTTCCACTCACCTAATTCTCTTAATGTATGTAAACTCTTCAAATCCTTTTCAATTATTAATTTATCCATCTTATCAGTTGTTTGATTAAAGGAATTTTATGTAAATGTGAAGTTTAAATAAATCAATGACTTCTTTGTATTGATGACTGTTGTAATTTTGAATTCCAAATACAATACATTCGTTCGGGCTCATCTAATACTTCTTGATTAAATTGCGTTATTCCTGGGATTACTAGTTTATACTACAATTCAAATACTTCTGATCATCAAATTGGCGTCGCGATTGAGCCTGTGATGGAACGGTTGAATATAAATTCAGATTTTAATGCTTTTGGGGAGTACATGGAGAGGTTCGAAATCTGGGCTATGACCAAGGAAGATGATGAAGATTTTAATATTGTGGCCCATTTCCTTACATTCATCGGAAAAGAAGCATACAGCCTTATAAAGACTTCGACACTTCCAGACAAACCGATTTCACTCCCCTATGCAACTCTCAAGCAACTACTGTTGGATCATGTAAAGTATACAAATTCCGAATGCGGTAAGAGAGAAAAATTCGATAAAATGACTCGACAGATCAGAAATTCCACTACTTTACTAAGTTGTCTCAGTTCGATGCGTAATCAAAGTTATTCAGATAATACTTCATTGAGCTGTGAAACAGTCCATGAAGATGAGCACGAGTTTAGTAAATGCATGTTCTGTGGCAAGTTTCACCCATGTAATTCATGTGTATTTCGTAATTCTAAATGCTTTAGCTGTGGTGAAACTGGACACATTCAGTCAGTTTGTAATACCATGGTTCATTTCCCTGAAAGTAATGCTAAGATGGTTGCTTCTAATGATCAGTTATCTTTATCTAGAAGTGGTGTAACGTTATATAACAGTCCAGAGTTGAATGAAACCCAGAGTCATTGGGAGACGAAAATTCCCAACCAACCAACTTATCACATTTCTCGTGTTATTGTACCAGATGCGGTTTGTCATAATCAGTCACATATTTCTGATGAAATTGCTTACAAGCCTGAACATAAATGGCTGAATGAGTCGAATCATGATCAAAAACCGGACTCACTTTTGGTAGATGCTGAATTCCCTGATGATCCATTATTCTCTAATGAAACTTAATCAATTTGAGGAAAATATTTCAGAGAAATCGAATTCTGATATCATATCAAGTGTCAGTGGTCCTCACAATCAATTTATCTATAATGATATTTCTAACGAATGTGAAAAATATGTTCTTGATGAGTCGAATTCCTGTCGCATTTCTGATGTTATTGTGTCAGATGTTGGATACACTCATGAACAATGTTTTTCGAGTAGAATGCCTAGTCAGTGGTACGATGAGTCAGATGGGATAGCAAAATTTTTTGAAGCAACCAGAGAACCAGTTTGCCCAGAAGTGAAGTTTGCGCAGACAGAGAATCCAAATCAAGTCCAAGATTATCCTAATGAATATGAGGCAGATAAATGTTTTCTATTCGATTGTTTCGCAGATAAATCAAGCCTATTTGAATCTCATATGTTAATTACATATATCAATGCATATCTATCTGTGTATTCTAAAGTGAATAACAAAAAGAATATGTATCATGATTTTTATTCAAGTCAAAGTCACATGATGGAACACCTCAAATTATATATCAGTGTTTATCCCCAAATACTCACATAAAGTAGTCGATGCGTGAGATTTGAGATAATGCAAATTGGGAACGTCATATTGGCTAAAACATTGCGACGTAAGGACCCAACATTATTTCGTGGGGGAGGATATTGTTGGAAGCTCTATGATGCAAATTCTAAATATCAATGGTTTCACTACACAACCGACATGCTGATTTTATACAATTCCAGAACCCAGTTGAGTCTGTTCCAATTTCGGTTGTTAATTCTAATACTAATGAGTGCATTCTAGATAAAACAGAGTCTACATCCAATGCACTGCTGGACAGATGCAAGATGAACTCAAGAAGAAGACGAACAATCGATTACAGACACTTACACTGCAATTTGAGCTGTGGCGGATGTGATGTTTAAATAAATCAATGACTTCTTTATATTGATGACTGTTGTAATTTTGAATTCCAAATACAATACATTCGTTCGGGCTCATCTAATACTTCTTGATTAAATTGCGTTATTCCTGGGACTACTGGTTTATACTACAATTCAAATACTTCTGATCATCATAGTAAACACTGCTTCACCTCTAAAATTAGAACACAATTTATCTCATGTTTCTGAACCCTACTTAACTACTGCATCACCCAACCCTTATGCTCCTGTGGATTCTAACACCAGATGACCTCTGACTTATTCCTCTACATATGTCTGGTGTTATTATTGACAACCTCACTCATCCCAATTCTTTTCATTCATGTCAACGTCTAAATAAATGTAAACTTTCAACACATGTGGCTATAAGCATTTGATGGGAAACCACGAAATATTTTGAATTCATATCACTCTGCATTCATGTCTGTCTTGGTTTAATTTAAGTTGAAATCGGGATTAAGGTCATTTTAATGATGTGGAGAAATGATTTCCCGGCTTGGTGTCAAAAAAGTGTACAGGTGAAATTAAATTTGTGTAACTGGGAGACTGTGCTTGGCGAAGTGACTAAGAGTATAGTTATGGGGCCAGTGTTGTTCCTCCGTTTTATAAATAACCTCCCTGTCCTTACATCGTCGGTTATTTTATGTTGCTGATGACGCCAAGAAGTGTGGAAAGATAAAATATGAAGATTGTTCGGAGCTTCAAAATGACCTACAGAAATGATCTGGATGATCCAAAATTTCGGCAGTTGCCGACAAGTACAGATGAATATCATTGTGCTACCTGTTTTTCAGACATACAGTGACTTGAGAGTCATCGTTAGACAAGACTTTAAAACTACTGCATACTGCTGTGGAAAAGTTACGAAAGGTCCGGAACTCCATAGCCAATGTGTAGAACCTTTAGCCAAGTCGATGATAAAACCTCTTTGAGTTCGTGTACAGTGTTTGTGTGTCCCAAACTAGAATACTGCATGTAAGCGGCTAGCTGCTGCCTAAAAAAGACTGTGATTTTTCGGAAGAGGTCCTGAGGGCAGCATATAAGTTGGTTCTTGTAATAGCGAGGCTTATGTATGATGTTCAACTAGCTATACTAGACCTAATCCATAAAGATGAACAGAGGTTACTTGATTACAGATTACCCAGTGATAAAGTTACATCTGATATGACTCCACTAATTTTGTATTCCTAGAACATATTACCTGTCATCTGGTTATCGACTTTCAAATCGTTTCATCAACGAATGAAACTCATTACCTTAACATATGACTGGAGCTCCATCTGTCTACACTTTCAAAAAGGCTAGATTATCTGAGTAACTACTATTGTCAGGACAATTACAAGTTGCCGAACCTCATATCGTTTTCATGCTGAGATTGAAACTAAAATTTATTTTAATATGCTATTATTGTATAGTACGAAACGGCGCAATGTTCAGAAGTTTTTTCCGACGTCTGGGCGTGGCTGTGTCGGGTTTGGTAATGAGTTCTGTCATGCCAGTAGAACGTGGGACTTCTCACTCTACATCTTATAGAATGTTCCTCAGTGAGTTTCTTACGTACATTAAGATGCACTCAACGAAATTTTCCTCGAAGTACGCAGTACCAGAGTATTTCGATGTAAAGAAATTATGACCATTTAATTCTCACCGAAATTATTGTCAACGTTTATTTTCCACTGACTTCAGTTAGAATATGCTTACTCACATTCCTCCAACACTGATTACCGACGTATAGTGATGCTGAGTGACTACACCGTTACCTACTGTCCATACTGGTATTTGTCGATTTCTGCGTAGCAGACCATCTGAAACGTATACTAAGACTAAGGTACTTTCAGGCTATAACTTTCTTCTGGAAAAAAAAACTAAGCTTGGCACGTGAACATTATGAAGCTAAGGATTGATCTGATAGTCATTTGAGAATCATAGTGATGTTAAAAAGCAGGTTTTTCCGTAGCTTTGCTATCGAAGACAGTAAACCCGCAAACACTCAAATGCATCTTTCTGGCCAGAAACTTCTGATTTTGAGTATATGATCCCTAGAACATTAAATAGTTATCGTGCAGTAGCGAAATTGTGGTTTTGATTCAGTTGATCGAATCGAGGTTCGATGCATAAAACTTAACAAAAGCTTTTTTAAGATAATCTCATGCAGAGAGTCATTAAACGTGCAGGGTTAGTATTTTTCATACTATATAATTCATTTGAAATACAGCCAAACTATCCTTGTTTTCAAAATAATCCATCTAGTTTGGCGAGGAATGTAAATGAAAACTTTGGTAGGATTCCCATTAGCTTTCACTTTCTGTGCTCTGTTTAATAATATTTAAAGTCACTGATTGTAGCACATTCAATTTATCATAATGCATCGTATTGACCTTCTTTTGATTTCCAACAGTTGTTAGATACTTGTTATTTTACACACAAATAATATATTCTCTGAATAACTAGGTTTTCGATGGCCAAACGTTCTAAAAGTTGGTGACATATATTAACACAGCACAAGTAAATGTGTCGTCGTTTATTGGTCTTCACATGGCACAAATGAACGGAAGTGTATGGTAGTATAATATGGTTATAGATGTTAAGCAGTCTTTCATGATTTTGGTGACTTATTAACTCATCAACCACTTCCCACTATGGAGTTTTAGTCTGGTTAGTTAAAAGCTTAGCTACTATCATCAATACTAAATAGGGTTCTGATTTTTAATGATCATTCGCTTGGGAAGATTAGAATTACTTTATATGATGTTTTTCCCTTCTCTAGCTCATGGCGAGTCTCCTATTTCATGTTTTCATGATGTCCCATTGTTATCGGATACAAATAACTATTACAATATGATAGTTGAGATACCTCGCTGGACAAATGCGAAAATGGAAATTTGCAAAGAAGAACTTATGAATCCTATCAAACAAGATGTCAAAAATAATAAACTGCGCTATGTAAATAATGTATTTCCACATAAAGGTTATATCTGGAATTATGGTGCCCTACCTCAAACATGGGAAGATCCAAACCATGTAGATGAAAATACTAAGGCTAAAGGGGATAACGATCCTATTGATGTGTGTGAAATAGGTTCGAAAGTATGGCCTTCCGGTTCAATAATACCTGTCAAAGTATTAGGCATATTGGCAATGATAGATGAAGGTTAGTTTATCATCGTTCCCCTTGACTTGCATCACTAAATGTTTCCTTTTATTATTTATAAAGACTTAAGTTCTTAAACCGTGTAAGTAAGTTTCAGCACAGAGAGATTATTTTCGCACTGGTACTGCATGAGCTTCTCCCCCTCCTTTACTGGTACTATTTTTTCTTACTGTTTTCAAATCTTTCGCTTAACAACCCTGGTATAAAAAATAAATATTCTGGTCTTCTAAAACTACATTAAAAACTACCATTAAAGCTTCTAACATTAAATTAAACCGCATGATATTTCACTGATAAAAGCACACTGCTCGAATAATAATTACGCTTACAGAAATATCCAAATATGTAATGGTTTTTCCCATTTATTTCAATAAACATTGTTACAAGGAGTCACCAAATTTATATGCATCACACTTCGTCATTCGATTTATTTGAGTCCTGGAATGTTAATTTAGGTCACTTATTTGAAGTAATTTATGTGACCT
Source organism: Schistosoma rodhaini (assembly GCA_944470415.2). NCBI lineage: Eukaryota > Metazoa > Platyhelminthes > Trematoda > Strigeidida > Schistosomatidae > Schistosoma > Schistosoma rodhaini. The sequence goes on from OX104044.1 coordinate 52,496,082, forward strand.
AAACTAACATGTGTAACATTAGTGTAGCATTGTACCTGTTTGAAGCTTAAGCGACAATTTTCAAACTGACGTTTAGACGTAGTAATAACGGCGGATCTGAAAATGAAGTACAAGTGTGGTCAGATTCCAACAATGCTTCCATCTACGTTTGTCAAGTTGAGTAGAAAGCTTATTTATTTATTTGAACAAATAAATATTGGTACAAAGGGGCACCGAATACATGTGCGCAGCACAAGTCATTTGATTTATGTGTGTGTCCTATAGTACTGCCCGAGTGCCCAGACCAAAGCAGGTGGTTTTCTTAGGGGGGCCACACTCGGAGCCTTTGACCTAAAGGTCTGATCCACAAGGCAGTAGAGCATCGTAATCCCATTGCAATTCCATGATAGCCGGTGACCAACAATTGGTTCATTCGCCATTTGTTCCTTCAGGATACTGGAGCCCATGTGCACCACTGGTTTGAAACAGGGTTTTCCAACTCCCCTAGATGGACTTTCCGTGTCCACCCAACCTAGTTAAAGCTCCGAACATTCGCTTTTCGTCCTCTCAATTTCGTAAACGACAGCGATGCCGCTAGAAGGCAGTGAGTAGGACTTCTCTGTCAGAGGCTGTATACGCGTGGCCATGTAAGAGCATTTTGAGAGGGAAAACTGACTCTCCACACCCCCGGTCGTATCAGGGCATTTGGGAGCAGAAAGCTAGGAATCCACAAAAACAGCAGTGTTTACTCGCACTTCATCGTGCTTCGGTGCAGTTCTATTTAGAAGAAAGATAAGCTTGTTAAAGATTTGCGACTTGAGTATATTTAAATGTAGTCTATAGACAATTGAGGTATTGCTTTTTATAACTAATACAGTCACATCTATGAAATTATCGCCACCCTGAAACAAATCTCTAACTTTCCTTAAGTATGTAGTTGCCACCATTAATTTATCTTAATGTTAACACCTCTTAATGACCTAACTTTATTATTTGCAGGTGAAACTGACTGGAAAGTTATAGTTATAAATCCAGACGATCCAATGGCTGATAAACTAAATGGTTAGTACAAATTTACCTAAAATTTTATTCTGTAAAAGACATTCATGATGTGGATACTCATATGCCGGGACTTCTGAAGGTTAGTTGTCATGTAGTTTTTTTCTGTAAATAATTCATGATGAGTTGGCCGCAAACATGAATAGTTTCACACTCCAAGTACTGTCATAATAAGTAGAAAATCGAATGTTATCTGAAAGGTTGATTTAATGAATGTTTTTGACTCTGAATATCATAGCCTGCCGTGCTATATAAATTTTATTCATGATTGTTTGTGTTATCTTAGCCCATAAGGATAGTCTGTTTATTGGTCAGTTGGACCATTTTTTAATATTTTAGTAGCATGATCTTCGCCATTTATCACTTGTTTTCCGCGGTAATTGGTTAAGCCCACATTTTTCTGTTTCTCTTGTAGGCTACACGAGACTGGTTTAAGTACTACAAAGTTCCTACAGGAAAGCCCGAAAACACATTTGCCTTCAATGGAGAGTTCAAGAACAAAGTAAACTTGCCATTGGTCTTCTTATTTTACTACAATGTTTATTTACACTATAATTTTCTTTTATAATTCATATCAGTTTGCATGACGGACGTAATCGCAACCACCCGTTGGATTCACTTTTATATCTGTTGTCGGAACTGTTGATAGTAAACAAGTCACGGGAACCAAGTAAAAGTTCATGTACCCAATCTTAAACCATACTTTTTTGTGTTAATATTAGTCACACTATCTGTCTATTTGCAACGATGTAGATATAATCATGCTTGTACATGCGACCCAATTGTTGACGGTTGAATTTTTCAGCTAAAAGATCATTGTCACACATCATTTTAACGTTAAATTCTACTTTTCCCAAACCTCTCCTTCAGAAGACTTCAGAACTTTATTAGAATCAATAAACTACCTTCATTTTTGTTAAAATTGATCTGAATAAAACAGTGAAAACACTGATCTTTTCAGTTAAGCGAAGTATTCTTCAAACTGTCCATAAAAATTTAATTAACTTGTCACTTTTTTAGAGCGCCGATTTTGATCACGTGAATAACCGAGTATTATTTCAAGACAATTATTTTTTTCAGGTAGTAATAAACATTCGGTTATAACTTGTGACCGCCTGGATGCCCTGTTAATGTATAACGTGGTAATACCGCCAATTAGAGTGCAGTAATTTATCGATCGGACCAATGACATACGAAACCCGTACGAGTAGTCTAGAGTACTTGTCGATCCTGTTTCCTGCCTAGCCCAGCCAGTTAAGTCCAGACACCAATCTCAGCCTCTGCGGTGTGAATCAATCATTCCAAACATTCTGAGTTTATATAACATTCAATCAGACCACATCGTACCATAGAAATAGAAAATAACATTTGTACAAGATCCATCCAAAAGTGGCTGTGAATAAGGGAGATAGTAATTAATAGACTGGGTATAACTCAAGAACGGTAAGTCATATAATAATAGTTCATAGGTCAAAATAAAGCCTATAATAAGAGGGACATGAATATGAATAGCCTAGTTAGTTAACAATTATGCAATAAAAATGTATGCACAGTATGGGTTCATAAATAAATCCCAAAGTTACCATTCATTATCCTTATCGGGGCATAACACGCTTTATGAGAGATGGGTTAAATGGATTCTCCGAAAACCAGACTGCTGAACTTATCACTACATAAAATTTTAAGCGTTATAAATTTAATAACCATGCGACTTATTTTGCAAATCGTATTTTTCAAACAAACTTACATGTATGTGATTTCTGGAAAACATCTGATTCAGCTTAAATATTCATCGGAATACTTTTTACATGCGTATATTCCAGACCAAAGTTTATGATATTTTCAGGATAAACCATAATATTGTAGTTTTTGTATTTATGTATGATGGGATAATCATTCATCTGGTAATCCTAAGCTTTCGTGATAACGTTGCATAATTAGTTAAGGTAGTTTTAAATTAAAAGGTTCTGATTTTCTATATTTGGAAAATGATTCATCACCATTGTTCTATTCTTAATAAAACACTAATATTAACGTCTGATGTCAGTCAGTCAGTCAGTCACAACGTAGAACTTCGTACGTACGTACATCAGTTCGAGTTGCCATACCACATTAGCACAGAGATGCAGTTGTCGATTCAAATCCCATAGTGGTAGAAGTAGTAGGAGTATAATCAGAAATCCAAAAGATTAGGGTTTGAAGAAATTATTGAAGGAGTATAGTACAGTGAAATAAATTTGGAAAGAGAAAAATATAAAGACATGAGGAATTCAGAAGATTAGAATTTGGTAGAACACAAAGAGTGGATGCATCTTCGCCATTGCAAACGATTTTGAGCCATGTCATTCAAGGTCTCTAACCATCGGTTGCTGTCATCTCGCGAATCCCAACCTGGTAGTCTACACCTACCAACATGGTCCAGTACACTTGTCAGCGACTTCATTGATTTGTGCCACGTTTTGGTCTGGCCACCCCTAGCTTTCTTCCAACCTACTCCTACACCATGAAACATTGCACGTCGGGGCAGTCGGTGGTTGGGCATACGTAACACATGTCCCAGCCATCTCAACTGATGAAGTTTCACTACTTCATCAGTCGATTTGCCATCCCTACCTAGTACTCGTTTCCTAACAACTGCATTACTTACCCGGTGGTCCCAGGATATACGAGCAATGCTTCGAAGACACCTATGATCGAACACTAGTAGCCTGTGAATATCCTCTACTCTTATTGGCCATGTTTCACTGCCATAAAGTAGGACGGAGCGAACTGCTGCACAGTAAACCCGTCCTTTGGTTGCTAGACGGATATCTCGCCTACGCCATAAATGACGCAAGTTGGCAAAAGCTAGACGAGCCTTCTGTATCCGTGCTGAGATTTCGTCACATACCAGACCACAAGGGCTGATGAGACTCCCAAGATAAGTGAAGTGGCCTACACGCTCAACTACTTCACTCCCTATCATTAGTTCAGGTGTCGATGCAACAATAAGAGTATGAATGAGTATCACGTCAAACATATAATTAACATCATTTGAATAGCCTGTATTAGTGATAGATATCGGTCGATCACTTATAGTAGTTGGATTTGGAATAGCGTATCTAAATTATGTTCCATAGTAAGTGAAAATATACATTTTTTTAAACTGCACTACTGTTGAATCTTACATTAATTATTAAGCAGGTTAACTAGATTCTCAGCTTGACTGTTTTAAATAGATGTATGAGATAACATGAGTGTAGTTATAAGAATAACAAATTGTTACAATATTAGAAAAATTACTGTATTTGTCGAAAGTAGGCTCTTCATTGAAAGTTCAACGAACTACGTTTTTGGTTGGTCGTAGACGCAAAAGGATGGACCGTTAGCCGACCCAATTTCAAACTTTCAAAAATTGTATTTCTCCTTTCGATGCTTGTTTTTATTAATAAGTGCCCCTAGGATGGTCGCTCGTATTAATGCTTGCGCTTTTAATAGTCACCCTTATTATCGTGAACCCGTTGAGATAATTTGAATCCATGCTATGCTGTTGTAAGGATAATAATAATGAAATTAAGTTCTTGCTCATGACTGACTAACCAGAAGCCAATAAACCACAACACATCTTTACTAATTGACAATAATAAAGTTATTAACATATATTCTAGATTCTTTTATTGTAGAATGAATGATGATAGTAATCTGATTTATTTTTCATAGTTTTTGTGAATTTACTGCCTTTCGCTTATTTACCTCATTCTGTTTTATTGCCTCTTTCTGTATGTTCAAGGAATTCGCCACAAAAATTATCTCCCAAACACATGAACAGTGGCAGAAACTGATATCTACCAAAGTTGAAGCTGGTTCTATCATACGGTTAGTTAATTTGGCTTTATTATCTTGACTTGGACTAAACCAACTTTCTCAAGCTTGATTCCTGTAACATTTTGCACTAAGACCATAATAAGAGGATGTTACATCTTTTAAAAAACCGGACTCATAATCCCAATCACTATGTATGTTTTTATGATTACAGCCAAAACTACTTTATATTGCTAAAAACTAGTATCTTCTTGTTGATATTATGAACTGCTATTAATTGATCTGTATTAGCATATGTGTATTCTGAGAGTCCCAAATAAGATAAAACGGTTGTCTCACACCCCACCGTTAACCACAATTCAAGTATTTGTAACGTCTAAACTATGGGATGGCTTAAAAATAGTCTCCAGTTATTTTACGGACACTGTTATCGATGACAAAGATTTGGGAGTTCATTTTTAGATGTTTTTGTCTTATAGTTTCTAAATCACAAAATTTTACATCATAACTTTTAGTTACCTAATGAATTTTTTGCAGAGTTCTCAGTCAAGTCTGTTAGTTAATAATCCCAACATAACACATAAACTTTGAATGTTTGTATCGCAGACCAGATTTCACGTCGCTTCTGTATTTACTTGGAACTGTCCCATCGTGTAAACACAGGCGAATCGAACTTCGAATTTCACATGTTGGTTTCTACCTCACTAAATATGTAGAGTTATTCTTGCATGGTCACTATCTGATGATCCATACCCTTTAATACCTATTTAGTAAATTAATCTATTTCGAATTCGAAATTGTGCAGATGGTAAACAGCTTTTCCCCATATGATTTTTTACCAGTACATCATTGGACCTTTCTCAGATTACTTATTTCTTCCCATTCGCAAGTTTTTGGACATACTCAACTTTTGAGATACGTCCAACTAAAGTCTATATTCTTGGTAGATTTGTGCGTAAGTATATGCACGAAAAATAAAATCTCGTCCATTTTCTTAGATAATAGACAATGCTTTTATGAATTTAATAATTAGAGCAAATGTTACTGTGAAAGGAAGTCCCTACATGGTATCAAAAGAAGATTTTCTCGACGCTTTGCAGAAGCACGACGCTTTTACACGCGGAAGTGAACCAACGGATAAAGCGAGTAAGTTTTTGTAGTTTTTTCCATGAACGTTTGCTTGCTAAATGTTTTTCAAAAGATCTCTCAAGATACACTACAGTACTGTCTAGTTACCTGGATATGTAAGTGTTACTGCTTGGTAGTCACATGATTGTTTGATGCCATTTTCAACCAAGTTTTGGATTTAATTATCTTTGATAGTTAAAACCAAGTATCTTTTATTCATTCATAATCTATTTCATATCTCCAATGCTAAAAAAGATTACCAGTGGTATGGCTTAATACATAATTATTGTTCCCTACGTAGTTAATGTGTAAATTCACGTAATGTTGTAGTCTTCAGTGAATACTCTTCAATAAATACTGAAGTCTTCACCCACATGAAAGGTTATTAGATAAACTCTAACCAATGTTGCCAATAAGTTTGAGATGAAGCTGGATTACATGCTAGCTGTCGGTATATTGTAAAGTGTAGATTAGAATAATCTCCCAACATAGGACCTGGTACAAATGTGTATTAATCCAAGTTACCGTGATTTGTCTCAATACAACTAAAGAACAAACTACTGAAGAAAGCGTAAAGAAATTAATTATACCCAAACAAGTGTAAAATTAAAGACAGAGAAGGTAGTTCAGAAGTGACAAATAAAATCGCAGAATTAAAAATATGGAATTCTACTAATCTTGAAATTCAAAATAAAATAAAAATGAGTGCATTTGTTTTACTCCAATCGGTTTTGAACCATATAATCTTAAGTCTATATTCCTGATTAATGACTATTTTATGGACTCTGTGTATTTAAAAATAGTCAGTGATTTTATAAACTAATACTTTGTCTTGATCTGGCCCCCCATAGCCCTTCACTAATATTCTAATGCTAGTCGGAATAACACATTAGGGTAGATGGAGACCACGCTAAAATTGTCGAAATATCATAAGATATCTGAATAGTATAAAGATTTGCATTGTAGATATAACTAAAGACAATTCATCGAAAAATATTTCCTTTTCTATGATTTATTAAACTTGTATAGTCTTATAGTTAATTAGTCTATCCAAGTTTATAATAAAATAGATCAGTATTGCATCCTTTAGAGTAGTGACTGAAACTGTTTTCAAGTATCAAATAATTACGGATGGAAAATAATCGTCGGCTTGAAGAATACTAAGAAACAGTAACTACAGAGTAATTTCGCATCATAAATTGTTTGAAATTTCAAGTATGAAGCATAGGTTACGTAATGATATAACGGTTGATGAAAAACTTTTAAGAACGTAGATAGCAGATAACTGTTCATGTCACAAATGTGAAAAGCTGAACAAATAAGTGTAATAACAATTCATTAGTAATGTTTAAGAAATAGTACAATAATAATAACAGGATTATTAACTATTATAAATAGGGAGGTCTAAGTAGATCTAACTTGTTGCTTTTGTGCATAGAGATTAGACTGTAGTTGGTAGATTTCAAAACCCTCTATGGTACATACGTTTCTGATTTTAATTGCACTTGAACTAGCTCGTTTCACTGTATGAATAACTCTGAAGGAGGATCTTAGTGAAGCATCATGACAATATTTGTGGGATGTTCGGGAATTAAACTATTGGTTTATTCTCGTAATCCGGTTGATAATCATGTGGGGTATTGCTCAGAGGTTCATTTAAAGTTACTTTGATTGTGCTGTCATTATAACTTCCACAAAAGCAAGTGAACTTGTAAATATATGTTGAAGTGGCTCTAAGGCTAAGCTTGACTTTCACACGACTACGAATCAAAGAACAACTAGAATAGACAACGCAAAGTTCAGTGGAGTAGAGTCTTTTCAGAGATCTCTGAATCTTTGTCACAGTCTTTCGTTTAAATTGAGTGTTCATAAAAAGGATCTTCTTTGGTTCTCTAAATATTCACGTTGTTATTCCGACACTAGATTCTTATCAATGAACCTAAGTAGACATCTGAATTTAATCAAGTTCTATGGCAACCGGATCGCCAGTACCGATTCGTTTAGCTCTCCTAGATAAATAGTGGACCATCTTTGTCTTCTGTTTCAATGTGACCCAGCTTTTGACATTCTTGTACTGCGTATTCTTGACTGGATTTTTATATGTTGATCTACGTATAGCACCATCAGGTTTCTTTTTCAATAGAAAATCCAAGAATTGGATTCTATTGTAAACTTAACTGATTGATGACAGCTATTAAACTATCAACTGTTGATCTATGTATAGCTTTGTCTAACATGACCACAAGAAAGTCAGGTGGAAGTGCTGTGAGTAATGACTTCCATCTCTACGCCATCGGTTTGTCTGTAAAACGAATCACCACATTTAAACTAAACATTGAAAGTCCATCGAAGTAATTCCTGCGGGTAATATTTTGGAATACTGGTAACAAAGTTGTTGTTTCCAGTATTCTCATTTCCTTTTCGAATTTCAAAGTAACTAGTATTCATTGATTTCATTTTACTTACTAGTTTTAGTCATCTGAATAATTTTGTTTTCAGTCCCTTACTTTCAAATATAATGATTTTGTACAGGCGTTGATAGTAGTATAAATGAGTTTATTGTATTACTCTCTTAAATTTTAGTTGATGAATGGCATTTTTGCAACCCGAATATTTAATTTTGCTTCAATGGTCGACTAGTATAATCATCGTTGTGAACTAATCATGGTCCACTCCACAAAAGATAATTGCAAATCAAAATCTACTCATCTTATAGTATTTAATAAAAAAGACTCAGCGTATAACTTTTATTTACCTTTTTTGGTTGTAACCCTAAATATTCGTCTGTATAGGTCTATTGATGTTTTTTTTTTAAAATTAGTTCAGTTAAAGTTATACAAATATACGTGTATGTTTGGAAATGAATTCTTCTTCCTTTTTTCCCCCTTAAACAATTGAAGTATATAGGCGTAGCCTAATTGACTAAATTGAATTTTATATCTCTAGTTATTGTGTTTCCCCACTACTCACTATTGTTGTTTAATTTGATTAATATATTGAAGAATGCAAAATTTATCAAGCATTATCTTATTTCAAAATTAATTTTGTAACTTACTTCCCTGAGATAAAGAATGGGTGTGTTAAAGTTTATATTATAATTTTTCTTCAAATTAATAAGTAATTCATGTAATTTTTGAGTTAATATGACAAAAAAAGTTGAGTTTGTTCACTTAAGTAAACTGTAAAAGTCAAGGACTAGCTATTATAATCACTACGATAGAAGAGTAGTTGGTTCAATCAAAATTTCATTGTATAAAGCAGGCTCTATATTTTAATTAATTTGAATACCTAGATGTTAATTTCACTATCTCTAAGGATATTTAGTGTGGATGCGGAAAACAGTTTAAAACAATCTCGAGTAAGCCATAAACCTAGATTCTCAACATTCTGGTATTAGTTCGGAGAACTATTCTTATGATGAAACGGTGCTACTGATTAGTAGAGGCGTTAATCTTGAGGCAAGATAATGAAAAAAAGTCTGAATTATTGATCATGTAGGACAGTATTCAACTGTATTACTATCCAATTATTATTGCCCACTTTTCTAACTCATCTGATCTCACTACATGTAAACAATTAATTTGGTCTAGCCAAACTATGTGTATTCGAATAGACTCAACACATCATTTATCTGACATATTGGATAATTTTCAAAGTCGGGATTTTTCTCAAATGGAATAAAATAGATACCTTTTTAAAGAAAATTTTTGGACATATTCTTAACTCAATCTTTTAGTAGTAAACAATTCTCCTGTACACGTTTCCACGGTGCTGTCAATATAGTTTGCTCATAAATGTTGTCACCTGTAATTGCAGCTGTTCGATGATTTTATTTTCTATCTCTTAAGTGTACTAATTAGTTTAGTATTTGAACATGTCTCTACATGTTGATGTACACTAATACTCGTTAGGATCGACTGAGGATTCAAACAATATTAGCTGGAAAATGATAAGAGTTATTAGTTTTCCCAAATTGGACAATAGATTATCTGTTAGCCTGATTGAATCGTGGTATCCTTTTTCACTCAGTTGATTTACAGTACACTATATGTAAAGCTATTTCTCGTCTATATTCTACCCCAACTGATGAAATAAAACTCAATGGAATTTGTAAGCGACTGTTCTTCAAGTTTACAGTCTTAGAAGTTATCTGGTCCAATTTAGTATATCGAAACATTGTTTGTTAGCAATTAAAGTTGAAATGTAAAGTAAATAAAAGATGGTTGTGTCGGAATTTCTAAGTGGACAAATAATTTGTGAACGAAATATACAAGGTTGTCAGTTCATCAAATCAGTTTTGTAATGGGCTTTGTAGTTCATGAGAAACATCTCCAGATTGACAATGACTTATCGTATAAAATTTCGTTTGCTTATTTCCAAAAGAGTTTACCTCTACGCTTAACAGCCATTAATATTGGACGTTCTTTTGATCTTTCCAAAGTATACTGTCCATGAAGACTCCTACACAAGATGTAACTTCATTTTCACATAAGCAAGTCAGGTAAATAAACTCTGAGTTGCTTAAAATAAATACAACATGAGTTTTATAGTTATACAATCGATCGATATATTTGGCAAAATGTTGTAATACCATTAAGATTAATAGAATTATTTGAGTGAGTGGGTGTACCACACTTCATTTACTTATCCATTACTTTTATAGGTTAATGTTATTACAACCATTACTTTTGTCGATAGTTCAGAATTTCTTTATACTACAATATATAGCGAAGGAATTCTTTTCATTTTCAAAGCTATTCATTTGTATATGTGTGAAAGGTTATAGGCCAGTCATTAATTATTTATATTTCAGATTTACACTAAACATAAACAATCAAAGACACATTTTCTCACTATTTTCAATAACAATTACACAAAGATACTAACATACAGACTTACATTCTCCACATTTTTTTCACATTTAATCATCTTGACCTTACTGTAAACAAAATAAGCATGACTGAACAAGCCTTTAGTGTGATTTTGTTTTTTCTATACCTGATATATTTTTCGATAGTGTTGATTTCGTTTATATTACTACTGAAGAGGTCCAGACTAGACTGACGGACGAAACGTTGGAACCATGTAAATTTCGATTGCTAAAACTATTCAAATGTAATTTTTACATGTAATGTCTTTTGCATACTCGGGTATAGCTTCTACCAAACTATCTGTTCAAAATTTGACGAATTTTCGTACAAAGTAATGTTTGGTAACTAAGAAGAACCAACTTATTAATGCCCATCAGCTTCGAAATATTTACTTTTTTGTATATATCTATTATAATAAGATATATTCTGAGCAGAAATTTTTTTTGTGAAATTATTTACTGATGTCAGTCAGTCTAAATTATAACTTGATACGATTAGTTCCTTTGATAAATGTGGATAATGTAATTTTCTGAAACCTTATTATATGACACGTTATTCACTTTTCAGATCAATAAAACACCCTCTTTATTTGACTTTCTGATTTTCTTCAAATTTTAAATCGAATAATTTTGTATCAGGATGAATTCGACAGGTTATAACTATTTTAGAATCCAAAATTAGCATGTAGTTACAATGAATACTTGCTTGAATGAATACTTTATAACACACCTTACAAAAGATTCAGATTTAATTAATACGCTTACAGTTTAACCGATAAGTAATTATTTTCACACACTTCAAACAGGTCCGTACGTCATACAATATATTCAAAATTAATTAGTTTCAGTAAAATAACATCTCTCGTACTTATAACACCAGATCTAACCTTCTGCATACCGATTTCAGGTAGGAATTCTTGAGAAGAAAAGAAATCAAACCATGAAGAGTTTGGTATACACCATTAGTGTTAGCTCTTTAGAATTAAATTACCACAGTAGTCGAAAATATAGCTTAGTTTACAAGCTTGGTTTTATTAGTTAATCAAAGATTTTGTGGTATTTTTACGAACTAATGATTCCTTTGTGCTTTTCCGCACGCTGATTACGAATTACAAGTATAATAAGTTTATTTGTACTCGTACACTTTTACCTGCCTCTAATTGCACCATTTCGGGAATTCTTAGAATAATAATTTGAATACTTCTAATGATTATAGATTTCTAGTTATCTTTCATCTCAGTTTATCATTACCAACTCTTAATCCTAGTTCGCTACACATGACAAATATGTTTGTTTCATTTATTGAAGAATAATTAGCCTGTTAAGTCTGTTTTATGTTCTTTATCCTTATTTACTTCCCCTCGATTCTTTTTTGTATTGTTTTATACTACTTATCGATATTCAGTAAATAATCGTATTCCTAGCAATTTCTAAGCTTACCTTGTAACGCAAGTATGTGTGATATTTACATACGTTTATAACGTATTTTATTTATCATTATAACTACTTAATCTCAATGATTGTAGCAGTTATTCGCAATTTCGTGCATTCCTTTAACCCTTGTTTAAAGGCAACAATTTTCATACTGCTTACTCGTAGTTTGACTTTTACTTGGTGATAAACCGTTTTCAAGTTTAGACCTAGCTAACGACTGTCGTTCTTGCACTACCCAAGCCCTTTTATTTCAGACAAAAGGACACGGCAAACGCCAAAGACATTTCACAAGCTGAGATTTGTAACCAATTTTTGTATATTCAATAAAAAACCTTTATTTTAGACAAATCGTTGCTTTGGGAACTTTGATTTTGCGCGTATCGCGATTGAATGATTTGAACGATTCGATAAACTTAACATAGTCATTGAATACTTATCTTGAAATTCAGTAAGAAAAGTTCCCGAAACATAGTTAGCTATCTTTATATGTCATAATGCACTATATATAGGTCATAAGTGCATATATTACTAACAGAAACAGCTTACTAAATCTTCCTAAAATACATTTAACTACATCTTAGTTCAATCAAGCTAACCAGTTCAAATTAAATGTCACCTGACTGGAGATAAATTTCGGTATAAAGATTGGGATTCAGAAAATAGACAAATAAGCTAATGAACACTATCGCTCATAAATAACGATTTTAAATTCTCTTGTAGTAAAACGAAATTTCTGAATTCTTGTGGGATTCTATGTCTATCCTTATATTATTGGTTACCTGTAATCATCTCTCGTTTTTGATATTTCATGTATCCTTATGGGCGAATAATCGCCCATCAATAGGTCCCGGAAGTTACCCGTACTTATATCTTCATAACGATATAACAGATTATTTATCGTACAACTGGCGAGCAGTTGCTAATGATATTATGCGGAAAGGACAACAGGTCCATCCTTGCATGCGACTCACCGATCCCAAATGCGAAATTAAAACCCAGAATCCTCGGTCTCTAGGTCACTCATCCGATATTCATCGGTGTTCATGACTAATTTGCACCAGTCCATGGCCATCTAGTGCTTTCAACATTTCAGTGGTGGTTTAAGATTGATCGGCTGATGATCTTAATTAAAACTCAACAAACTCCGCAACCCTATACTGTTGTGGTTTTGCCTAAAAAGCCTGGACAATTCTTGACGCGACAAATCTGTGCTTTGGCGATTGTGTTCACTGGTTTTGGTCTTTTCCCGAATCTTACCTCGACTTCGGGGAAGAATACAAATTTCCCCCAACGTTGGAAGGTATGGATAAACACTCATGTTAACATATCTAAGATTTTTATGGGCGGATTTCGGGACAAGATCTCAGACCTGAGTTAATTTTGGTAGGAAGTTACTATTCATAGTGTTGTAGATAGTTGCCGATACAATGTAACAAACGTTACATGTATTCCATCAGGAGGTGAGATAGTTAGTGATAGAACTATTTCTGAAAATGTACATATATCTTGTAACATGAGTATCTCGTGAAATTGTGATCACTTACTCATGTTTATCGTATCAGAATTAAACAGTTAATGTGTATCCTCTGTGTTTGAGTCCCAATAATTTTTCTAGCGAAGATAAACTATTACAGACTCATTACACGAAATTACCTGCAGAAGTGAAGATGAAACAAGGAATGTTATGTTGCGAGTCACATACCACTAAGAAGGAAGAATAGATGAATCCACTGATCTCTGACGGTAGAGCACATATAAAAAATCGCGAGCTAACGCTTTTTCCAATATTAAAGCTAACTGATGACAAACATCCAGTCTTACTCGTGTGTGGATAGTTAATATGGTCTTATTTCACAATAACTCATATTTTCTACGGGGTGTTTTAGTGGCCTGTAGCTCTTCTAGAGTTACTGCCGGTCCCAAGCCGGAGTAAAGGAGGAGGGTTTGGCATGGGGTTAGTGACCTCATCCCGTAGAAAAGCTAACTCGCTAAAGAAAACGTTAACCAGAAAAAATAATTTAAACTCTGCACTGGGAGTCGAAAGAATAATGACGTCTCATGATGAAAGCCGAAATTCTTAGGAAGTCACGAGACCGATGCACATTCTAACAACCAGGAAAGACCAGTCAAATAGCAATGGAAATGAGGAGATACAACTTGGCAGCACTCGGAATCAGCGAAGCCCATTGGACACAAACTGAACAACAAAGTCTAGGTACAGGAGAGATGCTGCTGTACTCCGGTCACGAAGAGGAAAATGCTCCACACATTCAGAGAGTTGTTCTAATGTTGTCCAGAGAAGCACGAAATGCACTTGTAGGATGGGAATCCCATGGATCCAGAATTATCAAAGCATCACTCAAAACAAAGAAGGAGGGGATCAAAATGAATGTTATCCAATGTTCTGCACCACCAATGATAGCAACGACGATGATAAAGATCAGCTCTATGAAATGCTGCAATCAATTATAGGACCTCACAATCCTGATGGGAGATCTAAACGCTTAAGTTGGAGTGGACAACACAGGATATGAAGATGTAATTGGACGACATGGATTAGGAGAGAGAAATGAAAATGGGGAGAGGCTTGCAAACCTATGTACATTCAACAAATTGGTTATAGGAGGCACAATATTCCCCACACAAGCGCATACACAAATCTACATGGATCTCACTGGACCACACCACAGAGAACCAGATAGATCACATCTGTATCAACAAAAAATTCCGAAGATCAATGGAAGATGTGAGAACCCGGAGAGGAGCTGACATAGCTTCAGATCACCACCTGGTTGTGGCCAAGATGAGACTGAAGCTAAAGAAACACTGGACAACTGGACAAACAGCACTACAGAGGTTCAATACAGCCTTCCTTCGAGATACCGACAAGCTCCATGAATTCAAGATAACTCTCAACAACAGGTTCCAGGCTCTACAGGATCTACTGAAAGAACAAGGAACTACTTTGTAGGACAACTGGAAAGGGATAAAAGAAGCCCTAACTTGAACAACCAGTTGAGTAGAACTCATCACTATACGTCAACTTCATTGATTTTGAGAAGACGTTTGACAGCATGGATAGGAGAACATTATGGAAACTTCTTCGACACTATGGAGTTCCTGAAAAGATTTTCAACATTATCCAAAACTCATACGATGGACTACAGTGCAAAGTGGTGCATGGAGGACAGCTGACAGATGCATTTCCAGTAAGGACCGGAGTCAGACAAGGCTGTCTACTCTCCCCATTCCTCTTCCTTCTAGTGATTGACTGGATTATGAAGAATTCGACATCTGAAGGGAAATACGGAATACAATGGACTTCTCAGAATCAATTAGATGATTTGGACTTCGCAGATGACCTAGCCCTCCTCTCTCATACACACGAACAAATGCAGATGAAGACAGCAAATGTAGCAGCAGCCTCTGCATCGATAGGCCTCCATATTCACACAGGAAAAAGCAAGATTCTCAAATTCAACACGGAGAATACCAACCCAATCACAATTGATGGCGAAACCCTGGAAAATGTGGAAACATTCAAGTACCTGGGGAGCATCGTTGATAAACAAGGAGGATCGGATGCAGATGTAAAGGCGAGGATTGACAAAGCAAGGACAGAATTTCTACAATTGAAGAACATATGGAACTCAAAACAACTCTCAACAAATTTCAAGGTCAGAATCTTTAATACGAACGTCAAGACAGTCCTACTGTATGGAGCTGAAACGTAAAGAACTACTACGGCCATCATCAGGAAGGTGCAAGTATTTATAAACAGTTGTCTACGCAAAATACTCAACATCCATTGGCCGGATACTGTCAGCAACAGCGTTTTATGGTAGAGGACAAACCAGCTTCCAGCTGAAGAGGAAATTAGGAAAAGACGTTGGAAGTGAACGGACATGCATTAAGGAAATCACCAATGTGCATCACGACTCAATCCCTAACTGGGAATCCGGAAGGGAAGCGGAAAAGAGGAAGGCCAAAAAACACACTACGCCGGGAAATAGAAGCCGATATGAAAAGGATGAATAGCAACTGGAAAGAACTAGAAAGGAAGGCTCAAGACAGAGTTGGATGGAGAATGCTGGTGAGCGGCCTATGCTCCTCGACGAGGGGTAACAGGCGTAAGTAAGTAAGTAAGTTTAAAGCCGAAACTAGGACCATCTCTATGGTTTTCTTTATATCCGAAAAGCAACAAACAATGCAGATTTTATGGACTACCAAAAATACACAAAACAGATGTCCCAATAAGACCTATTGTTTATTATACCAGTTCATCTATCTACAATCTTTCTAGATACCTAGCTAAGATTCTAAAACCATATGAAAGCTTAATCAAACACGGAATAAAAAATTCTAATGATTTTAAAGATGTTATCTCTAATATTCACATAGAAGAAGATGAAATAATGGCAAGTTTTGATGTTTGCTCATTATTCACTAATGTTCTAATTAAGAAAACATTAGGTATTATATATAATCCCTTAGATTCTGACACTGATCTCAAACAGCGCTGTCCTCTAGTTACCTCGGATATTATTAAAGCGTTAGATCTATGTTTACATCCAACTATATTCAGTTTTCGAGGGGATTTATACAGACAGACAGAAGGTGTAGCTATGAGATCACCGGTTTCCCCAATTGTTGCTAACCTCTTTATGCATTCATTGGAAACTCGCACAATCTCAATGTGTTCTCAGACACCAAACGTATGGCTAAGATATGTAGATGACACTTTTGTCATTATAAAACGAGACCATTTGGACGAACTGTTTAAACTTGTCAACAACTTTGATGGAAAAATCAAGTTCACCAAAGAGTTGGAATCTCCTGAACACAAATTACCTTTCTTAGACTGCTTATTTGAAAGGAAAGATAATAATAGCTTAAAAATTAGTATATTCCAAAAGCCGACAAATTCAGGAAAATATCTAGATTTTAAATCGGCACATCCACACTCGACCAAAGTGACAGTGGTCAAAAATATGATTACAAGAGCTCAAAAACTTGTCACTGAACCAAACGATATGGAAATGGAAATAAATTTAATTACATCTACCTTAATTAAGAACAATTATCCAAAAGATTTTATTAAAAGAATAATTAAGAATGAAAGAAAAGACGACATTATTAATACAAAAAGATTACAGAAAAAAGAATGGGTTAACACAGTAGTGATCCCATATCGGAAAGGAATTTCGGAAGATATTCGAAGAATCTTAAATAATCAAAATATAAGAGTATTTTTTTGAACAAACAATACTCTAAGATCTAAATTAGTAAGAATTAAAGATCCGATTTACAAAGAAGAACAACAAAATTGTGTCTATGAAATCAGATGTGGTGACTGTAATGCAACGTATGTAGGTGAAACATCAAGACAACTGAATGTGAGGGTGAAGGAACACAAACAATGTTTGAAACACATTCCCAAATCCTCAGATGATGTAAGGAAGCTTGAGAACAAATCAGCAATAGCATTACACTCGATAGAATCAGGTCATACAATTGATTTCGTTCACACAAAAATCCTTCAAAACGATTTCAATTCTTACAAGGAAAGGCAAACAGCTGAAGCCCTATACATTTGGGCTAATCCAAACAATATTAATAGGAGGGATGGGATACAACTAGCATTGCCATGGCAGTTAATCATTAATAAGTAAAAACCTGAGCTCCTTAACGTTTTTTATCTATCTAAATGACAACAATTGCATTCAATGATTCTAATCAGTTGTCTTATCGGAATTTGTTAAACAATTCACTGCAACATTAAAAATGACACATACATACATTTTAAAAATTACACTCTTCAAATTTCATTCTTTTATTTTTATTTTTGTTTAATTATCTTCATTTTATACATGCTGCGACAGATATAATTCATATCACATTTTACAAATTTTATGTTACCTTAAAAATTCAACGATAAGAGACAATATATATTATGAATGTAATTTCTCCTCTCACCACTTACGTATTCTATACAATATGTTATATTAACGCTTATCATTTCACATCGCACATCTCTTACACACCAATACACATACCTAGTTTAGACATTGTTAACGTTGATTGGATGACCTATTCAGTGTACAATGAACCCGGAGAACCATGTACCTATTTATATTCGATTATAATTCCTTGAAAAAGCTTGGACCAGATTGCCAGACGAAACGTTGGATTTACTACAAATTCATTCGCTGAGATTTTACAAATATATTATTCCTATTTAATGAGTCTGATCTATTTTCCGAAATATGATTCAGTGACTCATATATCTAACCAGAAAAGGTGGAATTAACAACTCAGTACAAAATATTATCACATGAAGTCGATATTTAGCAATTAAAACCCTAAATAAAGCTAATATCTTCACTGTTCATTCATTTCTAATATAAAAGTTGAATAAAATAGTGAAAATCAGCTGAAATTAAAATAACGAAGGCAAAAACAGAAAACCTCGTAATGACATCGTTGCTTGTTGCGCATTTACGGTAGCCTTAGTAACAATACTGTTTTATGACGAAATATGCTTCATTCACGTTACTTCAGACAGAATTAAATCATCAGTCCAATTTTAGTATATGTCTGGGTGAAAACTGATCTTTTCCTGAGACAAAATTACAAAAACTGTCCTAGCAAAAAGTAAAATCCCTTTTCCACTTAATTTTATAACCAGGAAATGACCTCTCAAATTTGTTTGGAATTAATTTAGAATGTTAACTGCGCATAAAGCGGAAATAAGAAAATAGCACGAAACTGTGTCACGATGCCACTGGATCGCTGACGGATGAAAAGCTTCATTCACGATAAATTTACATCCACGAGCGGCTTTGTTCGATGCTGCATTTCACGTCGAGAGATAACCGATTATTGCGGACAGATCTTTAACACATAGGTGAGAATGGTTTTTCATGATTGTTGAGGTGTTCTGATACTGGTTTGCGGTAAACTGAAAACACTGATTGCAGTACCATAATTTCTTATCTTTTGCTGCTACCTACAACTAACCGTCTGAGTAGGCATTCTAGGGAGTTCAGAAGATGGGGATAAAGTTCCATGAATGGATGAAGTTCCATACTTCGAAACGAGTAGTGAATTACTGGAATTCTCTATCCGAACGCGTAACATAGCACTTTCTGGTGACTTCCTCACAGCACCACGCCTTTCAAGAACTAAAATAGTCTACCGAACTTCTATTCGTACTACTGAAGACTGACTACTTTTAAATGCGACATTATTGTTACGTTTACCATTATTTTAACAGTATCCTATTTTATGAAGTATTCATCATGTTTTATTCCGTAATTTGTCTTGCAGTGCAGTTAATGGCGCAAGTTAATCCATCACTCAAAGACATTTCTCTAAATACAAGGTACTTGCCGAGGTATTACGACAGAGTTCCTTGATTATCCGATTATCCGCATTTTCAATCATGTCTACTCGAATATCTATGACAGTATTACTGTCATTGCTTTATGTGTTTAGTTATCAAACCATACAGTGTAGAGTTCACTATTTTGCGTATAATGACACCAATGAAGCTGCTTATTTATTACGCACATACAACTTACTCCATCTGGTTTATTTAACTCATCCTTCGTCTAACCGTAAACTTTCTCAAAACGAATAATAGTTAGTGTTGTTACCACCGTTTTCAAAACAACCAGTGATAATTACTATGTATTGTGTTGTAATTCAACCAGTAATAGTTTAGATTTTCAATCACGATGGCTAGTCAAAATACTCTTTGTGACAAATATTTTTTCAACCTTTTTATAACTGTAGCAATAGGAACAAGCAGGCTGCTTGTGTGTTGGTAAAGAGGTTTCAACTACCGCTGGGTATTGTAACTAGTTGTGCTAAGACTTCTCAATTGCATCTATTTGTGGGATGAGATACAAGTGAAACCCATGTTAAAACTCATCTGCTTAGGTTATTATTTTCGTGACACCTGTTTTCTAGCGGTCATTCGGCTTACATGACCTAGTGAACTAATGACATGCTCAAAGCTAATTATTAAGCCTATTATACGGGCCATTTCTATGAAAACAGTTGAGTTTCTCCCAGAATTATGAACCTTCGCTATGTTCACAATCGTACTAGTATATGATGAGAGGTTTGCACCATATAAAACACCATTTAACCAAGTCGCCTTCTTTCAAAAGCCATTTAATTTACAGGCTGCATTCAAGTATTATGTCACACATATAGGCTACTTCGTCATAAACAAAAATCCTATTAAGTAGCAGCATCGTTCGCGGTCTAATATACTACAGACCATAAAGTAGTGTAGCTGTAAATAATTCCCCAAAATCAATAGCTCTTTAAGTGTTCGACATTGGATGTTGACCACATTGTTTTAAGTGGACTCGTTTGACTGGAGGCTTTCGGTCATGCATCCGTACCAGATCACGTTACGATCCAGCGTGGGACACAGCTCCTACGTTCACTAGCCAGATTAGAGTAAACGCTTCCCGATATATTGATAACGAATCAAATATATCTTTCCAATCTCTTCGCATCTGACTTCTGCTTTTAACTTATTGTGGGACGATTCGAACAAAGAAGGTGTTGCTGCTTTATAATCGTAAAACTACAATACCGGTCGTATTTTCAGTAGATTTTCCCATCACAGCTCTCCGTTTTTGCTTACCGACGAAGATTTTCACATTGTTCAGCATTCAGAAATTACGCTTCTAGCCAGGTCAGTACTTTATTAAGGCTATCAATTAGTGATCCCACTTGTACAAATGGACCTACCAATGAAATTAGAAAAGATAATTAGGGTTTTTAATGTACTTACTTGTTCAAGTGACGATATCTAATAATATGTACTTGAAATTGATTACCTAGTAGCGAACAGTGTTGTTTATCCCTCAGTAAACTAGAAAGATCCATGTACAATCCCTCATCAAGACTTGCAATAGAAGATGGGCAAATAGACATATTAATCGTCAAACGTTTGGTATTTTCTTAATGTGAAACCATAAATTGAATTGATTATTTTTAAAAACAGAAACCTTCAGATACTGTTTTTCTAAGAAACGGTGTAACAATGAAATCCATAATTTGAAATTGTCGAAAATTGCAATCTATAATACCATTGGATAAAAGTTTAATAGAGAGTCGGGATAAAATGGACGATCGTCATCAGTTGTATGTCTGTTTTTGAAATACGTGAGGCTGATAATATTAAACAGCATTCTATGATGTCTACAGAGGGAGAATATGTAAGATGACAATTACTTACTTCGGAGCTGCATCAGTTTGCATTTAATAAATAGTTTGTGAACATCAATGTCCATCCTCACGATAAATCATATTTAGGATTTATTTAGCCCTTAGATGTAATAACCTAGTAAAAATTTCAACAATACTCAGAAGTGAGCTCGAAAAAGTGTCTTCATTGCTTTGATGTTTAGCTAACCTGCTGAACGCAAAAATAGATATTCAAAAGGCTCAAGGATTGAGAGAAGAAACGCGTAACTGCCAGTGATTATTGTAAAACGAAAATTTAAGGCATTTCCCTGAAATATCTTTGTGCCAGACCTTTGAATTCTACGAACAGCACGGAAATAAGACTCCTTAAAACACCTCTTAAACACTTTATACATACTGAAACAATCCCAAACCCTGCTTTCTGTCTATGCTCTCTGTACATATAAAACTATTTGTTCAATTTTACAATTTTCCAAAGGTCACGTGCCAAATTTGTTTCAGGTTTTCCAGTCAAGGTCGAGTGAGTTCTTCGTTATCAGACTTCACTACCGAATTTCACTGTCTTTAAAAAGTGAATTTAGGGCATTTTTTATTTTCATGTGTCTTATCTAATCTTCTTAAAGCGATAACTCAATAAACTCATGACTCGTACTTCAGTTCCGTCTCTTTGTAGCCACCATTAGTAGTTTCATGGGACAACTCCCATACATGGAAGTATAAATATTTGCTCTTTTCTCTTTTTTTTCTTATTGATCTAAGACAGTCTAGTTTAAACTGTTCATATACTGGAAACAAGGGTCTTTCTACTTTGGTTTTTCGGTCCACGTAAAAATTGATTTATTCAAATCCAATATCTATTTATTGAATGCAGTACACACTGCAGTTCTTTAAGTGTATTGATTTGCGTGCACTACCAGTCACCTATGCTAAAAAGTAGCCGCAACGTTCTCCACTTCACTTATCAGTATGCTTTGATACGTTTTTCGTCTGTAGACTAACATCTAATGTTAGCGTATTGCACCGTCCCCGTTCTGTTTTTCGTTGGACGTTCTTATTCGGTGATGTAAGTCAGTGATAAAGTAAACGCTGAGTTTTCAGTTTGCGAACGCCAAGGTTCTCACCATATATCGGGAATCAGCCACGTATTTTTCGAAAAACCTCGGAATTCCTTCGCTGAGTACCTTTTTAACTTCTCTTCCGGCTGGTTAGGAATTCATGATGGTAAAATGCATCTGATACTAATTAAACGAGACCTATGTTATCTATGAGCTGCTGTGACTGGAAACATGACCCAACTATAGTTTTTATTGCAAAATTAGTTTTTCATGACTTCGAGAAATGCGCTCCAAAAACTCACTTTCCGGTCCATTATTTAGTTTCAGTTTCAGTTTCAGTTTGGAAAGGACAGGAGGCTTGATGGCTTGTGTTAGTCCTGGCAATGATGGTCTCTCAGCTGATCCAACTTTCTTTTGAAGGAGTCGGCGGATGGAGCCTCAACCACGTGCTGAGGTAATGAATTCCACTCGTTGATTATTCGATGGGAAAGTCGGTAGTCAGCTGACAAGTAATTCGTTCTGGGCTTGTGAACTTTTTTGGAGTGTCCTCGTAGATTTTCTGTTTTGGAAGACAAGAAAAATGAGGGCATATCAGGTGCAAATTTGTCATTTAGCAATTTGAAAACTATAATCAAGTCACCTCTGATTCTTCTATATGACAGCGGGAATAGGTTTAGCTTGGTCAGTCTAGTACCATACGGGAGCTCCGCTATTCCGGGAATCAGCCTAGTTGCTGTTCTCTGAACCCTTTCCAAGAGTTCACTGTCTTTTTTTAGGCAGGGGTTAGCTGCTTGTATACAGTACTCAAGTTTAGGGCGTACGAACACTGTATACAAAGTCAAAAACGTTTTAGCGTCAAGATGCCTAAAAGCCCTGCGTATGGACCATAAAGTCCTAAAACCTTTGGCGGCTATTGCACGGCAGTGTGCAGTAGTCTTTAAGTCTTGACTGACGATGACGCCTAAGTCGTTGTGTGCCTGAACAATAGGTAACTCAGTGTTATTCATCGTGTATGTATCTGTACCCTGATGGCCAATATGCATCACAATACACTTGGAAGTGTTTATCGGCAATTGCCAGGTTTGGGACCATTCAGATAATCTCTCCAGGTCATTTTGAAGTTCTAAGCTATCGCCCTTGCTTTGTATCGCTCTCCATATCTTGACATCATCAGCATATATTAAGACCGATGACGATAGTAGACGAGGGAGATCATTTACGTACAGGAGGAATAACACTGGCCCCAAAACTGTACCCTGGGGGACTCCACTAAGCACAGTTTCCCAGCTAGACAACTTGGAGTTCACCCTTACTCTTTGTTGACGCCCAACTAGGAAGTCTTTTATCCACATCAATAGATTGCCTCCAATCCCGACATTCCTTAGCTTATATAACAGCCGGTTATGCGGAACTTTGTCGAAAGCTTTGCTGAAATCGATGTAAGCTACGTCTATAGGTAATTTTTGGTCCTTAAGAGCGCACCAGCTTTCACGAGCGACTAATAAGTTTGTGAGACAAGAGTAACCTGTTCTAAAACCATGCTGCTTCTTCGAGAGGATCCGGTTTTCATCGAGATATTTTAACAGCTCCTTCCGAGTAATCTTTTCTAAGATTTTAACAACCACACTAGTTAGGCTAATTGACCGGTAATTCTCAGGCTTATTTTTTGTACCTGTTTTGAAGACTGGACTTACTATGGCGTTCTTCCAATCTTTTGGTAGACGACCCTGGGTTACGGATAGATTAAAACATACACTTAAAGGGTTCGCAACAAAGTTAGCTAATTCTTTTAATAACCTAGGATGCAGTTCATCGGGTCCAGTGGATTTACCTATGTCAAGCTTAACTAGCAGACCAAAGACATCGAGTTCTTTAATGGTTGCGCTGTCCAGTGCTTGTGTGGGTGGATTTTCATGGACTGGTGAGAAGGGTGTTTCTATGGTGTATACATCGCTAAAGTATTTAGAGAATACTTGAGCTTTGCCAAAGTCATCCTCCACTAGTGATGTGGCAGTACTGTCTCCCCATAGTGAAGGAACATTTTTTCTTCTTTTTGTCCTTTGGTTTATATACGAATACAAGCGTTTAGGGCATTCTATGGATTCCCTAACGATTTTCTCTTCGTACAGCTTTCTGGCCTTACGGAGGGTCGAGGCACAGGTATTTCGAGCCCTTTGATACTGAGATTTCGCCTCGTCAGTCCCCAGTAACCTAAATCTGTCCCACATTTTCCTTCTTTTACGGAGAAGGATGCGAACCTCCCTACTGAACCACGGTGGGGAGTTTCTCGGTCTCTTAGGTGTAGTCCAAGGGATGTGGGGGGTGGTAACTTTTCAGTATAAATTCCGGAATACGTCCCAAGCCGTTTCGATTGATGACTCTGGATCTAATTTCCAATCTACTAATGATGCTGATTTCATGATGTCTGCTATGTTTGCTTTCCAGACGTTAGGTCTGGATTGAGCTGAAGCGTACTCGTGATCGCTAGTTATATGGAAGTCAAAGCTTAAAACTGCATGATCACTTTTGCCTAGGAGTGGCATGTAATCCAGGTTTGCAACATCATCCTCATAATGAGTCAATATAAGATCTAGTAAGGATGATGCAGAACCCGGGTCGTACCTAGTTGCTTCCTTCACGTGTTGCACTAGAGCACATGTGATTATCGCATCAACTAGTTCCTGTTCGAAGGAGTTTGCTGACGATTCAGTCCGCAGATTTCCCCAGTCCACCATGGGTGCATTAAAGTCCCCTAGGATTAGACATCGACCACTTCGTGATAAAGTGTTGAGACTGCTTAGCAGGACCTCGTTTGCCTCACAGCTTGGACTGCGATAGATCAAACTAAGTAGCAACTCTTGTCCCCTGCATTTCAGGCGGCAGCAAACTAATTCATACGTCCCACTCTCATGGGATACACTGTCGATAATGGTGAATGGAATAGCATTCCTAATGAATAGAGCTACTCCCCCTCCTTTACGCGTTTGTATTCTATCGGCCCTTACCAATGTAAAACCCTCGAAATCAAGTTCCCTACTATCTATAGACGGCGTCAGCCATGTTTCTGTGACTGCGATTATGTCTGGCCTAGTTGAGTCAATCTGTACACCTAGTTCCGGTAGCTTATTTAGTAAGCTCCGGGCGTTGGTATAACAGATCCGAAGAGCTGACTTCTGTCGTTGCACTGCTGGTCTTGTGTGACTTGTTTCAAGTTGTCCTTTGGGCACTACGTCACACTCTCAGGTCACTAAGAGCACTTCTAATCCAATTTCCTCTTTAGGTATTTCTGGAAGAACCCTTCCACACTGTGAGGGACCAAGAAGTGATAACCGCCCTCAGTCTTCAGTAATAAGGATAGTAGGTTGATGAACCTGTGTTAATCCTGACAGATTTCCTTCCAGTGAAGGTCCAGCTTCTTTTTGAAAATGTTCACTGATGGTGCTGATACCACTTGTTCTGGTAAAGCGTTCCAGTCATTGACCACTCGATGAGAAAAACGGGACCCCACCTTTAGTTTATTAGATCGCGGTTTCAGAACCTTCTTGCTATGACCCCGGAGATTATTAGTGCTGGAGGGAGCAAAAAGATAAGACATATTAACACCCAGATCATAATTAAAGATACGAAATGCCAGTATAAGGTCACCTCGCGTCCTACGATAAGATAAGGGGAAAAGGTTTGGACGTTTTAAACGCTCATCGTAAGGGAGTTTAGAAAGACCCTTTACTAATTTTGTCCTTACACGCTGGACACGCTCAAGCGATTTAGTATCCTTTATCAGACAAGGGCTAGCTGCTTGGATACAGTATTCTAAGTGTGGCCTTACATAGGTGGGATATAAAATTCGAAACATATCCTCGTCAAAGCATTTAAATGCTCTGCGAAGCGACCATAGCGCGCGATAGCCTTTGGAAGCAACCGCATTGCAGTGCGTAGTAGTTTTTAAGTCGTGACTTATAATTACTCCTAAGTCTTTGTGCTCATGAACGCGTGGCAGAGATGTACCATTAATGGTATAGTGGTAACTAATATCGTGCCCGATGTGCATGAACACGCTCTTCCTGGAATTAACTTCCAGGCCCCAATCATGAGCCCACCTAACTAATTCGTCTAAATCTGCTTGCAGATAACAACGATCAGTCTCATTTCTTATTGTTCTCCAGATTTTAACATCATCCGCAAACAATAACGTCGACGACTTAAGTAATAAAGGTAGTTCATTAATATACAGAAGGAAAAGTAAAGGGCCTAAGATGGTGCCTTGGGGTACACCACTTTTGACCGATTTCCATTCGGATAGAGTTCCATCGACCCTCACTCTCTGTCTGCGGTCACATAAGAAGCTTCCTATCCATTCCTGTATAGCACCTGTTATACCAAAGCTCGAGAGCTTTTGCATAAGACCTAAGTGTGAAACCTTATCAAACGCTTTGCTAAAATCTATGAATATCACGTCGACAGACTGGCCGTTGTCTAGGGCAGCTGTCCAATCCTCTCTCGCAATGAGTAAGTTAGTCAAGCATAAATGCTTGTTACGAAACCCATGTTGCTCGGGAGTTAACAGATTGTACGAATCTATGTGGCTCAGTAGCTTAGCCCGAATTAATTTTTCAAGTAACTTAACTACTATACTGGTCAGGCTAACAGGCCGGTAGTTAGATACGATCCATCTCTGACCATCCTTAAATATAGGACTAACTATGGCGTCTTTCCAGTCTCTAGGTAGTTGAGCCTGTGAAAGGGACATGTTGAAGAGCATCGTGAGCGGTCTTGAGATAATTTCCGCAAGCGACGACAGCAAACTTGGGTGTAACCCATCGGGGCCCGGTATCTTACAAGGTTTTAGGTTAGTTATCAAAGGAAGAACAATATCCTCTGTCACGTGCAAAGGTCCTATGGCTGGTATCTCATTGTCAACGGGACAAGTAGTTGTAACACTACACGTAGAATAGACTTCACTGAAATAGTTTGCAAATGTCTCCGCTTTCGCTAGATCAGATTCAGCCAATAAAGCTGAATTTTCGCTTAACAGTAATGAGGGGATACCATCACTACGTTTCGTCCGCCTTTTAACATACGAAAACAGGCGCTTCGGACAGGTACGGCTATCGTATGCCAACTGTCGTTCATAAGCCGTGCGGGATTTAGCTATGGTCTTTTTACATATATTCCGGATTTTTTTATATTCGCACTTAAATGATGCCTGACCTGTTGACAAGAATAAGTCCCAGAAGTGTTTCCTACGCTTCAACAGCTTCCGGGTTTTCTTTATTAATCCATGGGGGAGCAATATGATAGCTTACGTGCTGACCACGGGATAATCGGTTGAGTTACGGATTCGAACGTAGACTTGAACCTATTCCATGCATCATCAATCGATCCATCAGCATCGACCGACCAGTCAATTTCTAACAGCACTCAAGATCACTGCATTCATAATTAATCTCTCTATTCGATTCCTGTTATTCTTCCTACATTGACTTTCAACACTAAACTTCCTCCTCATGCGTCACCACGGCCAACAATTCTAGTGTGGGAAACACTCCCAGATCTACTGAAACCTCGCTCCAAACTACATATTAGAGCCTTCAACGTACGTGCCCTATGTCAAATTGGCCATCAGACCTCCTTGGTTGAAATCCTAGAATCTCGTACCATTGGTGTATGCTGCATCTTCGAAACACACATACAGGTTCGTAGTGTGGTTACTCATTGATATCACCTCGGCAAAACGGAGAGCCGACGAGATACACCTTCTGTTTATCTGGCGACCGGATGGCTAGTTCTCGTGGACTGGCATGTGTAAGCATAGCACTAAGTACGAGGGAAGAACAAGTACGATTAGAGTAGATACCCGTTAACAATCGCTTGTGCTGTTCGGCTAAACGGCTCCATAAGAACTCGGAAGGATAGGGACACACGTCGCCTTTTCTTTGTTTCTGCCTAAGCTCCCACCGACTACAGCGCAGAGGAATTTTACAGAAAGCTTTCTGAACTTCAGAAAGCTAAACGCTCAATAGGCCTCAACATACACAAAGGAAAAAGTAAGATTCTCAAACACAACACAGCGAACGCCAAGCCAATCACACTTGACGACGAAACTCTGGAAGATGTAGGGACTTTCACATATCTAGAAAGCATCATTGATGAACAAGGAGGATCTAATGCAGGCGTGAAGGCGAGGATTGGCAAAGCAAGGAACGCATTCCTGCAGTCGGAGAACATATGGGACTCACAACAACTGTCAACTAGTATCAAAGTCACAATCTTCAATACAAACGTCAAGACAGTTCTACTGTACGGAGCTGGAACGTGGAGAACTACTAAGTTTATCGTCAAGAAGGTACAAGTATTTATAAACAGTCGTCTACTCACTGGCCGGATACCATCAGCAACAGCGTTTCATGGGAGAGGACGAACCAGCTTCCAGCTGAAGAAGAAATTAGGAAAAGACGTAGAAAGTGGATAGGACATACATTTCGGAAATCACCAAACTGCATCACGAGGCAAGCCCCAACTTGGAATCGTGAAGAAAGAAAGAAGGCCAAAGAACACATTACGCCGGAAAATGGAAGCAGCTATAAAAAGGATGAAAAACAGCTGGAAAGGATTGTTTGAGACAGGGTTGGATGGAGAGTGCTGATGGGTAGCCTATTCTCTTCTACGAAAGGTAGCAGGTGTAACCTGAACCTCAGACATAGTACTCATTGCAAGTGACTTTAATACCCAAGTAGGTAACTTAAACCAAACAGAAAGCCATTTAGGTGGGTGTTTTAGTATCCCGGCTCAGCAAACAGATGATGACGATCGTCTGTTGCAACTATGCTCAGACAATCGTTTATTTTTAGCAAGCACTAATTTTAAGCATAAGGAGAGACATCGTCCAATACGGTGACCACCTGCACCAAACCAAAGATGGACTCAAATAGACCATATTGTCATCAGTCATCGTTGGAGCGGCTCGATAGAGGACTGCCGTTCGTTCTGAAATACATGTTTAGACTTAGATCATGCTCTAATACGAGCATGCTTTTGCTAACGCCTCACTGGGCGCAGAAAAACTACACTAAGAAGACCCACTAGAATTGAACTGAAGGGCGAGAAAGCCGAAAGTCGGTTCCAGGAACAACTGAGGTCACACTTAGGTAGTTCTGAGAACGAGGCTGACCCAGATGTTGCTTGGAAAAATATGGAAACAGCAGTGACATCTATTAGTGAATTAAACCGAAGGATCACAAAAAACTGTGGATTTCTGCTAAGTCTATTGCACTGATAGATTCTCGTAAACTAATCCCATTAGGCTCTGAACACGATGAAGA
Source organism: Schistosoma rodhaini (assembly GCA_944470415.2). NCBI lineage: Eukaryota > Metazoa > Platyhelminthes > Trematoda > Strigeidida > Schistosomatidae > Schistosoma > Schistosoma rodhaini. The sequence continues at coordinate 52,525,958 of OX104044.1, forward strand.
GCGTAAACAAATCAGATGTAGGTTAACCAAAAGTCTAAGGAACGACCGTGAGTAATGGTCGACAAAGAAAGCAGAAGAGATGAAAAGACAGTTGCTGTAGGTAACACCAAACAGCTTTTCAAACTAGTAAAAGAAACTGGGATTAAGAAGTCAAGTGTAAGTGAAACGATCTTGGAAAAAGACGAAACTCTTCTCTGCTCTCAGTCAAGAAGTTTAGAACGATGGCTGGAACACTTTAGGGAGCAGTTCATCTGACCTTCATCTACTCCAAAACTATCCACCATTCCCAAACAGCCTAAATGGAACATTAAAGTAGGTCCCCCAACCCTAAATGAAGTTCAAAAAGCTATAGCTAATCTGAAAATAGGAAAAGAAACTGATCCAGGTGGATTGGCTCCAGAGTTCCTTAAGTATGGTGGTCCAATTTTAGCGATTAGGCTATTATTTTAGCTAAAATTTGGGAATTGAATGTAGTTCCATCTGACTGGTACGGCCGAAAGTGGGCAGTCAGCTGTCCTCGATATGCTCTAACATAACCATGTGCATACAACCATTGCCAGGGAAGTCCTCACTGCCTTCTCTCGGCGGGGGTGTTGTTTACGAAAGTGAGAGGACGAAAAGCGAATGTCCGGCCCTTTAACCGGGCCCGTGGACACGATGGATCCACCTAAGGGAGTCAGAAAACTCTGATTCCAAACCAATAGTGTACATGGGCTCCAGTATCCTAAAGGAATAAATGGCGTATGAGCCAATCGTCGGTCACCGACTATCATGGGACTGCATTTCCCTACGTTGCTCCACTGCCTTATGTATCAGGCTTTCAGGTCAGAGGCTCCGCGTGTGCCCGCCTAAGAAAACCACCTGCTTCGGTCGCTACCGGGGCAGTATCCTGGCCCTCACACAAATTGAATGGTTTATATGGTTCATTTCTGTTTGGTGCCTTCTTGTACCAATGCTTATATGTTTAAATAAACAAATAAATACTCACTGATTCTCCCAAAATATAAGAAAGGATCAAAATCATCCTGTGATAATCGTAGAGGGATTAGTTTGACTAATATAGCACGTGAAATACCGGTCCCAATAATAATCGGGTGCCTAACTAAGCCTTATGAACTGTAAACACGAGAAAATCAGGCTGGCTTCAAACCTGGTCGTGGCTGCATTGACCACATATTCACTATTCGTTGGGTTTTAGAACACAGACATGCTTATCGGCTTCTGATAAGGATAGTTTTCCTTGACTTAAAAGCAGCATTTGACTCTGTAGATCGAGAGGCTCTGTGGCAGTGTCTGTCATTGAAAGGTATACCTCAGAAGTACATAAACCCTGTGAAGGCTCTTTACTCGAACACTACCAGTCGAGTGAGAGCTTATGGCGAACTGTCATCTGATTTTACAACCTCAAGTGGTGTCCGACAAGGCTGTCTACTATCTCCATTTCTGTTCAACTTCATCATAGACCTACTGCTTGAATTAAGGTTCTTGTCGACTGAATTTTCAAGAATTGACCTCCTTCCAGGAGGTCCACTTATCGACTTTAAATACGCAGATGACATAGTCCTGTTTGGTGAAGACGCTGACAAAATGCAGAGTCTTTTGGTAGCAGTGAGTAACAATGCCATGATGTCTGGAATGCGTTTCTCCCCCTCTAAATGTAAATTGTTACTCCAGGACTGGCCTGCGTCAACACCTGAACTAAGGATAGGGAGTGAAGTAGTCGAACGCGTTGACTGCTTTACTTATCTTGGAAGTCTGATAAGCCCTAATGGGCTGGTGCCTGACGAAATCTCAGCACAGATTTAAAAAGCTCGTTTGGCTTTTGCCTATGGCGAAGACAAGATATCCGTCTGTCAATCAAGGGACGAGTATACTGCGCAGCAGTTCACTCTGTTCTACTTTACGGCTGCAAAACGTGGTCATGAAGAGTAGAAGATACTCGTAAGTTACTAGTATTTGAACACATGCCTTAGAAATATTTCTCGCATCTTCTGAGACCACCAGGTAAGTAATAGTGAAGTTAGACACAGGGTATTAGGGAATGATGGTAAATCAGTCGATGAGGTTGTGAATCTTCATCAACTGAGATGGTTGGGTCACGTGTTATGTGTGCCTGAACACCGATTACCACGACGCGCAATGCTGACTAGTATTGGAGATGGTTGGAAGAGAGTTAGAGGCGACCAAATCAAAACGTGGCATCAGTGTTTGAAGTCACTAACTTCTAGTCTGAGCCATGTTGGTAGGTGAAGACTACTTTGTTGGGGTTTGCGTGATCATCGTAACCAATGGTTGGAGACCCTGTATGACATGGCTAAAAATCGACCACAATGGTGCAGGTGTATACACTCTTTATCTTCCTTTAAACCGTGAGATTAAAATTGCGTCATATCTGTCTTTCTTCCTGTACTATATCCTTATATACAACCTTTCTTTCATATATTACAACTAAATTAACTACCTCTATGAATTTGGTGTTCATCTTGTTGTGCTGATGAGGTATGGCAACTTGGATCGATGCATATATGTTCCTGGTCCTACGTTGTAGCCGACTTACTTGTCTCGCCTTCGCCATAGGTGACGCAAGTTAGCAAAGGCCAAACATGCTTATTGGACCTGTGTTGAAATTTCGTCAGAACAACCCATTAGGGCTGGTCAGACTTCCAAGATAAGTGAAGTTGTCGACGCGTTCAACTACTTCACTCCCCATCCTTAGTTCAGGTGTTGACGCAGGCCAGTCCTGGAGTAACAAATTACATTTAGAGGGGAAAGAAACATCCCAAACATTCTGGAATTGTTGCTCATTGCTGCCAAAAGACTTCATTTTATCAACGTTTTCACCAAACAGGACTATGTCATCTGCGTATTCTAAGTCGATAAGTGAGCCTCCTGGTGGGAGATTAATTCCTGTAAATTCAGTCGACGACAACGTTATTTCCAGGGAAAGTACTCAGGTTTCCCTCCTTTTACTTTCGCATTATTGGTATAGAAAACAGACTTGATCGTAATTGACATATCGTTTACGTACTTGGTTGAGGTCCGCGTGATTTTCGTAACCAATGGTTGGAGACTCTGTGTGACATGGCTCAGAATCGATCACTATGTAGTAGGTGTATACACTCTCTGTCTTCCCTTAAAACGTGAGATTCAAATTGCTTTATACCTTTCTTTCTACGAACTAACTCTTTCTTCCTATATTATATCCTTATGCATTATCTTTCTTTTATATATTACTACCGTTGAAGTAACTACTATGAATTTGGTGTTCATCTTGTTGTGCTGTTGAGGTGTGGCAACTTGGACCGATGCATATATGGGCCTGTTCCCACGTTTTAGCTGACTGACTGAGCAAAATCACAATTGAAAATGCTTTTGAAATAATTGCATGACCTAATTTAGCCATACAAACGTCTAATCGATGCTAGTAGGACTTCAAAAAGTTACTTTAAGATACTATGAACACTCAACCTTTTATGGAAGTTAATAAACTGTCCTTTTTTACGCACTAGGCCGAACAAAACTAGTGTATTTCTTATAACTATCATAATAATAATAGCTTATTGAAATCATCATCACAGTTATGCTCAGATATACATAAAAAGTAACTTTACTTTTCATTTCATCAACCTATGCTTCTGCGACTGCATGTTCTCTGTATAATTATTAACTCGATCGTTTTCGACCTTTTAACTTTTTACCAAGATTACTGCTAAAAATTTTCAAATGTTTTCATTAGTTTCCTTGGTATAACTTGTTAGAACGTTCAGTCATACTGAGTCAGTTATGTCCGTAGGACACAAAAAGTAGTCATCAGTATTTTAGCAAGTTAAAACAATTAGATGAGTATATAATCGTTTTTATCACTCTCACAGTTAGGTTGATCAGCTCAGTCATTTGGTAGAGTAGAAATGTACCCGTTAAATTGTTTATTCAACAAATATTTTCAAGATTGTAGGAAACCCGTTAGACTAATAGAAACCGCCTACTACCCTTAAGCACTAATGCTTCTACCCATTAATATTTAATGTATTTTTCCTAATGAGTATATTAATCCTAATATCTGTTTTTGGCTTATAGTACAATTGTCCAAGGTTTCCACCAAAATCTAGGTCTACGGACTACGGTTATATAAATTTAACATGGAAGTTTCCCAATTATAAGAACAAATTCAATCGCAAATAACCGTGAATGCTTTCTGAAGTCGAGTAGGACTGCCCGGTGAACGGTTGTTATGGCTTAAAACGTCATGATTTTTATTGTAAAATGATTGCATCGTATACTGATCAGTAGCCAAAATGGATCCATAAAATGTATCCAATCGATGACTGCTCTCTATCGCAAATTATTAAACCAAACAGCCAAATGAACTGATATCATAGGACAAGGCAGCTACATAAAAGAATAGGCTTTTTACTTAACAAAGTAACATGTTTACATACAAATGGCTAGCAGAAAAACAAACAGTTGCGGAATATCAAAACTTCTGTTCGCTCAATAAATTAAGATTTAACCGTTAACAGTGTTGATGCTATTTGTGAATTTCTGGGTAAAGGTGATAAGTCATTTAATGAGGTTCATATATGTCTGTTTATCAAGTACCTAACTTATTGTATTATGCTGGCTAGTAACCTTAGTGCACCAGACCTAAGTACGACATCATTACACAAAATTATAACACTTTAATATCCCTTCACAAACGTGCAACCTGTGCTAAAAGTGACATGACTCGAAAGTGCCTGTAGTATTTTTATTTTATTTAAACACATAAATATTGGTACAAAAAGCATCAGATAAATATGCGCCTCACAAATCCCATTTGATTTGTGTGAGGGCTGAGATACTGCCCAGGTGCCCAGACTGAAGCAGTTGGTATTCTTAGGGGCCCACACCCGGAGCCTATGACCTAAAGGTCATCGTGAGGAGATGCAGTCCCATGGTAGCCGGTGACCAAGAATAGGTTCATACGCCATTCGTTCCATCAGGATCCTGGAGCCCATGTGCACCATTGGTTTGGAATCAGGGTTTTCCAACTCTCCTAGGTGGACCCTCCATGTCCACCAACCCGGCTAAAGCGCCGGACATTTGCTTTTCGTCCTCTCACTTTCGTAAACAACACCCCCGCCACGAGAAGGAAGTGAGTAGGACTTCCCTGGCAGAGGCTATATATTCGCGTGGCCGTGTGAGAGCATTTCGAGAGGGCGAGCGGACTCTCCCCACTCTCGGCCGTACCAGGGCATTTGGGGGCGCCTGTAGTAGCACAGATTCATTTACTGTCCATAATCTTCTACATTGAATATTTTGAAACTCCGTAGTTTTTGATTATCAATATATCTGTTTATTTTGAAATTTCTCTTCTTTTACTTCCCACTTCTCTTATCTCCGTCGTGTTCACTCCTATGCTTTCCCCTTGTTTGTTTCCTATCAGTATGCTGATACATAGCAACATAGACCAATGCATATGTCTTCCATAGACAAGTTTTTTTCAGAGATTTAGGACGTATTTTGTATGGTCTATTGGCATTATTATTTTAAGCGTGGAAATGATAATTTTTCACGATACCCACCAAATGATACGATTTCATCCTCACCCATAGATGTAAAGTATATGTTTTCGGTTCTGTACTCTGCAATTTTATTATTGAATAAGATCATATATCCTGGGTGTCTTTTTTACTAGATTATACAATAGAGATGTACCATGTGTTATATAATCATTGGTCAACTGTTTTTTAAATCAGTTCTATTGCTTTATTATGTATGATGAGATCCATACTCGTTTACATGCTTTTATTATGAATTTACCTTGTAGAAACATGAACTCTTTGGATAATCCTGGGGAAGGTGATCAAAACAATCCTCGACAGGCTGAAATCGAGCAGAAGAAACTCGATATTGCATGTTACAAGCATAGCTTGGAGCTAAATCGTATTGCTCTTAGCAAGACCATATGGGATATACGTAATTATTGTTTCACTAACGCTCAAAATGACCCCTTGCTCTGTCCCCCAAGAGACAATCCATATAAATCCCAGAGATCATGTACAGTTATTTAGGTTTTTTACGGTTACTTTTTATATATATTTGCTTCCTTGATTATAACCTACTTAAAATGCTTTTAATTATTTCACGCTATCGAAATAGTGATTTCACTAACTTATTTGCAAACATCTGATTGGTACTGATATTGTTGTTGAAGCCAATGTCTACGGAAAAATGTCAAAATATATTTATATTGCATAAATTTTGTTTCTCAACCCAAATGTTGTGTGATCTATCGATAGCTGTTTAGTAGCATTTTTATGAAAATATTGACATTGTACTAGAAACACGAATATACTCAATTCGTATGGTTGTAGCCAAAAACTACAACATATATTATCTAAAAATATACACCAAATACAGAACTACTTTTCAGTTAGGAACTGACAACTCGATACATACCGAGAGCACTGAAATATTGTTTTTGATACGCGTGTTTTGCATAGCACTTATTTATGTTATAAACAGAATGACTTGCGACTGCAGTCTGATATATTTAGAATTATAGCCGAATCTAAATTATTATAATCCAGAAATTACTACAAAACCTATGCAGAAGACAAATACGACATTCTTATTTATGCATTTGTATCAAAGACTAGAAAGTCTTTTTTCAGTGTCACCTGATCACACAATTTATAGGCTAACTTTTAATACACATAACGTTTGTTTGTAACTGTCAAGCTAACAACAATAAAACTACTTGAATTTTACCCTTACATGGTATGTCCAATAAACAAGTTGTACGGAGTATCTTTCGTTCACCCTTTCTGTAAATGTACCAGTAGGAGTTTGGTTCCACTTGGGTCCTAACAACATGTAGGTGGGTTCCTAGTCAGATAGGAAGCCCCAAATCAATGAATTAGATACAGCCTCTTTGTAATGTAAAAATGAAAAATATCTTTGAGCTAATCAGTGTTGTTCATGACAAATAGTTAAATAAATTTTTGATTCTCATAGCGGAATTCAGACGTTCTGATTTAATTGTATTTTGTTCAAGGAACCGATTCTCAGAGTAAACTTTAAGATTAATTACATTATAATTTTTTTTAAATGTTTTAATAAAGAAAGTTAATTCGAATTTTTATCAGAAGTTATTGCTTCTGTTAACAAGTCACAAGCGTCCTTATGCTTTAACCAGTGCTTTACTTGACATTCTCGACCACAGTACCATTCCTGACGACATCTCGAACATCGCTTCGAGGCAATTTCTCCACATGTTGGGCATCTTGGTGTTGGATATAAAGGATTTTCATCTCCTGAATTCCCCAATGTGGAAGAGAACAATTGACTGAGATGTTCTTCAGAAAATGCCTCAGTCCACTGCAATGCTGCCTTTTTCGCCGCCTCTTTCCCACGATTAGATTCAGTCTGTTCTTTGAATAGTGTGGCAAGTTTCCTCCATTTATTTTTATATCTGAAAAGATAATGCAATAAAACTATTTTTGTATTTAGTGCTATCGGAGTAATTTTTGTTTAAAAATTTCAGTGATTGTTCTGTTTTATTGATAAGTACGATCTAGATTTTAAAACGACGGGAAATATCCGGGTTATAAATATATATGGTTTAAAAAGTAATAGGTGTATTAGGATAATAAGGACATTTAGTGTCACGTACTGTTAGCGGGACAAAGATTGGATCAAAGCACATTCCGTACACGATTGTGTTGATGCACGCTGATTGGCTATTTCTTATCCAATCAGAGCTAGTCGATACTTGGAATTTTCTCCTGTAAAAACTATAAACATACTAACGTTTCACTTATTGTGCTTCTTGCTTCCGTCTACCCTTGTTATTTGAAATACAATTTCGTTCATATTCAACCGTGTTCTGATTTGGGGACTTGTCGAGTGACGTGGTGTCCAAGACTACTAAGCAATTGGAATAGCTGGGTTGTAATAAGAGAAAATATAACAAGTACCATCTTCGATTCCGTTAACCACTAAGTCATCAATTCATTATCTTAACTGTTAATAAACATTCGGTAAAACAGTACTACATAATTTAATTAACTATTAGTAAATATGTCTTGCAGTATTGTATATAATATTTATTGAACTTTGTATACCGGTAGTTGTTAAAGCTTTCTTAAAATATACCTCTATGTAAGTCAGATACTATCCAACTACTCAGAACGTTTCCATACCGGTTTGTTTTCTGGACTCTGATACTAAAGGATATCCATCCGTTTTCATTGTATTTCATAAAGAGGTTTATCAGGCTCCTTCCATTCTAAATATTCTGAAATGAAACGTTCAGAGCAACTAATTGTTGGGTACCTAAACCTATCATAGTATCTGTTGTTTGTATAGCCAATCAAGCCTATTCTGGGTGCATTAATCAGCTTTCATTTGTTTGATCGGTTAACTCTACATAATTCATGTCTTTGAACATAAGTTCATAGAATTCTTCAAATAACCTTTTAGTGTTTAAGGACTATATGTTTTAAGTAGTTCCTAGTGTATATACTGGGATGATGAATATATATATATATATATATATATATATATATATATATATTACATATCAAAAAAGCTCGTTTATCACTTTCGTTATCTCACATAAGACTCAACAGCTTTTCAAAATGAAATAATCGAAAGGAAGCTTTATTCCCTTCAATGTTTATTTTATTTCCTAGTGGAGATAATGAGTCTTCTAAGTAATCAGATTTCCGATAAAATGTTATAATTGCCAAATGGCTACTTTTAATGTCAGATCCGAGTTGGCTCATAAATGCTGTAGATTTTATTTGAAACGTAAAGTTACCTGATAACTTTTTATAATGTTACCTTATTCAGGCTATGATTGTACTGTGAAGCTTTCATTCTCGTTCTGGACACCATTGCCATTACTTACGTTCAAGCTACAAATCTTATCATCACTTAATGACTACTTTGTTATAATAGTAAATTACACATTGATTTGAATCCTCTTGACTGTTGGGTCGTCACTATAAGATTGCAGCTTGTTCTACTGCAGTTTGTTGCTGTTTATTGTTTTAATCTAGCAGTACTATCACATCTACTCATATAAATAATCATTTATACCCCTGGGAAATAAAAGCTGATACATAAATTTTTTGTGTTCTAATTCTCCAACCATTGCACATGACAATAAGAATATAAACACTGTATTATAAGATAAGAATATAGCGTTATCCAACACACATGCGAATATAATTTATTTAACAAGTATATGTGTGATCAGACTGTTCGAAATGTATTGCGCTAATATATCACATAATTCTGATAAACTTCGTCTTCTCATTGCCTTATCGAAATTTATCAAAGGGACTAATTGTTTTAAATTCTTGACTATTAATTATCTATCTTAATTGGATCGAAGAACTTTTGTCGTCACAGTTTGGACTTAAACAGGTTTCATCAATGTAAATATAAGTCTGAAATCAGGTCTTATGAATAGAAAAATAACCATAACTGTAATTAATTACATTTTAGGAAATTCAAGCCACCAGCTCGTTTAATTTACTGAACACAGTGAGAAGCACAAAAATAAATGAGGTCCGTACCATACATCATCTGAATTTGATTAGAACTACTATATAGTGATTCAAAGTGTAACAACGCGATAATGTCTCACTAAATAGATCCTCTAAACGCCGTACCATTTTTTTCTAAATAAAGGTGAGTTCGATAAACTGAACCATTCAACATCATAACTTCAGATCACGCAACGACAAATATCTAATTAGGTCTTCAATTATTAAACTGCTAGTGAGATAGAAAAGTATTGTTTTCTTTAAGTTTGAGGGTTGTCTGTTATCGTCCTGATTATTTATGGAAACTTCTCTACACTCTGAAAATTTTAGCACATACAAATTAAATTAATATTTTCAAAAATAGTTTTCAAAATACTTTCAAAAATACTTTAGTGGCTGTATAATAAGTTTTAGAAGCTTCATGAGTGTATAAATCGAACATAAAACAGTGTAACATCCATCATATAAGACTTACTTGCTAACTAGTGATTCACGAATTTCTGGCACTGCTTCTATAAGACACATATTGATTTTATCACTTGTGCCTCCATACGATTCATTAAGACTTAAGTGTTCCAAAAAACGTCTTAGGTCAATTAAAACTGGTAGAACATCTAGTTTGACTTCGGTAAGTAGTGGACGTAGTTTCAATAAAGCTGTTCTTCTGTGGCCAACTGAACAATCATATTTTAGAGAAGAACTATTGGCTAATAGAATTTGAAATAAACATAACCATATCTATAAAATAGAAATTAAAATAAGCATTAGATTAAGAATATTAATATATTTCCTGACAACTGCATGCTAGTCGACAGCTTTAGCCGAAAGTCAAAAATACTAACATTTCCTAAAAGAATTGCAATGTTTTCCTTCTATAAACATTAAAATGGTGTTACATTTTTAATTGCAATCTAGAACGCATAACTTTTATCTTAGTACCAGAGTCATCGTATTTTTATCGTTAAGTGTTTAGCTTTGGAATGTTTGATTCGTACTGGTTTCACCTGCTTTCCATTGTATAACTATGTGCTTGTTATTATAACTTACCGTCAAACATTTTCGAAGCTGATTCCATAGCTTGACAAACGCTAAACAACCTATTTTTCTTATGCTAGTATTTATTCGCTCATCTCATCATTTTTATGCAGTCTCCTAAGCATGTGGATTAGCCAGAACAGTCGATAACTTCACTCCTCCATCACAAACTAGATAATAAATAAGCAAATCAGATGTACAAAATTTTTCAGGTCGTAGTGGAGAAACGCATTCGATATAGTCTTAGATTTATTCAATAATGTTCAATCGAGCCTGTCTTTAAGGTTTTGACCCTTAGTCTGTCTCTGTAAAGACAATGAGTTGACAGTAAGGAGTAATGGAGATTAACGTGTCGGGTCTGAAGCTTTTTTCCACCGAAGACAATGAGAGATGGCCACTTAATTTCGTGGATTGACTGAAGTTAGACATTAACACTTTTGGATACCAGCTTGGCGGTCTGGAGGTCGAGGATTCGCGCGAGAGACTGAAGGTCCTGGATTCGATTCTCGCCTGCAAGATCGCGGATGTGCGCTTCTGAGGAGTACTATATTGGGGCGTCCAGTGCCTGTAGGTTTTCAGTTGTAGTCTTACTTAGATTGGTCTATGATTCAAATAGGAAAACGAATCTTTAGGTCAAAGAAAAAATCACATTGCAATGAGACTGAGCAGAAGCGGCCACTTTGAAAACCCTTGATGAATAAAGCCACCTAGGCAAAAGCTATCAATAAATCTCACTAGTATTTCTATGAAATATTTTCAATAACCTGAGATTACTAAGGTATTGTATCCGCTAAGTTAGTATTGAAATACCTCTCAATTCATATAATAACCGATGTATTCAAGACAAAGACTATGTGTTAAGCTGGATGTTCGGCATGTAGAATGAACGTCTGGTAAGTAACCCTACAACCGTGTCTCATTTATTTGAGCTTCCTGAGCAATAAGTGGAAGTAATGGGATTACGGACTTCCGGAACAATAATAGGAAATTCCAACAAATAATGCGTAAAATCTTGGCTGTTAAAGTGCCGAATCTCTCAAATTTATGGCTTTCTAATCACTGAAGCAATCAGCAGTATTCAAGGATAAAGGTTGTAATTTCAAGAACCGACTAACCATACAGAATAACAAACTTTTCAGATCAAAACCAGAAGCGTCCAACTAATGTTGTTTTATGCTGTTCTATTTTTATATAAGCTAATTTGTCTGACCCCCCCCCACGTAACAAGCTCCATAATTTCTTGTTGCTGAGTTAGAAAAATTCGCATCTTTATCCCATTATCGCCCTCAAAAATTAACGGCTTAGACATGTTTTCTTCGGATTAAAAACAATTCTATGACGTTACCAAACATTTAAGGCAAATAATTTGTATCATGTCCTAGTTACTTATAAAAAACGTTTCCAGATAATTCAGTTTTGATGGGTTTACATCATAAATAACATCAACTATTCGAGTTGCTTCTCATATAAAAATCTATTTCTGTAATAAGTAATTCGTTCTCGTAACTTTCCTGTGTATTTTTTATACAAATCTATGTCGTCGATTAGTTATTTTGAGCCAGATTGAGTTTTCCTTACTAAAATATTAGGTTAATAATTCAAAAGAAGTTAACAAGAGATGCTTGAAAGTTGACACAGCCATACGATAAATCGATCTTACGTTCTACCTAACACAATGTACCTACCGTTTTTGTAACATGATTTAGATTATAAAGCTAAAAGCTTCCTGTCATTATAATCTCAGTACTTGGTAGTCCAGGGTAGTCAGTTATAACCAACGTACAACCCCGTTTTACATTAACACAACAAGAAAAAATTAACAAAATGAAAATCAAAGGAGGTGAAAACATTTTTATGATAATTGGCTCCAAGGAAGCGAAGTATCAAATAACATTCAAACTAAATTTTTTAAAAGAAGACAAAACATAAATTTATCTGCGCTACTCTCATCCATTTTGTGCCGTCAACTTGTATCTCTGATTATACACTGCAGTAAACGGGCTGATCAAGACTACTAATTCTACACACCTTGACGCGGACCGAAATAAGATTAATTATCTCATGAACTACTTCTATTAGTTGTTTTAGTTTACCCTATATTCCAACCTAACTACGGTTTTAGGTCCCTGAAGGATGGACATGCAAACAAATTATGCTATTGGACGAATATTTTAATTGACTTCATAACACACTTTACTTACGTATCATTTCCAGCTACAATCCCGATAAATAGTTTTTGAATACTTTTGAAGTAGTGTTATTTCAACTTATGTACATATGTACTACTTTGTATTACTTCCCAAACCACCCATGACGTCTGTTTGTAACTGTCCCTAGTATTCGCTACAAATCTACATTATAAGGTCGAATATCTAATTTCTTTATTGCAAGACTATAAATTCAGAGTATTTAACCGAATTATCCCATTATAGAGTTTAATGCTTTTGGTGTCCTTTACAGTAATATAAATAGTTTGCTAAACCACCACCATCCATTATCATTGCTGGAAGACACATGTCAATATAGACAAACAGTAGTGAAACTCGATAAAAAGTTTACTTTTTTCTGATGTTCTGTGAAGTGCTTATTTTTGAAGTTGCCAGTCAACGTACTAAGCAATGTACACTAGTTTAAGACCTAAATATTTTTTTAAAAATCAACCTCCATAACTGTTGTACTTGTGCCATCTTTACCCCCCCCCCAAAAAAAAATAGACAGCTTGGTTCACAACTGGATTATAATAACAATATAACTGATTGGAAATCTATCATCACTATGAAAACGGAAAAACCTAACTACCAAATATTGTTAAGTTAATGTGCCCACATTTCTTATTACGAATTCAGAGAAATTGGAAAATGCGTCTTTTCCAAAAATTGCCAGTCATTTAAAGATTGTACGCGTCTACGTAAAATCAAGTGATGTATCATTTGATCCTCAATTTCAGTTACGTATAGACTGATAGATAGAGTTAATGAATAACAGTTCTATTCGAATTGTTGAACTATTTTACCACAAAAGTACTCTACTTTTACTGTGAGGGATTCGGTGATGGGTAAAATTTCCACATATTTCGTTATTTATAATGTTTAACGTTATTTTCGCTAGTAAATACGTAATTGTTTTATTTAAAAGCGCAAAACAATAAATTTAGTTCACTCTCTACTCTAGTAGACCACTGTTCTATTTGTTGTGAAATAATGTTGATGTTTATTTATTAATTACTGAAATATTCACCTTCAGTAAGATGGATGCACTGAATATAGTAAAATATATGACTGTCATATTTTCGAAAATAAATATTTTCTTTACTACTTTTTTGGAAGCACAATAGTGTTCTGGATATTTCATTTTTGAAACCGTTTCTAAAATATACCAGACCAGATATAAAGATGCGCTTTTTGTTCTACACATTAGATAAAATAATATAAATCTTAACTTCACATTGGTTAAGGAAATAAATTATTGGTTTCTTATTTAATCAAACACAGATAAACATTATGGTATTATTTACCTGCGCTTCCGGTTTGTGAATAACACTGGATGTTTTGTCATCTGGTATCCATGACCCGTTCTCAAGCCAAATATGTTGACGACGTTGTTTATTAGATTCGTCATAACCAATTATTATCCATGGTTTTTGTTCAAGTAATTTGCAAAGAATAATTGGGATATCATGTGTGTAAAGTAAACGACGTCCAATATGAGGAGGTAATCCACTGTCTGAATTTAAACAATTTTCAAACAAATGTCTGACAATGGTGATAGCTTTAATACCCTTTTCATATTCTATAACCTTATACTGACGATCTAGGTCCTTCAAATTACTAGTATCACTAACCTATATTGTTACAAGGGATAAATAAATTAAAGATTTATAATACATTTTTCTTTTAATGAATAAACGTAATCAGTTATATCAGTGGTTGAATAATTTAGTGCTGTCTGAAGTCTTACCTTCGGTTTCTGCTAATACTAATAGCACAAATAGGAAATAAACACCTTTCATATGATAAACCAATAAATTCCTTACCTGGGTGATTTACTTGGCCTCATCATTCTCAAAATCGATGGGTCAAATGTTCTAGCAAGTTTCTTTAGGCATTTATAAGATTCGATTCAATCAGTTATGTGGTTTGGCAATTTCATTAATTAATTTACTAGCTCTAATCAAAACTTATCACTTATTTTCAGAAATTCCAACTAGGTGATTGCTCAACAAATGAAAGTTTGTTATAGAGAATTGTTATGCAGTTAGTTTTAGCCTAATATTCACTTACAATAACCTTGATCTATTGAAACGTAACAGTAATCTGTCGGTTTATATTCTTTTTATTTCATTCCATCAGATTTATGAGAATAACAGCTCGAGAATTCATGTAATTTTACCTTAACACAGGTTTCCTTCACAAGCGACTAAATATGGTTGGTGGTCATGAAAAATGTTCTTCTGTTTGCACACCTATTGATTTAAATGTTAACCATGAATAAACTGATGCCTTGAAAAAAGAAAACAAGTGATTCGTATAACTTGTATCCTCTTTACATCAAAATTTAATTGTTTTTCCTGGAGATGCATAATAGATTGATGACTAAAACGTTTAACAAATGAACTGCCGACTCTTAGTGTCAAAATTTGGTGTGCTATGAGGTTTGGCTACTATTAAATTAATCGCAGTGCCTATTTTGTATAAGTGATCTAAGATTCGTACTTATTAAATCCACGTAGAATTGAGTATTTTGTTGACGAATTAATAGGCGAAATGGGATCTAGTTTGCAGTTAAATAAGGTAAACCCATTAGTGGATTACATTTAAATGATATGTGGTTTATGTAAAGGGATATTTCAAACATCATTAAGTTGCATTTAATGTATCAGCTTGCTAAATTTAGTTGCTCTTGACAATAAAATTGTAGATAACTGAATTTTTGTTATTAGCTTTCAACCGGATGACCTCTTCAATCGGAGTTGAGGGACCAAGTTAGTACTATTGTGGTGTTGACTACTTATATCTATATAAGTAGTATATGGTGTGGGTCAGACATAGAATGTATTTTCGCAGAAGACCGATGAAGAAAGAACTGAAATGAAGCGCAATCGTTTGGAAAATGCATGAGCAATGGAATAAGAGAAGAAACAGTGAAGATTGAAACAATTGGTTGTTAATTTGCAAATTGACTGTTCATTGTTTGGTAATCAGAATTTACTCAGATAGTCTGTAATCTTTGCTTAAATACATTCGATTGTCCCCAACTAGTGTTTTGTTCACTACACTATTACATTACGAATATATATGGTAATTTAATAAACAAAAATCTCGTAAAAATACACTGTGTTTTATTGTAATGACTCTTAAACCTAACCCTAACGAAAGCCCACAGAATTATTGCTAGGCACGAAATTAGAAAGTAGAGATCAAGATATCTGGATTGGGTTGATGAGATGCAGATAAGTTAAGATGTATAGATTTGAAATTCGATAAATCTGGATGGTAGACAATTAGCTTAATTCATCAGGCGTGTACAGGAAGATTATTAAAGCCACACTAAAATGAGTCTCAAAGCATCAAACAAAAGATTTTAATGATATATACTTAGGTTTTTCATGGCCCTTGACACAAAGAATTTACACCGAATTCAGATTGACAAACAAAGTTGTCGTGCTTGGATTTTCCTTATTTGTTTTTGGTTCAATTTGTCATAAACCACTGATTTAACACTGGTCATTTTTTTCCTTCTACTTCTCATTATCAAACTCGATTCATTTCTTCAACCATAACATTTACATACAGTGTCGTGACCGGTAACTCGTTAATCAGAGTTTTAGAAAGGTATCAAACAACTTTTCGAAAAATCTTTGGCTTTTCATTACATTATCCATACAATCATGTGAAAAAATTCCTTACAGAGCTCATCATTAAGAACAAAAAATACTGTAACATAAATCAATGCCTTCTAGTTTGACTACCGAAAATCCTGTCCATCATTATTTTCTGCCGTATTTTGTAAACTATGCACCATCGTAAGTCTGATTTACAAATAGTCTTTTGTTTGCTCAACATTTTCGTAATCGAAGAAATATATGATATTAAACACGATCTTCCATATTCACCAGTAAGAAACTGTAAGTGCCAAAATGGTTCCTATGTGTTTCATTTTAGTAAGAAGCCGTTCGGATTATATGTCTTTGAGGTGCTCCGAAATTCCTTTGACATTCACATAGATTTCTATGTAGTAATTTTACACTATATTCATTACTCCATATATACCTGCCTATTAGTATTCAGTAGTCGATTGTCATGGATGTCTCAGTTACGATTTGCATGCTTGGATAGATGTTGTGGTGAACCTAAAAGATTCTCAATCCATCCAAACTTTCTGGTTTAACAATTGAAGTCTTGAGTTGATCTCAGACAACTGATAAAAAATTTGAACCATTAGACGGTTCTTTGGTCCCAATGTGGGACTGCTCAACAGTGCGCGTCAACGATTCCGCACACGAGACTTGACTCATGATTTCGGTTGTGAAGATACTATAGTCTCCACAAGTTCCCCACACTAATTTCCAGTTAAACTCCGGACATCTTATCGGCTGTTGTTAGATATTCTTTTTAAATAACTTAAAGACTGAATATGGTAAAGTTATTTTATAACTTCTGTTTTGTTGTATTCATGGCCAACAACCAACTGAAATAAACAAACGAATATGTTTCCTTTTTTCTGAAGCTTCTACAAATAACTTCCGTGTCACTTTTTTTGAAGGAACACATGCCATCTTTCAGGTTTTCAGTGAACTCCAGTTGTGAAGTTACTACAAGACATATACATCTCAGGACTACTGCAAACGGAACATTCTGTACCAAGACGTTGAGAATTACGGAAACAAATGATAACAGGAAGTGTTTTCTTTTATGTATTAAACCAAACAGATATTGCAAACCGGTATTTTACTTACGATAATTGCTCGGGTGATTTTGTTAGAGCCGTGGTACATGAAACGATAATCAATACAAAAAGACTTAAAACTCAATGATTTTCAAAATTTTACTGATTCGCTGACAAATTACTTTATGAAACCTATAAAACGTTGATATGTACCTTATTTTTCAATTCAAAATACACTGACTTTTCCTCTTCTGATACTGATTGCGTTACGAGATAACATAATGACCTATGACACCAATCTCCTAAATCAGTAACTGAATCTCCAAAGGTTTCTACTGCATCACTGTGATATGTTACAGTTTCCAATAAGTTTGCCAACAGTAGTTCATGATATATAATAGTATACAATGGGAACGAAGATGTAGGTTCCTCTTTATCACTTAATATAATTTTAAACACTTTTTGCTTCCAAAGTTCAACCATAATTAGATCGTGAACTAGAATCGGTATCTTTTGATGACTAACAAGAAATTCTTTGATAAACTCATCTGATTGAATACGAGCCGAAGCAACAGCCTGAAAATAAAATAAATTACTATTTGATTTTACTTGCATGTTTAACTTGTTTAAATACCCATGATAATTAAACCACCTTTCTAGACCAAAATCTCCATATTTTACAAGTTCCATGGACCGTATAAAAATCTCAGCCTCTCCAGGATATATAATAAATTGTTTGTTGCCCTTGTATTGCAAAGAATAAAATATATCATTAAATAATACACTTGAAATGGTATTCATTACATGCATGCACAAACTGTTATGAAAATAAGTATAACTAACCTTCGAAAACTTAACACCGGGAATGTTCATTTAGCTAATGCACATAAACCCAGCACATCAGTTCATCCGCTTGTTTTTCTGAACTTACCATTTTAATACTGATATGGAAGTCGTCGGCGATTTCAGCTGTTTGGAAGACTGCAATCTAGCCAGCGTGAATATTAATGAAGTCACTGAGAAGCCGAACTAAGTAAGTGTTATTAGTATTATTACGTACGTAAGGAGATAAAATAAGAATAAATAGAGCCTTTAGTCTTATAACAAATGGCTAAATATATTAGGTTATAAACATCCAGTAAATGTTTATTATATGTATCAACGGAGGACGCTTAAAATTGACTGCTTTTTGAGTTCCTTATTCACGAGCTGTGATTTAGAACAAAATTATTGCAAAATTCAGAACATGAAAACTGTAACAGTTAAAATTGTTGTCCCAAATTCAGTGCCAGTGTCTTTGATTGTAAGGCGTATTATAGAAGTACATCAACCACACACAGGTTCTCTACTCGAACGTCACAGGTCGAGTCACATCGCGATCAGCTACCACTGGCGTGGTTGTGTACAAGACTGCCGCTCCTTTTGGAGTACCTATCTGGAGTCTGATCATGCCCTGGTCTGCGCCAATCTCACCTTACTTTACAGTGGCCGAAGGATTGACCACCACCAACGGATTGATATTAGTAAACTGGCTGCAACTTCTGTTGCAAGTAAGTATCGAGCTGAGCTAGCCTCTAGGCTAGCTACCACCCCACCGAAAAGTATAGACGAGCATTGGTTGCATCTTCACGACGCCATGAAAATGGCGAGTAAAGCCGCTTGCGGCTTCGCGAAACGTCCCGCTTACAAGCACTGGGTTTCTTCTGGCTCCTTACAACTGATGGAAGCCCGTCGGTCTACTCCGGGTGACCGTGAGTTTGACCACAAACGAAGGCTGTTACGTAGTGAAATTGGGCAAAGCTTGCGTAAGGACCGGGAAGCCTGGTGGTCGGAGCGTGCTAATGAGATGGAAGCAGCAGCTGCATCTGGTAACTGCCGGAAGCTCTTCCAACTCATCCGAGCCACTGGCAGCAAGAAGTCTGGTGTGAGTGAAACAATCTACGAGGATGACGGGATGCCAATCACTAACATCTGTCGACGTCTTGGAGGATGGGCGGAATTTTTCGAAGATCAGTTCAACTGGCCTGCTGCTCCGGCAACATCAACCAGCTTGTCCTGCTCCCCATGGCCGGTGACGACTGATCCACCAAACGAGGCGGAAGTCCGCAAGGAACTCCAACTCTTGAAACGTTATAAATCACCTGGCCCAGATGACTTACCTCCGGCTCTTTTTAAAGATGGTGGTGACTTTCTGGCTAAGGAACTGACTGCGTTGTTTGGAAAGGTTTGGGAGCAAGAAAGTGTTCCAACATCTTGGAATGAGTCAATAGTCGTCCCTATCTTTAAAAAGGGTTCACGTTGTTCCTGCAATAACTACCGGGGGATAAGTCTACTTTCGATCGCGTCCAAACTATTGGCTTCTATCATTCTTCGTAGGTTGTTTAAAACCCGAGAACGATTGACTCGCGAGGAGCAGGCTGGTTTTCGTTCTGGTCGAGGATGAATTGATCACATCCTCACCCTCCGCCAAATGTTAGAACACCGTCATACTTATCGCAGGCCAACAATCGTAGTGTTTCTTGATATCAGGGCTGCCTTCGATTCGTTGGACAGGACTGTTCTCTGGGATTGTCTATTGAAGAAGGGTGTGCCTGAGAAGTTCATTAACATCTTAAAGGCCCTGTATACGAACACCTCAGGCAGAGTGAGGGCATACAACCACCTTTCTCCCTTGTTCCATTCGAGCAGTGGGGTTAGGCAGGGTTGCCCGATCTCCCCATTCCTCTTCAACTTTGTCATCGACGACATCCTAGAAACAGCTCTGATGGATGTAAGTAATGGCGGTGTGGATATGTTGCCTGGAGAACGACTTCTCGACCTTGAGTATGCGGATGATATTGTCTTACTGTGCGATAATGCCCAAGGCATGCAATCAGCACTTAATCAGTTGGCAATCAGTGTCCGCAGGTACGGCATGTGCTTTGCACCCTCCAAGTGCAAAGTACTTCTACAAGACTGGCAGGATTCTCATCTTGTACTCACCCTGGATGGTGAGCAGATTGAAGTAGTTGGGAAGTTCGTGTATCTAGGTAGCTATATAAGTGCTGGTGGTGGCGTGAGTGATGAGATTGATGCACGTATAATGAAAGCCAGAGCGGCTTATGCCAATCTGGGCCATCTTTGGCGCCTTCGTGATGTTAGTCTGGCTGTAAAAGGTCGGATCTACAACGTGTCGGTGAGAGCAGTTTTACTCTATGCTTGTGAAACATGGTCTCTCCGAGTTGAGGATGTAAGACGTCTCTCTGTGTTCGATCATCGTTGTCTCCGAAGGATTGCTGACATTCAGTGGCATCACCATGTTAGTAATGCAGAGGTTCGGCATCGTGTCTTCGGGCGCAAAGACGATAATTCAATTGGTGTCACCATCTTGAAACACCGACTTCGGTGGCTTGGACATGTTTTACGAATGTCGTCCCAGAGACTTCCACGTCGTGCATTATTTGCCGACCCTGGGACTGGTTGGAGAAAGCGGAGAGGAGGTCAGTGTATGACATGGTGTCGTGGCATGAAAGAGAGCTGCAAAGGGCTAGCTTCTGTTGGTCCTTCACGACTCCCTGGTTGGGGTCCGAGAGATAGTGCAACACAGTGGCTAGAGACGTTATCGGATATGGCTCAGAATAGAAGCCAGTGGCGATCCTGCTGCAACCTTCTTTTACTTTCTACATAAAGAATGGTTCTAACTTTCCTAACTGAAAGAATCTTCTGGTTGTACATTTCAGCCCGCCTTATCTTTTCATCCTTTATCTACCTACTTTCATTAATTTGTGTGGCGCATATGTACTTGGTGCCCTTTTGTACCAATATATATGTGTTTAAATAAAAATAAAAATATGGTGAACTGTCATCATATTTGGCCACTTTAAGTGGTGAACCTCAGGGTTGTCTTCTTTCTCAGCTTTAATTTAACCTTGTAACAGACATGCTCTTAGAGAAAACACTATTATCGTCCGGCGTTTCAGGGATTGGTCTTCTACTAGAATATTCACTTATCGACTTAGATGATATGTTTTCTTTCGTGACGACGGTGACAAAATGCATAGTTTTCTGGCCACTTCAACTTAACAATCCAAGCGTGCTTGATACGTTGTTCTCTGCCTTTACCCGTAAAATGCTACTTTCGCATTGGCTTGCGTCATTTCTCGAGTTAATCATAGGGAGTAAATTAGTTAAAAGCATTGACAAGTTAACTTATCTCAAAAGGTACATCAGTCCTGATGATCTGGTATCGAACTAAATCTCGGCACGTATTCGAAAGACTCGACCGGCCTTTTCCAACTTGCATCTCTTTTGATCTAGGCAAGATATCTATCTTCCAACCAAGGGGTGAGTTTACTGTACGGCAGTCCTACGTCACAGATGTGAAACATAGCCATTGAGAATATTCGTAGGTTACTTGTATTGGATCATAGTTGTCTAAGAAGCATTGCTCGTGGATTTTTGGACCACGGATTAAGCAATCCTCGAGTTGGAAATAAGGTACTAGGGTGAAAAATCTATTTATAAGATAATTTTTCTTCATCAATTGATGTGGTTAGGACATGTGTTATACATGTCAAACCACCGCCCACCTCGTCCGGAGTTGCTTTTTCGTGCGGAGGCAGGCTGAAATAAAGGTAGAGGCGGCCAAACCAAAAAGTGGTATCAATCCATGGAAGCACTGAAAACTGTATATAGCCATTCTCATAGGTATAGACTACCTGGTGAGAGTTTGCGTGATTATCGTAACCGGTGACTAGAGACTTTAAATGGTATGGTTCGAAATCTTTATGTAATGGCGTATGTGCATTTATTCTTTGTCTTCTCCGAAATTCTGAGATTCTAAATTCCTGAAAACCTTTTTTGCTTGTACTGTTACTACCTCTACTGTTCTAGAATTCGGCCTGACAATTTTATCTCTCTGTGTTAACGGGTATGGTACCTGGTTCTACATTGTGATACTACAGTGTTATTAAGGTGGAACGATCAATGATATAGATCAGCTTGCATTCATATTCTATGATATTAGTTGAACAATCTGGTAGAGATTAATTTCTGAACATTGTCGTTTAATATTACTTTACCCAAACCATCAGTCTTTGTTTGAATTTTTATTAAGATTAATAGCAGATTTCATTGTCTTTTGCTCAGATGACTGTATTTCGTACCACGCTACCTTAAGGTGAAAACGTTCGTTACTCATCACTGAACAAGCTATTGGAATGATCCAGAAAATTTCTCGCAACAAACATGGTTAGCTCAGGAAACATTAAGAAGCTGTTTATACAATCAGCGTTTCACTAGAGGTTTTGCTAGAAACATTATGAAAATAAAAAGTCACATGTAGTTTCTGATTGGCTGATAACTACACTGCTACTATGTTTAGTAGCATTCCAGAATTTTCAGGAAAACTCAAATAATTACAAAATACTATAAAAACCCTATATTTATTGTACATAAATGAACCTTTGGAGTAAAATGCTTGTCGCATACTTTGCGCTTTTTCACTCGTGTTCAAGTCGCTGTGTCGTTTTAGCTTGACGGTTTTGAGACTAGCTTAGGATCCGTGTATAGCGTTCATTCAGCAAGGTTTATCACAAGAGCTTGTTATTTTCAGCGTCGTAATTTACCCGAAAGACATTTTCTTATATTAGCAACTGTTGATGGTTCAGTGAGTCGTGATACACACGTGTTTTCTTCATAACAGACTGTCTAATTATAACTCAGTTTTCATTTTAGCGCACTAATTCATGGTAGCTGGCATCTACATAAATCATTAGGTATTAGCAAATGCTTCGAAAGAGATGCTTTTAATAAACTGTTATCTATTTCAACACCTAAATGTTTCCAATACTCTTGTTTCTGGATACATTTGACGTAAAACATTTGGCTTTAAGAAAATACAAGCGAATGCTGTTAGACCATTCCCCAACAAAGTATAGCTTTGTTAGGTAAAGAACAAAATAAATGACGTTTTGACCCTGGATAGTTAACACATAATGAGATTTTGCCGTACGAAACTCTCAAAGTGTCGATTTTACATTTGAAATAAGATCACAGAAACTAAACAATGCTTAAATAAATAGCTATTTTATTGTCCTTTTTTACATGGAAATATTCACTGAATATTCAGATGTCTGTTTCATACCAGTTAGTATAAGGTTTGTTCTATGACATTTGGATGACAGCGCAATCTTTTCCTGTAGAATAAAGCAACCACCGTTCACATTCATCTTGTCTTATTAATCGTTAGCTTGCTCTGTACACCTACTAAATTACTCAAAATCCCAATCAAGATAATCGAACCGAGGTAGCTCCAGTCTCAGTGAGCACTGACGATTGATCAACCTAACGAAAACGAATTGATTTCTAAGATAGACGCTACTGAATGAAATAAATATTTCATTACGTTAGAGTGAGTCGAAGACGAACCCAACTTGAAAATATATCCGGCAAAATTGGATAGATTCTCTGAAATTATGGCTTCATTTGTATATATTACTAATAAAGACTGAATGACATTAGTGGAAACTATGAAAATTACTTCAGATTATATGACCTACTAGTAAAACGTCAAATGGAAACGAGATCAGAAATGCTATGGGAAACCATAATAACAACAAGTAGAGAATTACCTCATAAATAAAATAAAAAGATACATCAATCACAGATATACGTATTTGTCATACGAAAACACACAGTAACTTCTCTTAAGGACAAAATGAAATTGAGACATTTGCTACTCCTTGAAATGTTAAGTTATTATTAGCTGAAGTCATTTCAATTATTCAATGTATCACTTCACGGAGTGTAATACTATGGATCCAAAGATATGGCACGGAGAGTAAGAATGATAATTTGCTCTTACCTCCAACATGATTAAATATTTAATCACCCGAAGTTGTCATAACTACAGTGCAGCAAAACAAAATATTAGTCATCTTTTAATATGGTCTCAAGAACTACACACTCTCATGCCACTACAATCTACTTACAATATTCATCTGCCTTCCTATTCATTCTCACCAACTAGTGCTTCTAAATACAGGAAACGGTTTTGAAGCGTCTGTAAATTTGTGGATCTTTTGAATCATGATGATAATTTCCAATTTTCTCTTGTTTGCGTGAGACTGTATGCGTATTTCTATCTTATGTCTATGCGTATATATATATTTATATATGAACAAGAATGATTTTTCAATTGGCACAGTAATATCTTTGCTGCTTTTCAATGTCATATACATAAACATTCAAAACATCGTCAGATTTATATTTTCCTTGACGCAGTTGACGCCAAGAGTACAAAACAATGTCTACCTAGTGATCGGACGCTATTTTTGATCTTTACCTGAAATCGAGTTTTATGTTACATCCTGTATGTACTACTATTGTTTTCGTCATGGGTTTTATATATATATATATATATATATATATATATATATATATATATATATGTTTTCTGTGACTACATCCATTTTTTATTTGCATATAATTGATCACTTTTGTGTTTCATTGTACTTTAAATATGTTCCTAGTCTGGATTATCACAGTGAAGATACCACAGGTATTTTAATTTGACAACACTTTACCACTAACACCTATAATCGAGTCACACCAACCCAGTAAAATCAAAAGTCAGAAGCGAGGAAGTTGGAAGATATATTTGATGGGCTATCAATATATCGAAAAGTGACTGATCTAATCTGGCTAATGATCGCAGGAGATATTGCACACGCTGTTCCAAACCGTGATCTTGTACGGATGCATGACCAAGCGCCTTCAGCTAAGTGAGTCCACTAAAACTAATGTTTTCAGCATCCAATGTCGAACACTTACAAAGCTATTGATTTTGGGGATTTAGTTAGAGATACAAATGGTTTCCATAACTTAACTTCACCTGTGGTGATATATAGATTCTTAAATTTAATCGAATATTGTTATTTTGTTGTGCATACAAACGATAAATATGGTTTTAAAAAATCATTAAGCTAGGCCTGTATATTTACAATCTTGAAGTTGTATATCAGTTAAGGTTTTTCGGTTCAAATAAAGGCATATCGTAGATCCAAATGGAAAACGATACTCAATCTACTTCAAGTGAATTTATGTTGTTACCATTTTACCATACTTCTTGAAGAATCATTCTTTTTGAAAAATATCACTCCTAGCAACTGCGTTACCTTCATAAATGTGCTATCTAAACTGTCAGTTATTTACACGTTATAGGCTGTAATTTCAATGAAGACCTCTTTTTTGCAGGAAATGCCTACTAAAACACTTTAAATTTAGACGTTCAATGCGTTTCATAATTGTTACGGGAGAACTAAAGACATTTGGCTGATTAAAACCTTTTTACTGTACATCAATTTTACCGTTTTTTTTGAATATGTTTGTTTTACTTAACCTTTGGACTTGTTTGTTTATATCATTCTTTTCGGACATTTTGGTTTTTTTGTCGTCGGTTTGGTATTTGGGAGTTTTTGCTCCGGGAACCTACAAAATTGAAGGTTTGTATTGTAATTGTTATAATTATTGTTGTTAGAACGACTTTGGTCGATTAATTGTGAATTGCGAATAAACTTGGTATTTAATTTCGAGTTTGATTCTCTTGCCTACTTGGGTTCGTGATTTGCGAATATCGACGGCCAGTACTTCATCAATGGTTGAAACGGGCAAAAACTCATAATTGGACGAACATAATAAAGATTTGCATTCGGTAGGTTGAGCTTGTATTTATTTATGTATTTATTCTCAAATAACAGTTTGTTACATGAGACATGCCGGTTTACAGGCAAGATCAAATTGTTAAAGAAGTTACAATTTTCACTGTTGAAAATTACTCAGCTGGGTTGATATTTCATAAGATATGAATGTAAATGGATTTCGTAAGGAACATGTCAATATCACTCTCGGCGCACTTTATGGAGGTCGAGAATAGATACATGCGAAGTTGGGGGCTTTTAGAAGTTTCGAACTTATATCCCTCCAAAATATCGGAAGCCTTAATAACGGTGTAGGACGAAGTCACCCGTGCCATATCTGTTTTCGGTTAAGTATCTGCAGGAGGCTGAAAAAGGTGTAAGAAAAAGGAAGGACGAAAAGCAGAGCATACAATATTCATGGAGGAATAGTTAAGGTATAACCATTTAGTCTATTTGTCTGTTACTGAAGTACTTATTAGGTAAGAACATACTGATGTGTTGAAGAAAAATAAGTGTGGTCAAGGTGGATAAGAAACTGTATAAGTGAAGGTAGTTCAGAAGGAAGTATGGAATTGTGTAATTATAAAATAAAGTGCTGAAAACAGTATTCCGATACAAATGACTGCCTCTCTTTACATTAGAAGCTGTTTGAATTCTCTTTTTTTTCTAGATTTTATAGGGTATAGAGTGGGCTTCATTTTTAGCCAATTGTCTAGTTTGCTTGTGTTAGGATTACTTGGTAGGAAGTGGAACCAATTCAGCTTTTTTTAACATGAATAAAAGTGGTATTTTGCATGAATAATTTCGTATCAATACCGTTGGTTCGTGACATCCCACTAGACATAAGGAATCGTAATTAATATGTTCTGCCCCACAGACACGGGTGAATTGAAGTTATCTCCCCACCATCATGTTTGCTGGTCAGTAACACCACCCTCCCTCCTTTTATGATGTTAGGCTCTCTTACGTTTGTGGTCGGTATGAATATTGCTTTTATGAAGGACCATATTTGAACCATATTTGTCTCTACAAGTTCCATGTTGCAAGCAAACCAGATGGTAATAGCATTTGTATTATGGGTTAGATATCCATTTAATATATCGTGCTACTATGAAGATAACTTATGGTAAAGGTTATAAGAGACAAGTCAGATTATATGTAGTTAAGAGACGGTAAGGGCTAATAGCAAATCAGAGGATATGAAAGAGAATATTATAAAATTTTCAGGGTAGGAAAAATGAAAAATTGAACAACTCACAAGAATTTAGGACATATGAGCTTTTTTTGATCGGTTTTGTTGGTCAGCATCCATAAGATTAGTGTGTTACCTGTCTACTTGTAATAAGAAAAATAAAAGGACATGACACTTAGGAAGAATAATTTGGATTTTTCCATTAGAGAGATTCGGAAACCGAAAATGAGGGTTAGGAGCGGAAGGCCATAGTTAATAATCAATAAATAGTGGGGGAGGATGAAGCATGTTTTCTTTAGTTTTGCTATATTCAAACTAACGACAATGGAGTTCGTTATATTGTTGTTCCGTCTAGATATTGGGCGGTCCATAATAAAGTGCCTCATTGGTAGGCGGGAGTTCAAGGAATAGTTGGTGAAGTTCTTTAGAGTTTAGTAACAGGGTTATTAGCCTTTTAAATTTGGTAAAGGTGTCACAGTTACGGATAGGTATTGGCAACTTGTTCCACAATAAACTATACCGAACTGTAAAAAACCTACAACGCATTTGTTTTTGGTGTTTTTCGGTAAATAGTGTATATGCATTGTTTCTTAGTCTATAGGCTGGGTCAATGATCATAGTTGGGCAGGAGGTTAGGAATGACATTCCATTTATTGCTTTGTAGAGAAATATCAGATTGTTCCTTAACCTACGGTGCCATAAAGGTTCTAAAGAGAGGTGCTTACATCTACTTATGCAATCAAGAGTGGTGTCACTTCCTAGTAGTTGGCATGTCAAGCCTCTTTGAACATCTTCTACTCTTATTTTGTCAGTGGTATTCATATTAGAGAAGATAAAAGAGCAGTATTCTAGGGAAGGTCGTACACATATTTTGTAAAGCGTAAGCTTAGCATCTGTCGGGAAGAAATTTTTTGTTATGAAGCCAATTAGACGTCTAGCTTTAGAAATAATAGAGGAGGCGTGTGCTTTAAAGTTCAGGCTTGCTGTGTAATTTATTCCTAGATCGTGTGCTGAATTAAGTGTCTGGACTTTACTTTTATTTAAGTAAAGTTGGGGTTCATAGGGGTGCTTTCCAAAGTGCATGATCCCGCATTTGTGGAGGTTAAATGGTAATTGCTACTTTTCGCTCCAGATAGTTAGGATATTGAGATCATCTTGAATCAGGGGTACGCTTTCACTTAGAGCCTCAGGCCTATAGCTGTATACTATTTTGAGATCATCGGCATATAAGTATGGTTTTCCAGATTTTATGATGTTACATATATCGTTTATATACATGAGAAACAAAAGTGGGCCTAATACACTTCCCTAGATGACGCTACTAGTTAGTGGTCTAGGTAATGAGAGACAGTCGTTGTACTTTACCATTTGTTTACGTCCCTTTAAGAACGAAGCAAACCATGAATAGAGTGTTCTGTTGATTCCGAAGGACCGTAGTTCGGCTAGTAGCCGTTTGTGTGGAACCTTATCAAAAGCTTTCTTAAAGTCTAAAAATATGACTGATACAAGGAGTCCATTGTCTCGTTTCAGAGTTGTATCATTCATGTAGCCCACTAGGCATGTATCACATGATCTGGACCTAAGAAATCCATGTTGGGAGACCGAGATGAGATTATTAGTAATTAGATGTTGGACTAACGCCGCCTTAACTACTTTCTCCATCACTCTAGACACCACTGAAGTTATGTTTATGGGTCGGTAATTTTCAACATTTGCTTCAGGTCCTGTTTTAATTTTGGGAATGATGTGTGTAGTTTTCCAGGCAGTACATTCTTATTTAATGCATACATGCTTACGTAAACATATGTTAACATCCAGTACTATTCTCCTTGACGTGCTTCGATTCTTTTACTAATCTAACGCTTTCCAAATTACTTGTAGCGGTAAACAAATCCCTGAAATAAATAGTGCTGTACTTCCTCAACAGTTTATGCTGGTCTCACTAGTTTTAATGAATACATCCAGCTGAAAGCACCAGGTCATGCATCTGCACCAGATGAATGGCATAACCCAGCCTTGTAGACTTGGTCATCTGTATAATTTGCTACATAAAATATAATCTATCTTGAGATTAAATGTGTTCTTTGGAAAATCCAAACATTATATTGTTAATTGTTACATACGGTGAGTCAGTATAGATTTTGATGCGACTTCCACGTAAGATCAAATGTATGAGGTAGTCACATAATGACATGTCAACAATTTTAGGATTAAGCCCTTCGTTAGAGCGTACTAATAAAGAAGTGGGCCATAATTCTACATGTTGTTCTAATAATAGCCATAAGAAATTGCACAAAAAACGTTCAATTTTTAGTTTTTTCTGGGAACATCTAGATTTTAAATGGATACAATGTAAAATATAACTTCATTATCCATGGAAATTCAAGATTTGAATAAATTACAGTAGTTCTTTCAACAAAAACATTTGGAAACGATCCTGGCATATAAAAAGTAGGGGAATTGATCTTTCTGATACCCACACATTATGATATGAGGCAAACCTCAATGCACTTGGGTGTGTAGATCCTATCATTTCTATGGAAAAGAGTTATGCAGCTTACCAATTATTTAAGTACCGCTCTTCAAAGATATTATTGGGTTTCGCTTTCTGCCTAATGATCTTATCCCGAGTGAAGTTACAATTTTACTCCAAGACCCTCTGGTTTTTCTTACTTTGAGTGAAGCATCAAATGCGAAATTCTGCTGAAAAATGAATGCGTACAAACATTATACCTTTTCGTCTCTATCTAGAAAGACATAGATCTAGTGTGCTTAAGTTTCTTAAGCTTCTGTTCGTTCAGTCCTACATCTACAATTCAATAAGCCTCTTACAACGTACACCTTGAAAACCTTGAATAGAGTACAATTTAACGCTTAATCACTTGAATTATCATACCTAAATTCCGCTGTCTTAAAGAAATAGATTTTACCAGGTATTTGCATTTACTTATTAGTGATATATTCTTATAAAAAAACAACATGTTACATGATGCATAACAGTTTACAGGCAAGACCAATTTGTGACAAATACTTTAGGGTGTACTGATGTAAAGTAATCTCAGTTGGGGTCATATGTTATAAGACACAAATATCATAAAAACGAGCGTAATGCTTTTCAGACAATGATATATGAAAGTTAGTCAGACTTGGATGTATAATATGTGAGCTGGTACGGTTTACGGAGGCTGCATCGTGTTGGTTGTAAAGGGATAGAATTATAGTCTATAGCTATCTATAATAAGACGTAATGTGGTAAATACATAAGCAGTCAGCGAAAGACGTCAACTATGACGCTATATTTTGTACTTCTTGAATGTTCTCAAGTAAATTTTAGGGGTGTCAATGAAAGCGTAGGACAAAGTCACACGTTCCATATTAATTTACGGTGTGACATCTGGAGAGCAAAGAAACAAAGAAGGAAAAATTGAAGGTTGAGGGATACTTTAGATAGTTTTCATGACTAGTGAAGTTTAAGCATTTTTGATGAAATAATCATGATAGGACTACTTAGACTTATTTTATTTAGTCTGGTCAATATTTTGAGCTAATGTATTCCGTTAGGTTGAGGAAACCAAGCTAAAAGAATGGCGACGAATACACAAAGCACTGCATAAATGGAGGTGATTCCAAAAATCTGAAAGTTTGGGATCAATTATATTCCTAAACTTTAGCAAGGGAAATAGTTTCAATACCCAAGTGGCTGTAGGATTTATTTTGTCCTACAGATATACTATTAAACTGTAAACGCGATACTGGCGATCCCAGAGTCTATGTGAAAGCTATAGTCAGAACAAGGACAACTTGGCTTTAAACTTTATCTGTTTCTGAGCATAAAAACAATTAGATTAGTACAATAATTAAAGAATTACATTCATAAGTGAAACGCACAAACATACCGACCAGTATTGCGTGTCTTAATAAAATGAATAAAATTTATGAGTCACACTAATATAATAGGATAATAATGTCTTTCAATTGGTAAGTCACATGCAACAGGGATAGTTTACAGACATATCAAATCAGATTGACGTGGTGGGAGCTTAAGCAACGATTTGATTGGTTAGTTATGAACATAACTAACAGTGGCTTTTTTCGTCAAAATTATTGTAACCCTCCATCATTAATGTAACTTTTACAAAGTTTTGGTGTGGCCCAAGATCTAACTCCAGGTATATCGTGTGATTATAATTGCCGACCTGCACATATCGTCAATCCTTACATATAATTATCAATTAACTCGTGTTAGTGAATGACTGATTGAAATAATTCAAATACGAGAATAATGTTCCTACGCGTATAAATCATGTAATCGTTAATCTGGACAGACAATCAGGGAGACGGGGTAAAGACGAGGGAGATAAGCCTAAGTAAAAGACGCGCAGTTGAGAAGCCGATTCAATCAAGCGTGAATCAATATTTATAGTCAGGCGAAAATAAGCTACAGGCATGAAACAGAACACACACTAACGTTCGCACACAAACAGTCAATGTTGATAAGCAAATAGTTAACAAGATTAAATGTTTTTTTTTAAAGCATGAGTCAATTGAAGCTAGACCACCATGGAAAACCTGGAAACACTGGACGGCCGTTTCGTCCTATTATGGGACTCCTCAGCAGTGCGCATCCACGAACCCGCTCGCGCGAGATTCGAACCCAGGACCTACCAGCTTCGAGCCGAAGCCCTTAACCGATAGACCACTGAGCTGGCATCCAACGGTGTTAATGTCTAACTTCAACTGATCCACGAAGTTGAGCAACCATTCACCAATTGTCTTCAGTGAGTTCCTATCTCACAACAGACGTGGTTTTGAACTCCACTGGTCACTGCTTCTCACTAGAGCTCCTCGTTATACTTCTCGAAGTCACTGGTGAGCATATGATTATATTAATTATCAGAGGGGGTTTTGTGGAGATTTAGTATTTTTTCATATTTTTAAAGCATGAGTCAATTGAAGCTAGACCACCATGGAAAACCTGGAGTCCCATAATAGGACGAAACGGCCGTCCAGTGTTTCCAGGTTTTCCATGGTGGTCTAGCTTCAATTGACTCATGCTTTAAAAATATGAAAAATACTAAATCTCCACAAAACCCCCTCTGATAATTAAGATTAAATGTGTTTGAAGAAGAATGAACTAATCGGTCTGTCCAGAAGCTAGAATAACCTATGTGAACTCAGCATAGTTATAGTCTTTACATAGTCATGAGTGGAATGTGGGCAAACGTAATTGTCCATTTTTGCTGGTGATAAGATTTTTCAGTAGGAAGTGCAACCAATCTGAGGTTACAAACATGAGCCAAAAAGATTTTTGGCATAGAAAGTCAGAATCTATTACGTTGATCCGTTACATGATGGAAGACTTTAACTGGCCGTATATTACCAAAATGTTCTGCACTGCAGATATTGTCATCTCCTCAACTTCATGTTTGCTGATCAGTGAGTGGTTTGATTTTTTTCTCTTCTCTTTCTTCAACATCACTATAATACAAAAAATTTATAGGGTTTGTGTGACATCTGACTTCATGTTGTACCACAAATCAGACGACAGCATTCAACAGTATCACTCAAGCAACCCGAAACTATACTTCATATTGTTGACTGTTCCCCATATGAGATGTGTGTTGTTATTATTAATTTTTTTCAACCTGATTTTCCATTCCGATAACTGATGAAGGCCGCATATAAGAGCTTTATTAGCAATATAAATTTCAAGTGAACGAAAAGTTTTACATGTGTATTTTATGGAACCGCCAACTCTTGAATCGGAAGACGCAGGTGCAGTAAAAGAAAGTGCCTGTAGCGAAACAGTCAGTCATAGCTGTGCTCTTATTTGTAGCGGTCACTATGTCGATTAATACAACGATTCTCAGGCATAAGAAATACTTAGGAACGCAGTAAAGACTAAAAAATCACGTAAACCTATCCAATCTCAAATATTCATGACATACCAGTTATATAGACACCACATATTAGAGCTTAAATGATCACATTTGACTGAAAATCTCACATTACTATAAATAAATCTTACTTGCAATAAATATCAAACACCGGTATTCGTCGTGAAGTAACAATAAAGAAGGGTTACAGTTTCTACAGCTTTCCGTAAGACAGTAGTGCTATCCGATACACGGAATCATAAACACAGTCATCGCAATCAACAATAATATCAATTCGCATCAAAAATTCAGTACACAAAATTCAGTACACCGCAAACAATACAGAAAGTGAAAACCATAGGCACGAATGATGCGTTCAGTCATAAACTGACATAAATGACGACAACAAAGAGAATAAACAGATTAAAACTTTCCTCAGCGTTTGTCTCTGAGAACCGTTTTTATCTGAAAGCTGATAATATTTCTGAAACCCAGCATGAACGGCATCAATTTTTAATGTCTACCAAGCTCTTACATACATATTTAGATGCAGTGTCATAACCTGAACTAAATCAGTCTGTTATATAATTTACGACAGTTTATCAAGCCAGATGATAAATGAGGATGCATGAAGAATAAACTGGGTTAAATCTGATTTTTCTAAAATGGTAATCCATCAAGTTTCGCCTAATTTCTTTACAGTCACATATATACGACTGAAATGCCTTATAAGGTCGGCAAATCTAGATTTAAACATCCATGGAAAAAATACTTCGAAAATCATTACAATGCACAAGTGATAACTCCCTCTAATATAAGGTTAAATTATTGTTACCGTTAAGTCATAAATGTATGCCTAACAGCAGTACACTTTCTTTTAATCTCAATGATATATAGCAGCAAAACATGCTTTATGAATCACCTTACTTTGTTACAAAGTAGACCTTTCTCTAATGCCGTAGAAGAGTTCAAACATCATAATTGATTCTTACTAATTGAGTTATGAATACTTCTCGTGTTGTAATGATAGAAATATGATACTGTTGACTCTGTGAGACACAGAAACAATGAATATTTCTTATTAAGAAGAAAAAAGTCTACTGTTATCTTAAAGCATCGAAACGTGACACGAAACATTATTCCAAACGATTATATTGTAGATTGTGATTATTCTTTTGCAGGCAATATTTATAAACTTCGGGGTGCTCACCAATTTTACCATCGCAAAGTGTTGAAGTTCATCATAAAATTAAATTAAATTGGGCTCCCGTTCTTTATCGACGATTGGTCACGTGAATACTCTGCTCAAACTAGTTGTAACGGGAACACCGAAATGAAAGAACTGCAGTTATATTAACTGTTAATTTTACTATGGGGCAAAGTATGAAATAATAGACAGATCCCTGTTTCTTTAAGCTGAAATTCAAAACAAAGATGATATTTTATGGCAACTGCAATCTCGCTTCGGTGCAGTGTGTTACCACAAATTATACAGGTAATTTTTGTAGTAATATTTCTCGCCAAATTGTAAACGAACAATGTGACAAAAAGTTGCCTTCATATTTAGAGTCCTTTCATGACAATTAGATGTATTGGAACTAATGTGGTACCTCAGAGTTTCCCAAATTGTTCTGTCCCAGGGCAGGTGGAACTAAACAAGCACAAGTGAACGAAGGCATTTTAAAAAAGTCACATCCCTTCAAAACCGCCCTCTGTTATGTTTCTACGACCCTGAATGGCCTGTTGAATGGCCGTCATTCCGTATTTAAGTTGCTGAGGGTCTGTTGAGTGTGTGTTAGGTTGTACGAATATCAAGATCTATCATACGTTAGTGGTTTTTGGCAGCAGCAAAACCACACAGTCATTTCAAGAACATTTATTTACTCCTCTTTGTTTTGTAGTGCACACGCTGTACCGATTGTTGCTTCCTAACTTCTCGCTCGCCCCATTTTGAGGGAAATTTTGTCCGCTTTGGGTAAATTTCGACGATAATTTTGGCCGAGATAGTTCTGTATTGTTTCTCTGGAAGCAAACAGAATTGCGAGCAGATGTAACATGTGTGGTGAATGAATTGTAGCAAACATAAGAAGATGAACTCTTACACGTACGCTCGATCAATCACTAAATATAAATAGTATAGTTCATCATATTCTTAGACATTGCAGTCGATGGAAGATAGATAACAACAAATGCACTACCCAGACCAAGCAAACAGTATGTTCAGATTAAACGAAGCAAATTTCTACCTAAGAATCATCAATAAGTAGGTAAGACTGTGGTTTCTTAGACGCTTATTTTTGCGTAGTATTCTTTACGGCAGGAAATGTGGATCGGAATACAAAAAGCGTAAGGACATGACAGGAGCTGCTTACTACAATAAGTTATTTGTAGTAGTATTTTTAATTCAACTATATATCTAACTTGTAAAATGAATTTTCTGCATCTAATGTTGCTCTTTTTGTACCAGTAGTAATAATGTATCAATAAATTTTGCCAAATTTTTATTTTCGTTTTCGTATTTTCATGGGGAGATATACTGATAATCTTAAAAGGAAACTGTTCGTAGAAATAATTAACTACTGAATGTTTGCATTATAAGTACACGCTTAGTTACGAAAACTTGTCATACAGCATCAGTTTAGACTTTTCGCTAGAATGTTGCATTGTATGCAAACGTTTCTTCACTGCAACGCTATATTCGGATGAATACTTGTAGTGGCATTGTTTTCCACCCACATGATCTCCCAAGCCTGAAAAGATGAATATTACACATGCAACACTTGAAGATGGTTGGTAGTGGTGGATGTGGAGACATTCAATCGGATGGCATGGCTCAGTCTTACAGTCGTGCCCATTGTGTATAACTTACAACTATTCATATTGCATTTATTATTCTATCACCAGCATAAATGTGTCCTTTAGAAGTTCTAAGCATCATTGGTAATTGACACGATACGATGAGTCAGCGTAGATATTGTTGCGACTTCCACGTGAGATCTTACAGACTAGGCAAACACATTACAAATTCACCGTTTTCCAATTAGGCCTATTATCAAAGTAATATTGGTACTGAACTAGACCATAATTACACATACTAACAAGATTTATAATGCAAAAACTGTGCAGTTGTCATATTTAATTAATTAGCTGAATAAACGCGGTAGTAATCAATATAGAACACAGTTATCGTCAATTTGAAAATTGTTTCTCCGCATAATCTTCCATATTTCCAAATTCGTAAAGTTGTTCACCTGGATAAAGTCGATTATTATAAAGGTTTTAGCTTTTCAATTAGTTGACAGAAGTCCTAAGTTGTATAATAGAAAACGTATAAATAGCTTCCTGGCTTACTCAATGCACTTCTGAAAAACAACAAATCGATCGTGAAACAAACGTTCATAAAGAAATTAGCAATTTACTGTTAATATAATAATAATAATATATTTCTGCAATAGCAGGTACACGCCATTTTTACAGGCATGATTTACAATTTACAACATATACTGGTTCACAGTATGCATTTCAAGCAAGGCTGTTTAATAATTATAATCTATAAAAGTTGATAGCAGTTCATTCGTTCAGATATAATGTGTTTTCATAAGAATATATTTCCAAATGGGCATAGCGTTCACGTTACATACCAGATCCAATCTCGACAAAAAGTGTAATAGGGTTTCGGTCGTGCTAAGTATTTATGTAATGCAGCTTTTTAAGTTTATTGTTGTTATAAAGTAGGCTTGTGGAGCGCCTGGTTTGAGCTATGACCTTGAGAAGCGCGTTCGTCGAGCTTGTTCCAAATGTCCGAAGTTACATAGCTTCACCCTCAGAGCAAGATTCTGAAGAAGAAGAAAAAAGAGAGAAACCGAGGAGCAGCAAGGCATTTAGATATGAACGATAACCAATGCTTAACATTTA
This sequence comes from Schistosoma rodhaini, assembly GCA_944470415.2. Classification (NCBI taxonomy): domain Eukaryota; kingdom Metazoa; phylum Platyhelminthes; class Trematoda; order Strigeidida; family Schistosomatidae; genus Schistosoma; species Schistosoma rodhaini. Next base: position 52,563,078 of record OX104044.1, read on the forward strand.
TTAGTGGAACAGATGGAGGTATGAAAAATTATTAGATTAAATTGATACTAGCTCATGTTGCAAGAGTGAACTGCGATTAGGGGCTCCAGAGAAGAGAAGGCAGTAATAAAAAACAATGAGTTGTGATATTTATCAAGGTGGAGTAGGTTCGAATGAAGGAGGGAAGTCAAGGTTGGAATGAGGAAGAACAGAGAGTGCATATAGAGAGTAGAGTGTTGAATAAAATAGCAACCATATCCTTTACAGTCAGTTTTACTTTTCATCATCCGATGCCTGCCACACAGTTTTCATGTAAAAGTCCGAGTTAGCATGTTATAGGTTGTTTTAGTAGAATAGTTAATCCAGCATAGAAATTAAAAACATGTGTCTGAATGGTGAGTGTAGGAGAGCAATCTTAATATCACAGATCTATTGACTTGTTCTCATCCATAAAGAGCCTGATACAAACAAAATGTTCTGCCCCACAAACACGGGTGCATTGAAATTATCGCCCTCACCATCAGTGCTTGCTGGTCAGTAACTCCACCCTCCCTCCTTTTGTGATGTTAGGCTCATTTACGCTTATTTTTTGGATACATATCATACCTCACACAATGCTCTATGTTTCACATCCTGTTGGAAAACACTTTCTATAAGTACCATGTTACAAGCTTATCAGACAGTTACAAATTATGGACTGTGGGTAAGGCTTCGTGCAATGCTATTATTGACTATATTGTAAAGTGTACGTTACGAATCAGAGTATAAGCATTAAGAAGGGTATAGTGTAGGATATTTGTTTACCATAGTATGCGGAAAAGTGGAGATTTATATTAGTTACAGATAAGGTAAGATAACGAGTGGTGAAATAATATTAATGGCAAGGCAACATACAATAATGAAACAACTAGTAAGCACTATATTGATATTACTCGTCAACATGCATTAAAACTTTGTTTATGATTTGGTCAGTGATTTCCGACCCTGTTGAATGAAATTTATTTGTTAACCCTATAACAGACATCAAAACTGGTACTAACCACTAAATGTTTTAATTACCATTCTGAAAACTAACACGCATCGCTTTCCTTATGAAGAATATTTGGTAAATTTATGTGACACACACAGTAATGTTACACACAATTCCCGTAAATGTTCAGAAAGCGGGGAGAAAAGTCTATCATCGTCGATTGTTACTCATATGGTTTTTCTTTCTCAGATAACTTACATAATAATACGTCAGTTCAGCCGAAAACGTGATACGTTTAATAGAAAGAACTGTTTACGTCTGTATATAGCAATTTATATGATATTCATAAGTAGTTTAACGCCCAACTGCTTCAATTTACGATTAAAAACAGCTACTAACACCCATGTTCATCACTAACATAATGAGAGAGGCGAGTCATATGCAAATGATTTTTGATTTCATATTTAATTGAAACTCTGATTTCGGTCTGTTTTCAACTTGATAAATTGTTAATTTCACATGCCTGAGTTTGCATTGTTACAAATACCCAAATTAGGATTGCTGAACATTCATCCAGGTTGTGAGCGACAAATACATCTGACTGCTAACCGACTGGAATAAACGCTATGTACCAAGCAATAAGATTGACGTGTAACGGAAAAAATGCTGTATATAGCTGATATATAACGACATCTAAAATCATCGGCAAAATGTAGCACGTGAGTGAGAACTCATGTCATGACATTTCCACCGTGCCCTGAAAGCACCATATTTGAAATTCGTAATAGGCGCGCAAGCAACTACAAAGGGAGCATCAGTCAATGTAAATACCACAATTTTGTTTCAGAAGTTTGAGATCATAAATATGTGCAAGCGCTCTGGAAATTTCAGGCTAGATTTTAAAGTTGAAAGGAAAGCGGCAGTTTATAGTTTATCTGCAACTTATTCAAACATTAAAATTCAACAAATGTCATTTTCTACAGATATTCAGGTAACTTGCTGCACTAGAAAGCCTGGAATAAACATTCTTCTGTCAAAAGTTAGCCTGTTTTGTAAAACTATTGTTTCATAAAGACAGTTTGGCCACTAGATATTAACGAAGAAATCCAAAAAGTAACTGAATGCAACTTTAACAAACGATTGCATAGGTTATGCCACTACACAACCCCACTTTATACTGCAAATCGAACAATATAAGTTACGACTTACTAAATTATAGCCTAACATCTACAAAGTTCTGAAATTTTGAACCGAAGTTTGGCGTAATTGCTAATCTTGGAATTCTTTACCGGTTGAATTGGCCTGAGAAACGTCATTGCAAAAGGGAAATTAATATATTTTAATGAATCGTAACACTTTTACATCATACTTTATTAATCTCTTGAAATACGCTTATTTTATATACCTGTTTTCCCACTTGTTATCTTCTGTGTTCCAATGCCTGTTAAACGAAAAAAGCGACTACGTGCGCTATTCAAAAAGGACAGTGGTATTTTTCCTAGTTGAGTAAATTCTATTGTTTTGATCGGTATTAGCTTATCAAAAATACTGTTTATACTTTGATTGAATTTCTCTCAGTTGAAGTATTCGAATAGAGTTTATCGTACGTACTCTAGAGTACCTTGTATTTTCGATTGTATCTGTTAGTACTTTGGTCCTAACTTTTTACAGATTTTCTACTTTTTGGTCAAAGCTCACTTTTCCTCCTCAATTGACTGAAAGGTGTGACAAAAGCATTTCTCAGCTTCCAGGCTGTCGATATCCCGCTGACAGCGGCATGCAGTGTGACGAGTGTAAGGGATAGTACCACGGAGTCTGCACGAATATAACGCCTGCGACTTTTAAACGGTTCAGTAAGAATTGTTGGATATGGCTATGTCAACAGCGCTGTCTAGATGCGAATGACCTGTTAACCGAGGCCATCTCAATGGTCAATGCCGCGAAAAAGTGTTTCGGCAAGCGCGGTCGGGACACGTTGGTCAGAACTCGATCTGTCGACACGCAGATTGATGTGGAGCAAGGACAAGTGAGTCCAAGAAATGCTGAGCCACATCGTCCAAAGGGGAGAAGATAGCCTCGAAAGACGTCTGCCCCAACCAGAAACTCGTGAAATAATGTCTCTTCTGTCTCCCGTATCCAAAATGACACCCAGAAGGGAACTCCCGGAAGCCAAAACCGCAAGGCTCGGTCAGTGTCCAGCGCGAAAGACGACCCGAACTCCCACGTGGTCCTCAACCCTCCGGAATCCCATAGTACGCATGACGCGATTGTGGTTACTACTCCAAACAACGTCGACAATTAGGTACAAGTCGTAAGGAAAAAAGACAAACTGACGTGAAAGGGAATTCTACCTCCACCAAAGTGGTCGAAAATCCGAAGTCTGATCACAGCGACAGATCAGTCATTTTCCATAGAATCAAGGACGGTGAGAGCTCGGAACCGAAAGCTCGTTTTCAGCATGACATTGTGTTGATAAAACAGCTACTCAGCCAACTTATGCCTCAAAACATCTCCGGAGTCACATTGCTAAACGTGTATAGACTAGGTAGCCTTGTGAACACGAAGCCTAATCAGTATAGACTGCTTAAAGTAGTTTTCAAATCCCCAAAACGAACGCGACATAATCTTACAAAATGAACACAAATTAAAGGGTTCATCAGTTTTTCTCCGTAAGGACTTACCGTTGGCGGACCGTGTGAAAAGACGGGAAGCCGAAAACTAACTACAGCTCAGATTAGACGCTGGCGAGGAAGGCCTAAAAATTGTAAATTTACGGGCTGTGAAGCTTCGACAGAGAATGATTCCGAAGCAACTCTGGGTGAAGCACGAGGCCACTTAAATAGGCTTCGGATCTGTTATACAAATGCCCAGGGCTTGCTCAACAAGCTACGTGTACAGATTGACTCAACTAAGCCAAACATAATCGCAGTCACAGAAACATGGCTAACGCCGTTTATAGATAGTAGGGAACTTGATTTCTAGGGTTTTACATTGGTAGGGGCCGATAGAATACAAACGCGTAAAGGAGGGGGGGGTAGCTCTATTCATTAGGAATGCTATTCCATTTACCATTATCGACAGTGCATCCCATGAGAGTGGGACGTATGAATTAGTTTGCTGCCGCCTGAAATGCAGGGGACAAGAGTTGCTACTTAGTTTGATCTATCGCAGTCCAAGCTGTGAGGCAAACGAGGTCCTGCTAAGCAGTCTCAATACTTTGTCACGAAGTGATCGATGTCTAATGCGAAGGGACGTTAATGCATCCATGGTGGACTGGGGAAATCTGTGGACTGAAATTCCTTCGAACAGGAACTAGTTGATGCGGTGATCACATGTGCTCTAGTGCAACACGTGAAGGAAGCAACTAGGTACGACTCGGGTTCTGCATCATCCTTACTAGATCTTATATTGATTCACTATGAGGATGATGTTGCAAACCTGGATTACATGCCACCCCTGGGCAAAAGTAATCATGTAGTTTTAACCTTTGACTTCCATATAACTTTCGATCACGAGCACGCCCCAGCTCAATCCAGACCTAAGGTCTGCAAAGCAAATATACCAGACATCGTGAAATCAGCATCATCAATAGATTGGAAAATATACCCAGAGTCGAAACGGCTTGGGACGTATTCCGGAATTTATACTGAAAAGTTACCACCCCCCACATCCCTTGGACTACACCTAAGAGACCGTGGTTCAGCAGGGAAGTTCGCGTCCTTCTCTGTAAAATAAGGAAAATGTAGGATAGATTTAGGTTACTGGGGACTGATGAGGCAAAATCTCAGTATCAAAAAGCTCGAAATACCTGTGCCTCGACTCTCCGTAAGTCCAGAAAGCTATACGAAGAGAAAATCGTTAAGGAATCTATAGGATTTCCTAAACGCTTGTATTCGTATATAAACCAAAGGACAAAAAAGAAGAAATGTTCTTTCAAAATGGGGAGACAGTACTGCCTCATCAGTAGTGGAGAACGACTTTGGCAAAGCTCAAGTATTCTGAAAATACTTTAGAAATGTATACACCATAGAAACACCCTTCCCACCAGTCCATGAAAATCCCCCCACACATACACTGGATAGTGTGACCATTAAAGAACTCGATGTCTTTGGTCTGTTAATTAAGCCTGACATAGGTAAATCCACAGGACCCAATGAACTGCATCATAGGTTACTGAAGGAATTAGCTAACTTTGTTGCGAACCCTTTTAGTATATGTTTTAATCTGTCCGTAACGCAGAGTCGTCTACCGAAATACTGGAAGAACGCCATAGTAAGTCCTGTCTTCAAAACAGGCACAAAACATAAGCCTGAGAATTACCGACCCATTATCCTATCTATTATGGTTGTTGAAATCTTAGAAAAGGTTATTCACAAGGAGCTGTTAAAGTATCTCGATGAAAACCGGATCCTCTCAGTGAAGCAGCATGGTTTTAGAACAGGTTACACTTGTGTCTCACTAATTTATTAATCGCTCGTGAAAGCTGGTGCACTTTTAAGGACCAAAAGTTACCTGTACACGTAGCTTACGTCGACATCAGCAAAGCTTTCGACAAAGTTCCGCACAACCGACTACTATATAGGCTAAGGAATGACGGGATTGAAGGCAATCTATTGATGTAGATAAAAACTTCCTAGTTGGGCGTCAACAAAGAGTAAGGGTGAACTCCAAGTTGTCTAGCTGGGAAACTGTGCTTAGTGGAGTCCCCCAGGGTACCGTTTTCGGGCCAGTGTTATTCCTCCTGTACGTAAATGATCTCCCTCGTCTGCTATCGTCATCGGCCTTGCTCTATGCTGACGATGTCAAGATATGGAGAGCGACACAAAATAAGTGGGATAGCTTGGAACTCCAAAATGACCTGGGGAAATTATCTGAATGGTTCCAAACCTGGAGATTGCCGATAAATACTTACAAGCGCATTGTGATGCATATTGGCCACCAGGGTACACATACATTCACGATAAATAACACTGAGCTACCTATTGTCGAGACACAGAATGACTTAGGAATCATCGTTCGTCAAGACTTAAAAACTACTGCACACTGCCGTGCAATAGCCGCCAAATGTTTCGAACCTTTATAGTCCATACGCAGGGCTTTTAATCATCACAAAGCTAAAACGTTTCTGACTGTGTATACAGTGAGGATACAACGGATGTTCTAATTTTACAAGTAGTTACCAATAGCACCTTCTATGTTCGATCGTTCCCAGTCAAATAGAAATCAGACGAGAAGAGGCAGGAAAGATATATTTGATTCGTTACCAATATATCGAGGACCTTTTTTATGAGCTGGCTAATGAAACGTAGGAGCTGTGTCCCACGCCGAGTTGCAACGTGATCTGGTGCGGTTGCATGACCGAAAGCCTTCAGCTAAACAAGTCCACTTAAACAATGTGGTCAGCATCCAATGTCGAACACTTAGTGAACTATTGATTTTGGGGAATTATTTACAGCTACAGATCACTCCCCCCCTTAGTGAGGTAGTGATGCCCCTAAGACGTGACCAGCCAGAAGTTTAAACCCAACGAGTTGGCCGTTGGTAAACACTCTTCTGATAGCTTGCTTTGTTTAGCAGCATCTGGTCGTCTTTCCTTAAACTATGGGACCAAAGTGTACAACATAGCAATAAAGAAATATAGTACAATGAAAATTTCGGTTCCTTGCGAAACTTCGTCGTTCTTTTCCAGCCGTCCTGGAAAAGAGGAAAAATAAAACGTGTGAGTGCATGTCGGAAATACACTCGTACTTGCGTAAGGACACAAGATGAGCGGAAAAAAATAAACTGATACACTTACAAACAGCGTAAAAGCGATTTGAAAAAAAAATGGTTTGTTTTTGGGTTTTTCTTATATATAAAAAGTATATATATATACGCTCAAAAAAAAATAATAAAAATGTTTTGTTTTTTTTGTTTTTTTTATAAAAAAATAAGCATATTAAAAAAAAATTTATAATAAACAATGAAAGGGTAATTCAAGATAAAGCTTATGTCCTACGTGCAATATTCGTTAAGATGTTCTGGAAATCTTACTCGTCTTCTAGAACGCGTTGTTTTAGGTTTTTCTATCGACGTTGACGAAGTATCAAGTTGTGTATCGGTTGTCATGTAGGGTACTACGAGTGTAGTAGCTGTGTCGTTTGCTTGTACCGAAGGAAAATCGACGTAGCTAGGGTTTCCTTCTAGGTACGCAGCTTTGAGTCGATCGATACTGATGCTACCTTTCGTACCGTTCTTATCGACTACATAGTACTTCGGTTCGCGTTGAAGGGTCCTTCGTATGCTGATTCGAGGGGTCGTCGATGTGAGTCTCGACGAACGAAGACGTGTGTACTATGTCGTAATTCGGGTTGAACGAAAACATCAGTTGATTGAGGTCGAGTGTGAGCAGGTTTAACTGAACGCATAGCGTTTGTAAGCTTACTCGTGTAAGAGTTTAGATCCATGTTCAATGAAGAAGCTGAAGGATCTACGAATTCTCCTGGGAGTCAGAGTGTCGTTCCGTAAACGAGTTGAGATGCCGTGTATCCAATGTCAGCTTTCACTGCATTGCGGATACCTAGCAAGACGAGTGGAAGAGCGTCTGTCCACTGTGAAACGTTTGAAGCTGATAATGAAGCTTTTAATTGTCGATGAAAACGTTCTACCAACCCGTTTGCTTGTAGGTGGTAGGCGGTTGTTCGGAAGCGCGTGATTCCTAAAAGTGTGGTCAGACAACGGAAAAGTCCAGATTCGAACTGGCGTCCGCGGTCTGTAGTGATTGTGGAAGGGCAGCCGAAATTCGCTACCCATCGTTCGACGAAAGCGCTGGCCACGGTTTCAGCAGTAACGTTCCTAATCGGTATTGTTTCTGGTCATCGAGTGAAACGGTCTACGCATGTTAGGAGATATGAGTATCCGTTCGAGTCGGGTAAGGGTCCTACCAAATCTAGATGGACGTGGTCGAAACGAGCGTCAGGGGTTTTGAAAGAACCTAAGGGACATTTGTTGTGTCTGATTACCTTAGATTTCTGACAGCTTACACAGGAGCGTGACCACTCCCTCACGTCTTTATTCATGCCAGGCCAACAAAAGCGTTCGGCTATAAGTTTGATTGTTGCACGAGCACCTGGATGAGAAAGATTGTGCAACGTATTGAAGACGTTGCGGCGATAATGTTTTGGTACGATTGGACGATCCCTACCTGTAGATGTGTCACAGAGTAAGGTTGCCTTACCTGTTCCCATCTGCCTAATACTTAGTTTAAGAGTTGTCGAGGATAACTCATGCTGAAGATCAATGTCTTCTTTTTGAAGCTGAGCGAGTTTAAGAAGGTCGATTCCTTGGAAAATGTTCAAGGAGTTAATTCGAGACAAGGCGTCTGCGACTACATTGTTTGCTTCAGAAATGTGTTGTATGTCTGAAGTAAACTGCGAAATGTAGTCGAGTTGTCGAGACTCTCTTGGTGAGTACTTGTCTGAAGATGAATTTAAAGAGAAGGTAAGAGGTTTGTGATCGGTAAAAAGCGTGAATTCTCTTCCTTCGATGGAATGTTGGAAATGCCGTACAGCACAATACATAGCTAGGAGTTCCCTACCGAACGTGCTGTACCTAGATTCAGCGTCTAACAACCGTCTCGAGAAAAATCCTAAAGGTTGCCACGAGTTGTTAACCCATTGTTGTAAGACTGCTCCGATTGCTGAGTCGGATGCGTCTACGGCGATACTAATGGGCGCTTGACTGTCCTGATGAGCAAGCAAGGTTGCTTAAGCGATGTGTTCCTTAACTGTGGAAAATGCTTTACGGGCTATGTCGTCTAAACTAATTGATTTCGCATTTCCACGAAGCTGATCGGTTAACGGTTTCATAAGGGATGCGCATTTGGGCATGAACCGTCTATAGAAACTTACGAGTCCGTTAAAAGTTCGTAACTGCTTGATCGTGGTCGGTTCTGGGTAATCCAGAATGGCCGCCACTTTGCTCCTAAGGGGTCGGATGCCTTGGGCATCAATGGTGTGTCCTAGTAAGTCTAAGGACTTGGTTCCGATTTGGCATTTCTGTATGTTGACAGTAATGCCATGCCTTTGAAGTCGATCGAAAACAATGTCCAGATGCTTGAGATGCGATTCTCTGTCCGGACTTGCTATTAGACAGTCTTCAACATACGCATGTACGAAGTCCAGACCTCGGAAGACGTCGTCTATAAACCTTTGGAAGGTTTGAGCCGCGTTTCTTAAACCAAAAGGCATTCGTAGAAATTCGTAAAGACCGAAGGGAGTGATGATGGCGGTTTTAGGAATGTCGTCAGGTGCCATCGGGATTTGGTTATAAGCTTTAACCAAGTCGATTTTCGAAAAGACAGTTGTACCTTTCGAGGTAGCTGTCAAATCGTGAATATGAGGCAGCGGGTAACGATAGGGAATGGTTTTAGCATTCAGACGCCGATAATCACCAGTTGGCCGCCAATCATTGCTGTCCTTTTTAGGGACCATGTGCAATGGGGATGCCCATGGACTATTCAATGGTCGAATTATCCCTAGGTCTATCATGTGGTCGAATTCGTTTTTAGCTAACTTAAGCTTCTCGGGAGCGAGTCTTCGAGCTTTCGAAAATACAGGTGGTCCTGTATTCGTGATGTGATGTGTAACATTGCTGGTTACACAAGGCAATTTCGATTGCGATTGGTATATCCCGGGGTATTTGTCGAGTACTGATTGGTACAAGGGGTCTATGGTGTGCTTAATCGTGACTGGGGATAACCTGCAACCAGAACAAGGAGTTACGCTAACAGATAACTTAGTGTTTCCGTCTATTAACTTTCGTGAGCGTGTGTCGATGAGTAGATTGTGGTGTTGTAACAGATCGATACCAATGATTGACATAGAGACATCTGCAACCACGAAAATCCAGTGTATGGGTTTGCGTAAACCCACGTTAAGGTAGACGTACCTTTTACCGTGAGTAGCGATCGGCTTTCCGTTTGCCGCCTGTAAACTTAAAACAGACTCGCGAAGTCTGTCGTCGGGATTTGCTGGAAGAACGCTAACTTCTGCGCCAGTGTCGACGAGGTAGCGAACTTTCGTGGTCACATCCGTGACATATAAGAGGCGGCTGTGTTCGCCGGCTACGGTTGCCGTTAACGCGTGCCGGCTGGGAAGTTTCCCGAAATCTTATTCGTGTCAGTCGATTTTGAAGTCGGATAATTGCAAGGTTTCCTGCAATTTCTGGAAAACTTACCGTACTGGTTATGATACCAGCACCAGTCGGGATTGTCTGTCTCTCGTGGTCGAGAGCCAGATCGCTTACGTGAGGCACTTCTACGCGGGGTTTTTGACCGACTACGGTCATTGCGAACTCTAAGATATCGTGTAAGCGTGTGACATAGTTCGGCCATGTCAGTCGAGGTCGATTGGGGTTTTTCTTTGACGGAAAAACCTCGGCCTTAGAAGATCTAGTGATTTCCAAGATTCGATCGGCAAATGCAGCTAGTTCATCTATGGCATTGTTTGGAAATGAAACAAGCACTGCCTGCACCTGTTGAGGGAGTTTAAACAAGTAAAGTTGTCTAAATAGGCCATCATCGAAAGTTCGTTGGCCGATGACTTCTCTCATTCTAAGCAACATGTCCGTCGCAGAACCATGTTGAAAGTCGATATTGTTAAGGAGTTGGTCTAACCGTTGTCGATCAGTTAGGTCTCGTCGTTTTAAAATCGATAGCTTAAGCGATTCGTAAGGTTCGGGAACATCACTAGTAAACATACTAGGTGTTACGTACCTGATAAACTCGCGCGGTAACGCCTTAACTACCGCGAGAAAACGTGTGCGCGAGTCCGTGATTCCATGCATGCAAAAATCGACTTCTGTATAGCAGAACCAGGACTCGATATTGTCGGGCCAAAATAGCGTTAACTGAATCGAAATAGGGGGAATAGACTTAAACTTAAGAACCTTAGGAGAGTGTTCCGTCATAGTAATATAGATAACGAAAAATGTCTAAGTAAAATATATCCGAGAAAAAAAATTCGCGAAAAAAGTATATCACAATATATAAAATTCAAATAAAGAATAACAATGAATAATAATATTCCAAAATGGAACAGACTCACAGTATATTGACTTGGTGTACCAGATCACGTCGGGTTCACCAATGAGGATACAAGGTATGTTCTAATTTTACAACTAGTTACCAGTAGCACCTTCTATGTTCGATCGTTCCCAGTCAGATAGAAATCAGACGAGAAGAGGCAGGAAAGATATATTTGATTCGTTACCAATATATCGAGGACCTTTTTTATGAGCTGGCTAATGAAACGTAGGAGCTGTGTCCCACGCCGAGTTGCAACGTGATCTGGTGCGGATGCATGACCGAAAGCCTTCAGCTAAACAAGTCCACTTAAACAATGTGGTCAGCATCCAATGTCGAACACTTAGTGAACTATTGATTTTGGGGAATTATTTACAGCTACAACAGTGTTCGTGCGTCCTAAACTTGAGTACTGCATACAAGCAGCTAGCCCCTGCCTAAAAAAAGACAGTGAACTCTTGGAAAGGATTCAGAGAACAGCAACTAAGCTGATTCCTGGAATACCGAAGCTCCCGTATGGTACTAGACTGATCAAGCTAAACCTATTCCCACTGTCATATAGAAGAATCAGAGGCGACTTGATTACAGTTTTCAAACCGCTTAGTGATAAATTTTCACTTGATATGCCCACATTTTTGTTGTCTCCCAAAAGAGAAAATTTACGAGGACACTCCAAAAAAGTTCACAAGTCCAGAACGAATTACATGTCAGTTGACTACCGACTTTCCCATCGAATCATCAACGAGTGGAACTCAATACCTTAGCACGTGGTTGAGGCTCCATCCTTCGACTCTCCCAAAAGAAAGCTGGATCAGCTGAGAGACCATCATTGCCAGAACTAACACGGGTCATCAAGCCCGACACAAGCTTAATTTTCAAAATCTGTAGCATCAAATTAGTTGACTAAACAAATCAAATTAAATGTAATCAAACAAATAAAACTATACATAAGTATGAAGACGCAGCAATAAATAAATCATTTACTTTAAAATAACTTGTCACAAAACTATTGAAAGCTGTACAAAATCCAATGGTGAGAAAACTCCGCAACATACAATTATGTTATTTATAATACGATCGAAACCTTACACGATTAAGTCGTTTCGATTATCAGATTGTCCTAATCTCTCCTGTTATTTCTGATTTTTGTAAGTTTTCTTTTTATCAGTTGTAAGTGTATTCTATGTACTTTCTTAATCGTTGGTTCATTTTTGCTTTTAAGCGAAAACGATATTTTCTGCCATCTTCTGAGAACATTATTTCAGGAAATGTAAATACTTGAGCATTTCTGTTTGAAATTTTGGTAGACATATTCCCTCATATTATGGTGTTTGTGAATTACGTATAGGTGTACAGCTATGTCAGGTTTCACAACGACTGCAGTCACTTATCTGGAAACTAAGTATCAGATTGCTGTTGCAGATGTTCTTAATTTAAGAGCATCTGCAAAGGACTGCCAGTTGCTTTGTTCATTTAATATAATGATGCAAATATGATTATGTTTGGTGACATAATTTTTTGCACAGTAGTAGTCGTTATTATTGGTGAATAGAATTTAATTTTTAATATTAGTTTACAGAATTATTCGTGATTTAGCTTATACGATAGTAAATTCACAACTGATCGTTCTGAGAACATTAGTATAAAACCATAAAAGGAATTTAGGATCTCAAACACAACCGTGTTTGAGCAATATATAAATAATGCTAAAGTCTTTATTGTAGTGCTTCCGATATAAATTGTTAGTAGGACTTAGCATCCTCAGGATATGTGGCTTTTAAAACTCAGAAGAAACATTATCAGCGTAAACTTTGGCACAAATACGTCCGTACCGGACCCGTCGTTCTAAATTTGCTCAACGAAATGAAACTATCAAATTGAATAGAAGAGACGAAATAGTATGGTAGCAATTATGATAAGGAAAACTAAGCATTAAGGATATGGTTCAAAGATAAAAAATGAGATGGTGTGGATACTGTAACTCAAGACCAACGGAAAAATAAAAACACCTCTACTCGTTTTGTGACTTGTTACTTCGGCCTACATTTAAAGTCAAGAGACGTGTCGGTTAAGCATGAATAAAGCACATCCCAACCACCTTGATTACCAAATACTCAGTAACTTGCTATATTTATCTGGTGACCCATGACTAACCACAGCATTTTTCACTCAACCGTTGCACAAAACATGACCAAGGCCTAAAAGTTAGTAAAGCAAACTATACGCATTTTACTCCTCTCAAAGACACTTCCACACTTCCATAGAAGAATATGGAGTGAACTATTGTGGGATGAATAAGCTCATTCGTTGACCAATAACTACCTCGCCAACACCAAAAGTGGTACGATCCGGTCTGCGCTAACTGACTCTCCTAAATCCGCGCATCTAAAATATGTAAAGTGGTCGATACAACCGACTGCTTCATCTCCTATGGTTAATGTGTGCAATAAAGATTAAAACATACTTCTACGACAATTTCAATTCACGTTCTAATTGGGTCTCTTTTCACTTATTAACAAATATTTAATAAAAGGTTGATAAGTCGTTTAGGTGGCCGATGGGGACTTGTTGGTCGCAGGACAGATAACGGGGACCGTTTGCTGCAACTGTGCACAGACCACAACCTGATTCTGGCTAGCACTAACTTCCGGCACAGTCATCGCCGTTGTGCCACCTGGCGTTCTCCCTCTGCATCTCAAGCCTGGACTCAGATTGATCACATCGCGATCAGCTACCACTGGCGTGGTTGTGTACAAGACTGCCGCTCCTTTTGGAGTACCTATCTGGAGTCTGATCATGCCCTGGTCTGCACCAATCTCACCTTACTTTTCAGTGGCCAAAGGATTGACCACCACCAACGAATCGATGTTAGTAAACTGGCTGCAACATCTGTTGCAAGTAAGTATCGAGCGGAGCTAGCTTCTAGGCTAGCTACCATCCCACCGAAAAGTATAGATGAGCATTGGTTGCATCTTCACGACGCCATGAAAATGGCGAGTAAAGCCGCTTGCGGCTTCGCGAAACATCCCGCTTACAAGCACTGGGTTTCTTCTGGCTCCTTACAACTGATGGAAGCCCGTCGGTCTACTCCGGGTGACCGTGAGTTTGACCACAAACGAAGGCTGTTACGTAGTGAAATTGGGCAAAGCTTGCGTAAGGACCGGGAAGCCTGGTGGTCGGAGCGTACTAATGAGATGGAAGCAGCAGCTGCATCTGGTAACTGCCGAAAGCTCTTCCAACTCATCCGGGCCACTGGCAGCAAGAAGTCTGGTGTGAGTGAAACAATCTACGAGGATGACGGGATGCCAATCACTAACATCTCTCGACGTCTTGGAGGATGGGCGGAATTTTTCGAAGATCAGTTCAACTGGTCTGTTGCTCCGGCAACATCAACCAGTTTGTCCTGCCCCCCATGGCCGGCGACGACTGATCCACCAAACGAGGCGGAAGTCCGCAAGGAACCCCAACTCTTGAAGCGCTGCAAATCACCTGGCCCAGATGACTTACCTCCGGCTCTTTTTAAAGATGGTGGTGACTTTCTGGCTAAGGAACTGACTGCGTTGTTTGGAAAGGTTTGGGAGCAAGAAAGTGTTCCAACATCTTGGAATGAGTCAATAGTCGTCCCTATCTTTAAAAAGGGTTCACGTTGTTCATGTAACAACTATCGGGGGATAAGTCTACTTCCGATTGCGTCCAAACTATTGGCTTCTGTCATTCTTCGTAGGTTGTTTAAAACCCGAGAACGATTGACTCGCGAGGAGCAGGCTGGTTTTCGTTCTGGTCGAGGATGAATTGATCACATCCTCACCCTCCGCCAAATGTTAGAACACCGTCATACTTATCGCAGGCCAACAATCGTAGTGTTTCTTGATATCAGGGCTGCCTTCGATTCGTTGGACAGGACTGTTCTCTGGGATTGTCTATTGAAGAAGGGTGTGCCTGAGAAGTTCATTAACATCTTAAAGGTCCTGTATACGAACACCCCAGGCAGAGTGAGGGCATACAACCACCTTTCTCCCTTGTTTCATTCGAGCAGTGGGGTTAGGCAGGGTTGCCCAATCTCACCATTCCTCTTCAACTTTGTCATCGACGACACCCTGGAAACAGCTCTGATGGATGTAAGTAATGGCGGTGTGGATATGTTGCCTGGAGAACGACTTCTCGACCTCGAGTATGCGGATGATATTGTCTTACTGTGCGATAATGCCCAAGGCATGCAATCCGCACTTAATCAGTTGGCAATCAGTGTCCGCAGATACGGCATGTGCTTTGCACCCTCCAAGTGCAAAGTACTCCTACAAGACTGGCAGGATTCTCATCCTGTACTCACCCTGGATGGTGAGCAGATTGAAGTAGTTGGGAAGTTCGTGTATCTAGGTAGCTATATAAGTGCTGGTGGTGGCGTGAGTGATGAGATTGATGCACGTATAATGAAAGCCAGAGCGGCTTATGCCAATCTGGGCCATCTTTGGCGCCTTCGTGATGTTAGTCTGGCTGTAAAAGGTCGGATCTACAACGTGTCGGTGAGAGCAGTTTTACTCTATGCTTGTGAAACATGGTCTCTCCGAGTTGAGGATGTAAGACGTCTCTCTGTGTTCGATCATCGTTGTCTCCGAAGGATTGCTGACATTCAGTGGCATCACCATGTTAGTAATGCAGAGGTTCGGCATCGTGTCTTCGGGCGCAAAGACGATAATTCAATTGGTGTCACCATCTTGAAACACCGACTTCGGTGGCTTGGACATGCTTTACGAATGTCATCCCAGAGACTTCCACGCCGTGCATTATTTGCCGACCCTGGGACTGGTTGGAAAAAGCGGAGAGGAGGTCAGTGTATGACATGGTGTCGTGGCATGAAAGAAAGCTGCAAAGGACTAGCTTTTGTTGGTCCTTCACGACTCCCTGGCTGGGGTCCGAGAGATGGTGCAACACAGTGGCTAGAGACGTTATCGGATATGGCTCAGAATAGAAGCCAGTGGCGATCCTGCTGCAACCTTCTTTTACATTCTACATAAAGAGTGGTTCTAACTTTCTTAACTAATTCTTCTGGTTGTACATTTCAGTCCGCATTATCTTTTCATCCCTTCTCTTCCTACTTTCATTATTTTGTGTGGCGCATATGTACCTGGTGCCCTTTTGTACCAATATATATGCGTTTAAATAAATAAATAAATAACTCACTTTACACAAATATGTATCGTCAGTCGGTCACTCGGTGCCTAATTAAAAATAGGTAAAAACAGTAATATTAGTTTTTCGTTATGTTTCCACAGACCCGTAAGTTCTTCGAATTTGGTTACGTTATAAATCCGCTAATAAGCCTGGTACCATTTAATAATTAGCTGATTCCACGTTGTACTTTTTTGGTACATCTATTGATGCCAAACACTGCCATGAACCATCGTTCTACAGGAAGCAAAAGTTCACATCAAGATGGTGAATACACCTACATTCCAGAATCTGGTGAGAGATAAGTATCTGATAAATGCGTCTAGTTCCAAAACTGAGACCAACTTTGCTTTTCTATAATGAACATCTACGACCCTTAACCAAACTGAGTTTAATATCTTAGACACTATTTTAGCCAAACCAACCCATCTGCGATTATCAAAAGAGGATATTAATCCTTTCTAATAAAATGTGCTAATTAGCAACCGAGACCAATTAGATTAGAGGATGGCCAGATCCCCAACTCTAGCCAGTATTTGAGTCAATATAACTGCTAAAATTGAACCACTATCCCGTGTAAAGTTCTTGTATCCTCTCCTGCTTCTCGACCCTAAGTTAAGTGCAGAGGAAGCTGTTTTACATATCATTAAAGTAATATAACCTTAAGGTCAACTATGTCACTAATATATTTAGTTTGATACTAGTCGGAAACCAATTAGCTAACTCATATCAACACACTTAAGTATGCATATCCGAAAACTAAAATTACAAAACATGACGCACAGAAAGGTAATACTAAACAAATGAAATGTATCAGCACGGTGATTTTATATTGCACTTATTTTCATATGTTTATTTAAAACCTACAATATACATACCTCATTTTTGATAAATTTTCACATTTCCTTCTAGAAATTAAATTTAGTCACAAACAAACAAGAAATCCAATCTCATGACAGTTTGTACTAATGGACAAGTTGTATTAGAAGAAAAATACGAACGCTGCAGATTCACTAAATCAGAAATCATAAGTTATGCTAGATGGTTGGGAATCAATCTTAAACGAGAACCAGAATTATATCCCTTAGTATATGAAGGGATCAAAGCTCCGCTTCCGGTTGGTTGGAAACCTTGTATGAATACCAATGGGGATATATACTATTTCAATTTTTTCACAGGTCAATCTACGTGGGACCATCCTTGTGATGTTTATTATAAGAATATGGTATTAGAGTATAGAAAAAATAAAAGCTGCACGAACGTCACTGATAGAAAGCAAAAGTACTTTAAAAGATCACTCCATAAAAAGTCCTTTGGTGCTTGTCATGGAATTAAGCTACTCCACATAGAAACATATAATAAGTCAACCAGCAACCAGACACAGAACAATGGTACTTCGAGGAGTAATATTAATTATATTCACAATTTAAAGCTTTCTAATGAACACCCAGTCTCCCAAAACTTAAGTGGCACAGAAAATGAGCCTTTAGTTAACAAACTTAAGCCTTCTGAAAATAGCGATGGTCAATTTAGGAAAAGCACAGGTGTCCAGTATGAATCACCACGTGAATTGCAAGCAATACCAAGCAGAGAGAATACAGAAAACAGTAAAAATCAGACAGAATTGGCACTGGTTAGTCAAGTTGATGAAAACCTCCTGAATTTTTCATTGTTAAGTAATTCTGAAGACTTCACTAACAGTATAAGATCCAAAACACTAAATGTAGCTAAATCGTATGGATTTTCTGAAACAGCACAAGATGAAATGAACTCAATCAACTGCTATAAAACAAAAATCAATCAGAATATGTTAACAGGTTACTCGGTGTACGAACGATCGGAAGAATCAATAAATAACAAAAATACCGACATCTGTAACAGCGACATTTCAGTCCATAACCATCTTCAAACCAAAACAGGATCAGACTGTATGACAAAATTACTAAAGAAAATGGAGCAAAATCATGAGGAAGTACTAGGAGCAAGTTACAAATTATGTTCAATGCAAAATGAACTAGTTAACTGGTGTAATGAAATCGAAAAACGCCTATATGATATTGATAGCAGATATAAGATCTCTTTTTGCAGGAATAGGATGTTAAGGGGAGATAATGACCTGCGCATATTTTTAGAACCGCGTGAAATTAATCAACAGGATTATGGGGATACTAGTCTATACAATAAAGCTACATGTAATGAATATCTTTCATACAATTCTAATTTGTCGAATAATACAAAAAACAAACGACCACATTCTAGCGATGATTATCTATTGAGGAGTGAAAAACACACTTGTACAGAGACAAAAATGAATGCCATAAGTACAAACTCTTTAGTATCTAAAACAAACCATAATGAAAACTTTGTTCCTATAAGCAGTTCTAGATCACAAAACCTAGTGAGACATTTATCAATAGTCGACATATCTAAACCACAATATACTGTCACTAATTGGAACAGACTGTCTAGTGACTGGAATACAGTAAGAACAAAACTATACCATGGGAAGTTTCTTTATTCACCAAAAAACCTCCCGCAAAGCATGATAAATCAACAACTTGAAGATTATTCAAGATGGTTACAACAAGCTGAAGCGTACATGAGAACTTTACAGTCCGTCTGAATATTATTCAAATCTCAGCGTAATTTCAGTCGGATTGTGTACAACGATGCTAACTTTGCCACACAATTTTAAAAAAGTATTACAGTTAATAAGATCGACATTTTGAATATTAAGTGCTTCGAGAAAATTACAGTTTCATTGACATATTTGGCTAATGTTCAATAAACCCATTGTAAAATATCTAGTTTGTTTTTAAAAATTCCCCCTGAATTTCTTTGACATGTTATTGGACAAATCTATCTCTGTGTAGCCACTGGTCTGTAGTAATGACCAGATATTTAGTTTATACCCAATAAGCGACTAGACTAAGATATTGTAAAACAGTCAATATAACACAATCTGCTGAAATGGAAATAAGGATGCGATATTAGTCCTTATGCGTGTCGACATTTACTAACAAGGCATATGTGCAATCCCAACTGTATTCTCTGTTTCGTTGGAGACTCAAATTAAAATAGCACAAAACATTATGGTCTAAGGTTACCTTCTTTAAAGGCGATATTTCAATTTTACGCTAGTGCAATCTAAAAATAATTAAAAACCATTCTTGACATTAGACAACCATTACAAAGTTCCGTGTGGTTTAGTAAACAGTCACATTTTTTATTTTGGAGGTAGCTTAGAAGCAACTACTTACATTCACAATATCTAGGTTCTTGTTCGGATAACAGGCACAACCAAAACTCATCTACTCTATCTATAAAACGCCAAGCCTTATATGGTAATTAGAAGTATTTGAATTATTATACAAAATAGGAATCTCAGAAATAACGCAATTTAGACCAAGAAGAACTAGGTGATCACAAACGAACGTATTGTATTTGCAATTTGAAATCAGTCACTTATCAAGTACAAAGGAATCATTAGTTCATACAAGCACCATACCTTAGCTTTGAGAGAAAAGTCCAGAATGATTAAACCTGAAACATACTGTATTCACGATAAATTTAAAATATAACCTCTGGATGGTTATAAAAGTGAAAACATTGAGATCAAGGTATTTATTTTAATTTTTAACTTACAGAATGCAAAACTAAAATCCGTACATATCAAGAAGCGACTAAGATCACATTAAAATAACAAATTTTCTATACGAATTCATTGGAAGCAATTAAACCCCAGTATTCGTGATTCAACAGTCAGTGAGCTCAATGAACAACTACAGATATTCATTCAAACACTCTCCTTCTAATTCTATCTCGAAATGCAGGTACCAAACCCGATCTCTGAAGCAATCAAATCCTAGTACGAAAACTTGAAGTCAGTCATTTATTGATACACAACGTAGAACCTGGTATATATTAGAGATCGAAGATACGATTTTAGAATATACATACTTATGAAACAAAAAAGAACTACCAGAAATTTAGGAACTTACGATGTAAGAGAAGACAAAGAGTGAATGTATATGCGCTCTTACGAACAATTCTGAGCCATGTCACTCAAAGACTTTAACGAGTGGTTACGACAAATACACAGACCCCAACCAGATAGTTTGCACCTACCTACATGTCTCAGTCCAACAATCAGTGACTTCATGAACTAATGTCATATATTTGTTTGGCCTCCATCTAGTCATTAGGTTACGTCATTGATTCCTGTTATGTCTTATGGCCTGTCAAATATCACGCGACAAAATCGCTAATCCGGATATCGACTTCTATGACCTAACTTTTGTGCTAAACCAATGGTGAGTCAAATAGAACTAGAGGCCTCGAATCAACTCCCAGTCTCTATTGATCTTCTGTATAGTAGCTTCTCACCCAGCCCAGAACACAAATATAATCCTCCGCTATATGAATCGTATATTTCAGACATACGCGGTTTATTTGCAAGCAGACGAGATCACATCACACTGTAAAATGAAAAATAATAATTATAAAAGGTCAAACCAAAAGTGGCTGAGTATAGCAGACTGTCAACCAATAGATTAGGAATAAATTAGGTAAAGTAAATCATATAACAATATTCAGTGGATCAAATGGAAACTTATGAAAAAAGGAATGTAAATTTATACTATCTAGTTACTTAGCAATTATACTATATATATATATATATATATATATATATATATATATATATATACGACGACAGTCTATAAATAACTCCTGGAAGTTACCACGCATTTTTTCTTCGTTTGGACTTAACAGTTTGGTTTACCGATATTTTCTGGGATAGACTTTCAAGGCACTAAAAAACATTAAATTTCTATTACTAATTTTCCAGTTTTAAAAATAAAAGAAGTTCATCTGAATTTTTTGAGATAACTAGTAATTGATATTCACACTTTAGTGAAAGTAAACCATATTCTTATTAATTCTATATTTTAAAAATAAAAGTCAGGAGTGTGCAGATTAGATTCTGTATTAAAATAAACTATACAAATGTAGGAGGTAGCAATGAACATATCATGTCAATATATCACAGTGTTGCTTGGTTGATTCAACCTTTCCGCTGATGCCAAGTTTAATAAAAGATAACTAGCAATAGACTGAAATTTACCACGCAAAGTCCATACATCATCCAAGCGACCACGTGAAGGTAAATCCAGTTGAGATTGATCACATTTTGACCGATGCCTTATTGCAAGTTGTTTAAGCAAAGAGCGAAAATGTCGGGAAGTAATACTTCTATGTACAACATTAGCGTTATTATGAATATTTACTGTAGCACAATCATTGTTCTCATTCAGAATGGATTTAAAATGTACTGCTAAATATTCACTTGTAACAGTATTCGAACCACCAAGTGTTCGAATAAGTTCAGCACAAAGACGCTGCATTGAATGATTTAATACAGAATCAACTGATTCGGTAATAGATGAACTGTGTAAATGATCATGATGAAGAATTTTACGCGAACGTATAAGACTTAAAAGTAATTCTGAACTGAATCTAACATGTAAATTAGTTGAATTTTCATTATAAGCTTTTTTAGTTGAACAATTAAAATCACTTGACATTTGTAAAAGTTGAATCTAAAAATTAAAATAAATAACTTTACTTAAAAGTCATATATATCGAAATCAATAAAAATGTAAATAATCGAATATTCACTTCATATTTCATAGTTGAACGATCTATGAATTACTGAGAACTTCCGATTGAAATATGCCTCCCTTAATTTGTGTATATGTGGAATTGAACCTCTTGAACTGGACAATACTAACGTATTTTTGTGAATTTACTACAACATATTTATCCAAAAAAGTCACTCTTGGAGTATATTGTTTTATTTTCTAAAAAATCACTCTACAATTATTAAAATTTAGTCTAATTTCAAACCATTACTTTTTTATTTTAAACTTTTCGATACGATCTAGATCTGGTGGCCTAGTTTACGTCATTTATTAGGCATCATTCAAAATAAAACTAGGAAAAATCTTCCATATATATATAAGCTTTCGAACATTATTGTTTTCGATTAAGCAGTGTGGTTTGATGCTTAGTTGAAATAGAATTGGAACATTAACAATACACTGACACTGAACAGCGTACAAGTAAAGTATGGTAAACATTAATTAATTTCTGAAAATGTTTAGACTGCTTAAGAAATCCGTAGACAGTCGATGAATTTATACATCCATGTAAAATTTCACACGTATGAATAGTCATGTCAACTTGAAATGATTTGAAAATTTTCAACTGAATGTTTATTCAACCAAACCAACTGAAAAGCATTTATTTTTTCAGTAAAATTTCGCAACCTATTTTAATAAAACTATAATTAATTACATAATAGTAATTTTATAGAGTTGAGATCATGAGTCAATTGAAGCTAGACCACTATGGAAAACCCGGAAGCACTGGAAGGCCGTTTCGTCCTATTGTGGGACTCCTTAGCAAAATTACTAAAATCTCCACAAAACCCCTTCTGATAAATAATAGTAGATTTTTATTCCATGACTATATAAATCATAATATTTTACTCAACGTATCAGAATTTTCTATTATTATCGAAGCTTTTATTTTGTTCGGCGGAATGAAAATACGAGTTAATAAAATGGATAATTTATCTATTACTATGCCCCAAATTAAAAATAAAAACAAGTTTTAAAGAATTCTACAATAATTATTAGCTACAAGCTATAAAATAATAAATAAACAGAAAAGTCTCAATAACGTAGATTAAAGCGCCAATCTGAATTCTTAGTTTTTAATCATAAGAAACAAGCCTAATTAAATGTATAACTTTAAAAAGTTCATTACTGTAAACTCACATAACCACAACTAGTTGATTCATTTCGATTCCAAAGAAAACGATTTTTAGCTTGACCAAAAGGATAAAGTACTGATCTACGTTGAGTTATTTCCGCAGTTTGAGAAAATGATCTGAAATTACATTGATGCCAACGCTTGACTTCTTCTTCTAAAGCAATAATAGCTTTATTTGCTAATCGATTCGCGGCCAATTGGTTAAATGAAGAGTCGATGTGATTTGGATTAGTCATTTCATCCAATAATTTATCATGATGTACTATTTGAGTTATTTGACGAAATATCGGTGAACTGCTTACGGACATTTTTCGTGTGAATTTTAATGATTTATTGGAAGAAAGTGAATAGTAATCTTGATGATTTGTATATTTAATTTTTGAAGATTTTCTATTTTTTGCCCTTTCTAAATCATATAGTGGGTATAAAAAGAATACCATGAGATAGATAGTAAAGGTTTTTATAGTACAGTAAACAAGTGGGATAGAAGTATTGAGGCAAACCGATCAGCCAAGAATAATACAGTATGGTGCGAATTAGCATTAGTCTAATTTACAACGAGGTAAATCAGTTGATAGATTTGTAAACATATCAATGAAGGTGACTGTAACATAGTCTCTGCCATTCTCCCCTTACTACGCTGGAAGAAATTGTACGATGAAAAACCTAAACTGACACTGGTTTTGTGAGTACTCTTATTGTTCTCTTCCTAATAGTGGCTTTTGAGACAAGTGAAATCAGTAGTTGGATATCCCGGGTCTATTGACTTTTATAGTATTGCAAATATTGTACTTCTCCATACCTTTTTCCAAAGGCTTAACCTTGATACCTGACCTTTATCTCTTTAGTTATTTACCACTCCTTACTTTACACTTTTTTTCTATATTCTTACCTCCAATTTTTATTTGTTTATTTCATGTAAAATTATTACCCAGTTTTAACTTACTTTTTTTTCTTGTATCGATCTACATACCACCTAATTTGTTACAACAAAATAATAACAATTCGTCCCTTCGATAAATTTACATAATCCAGTGAAAAGACGAAATGTGATACATTAGTGCAATATACATTGCAAATAATCTGATTGCATATTTCGTTGTTAAGGCACTCATATATATGAAAAATGGAAGTCAACTTGAAGGACACAGAAAATGTGCTGCTGATTATATTGTTTTTGGTAGCGTTCCAGCAGCTTGAAGCGTTAAAGAACCCTCTCAGAGAATTCGAAAGGCCAAATCTTGGCATTTTACGGCTAGCGATTATCATCTTCGCAAGAATCGAAAACCCTAAATAAAATTTTTATGCTGGAGAAACGGTCAAAGAGCACTAATACATCATACAGTTCCGATATATTCCGTCTTTTTATTTCATTATAAAAAAACAATCAAGTCATATTAGTAGAAAACTAACGGAACGAGTAGGTTATTGTAACTGAAAGTCATGTGAATACTACTTTTTATAGATAGATTTACACAACATAAAGTGGAATAACAAACAAGAAAATTTAGAAAGCTTAAATAAACCATAGACACTGTGTTATATTATTTTGATATTACGTATGCAATTATACGAAAAGCATCTCAATGGTGAAATTTTTACTACTGATACCAACATACAATATTTTCTATAACAATGTTAGTTATGTTATTTGACAGGAAATCATTTACTAATATTTAAGGAGCACAATAATTTTATAGATATCGGTAGAATAATAATCCAATTTTAATTCTGGTGAAACTTTTTTGTGCTAATATTTTCATAAAGAAGGACTAGTTACCTGTCTTAATACTGGGAATAAAGTGATAAATCCAGAAAGTTCATGATATGACTGAAATTTAGTAACCACCGTGTTTAGACAAAGTGCAGTACTTCATTTTACAGATTATTGTTGAAAAACTCAAGGAAACATGAAGTGCTAGTAATCAACATCTCAGAGCATACATTTTATGTCAAACTTTTCAAATTTCTAACCTTGATTCACAGATAAGAACAGAACACCTACCTTTATTTTCTTGAAAAGACTCTTTACATTTTATTTCATTGGATTTGTGAAATTTCTGAATATTTTTCAGAGATTCTTTGGCAACTCGACTTGCTTCGTCACGCGTATCTTGATCTACCATTGATCGCTTCTCCTTAAAGGAAGAAACTGTAGAGTAGTCTTGTTTATTAATGGATAAGTAATTGCTACTTGAACAAGAACTGACTAAGACACTTTGAATAAAGTTATCATCTTCAGTATTACTGCTTGTCGCTTTGACTGGTTCAGCAAGTTGATTTCGAGATATAGAGATATCCATGCCTTCACCAACATCATACCTACATTGTTTTGCCACTAGTTTGATTCTTTTTCCATCCACGCGTGTTCCTTTGATATCAAATTTACGTTTACGACTTAAATTATGTTTGTTTGAAGTTATTTCATTAGACTGCTTAGTGACTGATTCGACTGGATTATCCTTGTTTGAACATTCCTCCGCTATACGACGGCTTATTTCTTTAGCAAGTTGACGAAGTTGTTCTGTACGCTTACTTTTTTTATCAGAATTTAACGGAGTGTTTGTAAAATTGTCATCCACAGAAGCCTCTGTTTCTTTTTCTTTTTTGCCTTCATCCTCCTCCTTCTCATCATCATCTTCAACATCACTACCACTACTAATATCTGTATTCATATGTGATGATTTGCTTTGCAATGGATTATCTTTCTGTTTTTTAGCAAGTATATCAAATCGGTTCTCGGTTAATGAATTAGTCAGTGTATGACCCATACCTTCAGACTTTAAGTACAAAGCTGTTTCTGGGATTTGTATATCTGATTCATCTTTAAAAGTTAGTAATTCTTGAAGATCATTTGTTTTAAAAAATCGCTGCTGACGTGGATTTTTGAGAATTCGATTAGTAAGAAATTGTTTGAATATTTGTCTATTTAATAAAAATTAAATCAAAAAAATTAACAGAAAAAAACCAAAAAAATTACAAATAATTTGTAAATTTCTTACTTAGTTATTCAAAACATAACACAACAAACTATTGATAAAATACCCAAATGGAATTACAGTACGAGTTAAGGATACACAAATCACAGACTGTGATGAACAATTCTCTTAATGTAGTAAAAACGTAGTCATTTTTGTGAAAAACAGTGATACAAAAAATATCGATTACCATGACAATGAATATTTGCCAATTAACACAAAACCTAAGACGTATATAACAGTGTAGACAGAACCTAATGCTCGAAAATCTCAACAATTTCTAGTTCTCACACTATACACAACAGAATAAGAAATGATCAATGACAATTATCAGATAATAAACTGTGAGGAAAAGAAAGTAGAAAGAAGTTCGCTTATATGATCCAGACCAATAATCAGCCATTTCATAAACTAATGTAGTAGACTTTTCAAGATTACTCATTTAAATTATATAATACGTAGCTATTACAATAAATTAAGGGACCGTGTTAGACAAATGAAAACTATGATACGACAAGCAGAAATGGATGGTGGCTAGCAGTAGAATCCAAGACGCATGTTTCATTCGATTCGGGACTCGTTAGATGGATGTACCTGATAGTGGCTATCAGGACTAAGTAGCTAATTGGATAACACGATGGCGTTTGAGGCGAAAGGTACAGGTTTCGAGTCCTGGAGTGAACACCAACTCTGGGATGCAGGTACATCTAGCTGAAGAGTCCCAAATAAGACGAAACAAGCGTCCTAGATTCCACTGCAAGCCACTATCCATCTCTACTTATAATGCTTATACCAACACAAAAAGTGAATTACGATACAAGTTTGTAGTAAACATGTAATTTTCTCACATACTTTTAGAAATCTCTGCCAACAGAAAATTTTACTGGATATTAAGAACACAACAAAGGGTATTCTGTAAAGCATAGTTTTTTTCAATATAATAGGTAGTCGATTTTAACTTTTAATAGTCGTAAAATTGCAAAGCTATCGAAATACTTACATGAATATTAAAGATTTTCTGAAAATGTTTAAAACTAATAACTATTTAGCTCTAAATACGTAGTTTTGTCTACTAACCTAAAAGTAATATACACCTCTGCTATACAAGTGCTGGGAATAGCCATAAGGTCGTAGATGGACATGGTCGACAAGAAAACTTGGACCCAGATTTCATGCTGTTTGGTACTCGTCAGCAAGGTGCTCCCTGGAATATTCAATCTCGTGTCACCCAGCTTCACAGTAACAGATGTTACCACTGAGCTATGTATTTACAATTGATTGATCACTTGTGTGGTGACCAGTGTTACACATGTCAGATCCTTTTTAATGTTTATTCTATCTTGAAGTTGTAATCTGGCCATTAGTCTATGCAACACAATATCTCGTGCACTAAGTGGTTGGAGGTAGTATCGAAGGAACTGGAGCTATAACCACTTGACTATTCAATCCAAGCAGAATTAAAAACGATGATTCAACACTAAACCTACGACGAAAAATTTAAAATATTATTTTATATACTCAATCAAAACAGTGTCATAAGACTTACCTATGATATATTTTTTCTTCAATAGTACCGCTTGTCAATAAACGATAAATAACAACATCTCTTGATTGTCCGATACGCCATGCTCTTTCACGAGCTTGTAGATCAGTAGTAGGATTCCAATCTGGGTCATAGATAAGTACTCGATTAGCTGAAGTTAAATTTACACCTAAACCACCAACACGTGTAGTTAATAAAAATAGAAATATATCTAAATGATCTGATATCCTGTCTGTTTTCTCACTATCCGATGTTGAACGATAATTGAAACGTCGAATAAGTTCATGACGTTGGCTAACAGGAGTTGTTCCATCCATTCTAAGATAAGAAAACTTCATCAACTGTACTAAACGTTCAAGTAATGTAAGCATCTAATAAAAATACAAGGTATAGGCGGGAAAATGTGCTTTACATGACTAATAAGAAAAGATACTGAAAAATGAAACTTATGAACAAAAACAGAAACAAACAAATCATCATTTATATACGAAACAGAAAAACAATAAAACAGACATATTATATTGGGTAAGTGTGAATTGAATCTACATTGTCAGTTTTTCCGCGAAATACACAAAATGTCAGAAAATTATGTAAAGAATTCATTCGGACTTTTGTAAACAAGTATTCTTGGATTTACAAACAACGGCTAACTATAATGAAGAAATTTAGATGATTTTCAAGGTTTAGAATAGGAGAAAAGGTTGAATAAATTTAACTCACAGTTTTTACTATACTTATTGAAAACAGATTCAGCAATACAAAGAGTACAGACCAACTGTTTAATAAAATCGATTGAGATAATAACATCGATTTAAAAAATGTCAGTCTATTTCAATCATGAATTCACTGTTACATTTTCGTAGTAAACCTTCAGATCATATCTACTAATATAGGTTGAAAAAATCGAGAAAGATTCACTTGAAGCGTTAAGATTCCCTGTTAGAAACTAAGAGTCACTTGGTCTGGTTGATTGAATTTTCAAACCAAATAGAGACTGTTGATGTTATTGTTTAATATTAAGGGTGACTGAACAGAGATTTCGTAGGAACTTAAATGAACATATAGTACTCAATAATCATCAATTAAACGCATTACTTATGTTTTTACCAAAAAATTGTGCTGATATTTAGTAAATATTTTCAATTTACTGGTTATCAAATACAAAAACTGACAGATAAACTAAATGTAATGTGATTCAAAGGCGATTATTATTCTATATCTGCCAAGAATTCATTCAAATTCAAGTAAATTGAACAGAAAAATCTAATATACAAAAAAACAAACTATTCTCATATTCATTAGTGATACTTCAGTAAAAACAATATGGATAAGTTTAATCCCAAATGACGTGCTATTAATTTCAAATTTATTGATTATTTTAAGCAGAGATTGATGGTGGTTAGTAATAAAATGCAGGATGCGCGTTTCGTCCTATTTGGGACCCGTCAGCTGGATGATTATTGTTTAATATAGACGAATATCATATTAAGTGTATGCTGTAATCAAGTTTATCTTTAAAAAAATATCAACTTACACGACGACTTTGTGAAAACAGCAGAACTTTATGTCCTTGATCATACCAGTTTTTAAGAAGTGAAGCAACAACTAACATTTTACTGGATCTACGTGGGCAACCAAATCGTGACCATGAATAAGATAAGCATACATTTTCAATACCTTGTTTATCAGATTCAAACTCTTCATTTAGAAAACAACTATCTCTTGGACCACCTGTAGCTAAATCTGGATGATTGCATAAATTTCTTAATAGTATTAAAGAAGGAAAAATCTAAGAATGAAAAAATAAAAAACAGACGTATAATATAGATTAAATATGAGAAAGATTGGTTCAGAGAAAAGTTTTCTTTCTAACAAATTCATTTTCAAAGGCCACATCGACAACTTCACTTATCTTGGAAGTCTGATCAGTCCTAATGGGTTGGTGTCTGACGAAATCTCAGCACGGATTCAAAAGGCTCGGTTGGCTTTTACCAACTTACGTCACCTATGGCGAAGACGAGATATCCGTCTACCAATTAAGGGACGAGTATACTGTGCAGTAGTTCGCTGTCTTCTACTTTACTGTTGTAAAACATGGCCATTAAGAGTAGAAGATACTCGCAAATTACTAGTATTTGACCACAGATGTCTTAGAAATATTGCTCGCATCTGCTGGGATCACCAGGTAAGTAGTAGTGAGGTTAGACACAGGGTACTAGGGAATGATGGTAAATCAGTTGATGAGGTGATGAATCTTCATCAACTGAGATGGTTGGGCCACGTGTTACGTATGCCTGAACACCGACTACCACGACGCGCTATGCTGACTAGTGTTGGGGATGGTTGGAAGAGAGTTAGGGGTGGCCAAACCAAAACGTGGCATCAGAGCTTGAAGTCACTAACTTCTAGTCTGAGCCATGTTAGCAGATGCAGACTACTTGCTTGTGGTCCGCGTGACTATCGTAACCAGTCGTTGGAGACTCTAGGTGACATGGCTCAGAATCGATCACAATGGCGTAGGTGTATACACTCTTTATCTTCCCTTAAACCTTAAGATTAAAGTTGCTCCATATCTGTCTTCCTTCCTGTACTATACCCTTATATACAACCTTTCTTTTATATATTAACACCACTAAATTAACTACTATGAATTCGGTGTTCATCCTGTTGTGCTAACGGGGTATGGCAACTTGGACTGATGCATAAATGTGGTTGGTCCTACGTTGTAGCTGACTGACTGACTGACAATCGCAAATATATACACTTATTTTTCAAAATGATAATAATTACAATAATAGTGATAATGGAATTCTGCTAAACGTGGTAATAGTGAGGTAGAATAAATAAGAGCATAAAAATGTTATTTTAACTAAGGAAACTAATATATATATATATATATATATATATATATATATATCCTTTAAAGATAGCATGCTGTTTTTTGGAGAGCAGCATATAGGTACTGACAACCTGCTTTTGAATAATGCATAAACAGCTACAATACAGTAAATGTCTAAGTTTCTAAACACTTAAAAAATCAGCACCAGAAAAAAACCGAGTCAACAACAAAAAACATACTATACGTAAAAAAAAAGATATAAAACAACACAACGAGATTAATGAATCCATATTTTGTTAATGATTTTGAAAAATGTGATGATTACAGATAGCAACACTAAAGTTAGTAGCTTACATTGCCTTTTCCATTTAGTAAATCTTTACATACTTGAGACTCCAAGTATTCTCGGTAGAGTTTTTGTTGATAATCAGTTAGTCGGCAAAATAAAACCTGAACAGGAAAAAAAAGATTGAGTGAGTGAAAAAAAGGTTGTGGCAAATTTTAAAAGTGATTTAAGTATGTGGTTAACAGTGGATTTCAGGACGTACATATGGTAACAGAGGCTACACAATTAGAATCCTGTATATTTACAACAATACCATACAATTATTTTCATTATAACCTATCATCAGTTAAATAACTTTCGGTAGTTTAGTCGGATCAAAACAACTGTTGATGAAGAATCTTTAAACAAGTATTAATATAAGATAACCAGTTTTTAAATCTTTGGTGATAATTATACAAAAAGCATACATATATCTCTGGATTCTGATAAGTACTAATGTTTATAACCGGAATTATACATCAGGTATGTAGTATGCAGCAATAAAATAAATCAGCAACTTGTTGCAGTTTCATGCACCAGAATGTAAGCTACAACAATTGATTTAGAGCTAATTGTACTGACCGTTTGTTTGAATCTTGTTAAGCGGAACAGATTTGATACTAACTAGTAGGTTACTGGTTGAAATGGGAGTGATTAGGCCTACTAACCAGAACTCGTCTTCAAGTGAATAACTGAACAAAAGTTCAAGACTCGTTTCAAGACGATGAACACATGCCAAAAATAGATTGATCTATTTCAGTCCAGAACATCAATGGGACAGTCTAAAATTAAAATTCACTCCATTGCATAAGCTAGGGGCTATCTTGACTCAATAGCTAAGTGGATAACATGAAGGCGTTTGAAGCTAAAGGTACTGGGTTGGAGTGCTGCAGTGGCCATCAACTCTCAGATGCAGGCATATAAATGTGACTAGTCCTAAATAGAATGAAACGAGCGTCCTGGGTTACATTGCTAGCCATTACTGATCTCTGTTTATTCTAAATTTTTTCTCCATAAAATCTATACATTTGAGAAGTGGAAAGTTCCGTGACGATAATTTTCGTATCATGACTAGATCCCGGGAATGAACAAAATTCAGTTTATTAAATGTGAACTTGTACGTATCGGTGTAACAAATGCAAAAAGTGGGAAAAAAGTGACTAGTCAATACTCAATACGGCAATATTTAAGACTTACTTGTTCTGATTTAGCTGGCAGTTGAATTTGTACATCAGCTTTAAGTCTTCGAATGAGATAGGGTTTTAAAAGATCTCGTAAAGTACATGCACATTGATAAGCTGTTTCAACCTTTACAGATTAAACAAGAAATAACACCAAAAGAAAGTTTTGAAAAGAATATTGTGTACATTGATGAAAAAGTCTAATGAGACGTGCGGTTACCTCAGGCCTATAAAGGAAAACTAAATATATTGTAAAACAGATTATTAAGCATTTATTTTGAATAAAACAAATGAAATTCAGTAACTGCTGAAATTTTATATCAAATAATTCAGTTATGAATATTTATTTATTTATTTATTTAAACACATAAATATTGGTACAAAAAGCACCAAATAAATATGCGCCACACAAATCTTATTTGATTTTTGTGAGGGCCGTGATACTGCTCAGGTGCCCAGACTGAAGCAGGTGGTTTTCTTAGGGGACCACACCCGGAGCCTTTGACCTAAAGATCTGATCCACAAGGCAGTGGAGCATCGTGAGGAGATGAATAACAATAAAGCTAATTAATATAGGATAATTACCTGAAGTGGTGAAGCGGAAGCATAACCTCCTTGAGTAATTGGTATAGAAAATTGTTGCATAAATTCAGGCAAAGGTCCTAATCTTCCAGGACACACAAAATCAAAAAGTGACCATAATTCGCGTAGATTATTTTGAATTGGACTACCGGAAAGAATCAAACGATGAGGAGTGGAAAACTATAAAAATTCATGAGTATTAGTATTAGTTTTTTTTATGGAAGATGTAAGAACAATGTACTTACATGTTTAACAGCTAATGTAGCCTCAGCTTCTGGATTCTTTATTTTATGCCCTTCATCCAGTATAACATAGGACCAATGTCGGGATGTTAGCATATCACGATAAGTCACTAAAGTTGAATACGTAGTTAAAAGAACACTTCCTGGATTATTAGTTATCATTTGTATAAGTTTATTCTAAAATGAAAATATAAACGAGAACATAAATCCAGATTGATAAACATAGCTTTAAACTAGTCATTTGAATATGACAAATCATTCAAACAAAAACAAAATTTCATGCAATCCGTCATGAGTCACAAATTTGTTGTATGAAGATTAGTAATACAATCGGAATGTTGCAAGATTTGAACCTGCAATCAAATGACCAAAAGTTAAGTGTTTTACCCATTAGGCTACTGTTGTACAACTTGATTGTTAAGAAAGCGCAAGAGATATTCACTCGAATTTTTTGTTTATTTTTTTGTGATATTACGTACAATAATCATCGACAGTGCCATGTTAACCGATGTGCTCTGAAAACTATTGTGTTTAGCTATTTTTACCACTTCTGTTTCAGAGAATTCAATGCCACTCAAAATATCTATCCAAATATTTTGAAATCACGTTGAACCGTTCATAATATCTTTGTATTGTTAAAGTGTTGGTTATTCATATTTAAGTATAAACACCCTACAAAGTTTACTTTGCTTTTCCACAACTGTGGTTTTAATAAACATATTTCTGGACAATTCTTCGTTTATTTCACTTTCTCTTTCAATACTTTGTATTATGTGATAATCTCATCTGTTATCGCGTAATATTTCTCGTTCCATTGCTTTTAAAACCATTTTTTAACCAATTAATCATTTTAAACACAACACTCCATCATGATTTAATTATTTTGAATCGACTCCCAGTCACAAATTTAAGCACAACCATAAGGCTACGAAATCGGAATCATAAAAAATAACTTTCCTTCAATATTTACGGTTTGAGTACTTTAAACTTTAAGTTAATAAAAGGGTGCAAAGTAAAATATATAAAAGTGTATAAGGCAGTATATAAATTGATTAGATACTTTTCATTTCGAGGTATTACCACATACAGATTATATTAAGTTACAGTGATTCCACTTACTGGTTTTCCATAACCGGATCCAGTCGAATGCAATATGGCCACACGAATAGGAGGCCACCATGAATGGAATTCTGACATCCATTGATTTAATACTGTAGCTGGACAAACAATTAAAGTCGGACCTAATCCTAAAAATCTTTATATTATGGTAAAAGATGAAAAAGTAACCCGATTAAAATACCCTATAAAAAATATCTAACTTATAATTATTGTACAATAAAGACTAATATATTTATTTTCCAACATTCTTACTTATTAATTTTGGATTATTAAATCACAATCATATAATATGTTCCGCTAACTAACCATATACTTATGTGGATAATGATGTAGAGACAATATATCTTCATTTTCAATGAACACGATGAAACCAATTATTTTTGTCTATCAGACGGTGGCTAATATTAACTGCTTACCACTGTTTCGTTTTTGAACTATCAGAAAACGTTTTGTTTGTGAATTAGATTGACAGTACAAATGAGACGTACTACTCATCTTGCCACCTATAGAAAAGACATTATATGTGAAAATTATATTTGAAATCATCTCAGTGATTGAAATCCAATTAATTCCTAAGTTCCGCCTAACAAACTTATCTGGACTTCTTTAGTGTAATAATCAAAATCTTTGATAATTTCAATTATTACACTAAAGAAGTCCAGATAAGTTTGTTAGGCGGAACTTAGGAATTAATTGGATTTCAATCACTGAGATTATTTCAAATATAATTTTCACATATAATGTCTTTTCTGTAAGTGGTACCCAATTTCTATCAAACTATTCTTTCTAATATTGACAAATATTTGCACACACCATTTCACAAGTTTGTAATTAAGCATGGAGTATAATGATCATGGATTTCATGGTTAGAAAAAGTCCATACTATGCTTGAGTCGTACTGTTAACATGTAAAGTTATTCGTTTGTGTACTGGTTGTTTGAATCTTCTCACTGATTGCAACTGATCAGTCTACTTTTGGCATATGTGCATCCCATACATATTGCCTCGATATTGCCAGTACATCGAAATAAGATGAATCGCGTATCCTGGATTTCACAGCTAGCCACTATACATCTCTGCTTATGTACAGTATTTTTTGCTCAATACACATATTACGTAGTGAACAAGAACACGAGTGCGGACAATCGAATGTAATTAGGCACACAATTACAGAATGTCTCAGTAAAATATAGTAAATAGTTAATTTGCAAACTATCAATCAATTGTCTCAATCTTGACCGTTCCTTCTGCAAATATCAGTCTATCGTCTCCGATTATTATTGTTTATTCATTTTCATACCAATTGCGTTTCGTTTCGTTCTTTCCTTATCGATCTTCCACTGAAATACATTCAATACCCGATAATCACCATATACTACTTATGTGGATGTAAGTAACACACACCACACAATCATCGAATAGATTAGTGAAAAAAGAAGGAAAGAATACACCGAAAATCGATTACTAGGAATTCACTTACTCTTGCTGACATTCAGAAGTTAGATTACGAGTAGATAGATATAAACGATACGATCTATCTTCTATGTTCGAATAATGCAATCCAGCTAATAAGGCAATAATCTTGAAAATAATGAAAATTGGTCAAAATTAATCTAGTCAAAGTTTACCCTTAATAAAATATCAACTTCGTTATAAATTAAGTAGGTATCACTCATACTGCTCTACTAATATTACTATTTTGCAATTGAATTACATATTAACCCATGATGAATTTTATGTTAAAGTTAAAAAACAGATTACATAATAATGCATACCTTTAAACAGACAAAATGGATAGTATTCAATAAAATATTGTTAGTAATTATTAATGAACGCATTTAATATTTGAACATGGAATTGGATTCTGTCCATTGATTAAGAATGAATGATATGTCCATCTTTTTCCGAGATTGTTTCGCTAATAGTTGGGTTCATAATACCGGTTTCTTTAATAAGTCTGAATAGTTGTGTGCTGTTACATATTGCCGCTGCCTTCTCCATCTCTCTTGCTTTCGCTAACCACCACTGTTCGCGATCATTGCGTAGGCTTCTTATCAGCCTGCGCTTAAGCTGACTCCGCTCTTCGTTATGTTTAGAGCCAGATGGGATGAGTTTTCGAGCATCTATCAGTGCGGTAGATGCTGCAGAGATCCATTGTTTCCCCCTAACGTTATGGTTTACCTTACTAGCGGATATCACTGCTGTTTCCACAGCTATTCGGATGCCATTTCACACTACTTCGGGGTGAGCACAACTTACATGGCTGCCTAACTGTTTTTCCAGTTGTTTCTGAAATATATTCTTAGCTTGCCTGTCATTAAGTAGAACCCTAAGAGGTTTCCTTGTAGCGTCTTTCCTACGACCAGTAAGATGCAGACAGACACGTGCTCGCACTAGAGCAAGATCAGAATCTAAGCATGTGCTCCAGAATGAGCGACAGTCTTCTATCGAGCCCCTCCATCGGTGGCTGATAGCGATGTGATCGAATTGAGCCCAACGTTGGGACGAATTCGGGGGTCGCCATGTCAAAAGATGTTTTTCCTTATGCTTAAAGTTAGTATTTGCAAGAAATGGGCGGTTATCTGAGCATAGATGCAACAGACGGTCGTCATTATCTGTTCTTTGAGCCACGACACCATAAGGATCCACCCAGGTGTCTTTCCCTTTCACTTAGTTTACCTAATTGAGCATTAAAGCAACCAGCCACTATTACTACATCAGAACACCTAGCTATTCGGAGGTCTGTAAAATTCATCTTTTATATCATCTGAGCTGCAGTCAGTGGGAGAGTAGGCAGAGATGACGAAGAAGCAACGACGAGTTGCCCTATCTTTTCGAGTCCTTACTGATCCGTTTAGTCGGACATCGCATAGACGACTGTCTACTGGGATCCAGTCTAAAAGAGCTAGTTCTGTCCTACGACTTAATGCTATACCTACTCCAGCGAGGCCACGGGAAGCAGCATTAGGGCTTCCAGATACACGAAGCGTGTATCGAGATGAATCTTTATTTTGATTAGGTGCGGTCAAATGAATGACACTATTCGGATCTTGTATGCGCGTTTCGGAGACGCAGCACACATCGATGGTGTAAGATTCTAGAGTCCTAGCTGAGGAAGCCTGTTGTCCTATTTGGCACAATGTTCGGACATTAAAAGTTCCTATATGTAGTTTAGATCGTGGTTTCAGGAGACCAGGAATAACGTTCCATGTACTCGAATCGTTTGCCCTAGCGGTGCGAGGCGGTAAAAGGACATGAGAAGGGTTAGTCGAGGAGATAAGAGAGTTATTAGGAGGTGTAGAGGGGATTTGAATGTGACCAACTTGGTCTCGTGTGCAGTTACGGGTATGAGGGCTAATATCACTTTCCGGTTGCCCACACCGTGGAAGGGTTCTTCTAGAAGTACCTGAAAAGGAAATTGGGTTAGAAGTGGTCTTGATGACCTGAAAGCGTGACCGAAGTGCCCAAGGGACAACTGCTTGAGGCTGGTCACGCACGGCCTTTTTGTGCGGGATTTTTTGACGTGTTAGCTCCGTTCTTCAAAGTTCCTTACCGCCGGAGACGGAAATCCGTGTTATAAGACGAAATGTGCATTTTTAGGGTCGACCTTTTCTAACCCCACCCCTCCTTGTGGGAAGGCAGCACTATTGTGATGCTAGTTGTTTGAAGGAAACACCTTACTGCTGTCACACCTCTGTACAGTCAGCAGTACGACTTCGCCTTCGGACCTTGGGTTTGCTGCTTTTAGTCTTACCGCTCTTCAACCGACCTGTCTGGCATGGTAGGACCTTGAGGAACGATCGTTCCAGCCAGTATAGCTCGATTGGTTCATAACGATAGGCGAGCCCGACCACCACGTCAAGGTAGCAGCAACTACTACTTCTACCACTATGGGATCGACAACTGCATCTCTGTGCTAATGTAGTATGGCAACTCGAACTGATGTACGTACGTACGAAGTTCTACTTTGTGACTGACTGACTGTCCAGTGATTAATATATACCTAAGGATTTGTGTTCTAGTAAAAACAAATTCTCAATAAATGAAACCATAGTGTACATTTTTATGTTTTAAATTCTTAATGTACGTAATCGAATATTAAATGTTGGGTAGCAGATTCAAATCTACTGAATTAAATTCAGCGACATTAATATAATGGCATCTAACTTATATATAATAAATTTCGGTTATTATAAAATGAACCTGTACGTAAATAATACTTATAAAAACTGGAACTACCAAGAGATAAATAGACAAAACCACTAAAGCAGACAATGAGAAATAATCTGTACAATAAATTCAAAAGCTAACCTGTATGGTTTTTCCCAGACCCATTTCATCTCCGATAATACCGCCACATCCTTTTTGATGAAGATCCCATAACCATTTGACACCTTTTCGTTGATAATCAAACAATCGAGACCAAATAGAACTCGGAACACAAAACCCACCATCTAGTTTCCCATCAGAAGGATTACTAGGATGTACCTAAAATGAATTCATCTTTTTCTCAAGAAATTCGAGAACAATAGTAAGACGTACATTATAGTAAGTCTCATTAAGGTTATGCATTACTTAAAATGACGTCTAGCTAAACGAAAAAAACACAGAAATGTTAGTATTTGTGGAAATAAACAACAAAAACGTTCAGTTCCAGACATATAGTTTTTTTTACTTGACTTCTAACCACACTGTTTGCGTGGGAGACCTGGTTCCTTAAATCAAAGTATATGGGGCGATCTATGGCCCCGCGACCTAATAGTTAAAAGATCAATGTTGTAATCCATTATCTAACTCTTCACATACGTTACCAATGGCTCCAAGTATGCATCATCATTTGAAGGGAGGAATACACTCACATAAATAAGAACAGACGAAAGTACTACAAGTTCAAACAAATCTAATTAAATTGAAATAAGCTTTACTAAACCGCATAGAAATATCTGAAAGCTAAAAAGTTAATAACTATAACAGCTCCCAAACTGACTGTCATAACAAATTCATAATTCAAATACGAAATCGAAATGAATATAGACATGAAAATGTGTGGGACCACGTAAACTACTAAAATAGTAATGACAACAACTTGCTAACGTACATAAACAGGGAATGGATACTTATTACATAAAATCACACAAACAAAAACATTTTAACACTGTCTCACAAAACCAATTACTCATAATCACCACGACATTAATAATAATAATAATCTGGAAATGCAGACAGAACTATCACCGAACAATGCTCCTCACCTTTAAAAGAATACAAACCATGGTCACAGGAACACAAGTTACTATTTCAGGATCTACAAAACGCTTCTAATCACAACTTTCACTTCAGATTATCAGTAAAATATAACTACTCGATATTCTTGAATTAGAGTAATCCAATTTCAAATATGGGCAATAATCACTAGTAAACATTACGTGGGGGGAAATTCTTCCATTGTACAGTAATTTCTTGAAGAACAAAAAAACTTTGAACATTCCACCATCCACTTAGTAATTAGTTACATAGCTGGTTGATGGTCTAGTAGCATAATAAATAAATCATGAGGTAAAATGTACTCATTAAAAAGGTATACAAAAATCACTAACCTCATGTTCTCTAGCTAATTGCTCCTCTAATAATTCAGTACGTCTTTGACGTCTCAATCGTTCTTGAAACGCATGTATATCAGCATCATCATTATGTTTATATTTAGACAGCTTTTTCAGTTCTACAGCTTTGTTTTCACAACGTTTTACTCTATATAACTTTGTACTGAGATGTTTTACAGGAGAATCAAAATCATCTGCAGACAGTGGTTTCACGATATTCACACTTAACAAATCTTCATCTGGTTCTAGTATTAAATCAAAAAAATAAAACGAGTAACTCTAAATGATGATTATCAGCGCACAATAACGACACAACAATAACAACAAAATAATCCGGTTTCGAAAACTAATCTTGCGATTTGGTAGTAGAGAAATGTATCACTATAAACAAAAAATTCTCATCTACAAGTACATTTAAATATCAAACCAAAAAGAAATATGTATTACCAAAGTGTGGTTGCTCACTTGACTCCTACTGATAATTATAGAGAACGTAAATTTAAGAGACTATTCTAGGCAGAAAGAATACAACTGATTTGGACACTTCAACGTAAAGATAAGTTGTTTTTCCTTCGTTGAAAAGAACCACATGTAATGTGGACAAATTATCATAACTATATATTCAAAATAATCAAAACGAACAGGCTTTGACCACATGTCTTGGTATACATTCGTATTTTTGTATTGTGGGATACGGTTTCTCGAAAAGCGTTCGATTGTTTCCCAACGGCATAAACTTGTATAAAATACTCACTTGAAGCGTTGTCATTTGAAATAAAGTTTTCCTTCTCCAAAGAAGACAGTTTAGTCAACAGAGCTGACTTCCTAGATATTAGAGTGTCAATAAGCTTCATCTACAAAAAACAATAAACACTCTATAGGGAATGAATCTTGCCTTTGTTTCTATTTCCAATTCCAATGAACGTATTTTCCTATTTCCTAAACTGCTATTAGACACTTCGGTAGACACCTGACCGAGTAAGGTGTCAAGTGATAGCTCCATTTTTTCTAGTTCACGTTGAGCAGACCTGTGAGATCAGTGATAAACAATATAAACATACATTATATCATCGTCAAGAGCAGAAAGTCTTTCCCTCGTCGCACTGGCCTGAAGACTATTAATTCTCTTGAAAGTATTTTTAGCTTGCTCAATAACACCTTCATAGAAAAATAAAACAAGAATATGAACATACTTGTTTCAAATTCTAAATGATCATATGCGACAATACGTTGAATCGAATTCATATCTTGATTTTCAGCTTTTTTTATTATATCCTTGTTGATTGAGAATTTCATAGGATTATCCATACATTTTTTTGATTTACTAGTTGATGAGCTGGGGTACGGATCTAAAGTACCCATGATCAAGGATCTAGTAAAATATAAAGTAGATGTAAATTAAAACCAAACATCGATGGTATTACAAAATGAACAAAACCACTAATACCTGCAACTAGTCAAGGTTAACTGAGAAAGCACTATACATTCTGATCTTTTAAGATATAAGATGCTAGATTTAACTATTTATCTAATTGATAAATGATAACGAAGGCGATGAGAGGCATATGTTGGATGCCTTTTGATGATACATTGTAAACATCTAAACCGAAATGGACTTAGGAAATCCGAACACGTGGTCTATTTATTCTCTATGTAACTATACTACTATCTTAGTAGCAGATAATGGTGTCAAAAAAAAACATTTCTTACACTTAACAAAAAAAACAATGTCTTCACGTCAAAAATTTATGCGTCTATCTACGGAGAAACACACTAGGTGAGATAGAGTCGTCTAGTGAAAATCAGCACAGATCCTAACGCAAACATGCGTCTATCCAACTTGCCATCGCACATTAGCACAACAGGATAAGACTGAAAAGGGGAGTAATAAAAGAGTTGAAGCAATGTATCAGTGTAGGTAATGAGAAAAACTGGACATTGAGGATTTGGCTCAAACAGGTAGGATGAGAAAGGGTGTGAAAGGATACTGGAACTTGAGATGTACGATAAGATAAACGGCGAATGAATACGTCTGACTGTGACCGATTTCAAATTATGGCACCCAAACTGTTCAACC
This sequence comes from Schistosoma rodhaini, assembly GCA_944470415.2. Taxonomy (NCBI): domain Eukaryota; kingdom Metazoa; phylum Platyhelminthes; class Trematoda; order Strigeidida; family Schistosomatidae; genus Schistosoma; species Schistosoma rodhaini. The sequence goes on from OX104044.1 coordinate 52,604,582, forward strand.
ATTGGTTGCGGTTATCAAACGGATCCCAAACAGAAAGGTTGCATCTAGCAACAAGGTTCAGATCGACAGCCATTGAACTTATGGGCTGACAGCACAACTTGGTATGACACCATCTATCTTTTGTCTAACCTTTAAACTCATGTCAAAACTTTATTAGATATCAATTAACTATGACAGGTGAGTCTCTACGATATTTTAAAAAACCTTACTACAGGGACTAATTAGACTGAATGAGTAAACGTGTCGATGCATTCAACTACCTCTCTCCCTATGGTCAATATACGAGATAGAGCAGTCCAGTTTTTGAAAAGCTTTTTCACTTAAAAGGAGAAAAGCCAATTCTTAACATGTGTGCACCGTTTCTCAAAGTGGTCAGAAAACATTGCACAACCAATGTCTTAACCAAACAGGACCATAATCACCAGTGTGTTCTGAATCAAGAACTGTAAATCCTGGTGAAAGATAAATTTATGAAAAGTTATACGAAGAAATAGTAATTTCTAAAACTTCAAACACAGAAAATTTGATACATTTTCATTAGCTATATAGCTGATGTCAAGACAGACATGTTATAAAAGACATTATCTTATATTGGTTTTAGTAATTATATTAGCAATTAACATAGGCAGAGACTGTTTTGAGAGTTTCAACACTCTTGTTACGTCCAGAAGCCAAGTTTTTTCAAAGCCTCTGGATAGTAATGACAGAGTGATGGAATAATTGATTAATCTATTTACTTTGCACTGAGCTGCTCATGACTTGAGCCCCCAACAACCGGTGGACAGAAAAGAGAAACTGAATCCGACCAACACGAAAATAATGGTTCCTGTCAAAATTTCGGTAAGCTTTGCAGACTACATTATGGGTCAATTTTGGGAAATAGTGCCTGATCTCCCGGCCAGTGTTTGAATTGTATTGAGAATACGTAAGAGTGCATGTAAGAGTGTAAAGGTGTCATAATTTCGGACTTTTTTTACTCTATCTAGTTAGAATCTGTTGGGCTTTGTAGCAATAAGCTTAGTAGTATATAGCTATCAAACTTACCGCCGTCATGTGATGCCCCGGCTTGTTCTGTCAAGTATACAGTTGGTCATCATGGGATAGAACGTTATGGTAGGTATGTAGTTAGATAACGATAACTTGCAGATAAAATGACTCCTCGCAGCGGTGAACATGTTTTACGAATTGACGACAGTTTTCATAAACAGAACCAAGTTATTCACCATGAAAGTGTTTCACATTTTCAAATATCTAACAATAATATGGCTTTAGCCTTCCTCTTAGATGCGATGCATTTAGTGTACTTAGATATAGTAAGAAAATTGATTAACTTTAGTGTATATTTGTCACATCAACGATTTAAAATAATGACTGTGGGCATTATAGTATCCACTAACAAGTCTATAACTCGTTTTGCCATAATTACTCCTCCAGACTTCAAGCGGAAATGTCGCACACAAGACGATGTCTCTCCCTAGAGTAACGAGAATATTTTTTTCTCCATTTAGGACCCATCATTCTTTATAACATTTTACTGGACCATATTTCCCTGGATTACAAACTTTTAGCTTCCTCCATATACCTATTATCTCGTCCTAATTTCCTTTAGAAATCAGTAGTGTGAAAACGGACTTAAATAATTTCCTTATAGAAGATTAGCGGTATTGTGGCGATGTACACCTCGTTTATGATATACATGTATACATACGAGGTTTGAATCTTTCAGGCCAGATAATGCAGGGAATGTTCAAGGTAAACCAGGACTTATAACAGATGTTGAAGAAAGTGCATCAGCTACATTCAGGACTTGAACTGACCCTCTAGACTTTTAGAACCGGTGAGACTAAAGAACATGGACGAGCCAATCAGAAGCTTTCGTGGGTTTTCAAGGTCACGGCGCTAAGTTCGGTACCTGATGCTTACGTACGGTCGGTTTACAACGGATTTTAGAGAAAACATGATAATTAAGCGTCTACAAGATAAGTTATCATAAGATTTTGGCGCAAAACTCAATTATACATTTGGTAATGTTAATAAATTTCTGCTTCAAAATTTGAATCCACTATCCTCACCTACACTTATCCGTCGTCAAGCTATAGTTCGTGGCGAGAATATAATCTATGGAAGAACCGACTACTTTTAGGATAACAGGTCTCGGATTTTGGCACGAAATTCATTCGTCCATTTGGCGAAATAGCGTCTTAATATTTGAGCTGATGTCAGTTCATAATGATAACCCTAAATCTAATTCCTAACCCCGACCATAAACTGTAAATTATAATTATAATAACCGATACATATTTATATCCTTCATTTAGTCCTGGTCGTTAGGTGGACACCCTCAAGGTCAGTCTGGCGTCGCTCAAAGGTCGTTCATAAATTATAGTTTCACCACTATTTTGACAGAGAAACCATAACCCAAGGACAAATATAGGGTATCAATCTGATTCCTTTCACATAGAATCGACCTGACGACTTATCACTATACCTTACCTTGATTTGTGTAACGACCCTATTGGAAAGCCCGCCAGTATATCAGTCTCAGTAATAAGGATAGAAGGTATATCGACCTATATTAATCCTTGCAGTTTGTAACACTGTGGAGTTCCAATCTCTTTTGAATATATCAACAGAAGGTGCTGATATTACGTTTCCAGGTGGAGAATTCAAGTAATTCACTACTTTGTGTGAGAAACGAAACTCTAGACTTAGACGATTTGATCTCGGTTTTTGAACTTTCTTAGAATGTCATCTGAAATGTTCAGTCCTAGACGGAAAAGAAGGATAGGAAATATTAGTACCAAGATCATCGTTCAGTATACGATAAGCCAGTATTACATCGCCCCGTAATCTGTGATAAGTTAACGGAAATAAGTTGATGTGTCTCAGTCTGTCTTCATAAGATAAGCCAGAGAGACATTTTACCACTCTAGTACCTCGTCGTTGGGCTTCATTACAGTTATCTTGAAGCCACTATAAAAGTAGTTTAAAGATCCTACCGTGGCCATCTCCGTCCAGCTAATATCAGGTTCATTATAGCCTTCTAATATCAAGCATCTGTTGTTTGCACTCCATAGTTGAATGCGTTCCAAAATGAGGTCAAGAGCTAAGAAGATTGGACTGTGATAGATGACAGCAAGTATAAATGTACAAAATCCAATAGTGAGGTCACGAAGCATGACTTCACAAGTTCCACTGTCATGGGATTCACAAGCAATGGAGCGGATATTTACTGACTATGAACAAAAGGACGCCACCTCCTTTCCTAGATCTATGTCTAGCACTTCATAGGCAGTGGTATCCGGATAATTCTACAGTAATATCAAAATCATGAACTAACCAAATTTGCTTGACAGCTACAACGAGTAGTCTTAATTTGTCCACTGGTAATCCTAGTTCATAGAATTTATTTCTAATTGACAACGTCCTATCCACACAGGCCTTGATAGTATTCACTTCCAAGATCTGACCATTCGAAAACCCAGTAAAAAGAGATTATCCTCACCGTTTGCCGACGGGTTTCTAGTTCAGCTAGTCCCATCTTACTTGTTATTCTATCTTCAAGAGACATATCACGACAAGTGCTACTAAGCGGATTATCACGTTGCTTTTCCAACCCTAAGATTACCTTAAAGAGTCTATTTGGTTAGGGCTCAACACTGTCGTCTGTCCTCTTACCTATTCTGACCAATTTTTCGACCTGAACTTCTCTAGAGTTATCTGGTAAGATGTTACGGATATATTCTCCGAGCTTCTCCAAATCATATGCGTGTCTGATTTTGTGATCAGAATCGTTTAATTCAATAAAACGACTTGGAATATTATTCGATGAAATCAAATTCTTCTCAGGGTGGAGTTCTGTCTTACTATCAAATTTAGGTAGTGTATTTTGTGACTCGGAACGGAATTTCACAAATGACTTGCCAACCAAGTGGATGCCGCTCATAGCTTTTCTTCTTTCACTTCCTTGTCCCCGTGATGGCGTTCATTCTTTCGACGGCATACAATTGAATTCTAAAGCTACAATAATGTGAAAAAGTAGACATTTTGATCAACAAACCTGGAAACGGACGGAAACTATTATTCCTCGTTTACCATGGGAAATTTACTTTACCACAAATAACGTTGACATTGCACTCTCTGATCTATACTAAAACTAGATATACTGCCTCGACTGCATTGCTCCAATTATTAGCCATGTGGCTTATAACGCCAATAGGGGCTAGAATACTTTTAAAACTTTCAAAAGAAAGTTGGGGAAATTAAAACACAGCTACCACGAGCATAATGACTTGAATGCACTTCAGAGTATACTCAACTTAGTTGACAGGAGTGCTTCATCTAAACGCATGTATTTTATGAATATGGAAAATAAAGCCCTAGGTAATAAGAACCCAGAATTATCAATACTTCGGCTTTTTCAATCGCGTGTGAATTCAAATTCTCTTGGCACGACCAAATTCTTCATAGTTAACGGAAGAATTATTGATGGCCCCGATATTAATTGAGAACAATTCAGCCAGTATTTCTCTCAGTGCTATAACACTAGAACTGAAAGCTCTATCAACACATTTCCAATGCTGAACTGTAGACGCCTGTCGAAAATTGATTTCGTACGCTCCAAAATCGAGCTGGCCATTACTGTCCTAAAGAAGTCCTGTTATTCTTATTCACAAACACCTTATGAGTACATAAGTGTTGTGAAGAAACCATTTGGGGTTTCTTCAAAAATGCAATAATACACAATTTTCAATAATGTTAGCATTACATTTGCCATGTTTGAGAAAGGAAGGAAAAATAAAATATTAATAATAGAATAGTAATAATAATAGTAATAATAAATCAGGTTCTGCGTATTTGGCAAGAATTTTGAATTGATTTTGAAGGAGGAAAGGATGAAACTAAGGAAATAGAAATAAGGGAGTCGCGGAATACATAAATATCTTAACGCAGAACAAGAATAAACAACATTGCATCTCAAGCATCCAAAGCTAGAAAGCTAATCGGATTCATAATGATTAACTTCAATAATATCGAATCGAGATAATTACTATACAGAAAATATGTCTTACCCATTCTTGAATATGCTATTTTAGTTTACAGTAATTGCAGGCCTAATGACCTGATTAACTTTGAAGGTGTTCAGAGAAGGTTCACCAAAGCTGTTTTGGGGTATTCTGACAACAAAGACTATCACCAAAGATGTCAACAACTCAAACTAGAACCTCTCTGTATCAGGCGTATCAAATTAAACCTTATCTTCCTCTATCGGCTTCTTAACGGTGTTTCCTTCTCTTCGGTATCTACCCCTTCATACTCCATGATAACATCCCACAATCTACGCAATAAGGAAAATAATCTAGCGATTCCAAAAACCCACACAAATTTACGCCATAATTTTTTGGTTATTCGCTACTCAACCATGTGGAACAGACTGTCAGTGAACCTCCAATGCAGTGAAACTACAACCCGGTTCAGAAGTCTTCTTGATGATTTTCTTTCCGAAAGTGGATTGTGTCACCTATTGAATATCAACGTGCTTATTAATGATTTATACAAAAAAGGTCCGTCATCTATCTAATTGACTGAAAAGCAAAGTGAGACCTTAGAAACTTTTCATGCCTACTTTATTTTATATTTATCCTAATATATGAAGTCTGCTAATGTTCGTATTTATAATTGTTGCTGTTATTAATATCACTATTGGTCTCTCGACACATTAGATATTCTTTTCATCTCTCCTTGTCCTTCCAAACACATTTTATTCCTAAACATCCAAATTCTACAACTAAAAACAAAAAGACATATGTTACAGTCAAACAGAATAAATTGTCAGATTCTTTTTTATCTTCACACATAGAAACGTGTATTTCAGTACCATTTGTAATTAATTGTAACTATGATGGCATCATTCTAAATTGTTATTGCACTAAGGTTTATACTAATAGCCGGTTTCACTCTGTCTACTGTTACATAAATCTACATGTACTTATCCGAGTGCACTAAATGTTTATTATTATTGTTACTATTAATGTTATTATTATTTTTTCTGATTTTCTTTATTTATCTATTTTATTTTATTTTCTAAATTATTGGTTTATCTCAAAAGTCTATATCCATTACACTATTATTATCATGGTTGGACCCTTTCACTAGATGTTCATTTCTATTATCTATCTCTCCTTTTTTCCTTCTAAATAAATATTATTCTTAAGATTACGGAATTTTGGTTAAGAACAATAACTTGTGTAACGCTTAAATCAAATAAGACTCGTTTTATCTTCATTACGCTAATACGACTCATACATATTGATTATCCTTTGCACTTAATTGAGACTTTCATTGCATCACTCCAAAATATGACTGCACAAACACTTATTTTGACACCATATCTTACCGCAATAATAAGTTATTTATTTATGAATTTATTTCGTATTATTTTATTTTTATTACTCATTTTGCGATACATACATAGTTGTTTATTCTTGTTCTGTGTTAAGATATTTACGTATTCCGCGTCTTCTTTATTTCTATTTCCTTAGTTTCATCCTTTCCTTCTTTAAGATCAACTCAAAATTCTTGCCAATTACACAGAGACTGATTTATCATTACTATTATTATTACTATTCTATTATTAATATTTTATTTTTCCTTCCTTTCTCAAACATGGCAAATGTAATGCTAACATTATTGAAAATTGTGTATTATTGCATTTTTGAAGAAACCCCAAATGGTTTCTTCACAACACTTATGTACTCATGTGTTTATGAATAATAATAATACACTGAAACACCCTTCACTATCGATGCTCGTGCTAACAGCGCGACCGCAATCTTTCTTCTAATAGGCCAAAGATAATAGGCTCATATCCCCGTGGATCAGTAATGTTTCGTTCGTACGGCAAAACGCACGAATCCAATGCGGTTTCCGTTTTGATCATCTTTTGTATGCGGTGGGACTTAAACGGGTACACATCTAAAGGAACTACTTTCCACACTCATAACATTGCATTCCTTCCTACACCGGGAATAAACAATTTAGCTTTCTATATTTATAAGTTTTGCCAACCATTGAATTCAGATTAGGAAGGTTTGGAACACAATATGGTTCTAATATTAATACAAGGGTCAGAGTCGGTGAGAAAGAATATACCACAGAACAAAGTTTCGCAAAATTGCAAACCTTTACTGAAATACTGCAATTTAGAGTCGACTAAGAATGCTTTTTGATGCAAAAAGTATACAAAAGCAGAGGTAACCACAACATGTACTAAATCGTTGTTTTTTTAGACGCGTGCAAAAGATTTCACGTCCTACATTCAGTTTCAGCCTTCAACAGCAAGGATATTATGCCAATCAACGTACATCAATCCTCTCAATTTTTAAACTGTGAAGATTCAATCTTATTTTGAAAGTACTACGAAAGATGCTGATAATAGGTGTTGTGGTAGAGAATTCCATTAATTCACTATTAGGTTCAAGAGACGAAACTCTATATTTTAACAATTCGATCTCGGTTTTTGAATTTACTTCGAATGTCGTCTTAGAAGATCAGTCTTAGATGGAAGGAAAAGATAAGACATAATAATACCATGATCACCGCTTAATATACGTTAAGCTTGTATTACATTACTCGGTAATATGTGGTACGATAATGAAAATATGTTGAAGCGTACTTCAAGAAAACATAGGACAGCAGTGAAAATGTAAGCAAATGAAGGCCACAATATGAAATAAATATCACTGTCTCAACTGTAATCAGTAGATCAACAGTGTATAAATGGAGTTGCAAACAAGAATAAATTACATAAATGCTTATGTGGAAGGATTTTCATGCACGATCACACATGTGACATCGAACCGCCTTCCTTTATGAATCTGAGGTTTGTATAAGACTTTCATCATCATGTTAACGGGATAGAGTTGTTTGGCAGATAATACCCATCATCTTTTGTACAGAAATGTGTTCTTTGACTTTTCATTATACCGTGTGGTGTAGGTGAACAAAGGCCTGCAAGATAAGGACGCTTCACTACATAAATAACAACTACATTCCACAGTTTTCACTTAAAGGCTAGCTTTAGCTTATCGTTAACTGTTTTTATACATTTTTGATCGTTTTTGTTCACTGTGCTTTTTTTTAACGGTTCTAAATTTACTGCTTATATTTTTAAGACAGTCTAAATCACTAGCCATGAAAAATTCATGCAAGAGACCTGGTTGCCGTTTTGCCGTTACATCTGGCATGCAATGTGACAACTGTAAAGGTTGGTTTCATGAGGCATGTACAGATCTAACAGCAGCAGCCTATAACAGACTCAGCAAGTCTGATCGTAGGTGGGTATGTGTTACCTGCAACACCGATACGGTAGTTATGTTGGGTACTATCATTACTTTACTGACAGGTCTGAGAGATAAGTTGTCTAAGAATTCGGTAAATGATAGCATCATGACGGGTAACAAAGCTGGAACGCATAGGGCAAATAAGAAAAAGGATACTGACAGGTCGGTTATCGACGGCGCTGTTAACAACACGACTGATGATGTGCTGAAACTCAGCACCATCTTAACATCGACTGTCATCGACTCCCTCAGTAAACTTGGGTCCCCCAGGGAACGGTCCTTGAATGAGACAGTGGTTCCAAAAAATCCTGTAGGTGGATGGACTCACGTTAACAGGAGTAATAAAGCCCAAGCGTCTCCTCCGAAACTGAACGTCCCAAGTATCGTGCGGAAATCAATTGATGCTTTGGCTGCACAGTCTACACCCAAGACTGTCCGCCCGGTCATCACAGCCCAGGAATCGAAAACGCGCCTCGACATCCAAACAACAAGATACCAAACCTAGACGCCCTGGAAAACCTGAGAAATCAATTGCGGTTCGTGACGACTCTGTCATAATCATGAACCTTATTGACAACCCCGACCTTCCTCTCAGTTTGCAGGACAAAAACGATAGGATGCTCCTGAGAGAATTAATCAAGAGGCTTGAACTCCCTAGAATAGAGCCTTTGACCGTCACACGGCTCACTCGTGGGAAGGACTCTAACCACCTAAACCACCCGAGGCTGCTTCGTGTTACACTTAAGAATGCCTCCGGCGTAGAGGACGTCCTGCTAGCCAGTCACTTACTGAAGTCCGATGGGAACGTAAGAATACTGCCCGACATACCGTATTCTGAACGAAATCTCATCCGGAACATCCCTAAGGAATATCACGAGGCGTTTTTCCGTGGACGAAATATCATTGTGCAAGGTGTGCCGGAAAATGTGGAACCAGCTCCAGCAAACTCTGATATTCGGGAATGGAAATTCATCAAGCATTCCTTAAAACTCAAGAACATATTGACCCAACAGGTAATGAGACTGGCCAAGAGAGACGGAGACTCTAGGCCCCGGCTGCTGAAGATAACCTTCCCCTCCTCCCACATGGCGGCTGCAACTCTGGAAGCATTTCGTGCCAATAGACGTCGGTTGTCAACTGGCATCCATATGCATCCGGTTGGCCCCACGACAGCAGGATCAAGCACAAACGAAAGCTGGAGCTGACAATTCCACTCGTGGACTGTCTTGATCATAATAAAAACGTGTAAAGGACAGGGACTACCAACTCGGTAAACATCGTATAGGTAGGCTACCTGTCCACTCACACACGGCTCATATAGACAAACAAGAAGAGGCTCATGCGTTCCAAATTGAAAGCATAGACTGCCTATACGCGAACGCCGCAAGCTTGCCAAACAAAATGGATGAGCTACGTGAACTTAGCAACGCTAATGATGCCCATCTGATAGGAATATCCGAAACTTCGATAACGTCTCAGTTTACGGACCAGGAGCTAGCAATAACTGGAATGTCTTTATTTCGCAACGACAGAAAAACAGGAATGGGGGGTGGGGTAACACTATACATACGGTCGTGCCTGGATGTGCACCAACTTCACAACCAAGAGTTTCTCAATCTTGATGAGTCAGTATGGTGCTCAGTAAGATTGTCTACCACCTCGAGGTGTCTAGTTGGGGTCATTTACAGGAAGCCCACTGCCGATATCGAGTATGACAAACGTCTGCTGGAAGGATTAACTCGCTCTACGCGTCTCGGATTCTCTCATATCCTGATTCTAGGGGATTTCAATCTCCCAAGAATCAACTTCGTGGAACATACATACATTGGTGGTGCCAACTCTACTGAAGCTCTGTTCTTCAACCTTATCGGTGACCTGGAATTATCTGAAAATGTGAAGTCGGCAACCCGTTGGAGAAACAGTCAGACGCCGTCACGCTTAGACTGGGTATTCACAAATGAAGAATTCCTAGTTGACGACCTCTCAATCCTGGTTCCCCTGGGGAAAAGTGATCACGCCGTCTTATCATTCAGCTTTGTCAGCAAGACGGAGCTACGATATCCTACTGGCAACAAGCGCTGGAACTTCAAACGGTTGAATGTATTAGCTTTACAGGACTATCTACAACAGGTGGATTGGGATGTTCACCCTCAAATTGAAGTGGATGCTCATTGGGATTTTTTACTGCACACGATCTTATGTGCTACTGAGCATTTAGTTCCTCAAATGGTCCCAAAAAGCTACAAGCAACCTCCAATCATCAAGAACCGCACTCGTCGTTTGCTAAGCCGCAAAAGGCACTGTTGGGCTGAATATAAACGAACTGATAACAACGGCGCGTACAGGCAATACAAACATATAAGGAACATATGCACAAAGGCAATAAGAGAATACAGGCTTCAGTCCCAGACCAAGCTTATCGATAAATTCGTCTCCAATCCGAAAAGCTTGTTCAGTTATGCAGCTTCTCTACGACAAGGCAAAACTGGAGTTTCCCAACTGCTTGGTTCTATTGGCCCGACCAACAACGACAGTGATGCCGCTAACCTTTTGGCTGAACATTACTCCCGGACATTCCAGCTGACCCACATCAACCATACTGACGAAAGCTTCACCTGCACCTGTACAGGACTTTCCGAAGTGGACCTGAGTGCTGACCTGGTGCTCCGTAAACTGCAGAACCTAAAAAAAGACAATTCCCCTGGTCCGGATATGGTTCATTCCGCTGTATTGAGGGAAGCAGCTTCAATTCTGGCGACACCACTTAGCGTGATGTTTGCACACTCGCTAAGCAGAGGCAAACTACCGGAAATATGGAAGCTGGCCCACATCACACCAATTTTCAAAGGAGGTCGACGCAGTGAACCCTCAAGCTACCGACCAGTGGCCCTTCTCTCCATACCTTCAAAAATTATGGAATCCCTAGTATTCGACGGCATACTAGAACACTTATCATCCTCAAAGTTCTTCTCACCTCAACAGCATGGTTTCAGAAAAGTTCATTCTTGTATGACCAACCTGCTGACTGCGGTGGATAAATGGACAGCCATCCTTGATCGCAAGGGGAAGGTTAACGTCATCTACCTGGACTTCTCAAAGGCTTTTGATAGGGTCAACCACGCATGTCTTATCAAGAAGCTTGGACGATTGGGTATAAAAACCCCTTTAGTTGACTGGATCACTTCATACCTAGAAAACCGACATTTTAAGGTCAGGGTTAACTTCACTCTCTCTCAGGCTATGGAATGTCCTAGTGGGGTTCCCCAGGGTTCAATACTAGGACCTCTTCTCTTCTTGATTTATATTAACGATCTTCCTCAACAAGTTTCATCCATCTTATTGCTTTTTGCTGAGGATGTGAAACTTTGGAGAGAGATACGTAATCATAATGATATACTAGTTCTTCAGGAGGATCTGACTCCACTTCAAAGTTGGGCAGACGGCAACGGACTTAACTTCAACACTTCAAAGTGCAAGGTAGTCCATCTGAGACATGTTGCAGACTATAGTTATAACTTAGGTAACTCACCTCTAGAAGTTTCCCAAGTTGAAAAAGATTTAGGAGTGTTGGTACCCTACGACCTGAAATCGTATGCGAACTGTGACAAAAACGCCTCTCAAGCAAACCATGCACTGGTAACATTGAAGCGCATTTTTGGCCAGTTTGACGGTAGAACCTTCCATATAATCTTCAACAGTTTTATTCGTCCCCACTTAGAGTACGGAAACATAGTATTTCCTCCCTCCCTCCAAAAGGATAAGGTCACTCTGGAACGTATACAACGTCGAGCCACGAAATCAGTTCGGGGTCTCAAATTCAAACCTTATGAAGAGCGCCTCAAATCACTTAACCTTTACCCGTTAGAGTATAGGCGTCTTAGAGGTGATCTTCTTATGACTTATAGTATCCTTAATACTTCTGGTCATCCCCTTAAACAACTTCATAAGCTTAGTCATAACACTAACCTCAGAGGTAACACCCAGAAATTGGAGACCCTACATGGCAGAACAGACTGTAGACACAACTTCTACTCCGTTAGAGTTGTCAAGTGCTGGAATTCGCTGCCAACTGAGCTAGTCCAAGCGACCTCCCAGAAGTCCTTTAAGAGAAAACTTGACTTATTCTTAAGGACTAAGGATAACATATTATTATGATTTACCAAATTCTTTTTTTCCCTCTATTATCGTTCATATACCTAGGTTCTTGCCTGGAGGTATTGGTGATCCACTGCTACCAGACACGGAAGCCCGTTAAGCGAAAGCTTCTTCTATTCCGTCCTCAACCATTTGAACCATTTGAACCGCCTAATCTTTGAAGAAGAACAAGCAATAACTTAGAAGACCCCACTTTTCACTGAACACTTGGTTAAGATTATTAGAGATCAACGCGGAAACACTAAATCGAAACTACAAGGTTCGGAAATCTAGGCGTGGTCACTGTTCATCTATCAATCTTGAAACAAATATATTTTATAGCGTTTTTGACTGTTATTTAAAAACGCACTGTCAAGTGTCAAGATAAGACGAGTCAGTATGAATGATAATGGGACTTTGACGTAACATCTCACAGACTAGGTGATCATATCATGGCGAACCACGATAACGAAGTAGACCTATGATTCTGCCAGCATAAATAGATCTATTGTTGCCAACCTAGATATAAATCCTACGTCCGTTTCAGTGTTATCTCAAACTGGGAGGATGTTTTTCACTGAGCAAACAATTTAGCCGACTAAGATTGAAGCCTCATCGTTTATGCATCAACAAGAGCATAGATTTACATGTCTATGTAAGTTTAAAATATCTTGAATGTTATAGGTATAAGCTTTCTTAGAGACCTGCTAGTCTGATTCATGATACTTTGTGTGCAGTCCATATTCACTTCGCAGAGACAAATGAAATGCTCATTGTTACAGGAGAAGTGAAGATACTCAACTGATTAAAACTGTTATACTGTATATAAGTAATTTCACTGTTTTCAGATGTATTTGTTTTACTCAAATTCTGAATTTGTTTGTTCATATCTTTGATTTCGGACATTATGGTTTCTTTTTGTCACTGATTCGGTACTTTGAAGTATTCGTTTCGGAAACCTAAAAAATTGAAGGTTCGTTTTGTAATTGTTAAAATTATTATTATAACTACATTCGGGTCAATTATTTGCAATCTGCGAATAAACTTTGGTGCCTGAATTTGAGTTTGGTCTATTGTTATTTTTGGGACCGTAGGTTATAAGAACATCGATCCATCGTGCTTCTGTGATGGAAGAGAGAGAAAATTTAGGCGTAACACGTAGCATGAAGGAAATCAATTTTTATTTCAAACGTACATGTTTATAACATTTCGAATGGCTTCATCGCAATCGGTATTGCTCTACGAAAGTAGTCATACATGTGACTGGAACGGTTAAGTACGTTCTTCCTTCTTGGTCGATAAGATGTCCTCAAGTTAATGGAACAGAGTGGTATTTTCTCGTTGAAGTACAAGTAAAATCTAATGGTGTTATTGACGGACAACACACATTTTTTAACCCTTAAGCATTTATCGTGTACATTAACTTCAGGAATAGTTGAAACAATGGAATAAGGGCTTGCTTGAATGTTGCTGTGGTTAGTTATGTGAAATTCTTCCATATGTATTGTTTAAGAGGATTGTTCCGTCGTTTGAGTTGCATCTATTATAACAAAAAATTTCTTCACGACAGATGCCAAGCTTACCCTCTACAAAATATGTGTACGACCTTCCTTAGAATACTGCTCTTTTATCTTCTCTAATATGAATACCACTGACAAAATAAGAGTAGAAGATGTTCAAAGACGCTTTACACGCCAACTGCTAGGAAGTGACACCACTCTTGATTACACAAGTAGATGTAAGCACCTCTCTTTAGAACCTTTATGGCACCGTAGGTTAAGGAACAATCTGATATTTCTCTACAAAGCAATAAATGGACTGTCATTCCTAACCTCCTGTCCAACTATGATCAATGACCCAGTCTATAGACTAAGAAACAATGCATATAAACTATTTACCGAAAAACACCAAAAACAAATGCGTTGTAGGTTTTTTACAGTTCGGTATAGTTTATTGTGGAACAAGTTGCCAATACCTATCCGTAACTGTAACACCCTCACCAAATTTAAAAGGCTAATAACGATGTTACTAAACTCTAAAGAACTTCAACTATTCCTTGAACTCCCGCCTACCAATGAGGCACTTTATTATGGACCGCCCAATATCTAGACGGAACAAGAATATAACGAACTCCATTGTCGTTAGTATGAATATAGCAAAACTAAAGAAAACATGCTTTATCTTTCCCCATTATTTATTGATTATTAACCATGGCCTTCCGCTCCTAACCCTCATTTTCAGTTTCCGAATCTCTCTAATGGATAAATTCAAATTATTCTTCCTAAATGTCCTGTCCTTTTATTTTTCTTATTACAAGTAGACAGATAACTCACTAATCTTATGGATGCTGACCAACTAAGGCCGATCAAAAGAAGCCCATACGTCCTAAATTCTTGTGAGTTGTTCAATGCTTTATTTTTTTCTTACCCTGAAAATTTTACAATATTTACTATCATATCCTCTGGTTTGCTATTAGCCCTTACCGTCTCTTAACTACATATAATCTGACTTGTCTCTTATAACCTTTACCATTAGTTATCTTCATAGTAGTACGATATATTAAATGGATATCTAACCCATAATACAAATGTTATTACCATCTGATTTGCTTGTAACATGGAACTTGTAGAGACAGCGTATTCCAAATAAGGTCCTTGATAAAAGCAATATTCATACCGACCATAAACGTAAGAGAGCCTAACATCATAAAAGGAGGGAGGGTGGCGTTACTGACCAGCAAACATGATGGTGGGGAGATAACTTCAATCCACCCGTGTCTGTGGGGCAGAACATATTAATTACGGCTCCTTATGTCTAGTGGGATGTCACGAACCAATGGTATTGATACGAAATTATTCATGCAAAATACCACTTTGCATCATGTTAAAAAAAGCTGAATTGGTTCCACTTCCTACCAAGTAATCCTAATACAAGCAAACTAGACAATTGGTTAAAAACGAAGCCCACTCCATACCCTATAAAATCTGAAAACAAAAAAAAAGAGAGTTCAAACAGCTTCTAAAGTAAAGAGAGACAGTCATTTGTATCGGAATACTGTTTTCAGCACTTTATTTTATAATTACACAATTCCATACTTCCTTCTAAACTACCTTCATTTATGCAGTTCCTTATCCACTCATACCTTGCCCATACTTATTTTTCTTTAACACATTAATATGTTCTTACCTAATAAATACTTCAGTAACAGATAAATAGACTAAATGGTTAAACCTTAACTATTCCTCCACGAATATTGTGTGCTCTGCTTTTCGTCCTTCCTTTTTCTTACACCTTTTCCAGCCTCCTGCAGATACTCCACCGAAAACAGATATGGCACGGGTGACTTCGTCCTACACCGTTATTAATGCTTCCGATATTCTGGAGGGATATAAGTTCGAAACTTCTAAAAGCCCCCAACTTCGCATGTATCTATTCTCGACCATCAGTTGTATGTTGCAACGCTATCTCCATAAAGTGCGCCAAGTGTGATATTGATATTGACATGTTTCTTATGAAATCCATTTACATTCATATCTTATGAAATATCAACCCAGCTGAGTAATTTTCAACAGTGAAAATTGTAACTTCTTTGACAATTTGATCTTGCCTGTAAACCGGCATGCCTCATGTAACAATCTGTTGTTTGAGAATAAATTATTATTATTATTATTATTACTCCAATTACACATAAGAATTTACGACCATATTCAGAAACTTCCTCAAATGGACAAACAAACAAAAACAAGCAGTATGATGGAAGACGGCAGCCCTCGACGACAGCAGTGTGGGATGAAAAATCATCAACACTGATGAGAATATGCTGAAATCAAATACCTCTACAACTCTGACGGTGTTAAACTCCCCCAGTAAACTTCCCTCGCTACGATGATTTTCTAAATGCAGCTGTGGTCCCAAAAACTTCTGATGTACGAAAATGGACCCACTTCAAACGGGGTCAAGTGGGATCAGACGTCATAGTTGAAAATACTGAACAGCCCAGGTTTTAGGTCCGTACAACTTACCTCTTTTATTGTCCAAACAGTCAACGAAAAACACAGGACTTGAGACAGAAACTCAACTGCCAAACCTCATGGACCGTTTGTCCTCATGATCTTTAAAAACATCACCAGCCTTCCTCTCAGTCTGCTAGATAAAAGCGACACCATGCTTTAGAAAGAGTGAAACAGGAAGCTCAACACCGCAAAATTAAGCCACCAAAAATTACAACAGCTTACTCAGAGGAAAGATACCAAACAGTAAACTCATCCAAGACTCCTTTATGTGCTACTGCTGACATAGATATTCTGCTGGTCAGTCACTTGCTGAAACCGGAAGAGAAAATGAAGATACTACCTGATATGTCATATCCTGAGCTCATTCTCATCCAGAACATCGTTATGGAATCTCACAAAACGTTCTTTTCCGGAGGCAATATCACTGTACAAGGTATCCCGGAAAATACTGACCTTGATAATACAGGATAAGACATCCTAATGTGGAAGTTCATAAAGCAGTCATCAAAGCTTAGATTGTGCGATTTACCGAATACGGGGATCCCAGGTCACGGCGAATGAAAATAACCTTTTATCCTCACAAATGGAAGTTTTACCAACAGACGCCGGCTACCAACTGCAACAGACATCCATTCGAACAGGTCACACAATGCAAGGATTAAGCACAAAAACAGAGTGAAACTAACAGTTCCATTTGTGAACTGTTAAGAACAAAGAAAAACGTAGAAATGACAGAGATCATGAAATCGGCAAAGCCTCTGTAGGTTGGTTGCCTGTCCGTTCAATTATTGCTCATTCAGATAAGCAAGCCTAGGATGCTCATGCGTTTCAATCGGAAGCGTAGGCTGCCCATACATGAACTTCGCTAGTGAACTGAACAAAATAGATGGGTTGTGTGAACTAAGTGACGCTAATAGCACTCACCTAGCAGTAATATCTGAAACATGGCCACCTTTATCTACAGCCCAGGAGCTGGCAATACCCAGAGTGTCAGTGTGAAACAACGACCGAAGAATAGAAATGAGGCCTGAGTAGACCTGAACATACGATCTTGTTTTTTTGTTACGTCAAGTGTTTAATAAAAAACCTATCAGTCCTAATGAATCCGTATGGTATTAAGTGAGCTTTTCTAACACTTCGAGGTGTCTAGTTGTACTAATCTGCAAGGGGCATACTGGTGAAATTGAGTACAACAACCGTATGCTGGATGGATCATCCAACTCTATTCATCTAGGATGCACTAAGACCCTGATACCAAGAGGCTTAAATCTTCCCAAGTCAGTTTTGCTGAACACATGTACACTGAAGGCAATAACTGTTTTGAAGTCCGGCTCTTCAAATCATAGAAGATTTGGGATTATTCTAAAGCTTTAAGTAAGAAACTTGGTGGGAAAACGATCAGACGCCATCACGCTCAGACTACATATTTGTCAATGAAGAATCTCCAATTCATGGTCTATAAATTCTGGCTCTCCTTGAGAAAAAGAGATCACACTACAATAGCCTTTGATTTTATCAGCAAGACTGGTCCGAAACACTCTATCAGAAGCATGCGTTGGAACTTCTAACGATTGAACACTTTAGCTTTGCAAGATAGTCTAAATCAGGTAGACTAGCCAGGTAACTTTGGACTTAATATGAACTCAAATTGAAATTTCTTATTCCACGTAATCTGACGTTCTACAAACCGGTCTGAGCAGCGAATTGTTCCAAAAAAATAACAGACAACGTACATCCATAAAGAATCGCACTCTTCGTATGCTAAGACGCAAAAGGCATTACTAGTACGGATACAAATGAACTAATGCTGATAAAATATATATGGGCAGTTCAAACAAATAAAGATTTTATGCATAAAGACGATAGGAGAAGGTAGGCGTCAGAAAGAGACTATAATTTATGGACGAACCGACTACTTTTAGGATAACAGGTCTCGGATTTTGGCACGAAATTCATTCGTCCATTTGGCGAAATAGCGTCTTAATATTTGAGCTGATGTCAGTTCATAATGATAACCCTAAATCTAATTCCTAACCCCGACCATAAACTGTAAATTATAATTATAATTCGCGATACATATTTATAACCCTCATTTAGTTGTTAGGTGTACACTCTCAAGGTCAGTCTGGAGTCGCTCAAAGGTCGTTCATAAATTATAACCTCACCGGCTTCAGTAATGGATCAAGCTTATCGACAAACCTGTCCTCAACCCACTTAGCCTATTTCGTCATACAGCCTCTCTTCGAAAAGAAAAAAATGGGGTCCCCCAATTTTTAGGTTCCAATGGCAGAACAAACAGAGGTGTTACTGCTGAGATCTTGGTAAGACGGTCTTTTCAAGTATTTCAGCTGTCACACAATAACTACGTCGACGAGAGCACTATCTGTGTTTCGAAAACTGAAGCTCGTGAAGTTCATTCTGCTGTACTGGGAGAAGCAGCTTCAATCCCGGAAAACCGATTAGCATGCTGTCTTCATATTCCCCCATACTAGGCATGGTCCCAGAAAATCGTAAGCTAGCTCGTATCAAATCACTTATCTAGGGAGGCCATGTTTATAACATTTCGAATGGCTTCATCGCATAGGTAACTATTTCCTCAATACATAAAAAAATTATAGAGTGTCTGATGTTCTGTGATCTAAGTAACTACCAGTTATCGACGAGCTTTCCTTCACTCCAGCAGTATGGCTTCAAGGAATATCGGTCTTGCGTAATCAGAATGCTGACCGCTGTAGGCAAAGGGATAACCGTCCTCGATTGCAAGAGGAAGGTGGATTTCGTAAACATTCACTCCTCAGACGTTTTGATAGCGTCATTCACATGTTTTATCAATGAGGTCAAACGAATACGTGTCAAGCCACAATTGACTGATTGGATTACTCCATATCTGGATGAACGGGTTTTTAACGTCAGGTTAAACCATGATGATAGGAAGTATTCGAATAAACGACAATGAAGGTGGCATATTTTCGTCTTTAGCCATCTTTCACTATTGTTTGCCGCAACAATCATGAATACCTATTAGAATGTGTATTTGTGAAGTAGTTCAGCAGAAAAAAAATCAAATCTAATGCTTCTCTCTGAGTTTGCGAATAAATTTGTTCAGCAACAGTAATTTTGAATGAAGCACAGATCACTAGTCTACCTTCCTGTCACAAAACTGCATCAATACATACAGGCGATCCATCAGTAATGAGTACAAAATATACACTGGGGGAGTGAGTTCGAAGAGCAGCATCACTTTCAAGAAACCTTAGTAGACTTGCTAATCACTGAATAGTTTTGAAGAGCATCCACTAGCGAACGTAGTTCTGTAAGATTTCTCGAAATGATGCACTTGTCGGTGAGCTAGTCGATCAAGATCTCGTTAAAAACCAGCGCCAAAATCTCCTGGTACGGCCGAGAGTGGGGAGAGTCACCTCTCCCTCTCGAAATGCTCTCACATGGCCACGCGAATATATAGCCTCTGCCAGGGAAGTCCTACTCACTGCCT
Organism: Schistosoma rodhaini; assembly: GCA_944470415.2. NCBI lineage: Eukaryota > Metazoa > Platyhelminthes > Trematoda > Strigeidida > Schistosomatidae > Schistosoma > Schistosoma rodhaini. The sequence continues at coordinate 52,624,564 of OX104044.1, forward strand.
TTTCGTGCCACGGGTGTTGTTCACAAAAGTGAGAGGACGAAAAGCGAATGTCCGACGCTTTAACCGGGTTGGTGGATGTGGAGGATCCACCTTGGGTGGTTGTAAAACCCTGATTCCAAACCAATGATGCACATGGGCTCCAGGATCCTGATGGAACGAATGGCGTATGAACCAGCTGTTGGTCACCGGCTACCATGGGACGGCATCTCCTTAAGATGCTCCACTGCCTTGTGGATCAGACCTTTAGGTCTAGGAATTTTGCGAGCACTCTTCCAGGACTGGAAGCACTCAGTGTTATAGCAAAATAAAATATTATTTCGAACAATTCGTAAGTGACCTTTTCATAAAAGATAGAATTTCATTTCTATGTTGGTGGAAAAATTTATTCGTTGAGGTTGATTCAAGTAGTGACTTAGAAATAACTGCTTGTATAAATGGGTGGTAATATTTGTTTGGTTTGTAATGCAAATCTGAACTTATAACAAACGTCATTTACCAAATCAATTTGTTTTGGTTTTGACTGTGGGGTAGATCGTATGTCAACCAAACTAACCAGTTATTCCACATTCCAAACTGCTTTAATTAGGAAGCTACGAGTGGGTTTACATTGATGGAGGAATGTTTTATCGTTGTTAACATCACCGAGTTATTTGTAGGGATATAAACGCAGCTGTTGTCTCCAGTGCATATCGTGAAGTCACACTGATTTTTAATGGATGCTCAGCTCTCAAAAGTACTCCTGTCTTACGGTTGATATGTGGTTGATTCTGTTTTACAAGCCAACTATTCGTCTAGAGATGTGAGACTACACAAAACTTCTAGACATCTAATTAATGCATCATAACTGGTCATTTCAACTCAAATGTACTGTTGTAGAGCAAAACTCATATTTAAAGAGCTCACTTTTAAAATCATCGGATAATTTAACAGAAGTTATTATGGTTGAAGATACCACAGATATTGCAGTTTGACGAAACTTTACCAGAAACACCTTCTATAATCGAGTCGCGCTCACCCAATAAAATCAAAAGTCAGAAGCGAGGAGGTTGGAAGATATATTTGATGGGTTATCAATATATCGAGAAGTGAGTGATCTAATCTGGTTAATGATCGTAGGAGATGCTTCCCACGCCATTCCAAAACGTGATCTGGTACGGATGCATGACCAAGCGCCTTCAGCTATACGAGTCCATTAAAACGAAGGAATTATTCGTCTTTTAAGAAAGACGGAATCACCTTATACTTGAAGTTTGATGCGTTGAATTCTCATCCCTCTACTGCATTTAGCATACGCAGCTAACAAATCCTTGAGTAAGGCATCAAAATCTTCTTTAGAAACTAATGAAGATAACTCTAATCTAAGCCTTTCCAAATTTTAAAAACCTAGTGTGGACGGCCCTGATACACGAACTAAAAATTCATAAGGCATAAATGAGGAATTATCACAATTAATTAGCGATTCATAACATCCTCGTATAGGCCGTTTGTGTCCGGTATCCTCAACACTGGGACTTCAGCGGGTCGTACTACAAAGCTAGAGTCTAGAGGTTTTAAGTTTTTCAATGAAAGAAGGGACTCTCTACTATCTGTGTTAATAACAATGTTATGGGATTGACCAAGGGAGGTAAGTAACTGCTTCTGAATATGGAAATTACTTTCAAAGTCGTCAATAAACATAACTAATAATTAGAAACATCCAGATTAATAAAATTAGAACTACAGAGTTTATCATCACTAGTAGCGAGTTGAGCAGTAGCTTTACAGGCCGACTTCATGCGTCCTATTTTACCACACTTAAATCATTTAGCATGGAGAAGGAAACATGAATTACGTAAGTGAAATCTATCATAGGATAAGCATTTGCCAAAACTGTGCTCACTATTGTAACCTGCTTTTCAACTCTTAGCTGAACCACGTTTTGCATGTCCATGAGAACCATTATTAACCAAACGTGAGCTTGAGCGACATTGAGAATGTAGGTCATCACCACAAGTAAGTGAAGTATTAGAAATTTTCACTGACTGGAAATCAAGTTCGTTCACTTACTTACTTACTTACTTACGCCTGTTACCCCTTGTGGAGGAGCATAGGCCGCTCACCAGCATTCTCCATCCAACTCTGTCCTGAGACTTCCTTTCCAGTTCTTTCCACTTGCTATTCATCCTTTACATATTGGCTTCTATTTCCCGGCGTAGTGTGTTCTTTGGCCTTCCTCTTCTTCGCTTCCCTTCAGGATTCCAAGTTAGGGATTGAGTCGTGATGCACATTGGTGATTTCCTCAATGTATGTCCGATCCGCTTCCAACGTCTTTTCCTAATTTCCTCTTCAGCTGAAAGCTGATTTGTCCTCTCCCATAAAACGCTGTTGCTGATAGTATCCGGCCAGTGGATGTTGAGTATTTTGCGTAGACAATTGTTTATAAATACTTGTACCTTCCTGATGATGGTCGTAGTAGTTCTCCACGTTTCAGCTCCGTACAGTAGGACTGTCTTGACGTTCGTATAGAAGATTCTGACCTTGAAATTGGTTGAGAGTTGTTTTGAGTTCCATATGTTCTTCAATTGTAGAAATGCTGCCCTTGCTTTGCCAATCCTCGCCTTTACATCTGCATCCGATCCCCCTTGTTTATCAACGATGCTCCCCAGGTACGTGAATGTTTCCACCTCTTCCAGAGTTTCGCCATCAAGTGTGATTGGGTTGGTGTTCTCCGTGTTGCATTTGAGAATCTTGCTTTTTCCTTTGTGAATGTGGAGGCCTATCGATGCGGAGGCTGCTGCTACATTTGCTGTCTTCATCTGCATTTGGTCGTGTGTATGAGAGAGGAGGGCTAGGTCATCTGCGAAGTCCAAATTATCTAATTGATTCTGAGAAGTCCATTGTATTCCGTATTTCCCTTCAGATGTCGAATTCTTCATAATCCAGTCAATCACTAGAAGGAAGAGAAATGGGGAGAGTAGACAGCCTTGTCTGACTCCGGTCCTTACTGGAAATGCATCTGTCAGCTGTCCTCCATGCACCACTTTGCACCGTAGTCCATCGTATGAGTTTTGGATAATGTTGACGATCTTCTGAGGAACTCCATAGTGTCGAAGAAGTTTCCGCAATGTTCTCCTGTCCACGCTGTCAAACGCCTTCTCGTAGTCAATGAAGTTGACGTATAGTGATGAGTTCCACTCAACTGATTGTTCAACGATGATCCGTAGTGTCGCAATCTGGTCTGTGCACGACCGATCCTTACGGAGTCCAGCCTGATGATCCCTAAGTTCAGCGTTTACTGCGTCTTTCATCCGATTCAGCAGCACTCTGTTGAAAACTTTTCCTGGTACTGATAACAAACTGATGCCTCTGTAGTTCTCACATTTGCTCAGATCTCCTTTCTTTGGTATCTTGATGAGATATCCTTCTTTCCAGTCCGTTGGCACTTGTTCCTCTTCCCAAATCTTTTTGAATAGAAGGTGAAGCATGTTTGCAGTTATTTCAATATCTGACTTCAGTGCTTCTGCTGGTATATTGTCAGGTCCTGTCGCCTTCCCACTTTTGATTTGTCTGATGGCCATCTTGACTTCTTCGATCGTTAGTGGAGTGACATCTCTTGGAAGGTCAGTGTGTGTTGCTTCGATGTTCGGTGGATTCAATGGGGCTGGTCTATTCAGCAGTTCCTCAAAGTATTCTGCCCATCTTTTCCTCTGTTCTTGAATCACAGTGATTGTCTTTCCTTCTTTGTCTTTGACTGGTCTCTCTGGTTTGCTATATCTCCCTGCCAATTTCTTCGTTGTATCATATAGTTGTTTCATATTCCCTTCTCTTGCAGCTTTTTCCGCCGTAGTTCTCCCATGTATTTCTGCTTGTCGGCTTAAATGCTTTTCCTCACTTCCCTGTTTGCTTCTGTGTAGTCTGCTTGTGCTTTGACTTTCTCTGCTCGTGTTCGGCTGTTGTTAATTGCTAGTTTCTTGTTCTTCCTTTCTTGAATTTTGTCTAGGGTTCCCATAGAGATCCATTCCTTGTGATGATGCTTCTTAGGACCGAGAACCTGCTGACACGTTGAAGTTAGGGCTTCTTTGATCTTTTTCCAGTTGTCCTCCAAAGTAGTTTCTTGTTCTTTCAGTAGGTCCTGCAGAGCTTGGAACCTGTTGTTGAGAGTTATCTTGAATTCATGGAGCTTGTCAGTATCTCGAAGGAAGGCTGTATTAAACCTTTGTAGTGCTGTTTGTCCAGTTGTCCAGTGTTTCTTTAGCTTCAGTCTCATCTTGGCCACAACCAGGTGGTGATCTGAAGCTATGTCAGCTCCTCTCCGGGTTCTCACATCTTCCATTGATCTTCGGAATTTTTTGTTGATACAGATGTGATCTATCTGGTTCTCTGTGGTGTGGTCCGGTGAGATCCATGTAGCTTTGTGTATGCGTTTGTGTGGGAATATTGTGCCGCCTATAACCAATTTGTTGAAAGCACATAGGTTTGCAAGTCTCTCCCCATTTTCATTTCTTTCTCCTTGTCCGTGTCGTCCAATTACATCTTCATACCCTGTGTTGTCCACTCCAACTTTAGCATTTAGATCTCCCATAAGGATGGTGAGGTCCTTTCGTGAGCACTTTGCTATAATTGATTGCAGCCTTTCATAGAACTGATCTTTATCATCGTCGTTGCTATCATTGGTGGGTGCATAACACTGGATATCGTTCATTGTGATCCCTTTCTTCTTTGTTTTGAGTGATGCTTTGATTATCCTGGGTCCATGAGATTCCCATCCCACAAGTGCATTTTGTGCTTCTTTGGACAGCATTAGAGCAACTGCCCGAGTGTGTGGAGCATTTTCCCCTTCGTGATCGGAGTACAGCAGCATCTCTCCTGTACCTAGCCTTTGTTGTCCAGTTTGTGTCCAATGGGTTTCGCTGATTCCGAGTACTGCCAAGTTTTATCTCCTCATTTCCATTGCTATTTGGCTAGTCTTTCCTGTTTCCCACATTGTCCGGACGTTCCATGTACCTATAAAGAGTGTTGCTCTGGTTGTTAGAAGGTGCATCGGTCTCGTGACTTCCGAAGAATTTCGGCTTTGATCATGAGACGTCATTATTCCTTCAACTCCCAGGGCAGAGTTTAAATGGTTTGAATTATTTTTTCTGGTTGGCGTTTTTTTAGCGAGTTAGCTTTCATTCACTACCGCGTAGTTAATAGATACTGGGTTTTTTTCTTGGAATGGCCTTTTTGGCTTCCGAATTAATTATCTTTCTAAATTCAGAATACTTATACTATCAGTCAACCGGCCACGAAGTTGAGTTTCTGTTTGGTTTCCAAAATTGCACTTCGCTGACTATTTCTGTAGTTGCAATATAAAGTCTTTAACTTTCTGATCGTTCTGAGACATCACTTTAAGAAACTTCGATCTCTCTCTGCAATCAAAGCTAGCACACTGCACTAGGGTAAGTAGTGATTCTTTGAGAGATTCATATGACAATGTGATTGATTTATCAGGAAAATCCAGATTATTTGGCAGGTTGTGTGCTTCCTTAGTGGATAGGACACACTTTAAGAAAATCACCCAACTGCGTCACAAGACAAACCCTCACATGGAATCCTGAAGGCCAAAGGAGAAGAGGAAGACCAAAGAACACATCACGCCGAGAAATGGAAACAGATATAAGAAGAATGAACAAAAGTTGGATAGAACTAGAAAGGAAGGCCCAGGACAGGGTGGGTTGGAGAATGCTGGTCGGCGGCCTATGTTCCATTGGGAGTAACAGGCGTAAGTAAGTAAGTATGTGCTTCCTTGCTGATTAATGTCAGGAAGTAAGCTTCAAATTTATAATTTATATACTTTTCCCAGTCATGCACTAGGTTTTAAACTGTTCTATGTCAATCTTCATAGCACCATCACTTTTACTCAAAAATGACAGTGGCTCTTTTGTTTGTCTTCAGTCTTTATAAATAAAGAGATTCAAACTACTTAATAACAATGGATAGTATTACGTAATATAATAGAGAAACAAGAACAGGAACGTCGTTAGTAGAAAATTAATGAACGTAGTCATTTCCATTTGAACATTAGAAGTTTGAAAGAAGTTTAGAGTATACGGAAGAGACTTACTTGGAATAGATTATTTTTTCCATACTATTTGGTCATCATAGAATGTTGTATAAAACGTTTAAACTAACAAATCGTTCAAGCAACCAGAAACTACTTTGGTTTTGTGTCTACAAAGCTGATTTACTGGTAGACTATTATTTCGTATCATGAAAATCCCTGCCTTATCATTCAGCTAATTTTACTTGAGTCATGTGACAGAATATTCAACCAATTTATGATACACTATTGTAACTATTTAAGTATTTCTCGGTATCCTTCTCTAATCACGTGGAATTTTAACAAGTATTAAACAAGGATTTACACTTCATTATCTAGATCGGTGATAGAGTTGAGGATGCAACGGATATTCTAGTTTTACAACTAGATACCAGTAGCACCTTCTAAATTCGGTTGTTTCCAGTCAGATAGAAAATCAGAAGTCAAACGAGAAGAGGCAGGAAAGATATATTTGATTCGTTACCAATATATCGAGGACCTTTTCTATGAGCTGGCTAATGAAACGTAGGAGCTGTGTCCCACGCAGTATTGAAACGTGATCTGGTGCGGATGCATGCTCGAAAGCCTTCAGCTAAACAAGTCCACTTAAACAACGTGGTCAGCATCCAATGTCGAACACTTAATGAGCTATTGATTTTGGGGAATTATTTACAGCTACAGATCACTCCCCCCCTAGTGAGGTAGTGATGCCCCTAAGACGTGACCAGCCAGAAGTTTAAACCCAACGAATTTGTCGTTGGTAAACACTCTTCTGATAGCTTGCTTCGTTTAGCAGCGTCTGGTCGTCTTTCCTTAAACTATGGGACCAAAATGTACAACGTAGCAAATAAAGAAATATAGTACAATGAAAATTTCTGTTCCTTGCGAAACTTCGTCGTTCTTTTCCAGCCGTCCTGGAAAAGAGGAAAAATAAAACGTGTTAGTGCATGTCAAAAATACACTCGTACTTGCGTAAGGACACAAGATGAGCGGAAAAAAATAAACTGATACACTTACAAACAGCGTAAAAGCGATCGGAAAAAAGGTTTTCTTTTGAGTTTTTTTTTTAATATATAAATATATATATATATACGTTCAAAAAAAATGTTTTTTTTGTTGTTTTTTTTACATAAATAAAAAATGAGCGTATTAAAAAAAAATTTATAATAAACGTTGAAAGGGTAATTCCAGATAAAGCTTATGTCCTACGTGCAATATTCGTTAAGATGTTCTGGAAATCTTACTCGTCTTCCAGAACGCGTTGTTTTAGGTTTTTCTATCGACGTTGACGAAGTATCAAGTTGTGTGTCGGTTGTCGTGTAGGGTACTACGAGTGTAGTAGCTGTGTCGTTTGCTTGTACCGAAGGAAAATCGACGTAGCTAGGGTTTCCTTCTAGGTACGCAGCTTTGAGTCGATCGATACTGATGCTATCTTTCGTACCGTTCTTGTCGACTACATAGTACTTCGGTTCGCGTTGAAGAACTTTGAAGGGTCCTTCGTATGCTGATTCGAGGGGTCGTCGATGTGAGTCTCGACGAACGAAGACGTGTGTACTATGTCGTAGTTCGGGTTGAACGAAAACATCAGTTGATTGAGGTCGAGTGTGAGCAGGTTTAACTGAACGCATAGCGTTTGTAAGCCTACTCGTGTAAGAGTTTAGATCCATGTTCAATGAAGAAGCTGAAGGATCCACGAATTCTCCTGGGAGTCGGAGTGTCGTTCCGTAAACGAGTTGAGATGCCGTGTATCCAATGTCAGCTTTCACTGCATTGCGGATACCTAGCAAGACGAGTGGAAGAGCGTCTGTCCACTGTGAAACGTTTGAAGCTGATAATGAGGCTTTTAGTTGTCGATGAAAACGTTCTATCAACCCGTTTGCTTGTGGGTGGTAGGCGGTCGTTCGGAAGCGCGTGATTCCTAAAAGTGTGGTCAGACAACGGAAAAGTCCAGATTCGAACTGGCGTCTGCGGTCTGTAGTGATGGTTGAAGGGCAGCCGAAATTTGCTACCCATCGTTCGACGAAAGTGCGAGCCACTGTTTCAGCAGTGATGTCCTTAATCGGTACTGCTTCTGGCCATCGAGTAAAACGGTCTACGCATGTTAGGAGATATGAGTATCCGTTCGAGTCGGGTAAGGGTCCTACCAAATCTAGATGGACGTGGTCGAATCGAGCGTCAGGGGTTTTGAAAGAACCTAAGGGACATTTGTTGTGTCTGATTACCTTAGATTTCTGACAGCTTACACAGGAGCGTGACCACTCCCTCACGTCTTTATTCATGCCAGGCCAACAAAAGCGTTCGGCTATAATTTCGATTGTTGCACGAGCACCTGGATGAGGAAGATTGTGCAACGTATTGAAGACGTTGCGGCGATAGTGTTTTGGTACAATTGGACGATCCCTACCTGTAGATGTGTCACAGAGTAAGGTTTCCTTACCTGTTCCCATCTGCCTAATACTTAGTTTAAGAGTTGTCGAGGATAACTCATGCTGAAGATCAATGTCTTCTTTTTGAAGCTGAGCGAGTTTAAGAAGGTCGATTCCTTGGAAACTGTTCAAGGAGCTAATTCGAGACAAGGCGTCTGCGACTACCCTGTTTGCTCCAGAAATATGTTGTATGTCTGAAGTAAACTGCGAAATGTAGTCGAGTTGTCGAGACTCTCTTGGTGAGTACTTGTCTGAAGATGAACTTAAAGAGAAAGTAAGAGGTTTATGATCGGTAAAGAGCGTGAATTCTCTTCCTTCGATGGAATGTTGAAAATGCCGTACAGCACAATACATAGCTAGGAGTTCCCTACCGAACGTGCTGTACCTAGATTCAGCGTCTAACAACCGTCTCGAGAAAAATCCTAAAGGTTGCCACGAGTTGTTAACCCATTGTTGTAAGACTGCTCCGATTGCTGAGTCGGATGCGTCTACGGCGATACTAATGGGCGCTTGACTGTCCTGATGAGCAAGCAAGGTTGCTTTAGCGATGTGTTCCTTAACTGTGGAAAATGCTTTACGGGCTGTGTCGTCTAAACTAATTGATTTCGCATTTCCACGAAGCTGATCGGTCAACGGTTTCATTAGGGATGCGCATTTAGGTATGAACCGTCTATAGAAACTTACGAGTCCGTTAAAAGTTCGTAACTGCTTGATCGTGGTCGGTTCTGGGTAATCCAGAATGGCCGCCACTTTGCTCCTAAGGGGTCGGATGCCTTGGGCATCAATGGTGTGTCCTAAGAAGTCTAAGCAGTTAGTTCCGATTTGGCATTTCTGAATGTTGACAGTAATGCCATGCCTTTGAAGTCGATCGAAAACAATGTCCAGATGCTTGAGATGCGATTCTCTGTCCGGACTTGCTATTAGACAGTCATCAACATACGCATGTACGAAGTTGAGACCTCGGAAGACGTCGTCTATAAACCTTTGGAAGGTTTGAGCCGCGTTTCTTAAACCAAAGGGCATTCGTAGAAATTCGTAAAGACCGAAGGGAGTGATGATGGCGGTTTTAGGAATGTCGTCAGTTGCCATCGGGATTTGGTTATAAGCTTTAACCAAGTCGATTTTCGAAAAGACAGTTGTACCTTTCAAGGTAGCTGTCAAATCGTGAATATGAGGCAGCGGGTAACGATCGGGAATGGTTTTAGCATTCAGACGCCGATAATCACCAGTTGGCCGCCAATCATTGCTGTCCTTTTTAGGGACCATATGCAATGGGGATGCCCATGGACTATTCGATGGTCGAATTATTCCTAGGTCCATCATGTGGTTGAATTCGTTTTTAGCTAACCTAAGCTTTTCGGGAGCGAGTCTTCGGGCTTTCGAAAATACAGGTGGTCCTGTAGTCGAGATGTGATGTGTAACATTGCTGGTTACACAAGGTAATTTCGATTGCGATTGGTATATCCAGGGGTATTTGTCGAGTACTGCTTGGTACAAGGGGTCTATGGCGTGCTTAATCGTGACTGGGGATAACCTGCAACCAGAACAAGGAGTTACGCAAACGGACAACTTAGTGTTTCCGTCTATTAACCTTAGTGAGCGTGTGTCGATGAGTAGATTGTGGTGTTGTAACAGGTCAATACCAATGATTGGCATAGAGACATCTGCAACCACGAAAATCCAGTGTATGGGTTTACGTAAACCCACGTTAAGGTAGACGTACCTTTTACCGTAAGTAGCGATCGGCTTTCCGTTTGCCGCCTGTAAACTTAAAACAGACTCGCGAAGTCTGTCGTCGAGATTTGCTGGAAGAACGCTAACTTCTGCGCCAGTGTCGACGAGGTAGCGAACTTTCGTAGTCACATCCGTGACATATAAGAGGCGGCTGTGTTCGCCGGCTACGGTTGCCGTTAACGCGTGCCGGCTGGGAAGTTTCCCGAACTGTTTTTCGTGTCACTCGATTTTGGGGTCGGATAATTGCAAGGTTTCCTGCAGTTTCTGGAAAACTTACCGTACTGGTTATGATACCAGCACCAGTCGGGATTGTCTGTCTCTCGTGGTCGAGAGCCAGATCGCTTACGTGAGGCACTTCTACGCGGGGTTTTTGACCGACTACGGTCATTGCGAACTCTAAGATATCGTGTAAGCGTGTGACATAGTTCGGCCATGTCAGTCGAGGTCGATTGGGGTTTTTCTTTGACGGAAAAAACCTCGGCCTTAGAAGATCTAGTGATTTCCAAGATTCGATCGGCAGATGCAGCTAGTTCATCTATGGCATTGTTTTGAAATGAAACAAGCACTGCCTGCACCTGTTGAGCGAGTTTAGACAAGAAAAGTTGTCTAAATAGGCCATCATCGAAAGTTCGTTGGCCGATGACTTCTCTCATTCTAAGCAACATGTCCGTCGCAGAACCATGTTGAAAGTCGATATTGTTAAGGAGTTGGTCTAACCGTTGTCGATCAGTTAGGTCTCCTCGTTTTAAAATCGATAGCTTAAGCGATTCGTAAGGTTCGGAAACATCACTAGTGAACATACTAGGTGTTACGTACCTGTTAAACTCGCGCGGTAACGCCTTAACTACCGCGAGGAAACGTGTGCGCGAGTCCGTGATTCCGTGCATGCAAAAATCGGCTTCTGCATAGCAGAACCAGGACTCGATATTGTCGGGCCAAAATGGCGTTAACTGAATCGAAATAGGGGGAATAGACTTTAACTTAAAAACCTTGGGTGAGTGTTCCGTCATAGTAATATAGCTAACGAAAATGTCTAATTAAAATATATCCGGAAAAAAAAAATTCGCGAAAAAAGTATATCACAATATATAAAATTCAAATAAAGAATAACAATGAATAATAATATTCCAAAATGGAACAGACTCACAGTATATTGACTTGGTGTACCAGATCACGTCGGGTTCACCAATGATGATGCAACGGATATTCTAGTTTTACAACTAGATACCAGTAGCACCTTCTAAATTCGGTTGTTTCCAGTCAGATAGAAAATCAGAAGTCAAACGAGAAGAGGCAGGAAAGATATATTTGATTCGTTACCAATATATCGAGGACCTTTTCTATGAGCTGGCTAATGAAACGTAGGAGCTGTGTCCCACGCAGTATTGAAACGTGATCTGGTGCGGATGCATGCTCGAAAGCCTTCAGCTAAACAAGTCCACTTAAACAACGTGGTCAGCATCCAATGTCGAACACTTAATGAGCTATTGATTTTGGGGAATTATTTACAGCTACAGAGTCATTCACTGTCATAATATCTATATTATAAACAACTTAATCTATGGTCTTACTATGACCTCTTTTTTAATAAATATCACCGATCTGTCACAGCAGGCATCGTCTGATTCATTACTTTTCGCTGATGATGTGAAACTCTGGAAAGATGCTTTCAATATAGGTCAGAAGTGGGCACATCAGGAGGGTCTGACTCGACCTTAAATTTGGGCAGACGACAACGGCTTCGAAACGTGAAGTGGTCTATCTGAGACATGCTGTAGACCACGGATGCAAATTAGGTAATTCCCCTTTAGATACTTTCAAAGTTGAAAAATATCCGAAAGTGTTGGCACTCTGTTATCTGAAGTCTTACGCTGTGATAAAAAATGCCTTTCGGGGAAAACTTTGCACTGGTAAGTTTGAATAGCATTTTTGACCAGTTCGACGGTAGAACTTTCCATATGATCTTCAACAATTTTATTCAATCTCATTCAGAGCAGGGAAATATAATGTTTCCTTCTCCACTTCAAAAGGACAAGGATACATTGGAAAGTATCTAACGGCGAGTTGCGAAATCAGTTGGAGGACTCGAATTCGAGCCTTATGAAGCGCTCGTTCAATCAGTGAACCCTCATCCATCAAAGTATAGGCATCTAAGAAGTGGCTTTTTAATGACTTCTGGGCATCTCTTTAAATGCCTACTTAAGCTCAGTTCTAGCACAAATCTTAGGGACAGCATCCTGAAATTAGTGACACAACATAACAGAACGGACAATATACATACCTTTTATTCCCTAAGATTAGTTAAATGTTGCATATCGCTGCTGACTGAGCCAGTACAAGAGACTTTCCAGAAATCCTCTAAGAGAAAATTTGACATATTCTCAAGGACTAAGGACGACATCTCACTATAGTTTATTGATATTCCTCAAATATATTTAGATTTCGACCAGGAGGTATCGGTATTTCACTGGCAGTAGATAAGGAAGCCCGTTAAACGAAGGCTTCTTGTGTTCCATTCAGCACATTTTACTCTTTAAACACTGTTAAGGCAAGAGAGTGAAGATATCAATTATTTTCATCTAGCTTGTGACTAAGTTTTAAGAAGTGTTCCAAGGCGGATGATTTGAGGGCCAGATATCAAAATCAATAGACAAATACAATATCACTTTAACTCAAATAAATTCAATTAAAGTGTAAACAGTAGTTTTTGACTAGTAATCAAAACTGTATATTTAACTCAACGAGAAACAACACTACTAGTTCTCAAAGTCGTTTTCGTTACTTGAAGGATGGACGTTATCATACATAGTGTGGCTGAACCTAATTCACATCTGAAAACGTCTTGATTTGACCGCTTCTGTGGACCTTACGAATTGTTGAGGTGACGCACCAATCGTTTCACGACAACCTGACCTTCAAGTGCTCAGCAACCTCCACTAGTGGACGATACCCTGGGAGCGTTGCTTCTTATGTCTGTGTTTACGTTTCTATCTCGTTCCCTTCCCCCATCAATTAACATACCTGGAGTAACATCTACTCTTTGTGTCAGCCAAAAGGTTTTTTGTTCGATACTTCCTCACTAAAATGTAGCTTCTGCGGTTGTATGGTCACATCTTTTCTGACTCCACTGGTGTTTATGCATTTGGACCTGAAGTACTTCGATCTCTGCGAAAGCTGGAAAGTTTAGTTGACAATAGCATGTTACAGTTAGGAGCTCAGCGTGTTTTACTACCAACGTTAGGTCCGAGACATATTTGGGAAAAGTCTGGTATGTATATATACTGTCATTATCAAACGTACAGGTCGATGGTCCACCATGCAAAGTAGCTTATTCAGAGTCAAAGACAGATTATCTCATGAGTACTGTTTACAGCCAGTAATATTTAATTCCCTCACATTCTGTTAGACCCATGAAGAATATATAACCAATTTCGTTGCCTGTCTAAATTTATCGTATAAATCCCTCCCTGTTTTGGTGTATCAGGTAAGTTACGTAAAAATACTTATGTTTTCAAGATAACCAGCAAATTTCGAGATGAACCTCACCCTAAACACGGTCTAGTCAGGGGACGTGAGTTTTTAATGCAAGGTGCTGGCACTTTATCCTGCTAATTGACTTCCAGACATTTACACATTTGATGCTTCTGTCGAAACGGCTGAGAAAACGTATAAACGTGTAAAGACTGCATATTCTGACTTGATGGTTAACCTTGAGTTACCATACCTAGTTGGTAAGCAGGCCTTTTTTGTGGCTAGTTAATTGTATATAATTGTGCTACGTCAATTAATAGATGCCACTTACAAATTACAAAGTACTGAGTATCTTAAGGCAAATATTTAATAAGACTCGACTATTTTAAATATGCTCTGTCTACATAAAAACTACTTGTATAGTCTTTGTTAGTAATCTGTCAACCCTTGATTTTAGGTTCTAAATGCTGTGTAGCTAACATCAGTCCTAAAGGTTAACTGTTAGACCTCACAACTTAGTACTCATTTCGAGCTCAGAGTCCTGTAGTTCTGGTTAGTTTCCGCACGGTAGTTGATAAAGTGTAATTATATCCACTGACGGGTTATTGCGGTTCACCTGAATTTTTCTAATATATCCCCTTGTATTCTATTTAAATTCCTAACACTCAATTAATTAGATCTGAACTTTAGGGTATTTCAGGGATATAGACCCTTAGAACGAATTAGCAGTGATGTGAAGGAGGAATATATTCTGGTTTTAATCTCCAAATTGTTGACGATAGTAATGAGTGTGTACTTTGACAGCTCATATAAAAAGTGTCTGAATATTCTCTTAGATTATTATGTCAGTAGAAAGCACTCGACAAATTAAAAATCATATCAGTAAAAACTGTAAATCATTACAAGTTTCCGTTGTCCGATTTACGGGTATCTGAAGTAAATGCATTATCGATTCACTCTTGAGAAATAAATTTGAAACATTTGTTCCGTTATTACGTTGCACACAAGTGACATAGATTTCAACCGACGTGCATGTTATGCAAAGACATATCTGTACATTCAAAACAGATCATGCTGATTCTCATGAAAGCGAATTGTCTTAGTCATAACAATCAGTAGTCGTCAGATTGTCTCATATACATTTGAGGTAAAATAAAAGATGTTGCGAATCACTGATAAAGTCAGGTTTTATGGACGTTCTTATAAAGTAACGGAATAAAGCTAATGTCTGGTGGTTAACTACAAGAACTATATCAACACCGTATACATATTAACCTTATCTCGGTCTCTTTTAATTTACCGTAGAGTGGAATCTCTCAGTTCTTTTTTTCATTTCTTCAAGCTCTAATTTATTAACTCCATCTGTTATATCCTCACATCTTTCGCATCCCCTTTTAAATCAAGCATGTGCAGATCCAGGTAATGTTGGTGGTCTCATTTCAGAGGAATTTCACGTTGAAGCTGATATAGGAGAAGACCGAATATTAACGTGCTCAAAGTGAGTTGTAATGAATTTCGCGCTATTCTGATTAACACATTTAATCACATCATATAGATTCAAGCAGTTCTACCCACTTTTCTGATTGGTCTTTACTTAAAAAAGGAATACGTTCACCGTGAATAACCATGCTTTGCAAAATCTATCAGATGTGATTGAGCGAATACTGCAAATGTAACTACCAGAACTATTTTACGGACTATTATTACTTAAATTTTTACTTTATAATTATTAAGACGCTGGCTGTAGCTGAAATAATATACGCGGGCAGTGTAAACACAACCAGCATTTTTATTGGCGAATCATTAAAACAGTAAACCAAAAGTGCATCGACCTTTTTGGTTTCACTGGACCTCGTTAAACCTAAACTTCGACTAAGATACTTCTCATAAGTCGCTTTCATTAACTTTAAGGTTTTTTCAAAGATTGAAAGTAAGATCTTTGCATTTGAAACGTGGTCGATAGTTTCAAATAAACAAAGTGCCATGGTTTGATTTACCTGTTAACTATACAAATGAAAATGATCATATTAGCTGTCAATGGACTTACATTTATCGCGTACATCGAAGTAATGTACCTTTTCTGTGTAAATTCAAAGTATTGCCTTACAGTGGACATCATAGTATCGATAAACTACATTCTGTTAATCTTTCCTTTGACAAGTCATACTACTAGAGAATGGTTAGTTTTTGAAAATTAACAAGTACTTAGTGCATTATGAGTACCATTTGCAGCTTTTGGAGCAGCCAATTATATATGAATGATTAATAATAAATCCCAGTTTTCCTGTCTAATTTAAGCGGCACGAAAGTATGTCATTTGATATGCACAAAACGTAAGTCCTTTGGTCCAAACGATAACTTGACATCAATCTTCTGTAAGTTGATTATAGTGTAAAATGAATTAGGCGAAACTGATTGCACCTCAACATCTATCGGCAACTATAAGAGCCGTCAGTTATAAGCAATGTAGGACTTGGTACGAATGTGCATTAGCCCAAGGTGCTGCACCATATCACCGAAGCTTGGTGAAGTTGTCAAAAGAAATATCATTGAGGTAGTATTAGTGAAGAGTAAACATCAAATATACCTGAAGATAATTGTAAAATATTATGAGAAACCCAATGTTAGGTCGAAATAACGGGTGACTCATACGGCACTAAAACTGTTTCGACTCCCGGATAATGCCCAACTCTAATAAGTTAAAATGGTTGCTTGTCCACTCGGCATAACTCAAATTAAACATACGAAAATACTTTGTTTCCGAAGGTTGTTCTCGAGGTACTGATATTAAGATATACATATGTCCGTCCAATACATGTTCATATTATCTAAAACAAGGAACGCTGGTTTCCAGCAAATCCGTATCTTGTAAAAACCATGTCTATTTTAATGTGAAGAATATTCTTTTTCGTATCTTGTCCCAAAATTATGGCAAGGTATCTAACTCCACGTTTATCTACTACTTTACGGATATACTAACATTTGTTCACATATTTTGTTTGTATAAATCTTGAACTATAAAATCAGTTTATTTTTTTAAATCTGTCCAAATACCCATCACACCTCTTGATTCATTTCAGATGCTCCTTGAAATTCAATTCTGAACTTGAAGGTATTTATCATTATGAAGGAAATTACTTACAGGTGAAGTTACCAGCTCCCTCTGTTCCTTACAATCTTGCCCAAAAGTATTCCATGAAGTTCAAGGTATAGAAGTAAGTAACCAAGAATCACCGGCTAAATACTTATTGTCCCCGTTCGTAAAAATCTTTCCAGCTGGTGACATTTGACCTGACACAAGCCGCCATTACTTCAACATGCCCCTTAGTTAACTGGACGCATTATCACCAAACAATTTTGAAGTCATTGTAGATTCATAGCACAACAATGATATAATGCTTGCGTGATCAACTATGTGAATTCATTTGTTTGAGTAAGGATTATTCTGAAACTGAATTAATAATGAACACCTTTCTCAGCGAATGGATATTAGAGAGAACTCGCCAGCACAGTGTTTATATTTTTATTCAAGACACAATCAATCCTAAATGATTTATTGTTTTTGTCCTCTATTTGAGCATCCCCAACTAGTTGGATACCTGTAGTGCTTTAAGTCATGGGAATATAAGACTCTCGTAGCTTACTATGTGACATGAAAGATTATGTTTATCATTATCTAGTACATATCATTTAATACTGTTTTAAGGGCATACTTTTACCGAACTGATGAAAGATACCCAGTAATGTGGTTGGAAATATCCCTAACTCGTTGCTTCCGAAGTAGCTTTACAGGTTTCATTTGATATCACTATGTACTTAGTTTTGAATATCGCCATTTGAACACTTTCATGTTTATCTTTTCTTAAGGTCGCCCACTGTTTCCTATTGGGAGAAAGATATTCAAAGTGCTTTGATGCCACTTATCGATCCCCTTCAGGCTCGAAGTAAGTTACAGTAAAACTACATTGTCTTAATCATTCTTTTAATGTTTGGAAATTTTACGTATGATGTTTATCTCATAAAATGACTCACATTACCTCATTTTATATCCTAGACTTATGTTCATGGGGTGCTATGGTCTTGGAATATCACGTCTACTTGCCGTCTGCATCGAACACTTGACAAGAGTTGCATTTCCTGACAAGTCCAAAGATCAGATCACACAACTTCGATGGCCTGTTCGGATCGCACCATACAGCGGAGCAATAGTTCTACAGAAGGTAGTTGGTTTGTATTTCCAACAATATAGGGACCTTTAAATATGGTTTCTAACGACCGAAAAGTTCAGTTCTCGTAGTGTTGTATTACTACTACTACTACTACTACATATTTTCGTAATAAGCTGATCATAAAGCAAGTATGTCTTACTTCTGTACACACCTATTAAAGTGATGTCAACAACTGATTACGCAGTAAGCACATATGACTGAGATGACAGTATGAATGCTAGCTTTTTTTGCTGAATCATCACGAGGGTTCGATCGTTATAAATAAGCACTTCACTAAAATTTCTCTGCAAGTGGCTGTAGGAATGTCGTGATTACGAAACACCAACAAGCTACATTTCAGACAATTATGACTTTTTTTCCATTTATTTAAAGGAAACGGCCAAGGATAGTGTGAATCCAGATGAACTGAAATATATTCTCGATACCATTCAAAGTGACTCCATCAACTTCAAATTACCTGGTGACATTTTGGTGGATGATCGCATGGGATTAAGCTTGGGTAGAAAAATTCTGGACCAAAGCCGCTTAGGAATACCTTGGATACTTACTGTAAAGGTACTTATAAATTCGTAAATTTGATTTAAACACCTACCATATCACTAACACTGTACACTGAACGAGGTAAAGGGTATGTGTGATAACTATACCGACTGAGTGTTGTTGTCTAACCTGGGCAGTTTTTCCAAGAGTCCTTCCCTACGGACATTATCACCAGCAGAAACGTTAGATAAGGGTAAGTTATCCGAATCTCTCCACATATGAGATCTTGTCCTGTCGAGCTTGGTTGTTGACGCTTATCACGCCCAGAAGGACATTAATAGTTTCACGATTAAACCACTCAAATTAGAGAACGAAACTCCATTGGAGCTACAAATCTTCTCCAAGATTAACATACTACCGAACTGAACCAGGTTAATATTATGATTCATACAAAAAACTAAACCCCAATACTTTAAACCTGGATAAATGGTGAACATACCGTTAGTAAACTGGCGTTATTTTAACCTATCAGGGTTTGAAGTCACTAACTTCTAGTCTGAGCCATGTTGGCAGATGCAGACTACCTGGTTGGGGTCCGCGTGACTATCGTAACCAGTCGTTGGAGACTCTAGGTGACATGGCTCAGAATCGATCACAATGGCGTAGGTGTATACACTCTTTATCTTCCCTTAAACCTTAAGATTAAAATTGCTCCATATCTGTCTTCCTTCCTGTACTATATCCTTATATACAACCTATAATTTATATACTACTACCACCACTAAATTAATTACTTCTATGAATCCGGTGTTCATCTTGTTGTGCTAACGAGGTATGGCAACTTGGACCGATGCATAAATGTGCCTGGTCCTACGTTGTAGCTGACTGACTGACTGCTGCAAAATCAAAAATGCCATCAACGAAGATGAAACTAGTTTTAGATTGTGTAAATAAGACTACAAATTCAACCATCATTGAGTGGTAAGAATCTCATTTTAGAAAAGTTAAAGTGATAATCCAATGTTCTGCGTTGGAATTACAGAACTATACTGAAATCAGTATATTCTCTAACCTATTTTTTATGTTTGGATTACTAAGATTGATATAAGTGTAAATTACAAAACTACTGTTGCTAAGTTATTTTCCTAGGAGACCATTTATGTGCTTATCGTCGGAGAAAGAGCGTTCTTTAAGTTATTTAGACAGCAGAATGAGTTTGATTTCAAGACCATAATTCTTTAAAATGACCTTAAATTGCCTTTAATCGTATCTCTTAATGATTTGTAGATAGCTGGCAGGTTGTGGTACTTTATTCGTTGCACATGACACAAAAGGAACCGGACGACAGCTACGTTTTGCCTAACTTGTGCATGCTACACATGAGGGATTCAACTTGCTTTGAGCCAAATGTATTTGCAGCTCTTTTAAAGTCACTTAAACATTACCTTGCTTGTACTGTAATGAGCGAGGGAACAACCGAATGTACTGTACTACAAAACTACGGAGTTCCTTGGTGAAATATAAGAACTATTGAATATTTCATTTGCAAATTTCTATCATTTGTCCTTTACACTCTGTATGACTAATCCAAGTCACAATTCCTTTTTATTTTCTCTTCAACCCGATCTTATGTCTGTGGATATAAGTAGCATATACCTCAGGACAACTGAATATTTTTTATCTGTTTCCCAAAGGTATTTTTTGGTAAGGCATTAAAAATGTATACTACCAAAAGGAAATACTATGTGAATAACTCGATTACTAGGCTTATCGTGACATACAGTAGTAACTGACCAAGTTCTAATGAAATCTGCTTTTAAAAAATCTGTATAAATACTGAATGGAGTCAGTTATAAGTTATTCAATTATTAATTTTCCCTTTAAAAACTTTTAGAGTCAGAGAGATGGCACATATGAATTGATTGATGTTTATAAAGATAGATCATGTGTAGCCACTCTAGAACAAGCCAGATCTGCATTCAATAACCCTGCAGTATTTGATGCATCATCTCTCCCTTCTTGGAATCACCACAATGAGCGCAATATAAGTGGGAACAAACTCGTTTAACTTGGTTAGCGCATACAAAACAAGTAAAGTTAAAAACTGTAATATAATTTAAAAACTAAAAAAATATGTACAATAAAAACTTGTTTGACAATTCACTACTTGTTTTTTGACCATACTCTATGCCACGTCGACTTGTTAGCAGAATTATTTTCTTTTAATTCCTTATTTCTCTGAACATCAGAACTTGGCGGATAAGGCTCTAAGAATCGACCAACTTTAATCTTTAGATCTTGCGAAACTCCATGTTTCGAACGTTTGTGAAGTTTTTTGGGAACCCACTTACCATACTTAAACTTCGGTTTGTCATTATTCATAGGAAATGAACAATTCGATGTTGACGACAATGTGTTTTTGGTAGATAGAGATAGATCACTTTTGCACGAAAGTTTAAGTGGAACTGTAGCAATCTCATAAGCACTGCAACTTCGAGAAAGATTGGCCATGCTCAACATATACGCAGGAGTTTCAGATATATATGGTAAACCCAGTGAGACCGACTAGAAATAAATTATATGGAATGTAAAAACATCATTTAGAAGTCTGCAAGACGCGTTAGATAAGACTAATAACAACGCCCCTGATACCTAACAAATTTCGGTAGGCAATTATGATCATATTAACTGATAAGCGAAAGAAATTCAAATATATCCAACTTCCTAGTTATATCAATTTTTATGTTAAGGTGATCAGACTTCATGTTAGAGTAAATGATGTCTTTCAGAAAAAAGTAAGACCTATTTTAAAGTTACCGGTTGTCAAATATAAATCAGACTAACAAAATAAACATGTCCGAGGTAAGTCCATCAAAGACAAAACTGTCAAAAAGTTGATTGCTTAAAGGTATTGGTGTTGCCGCAGCGTTAAAACTAAGTGTTCATGACTTTCACCGCCAGTTCCCAGAAAACATTTATTGCCGATAGCTAGATCACCATAACCTTTTCGTTGTATACCTATGAATACTTGTACATATCACTCATTGGTTACCACCGAAACACTGTTAGTTCATTTACTGTACACTCAAGTTTTCCTGAAAATCTAGTTTGATTCTCCAAATAGATGATATAACTACTTAAATGTACTAGGAATCATAAAATCCCCAAAAGTTGGACCGTCAAGTATTTAGGTTGCAGTTTATAGGTTTCGTAGATGTTACACAACGATAAACTTGAATAAATTAAATTTAAAATGCTAAGATGTAGGCTTCAAGGTGCTTTGTATGTTACACGGATCAAAAATATAACAAAAGTAGGATCTACATACAATGGGAGTACAATATGTGAACAAACTGGTTTGATAGTCTTATCTAATAGATGGATGCTTGAACCATTGTATGCGCTAGAAAATAACATATGCTAATATGTAAACACCCTTATTCGGTTTGGACACACAAATCGAATGATTTATGTGGTGCATATCTATTTGATGCCTCCTTGTACCAATGTTTATGTGTTTAAATAAATAAAACATCCTAATGGGTAACAGAAAAATTTATTCTTAAATAGATAAATCTTTTAAAATTGACAATGGATAAGCAGGTCAAACATACTTCTGAATTATGTTGTTTTTCATGTTCAGTTGATATGCTTGTAGCGGGCGTATTCAGCTCCATTTCAACTGAAATAAAAGTGGTCATATTGAGTTAATTATCATGATCACAAGAAATAACTGCAAACATTAAGATATAAGATAAGAATTACTTTGCCTGTAAGTTTTCTAGGCTCTGGAATAATTTACCTCAAACTCTCTCCTATTGTTTGTTCGCTCAATTAATGCCTTTTGCTCCTCTGAAAATGCATTAAATGCTCTAGCGCCTGCAAGTGTATCTTACTCCACAAGTGAGATTATCGGAACTTTAAGTGTTTAACCTCTTACTTGCTATCATTGTTTTGTTGTTCCGTGCTCTTTGCTTTAATCTTACTTTCTCTAGTTGTAGATAATTATCAATAACTCGCTCTGGCACTAGAAATAACCTTACAGAACATAAGGCTATCCACTTAAGAAAAAATGATAAGTTCCCTGGTGTTGCATTGGTCTGCCATATATAAACTATTTATCAATTACTAAACCAGCAAACATAAAACTTTCTTATATTTCATGTTTGCTCTCTACATTAAATGTTGATTTTTATAACAATCTGATCATGCCTGTAAACTGGTGTGAATTCTGTAAATATTATTTTCAGAATATATATTATTATTATTCCTATACAATTAGCAAATGCATTATTCTCCTTGTTTGGTAGATTCAAGCAAAATCTTTATTCCCAGATAGTAGCTGAATAAAATATTACCTCTACCAAAAACAGATACACGTTTCTTGATAAAAGCAAAATTTACCACACATTTTCCGTTAATATTCAGACGTCATTGCTTCAATTATCAAGAAACATCTGTCTAGTTTGACCATCCTACTCGTACCTTGTCACTTGTTTTTCACAGCAATACCAAACCATTCTATGGTATATTAAAATATTAAAAATATGCTGTGATCACGATAAGAATAAGCTTAGTTGAAACAATAGGAGGGATTAAGTTACACCGTTAAAATAATAGACTGTATATCATAAAACGTTATTGAAATACGGTTGATAGATTTAGGTAAGTATTCTTAACAGATAATCAAAATCAACGATTTATTTATTTAAACACATACATATTGGTACAAAAGGGCACCAGATACATATGCGCCACACAAAATCAACGATACTTTATGTGGAAAGAAAAAGCTTATATCACATTTACTTGAAACTCAGTTTCTGTGGAGATATCATTCCAAGTTCGTTAAAGTCAACCATTATCTTTGCCTTCATTTATTTTTGCCGCAGGTATCGATCTGGGGGTTTACAATTTATGCACCTAACCTGGGATTTAAACGAGGATGTGTTTTTGACTCAAGGAAATTTTCCCTAGATTGGTACAGACTGATTCTTGAACGAACAATAGAAAGTGAAGCCAACATAGTCTTTGGAGAGTAGTATGCCTTGTCGGGTCAGTAGCTGGTGGAAACCTTGGAATTACCTAGAAAGTTTCTTGCATGTTGTGTAAACGAGATAACCTTATTTTTATTTTAAACAGCATTGCTATTCCACACAGTTAGCCTTTAAGGACATCCAGAATCCTGGCTATTACAGACGATAGACATTCAATGCTCTTCCCATTAATATATGATATCAACAGCGACCAACTCTCGACTGATTACGTAAGCAGTTTGATATGTCATAAGTTGCCAACAGATGATACTTAGTGACATAACCGTTATATTTTCCACAATATCGATCACTGATATTATTGACACAATTCAATATTAGTTCGTTCAATTACATCTTTGTTCGGTGAACTTTTATAAATAAAAGTATTATCATTATTACCTCAAGTACAAGAACCAGATTCGTGTACTTAGCCTTGAGCCACACTCCAAAGAAATATCTGGTTCTCCAAACCGAAATAGGAGTAGTGTGATTTGAGCATGTAACCTAGTGGCTGAAAACAGAACACTAACTGTTGGGGCATTGCTCAATCGAAGGTGGTAAGAATTTTAATCGCTTAATATTGATAATCGTTCCCCTACTCTGAACTATTCCTACTGTCATCCAGTTTTATCCATATTCTTTTCCAATATAGTTTTAAAATATACAAGAACGAAGTCTGATGTGTAATTGAACATTGTTATAAAACACTTTAAATGGATCAATTTTAAGTATCAAATATATCATAAAATTAAAGGAATTCCGGATTTTCAACACAATTGTCCACAAACTACGTTCTTATTTGCTGTTTTATCATACAGTAAAGTGTTTGAGTATACCTGTAGCTTAGAAGCTTACCTAACTGGTTCTCGTTTTCTGTCTTCGATGGAGCTGAGTAAAGTTTGTGTGTCATTTGATAAGTGATTGACCTTAGTTCTTTTGCTTCATCTCCATCAGGTGAAATAATCAGACGCCCAAAGCGACAACTATGAAATGGTATAGACGTACCAGACAATGCTTTATGATTTTCTTTTTTTAATCCACCAGGACTAACTGGAGCAGTAATGGATGAATATGGAGGCCATTCTAAAATTAATAACAGAGAATTACTTATAGTTCAAGACATAAATTCAAAACAGATCAAAATGTTAACTGTGCTCGACTGCACATCACTTACACTGCAACTTGTAATTTACTAATCTCCTAAGAAAAAACTACGTCAAAGAGCAGACTAGGGAAAACCAGGCTGGTTTTCAACACGGACGTGGTTGTACAGACCAGATATTCACTTTACGTCAGGTCCAAGCACATAGAAACACATTCAGACGTTCCACAATAGTAGTATTTCTTGACCTTAAGGCGGCATTTGACTTCATTGATAGTGAGGTTCTATGACAGTGTTTGTCAGTGGAAGGAGTATCAAAGAAGTACATTAACCTCATAAAGGCTCTCTACTCGAACACTGGTCGAGTTAGAGCCTATGGCGAACTGTCATCAGAATCGACTACCTCAAGTGGTGTTCGTCAGGGCTGTTCACTCTCCTCATTCTTGTTTAACTTTGTCGTTGACGTGCTATTATAAAAAACACTTTCATCATCTCGATCTCCAGGAGTTGAAGTTTCACCGGGAGACTCACTTGTTGACTGAGAATATGCCGATGACATAGTTCTATTTGGTGAAGACGCTGACAAAATGCAGAGTCTTGTGACCACCATAAGCAACAATGCAGGCATGTTCGGGATGCGATTCTCCTCCTCGAAGTGCGAAATGTTACTTCAGGATTGGGTTGCATCGACACCTGAACTAATGATAGGGAGTGAAGTAGTTGAGTGTGTTGACTGCTTCACGTATCTTGGGAGTCTCATCAGCCCTTGTGGTCTGGTGTATGACGAAATCTCAACACGGATACAGAATGCTCGTCTAGCTTTTGCCAACTTGCGTCATTTGTGGCGTAGGCGAGATATCCGTCTAGCAACCAAAGGACGGGTTTACTGTGCAGCAGTTCGTTCGTCCTACTTTATGGCAGCGAGACATGGCCGATAGGAGTAGAGGATATTCGTAGGCTACTAGTGTTCGATCATAGGTGTCTTCGAAGCATTGCTCGTATATCCTGGGACCACCGGGTAAGTAATGCAGTTGTTAGGAAACAGGTACTAAGTAAGGATGGCAAATCGATTGATGAAGTAGTGAAACTTCATCAGTTGAGATGGCTGGGACACGTGTTACGTATGCCCAACCACCGACGTGCAATGTTTCATGGTGCAGGAGTAGGTTGGAAGAAAGCTAGGGGTGGCCAGACCAAAACGTGGCACAAATCCATCAAGTCACTGACAAGTGGACTGAGCCATGTTGGTAGGTGTAGACTACCTGGTTGGGATTCGCGAGATGATAGCAATCGATGGTTAGAGACCTTGAATGACATGGCTCAAAATCGTTTGCAATGGCGAAGGTGCATCCACTCTTTGTGTTCTACCAAATTCTAATCTTCTGAATTCTTCATGACCCTATCCTATTTCTCTTTTCAAATTTATTTCACTGTATTATACTCCTTCAAACCCTAATCTTTCACATAATGCTTATACTCTTACTACTTCTACCACTATTGGATTTGAATCGACAAATGTATCTCTGCTAATGTGGTATGACAACTCGAACTGATGTACGTACGTACGAATTTCTACGTTGTGACTGACGTCAAAGATTGGTCTGATTTAAAAAATTTCGTTTGTAAATCCAGTTGATTGTTTTCCCTGTGATTTATTTCATCCGACAAAACATTGATCAATTCCCTTATTTATCATGATTATTTGACTCGAAAATCCAGAAACAATTTACTTCAGTTTCTAAGAGTTTGTCTTTTCTCTGTCTGACGTTACAGATTATAGGTGATTATTCTTGAATGTAAGTCACCAAAAAACTCAAGATGCACATATGCCAACAGAAACTGATCAACTACAGCCTCCTTAAAAGCAGTTCATTGTTTAACGGCATGTAAAGCACCTTACAAGTAAAATTCATACCCGTTCCATAAGCTAGTGGCCCTTCGAACGCAGCAGTTCAGTGGATAAAGCATTGGCATTCGAAGAGAAAGGTACCGGGGCTTGAATAATGGTGTGAGCATCACTGGGATTCAAGGATATCGAACAGACAAGTCCCTTGATAATCATTAACCGATTTTAATAAAAAGATTATTTCACGTCTACAATTTCAATTACAGGATAATAAATAGGAAAATACTACAAGTATACATGATGCCGAGAAATGAAATGTTTTGCGTAAAATCTGGGTAAAATAACAACTTATCTATAAATTTATACGACTTAACCGCATGACAAATTAAACAAAACTGCTTGAATACAGAAAGAATACATATTCCTGTGAAATTTATTTATTTAAACACATAAATATTGGTACAAGGGGGCAATATATATATAAGAAAATACAACGTGACTAACCTTTCATATCACCAGATGAATGATTTAAACATATATGATGTGAACGTGGATCACACTTTTGAACAGCAATGTCTGAAAAAGATTTTCCAGCTGGCTTACTGGCTGTGCCGATGTGATCAATTTTACTGAGATCATTTTGAATTTCTACACTGGAAAGCTTATTTTTACAAGAAAAATCTCCTGATGCTGATTCCGAATGAACTAGCTTGATTCCAGTACTTACATTATTATATGTTGTAGATGACATATCAGAGGTGAGATCTAATGTTGACTGGGCTGTGTGAATATCCAACATAACAAATTGATATAAATGAGCTCAATTCTAACAATAAATTAATAAATATTAAGGAAATTTATCTGAAACATAATTAGTTATAACACTATGGTGAATAGTATTTTGTAAAGTGAGTTTAAAAGTTGTAGAAAGCTTTTTAGATTGGAATGTATTAAATTCACTATTAATAACATGTTTAAAATCAAATAACCCAGCTGTACAAGCTTTCTTACATATTCAATGTACATAGATTATCAATACACTGCTCGTTAAAGTGTTGGTATTATGAAAGTTCAAAATGTTAAAACATGTGTCACAAACATTCATGAATTTCATATCTAAATTATTTTAAAGACTAAGAATAGATGAGCGAGCAATCGTTTTCAGTAAACTCATCATCAGGTTCTACAGTTATAAGTCCATAATTATTGTGATATTTTACAAAGATGAAAACAAGACATGCGTTAATGTATTTATCAGTATAGGGTTGTGGAGATTGTTGAGTTTAAATTGATATCATGAATAGATAAATGTTAGACCACTATTGAAAACCTGGATGCACCGGATGGCTGTTTTGCTCTAGTATGGGACTCATCAACAGTGCGCATCCACAATCCCGGGACCTTCGGTCTCGTGCGCGAACGCTTACATTCTAGACCACTGAGCCGACATCCAATGGTGCTAATGTCTAACTTCAACCAATCTACGAACTTGCGCCAACGTCCACCATTGTCTTCAATGAGTTATTTACGACTCAGTGGTCTAGAGGTTAGGCGTTCGCGCGCGAGACCGAAGGTCCTGGTTTCGAGTACCGTGGTTGAGACTATGGTCTAACTTCAACAAATAATGAATTTGGCAATAATGTATGTTGAAAATGGTGAACGCTTGCATCTGATGCAACATAAATTAGCAAGGTCACTTAATCTACTATATGTTTAACGAATTTTATACACAAATAAATATGTTAGCTAGTAGGATCACCCCCAGGGCTCAATCTTCACTAATATCTTTCTAGCCAAACTGGAAAATGGACTATCAAACGACATTCTCAATAAGCTAGATCATTACTGCCGATACATAGATGACACATTAATCGTGTGCGATAAAAGCATACAGCTGCTGAACAGTTTTAATAAAGCGTACCCAACTATTACATTCACCAGGGAAGAGGAAAAAGACAATTATATAGCTTTCCTTAATGTCTTGCTTTCTAGAAGGAAGAAAAAAATGTATTTACAAAGAATACTTGGGCGAGTCAGTATACCCATTTTTACAGCTCTACACTTCTTCAATACAAAATAAATTTGGTTAAATATGTCAACCACAGAATCAAACTATCGTGTTCTGAGGATAGTGCAGACAGCGAAATAGATAACCTAAAGAACACATTACGAAACAATAGCTATCCATATAATTTCTAATATAAGGGAAAATAGGACAAATTCTGACACGGTCGGCAAGAAACTTTTCTATTTAAAACTCCATTTCAAAGGAGACATAGTGAGCGGACTTTTAACACGTTGACCCAAGAGACCTGCTGAAGGACATTTCACGCCGCCAGGTTACATGTAATCTCAACCAAACCAGCACTTACACAAATCAAAGATAGGCAATTAATTACGGGCTCCTCCATGTGTGTATACCAATTCAACTGCTCTTGTGGAGCTAGCCACACAGGTCGTAATCAGAGGGCTTTATCCTTACGTGCTCGTTAACATGTACCAGCATGGTTGGGAAAAAGAGTCATGAAATTGATTAACAGAACCATCCTTTTTCATGTGGTAGACAGTGAACATCATTCTAGAACAGATGAGGCTTTCTGTTTAGTATTAAGTTCCAAACAATCTACCTAAAGGAGCTAGATTAAGACTCCTAACATAGCTGAAGCCATCTGGACCAACTCCAGAAAACCTAACTTATGTATCCAGAAGAGGTATATCCAGCCTCTATGCTTACTTTGGACCACGAGTGGACCATCAGGTACCTAAACTGGATATTATAAACCTCATATCCTCCCTCCCAATTCCTTTTGTGTTTATATCATTATATCTTTCACCTTTCCCGATTCTCATAAATTTTTTATCATAATTACCTTGGGAACACTTCTCTTATTACATATTATATTCTCAAAACGTCAATATTATTAACTTCACTAACGAGGAGAAATTCTCCTACAATGCATTTTGTACATACGATTTATTGTAGCACTATTATATTGATTTTAACTTGACACTTAACTAAGAATCACTCTGGCCTTTATTAAATGACCTTTCTAATTTACAAATAACACTATACTGAAGTATTTATTTCGTAACAGATGCAAACATTCACCATTTTTAACATACAACATTGTCAAATTCATTAATGCATGTCTTGTTTTCACCTTTGTAAAATATCAAAATACTTATGGACTTATAACTGTAGAGCCTGATGATGAATTTATTGAAAACGATTGCTCAGTCAAATATTCTTTGTTGTTTGAATACTCTATGGGGATTTTTAGACTATAAAGACAGTGAAATTTAAAATATTCTACTTAAAACTAAGTAACTCAGTGGAGGAATGACATTATCTAGTGACTTTAAACGAAAATAAACTCGACCAAGTTGAAAATGAAAAGCGTTTGAAAGAAAACAAATCACTTGAATATACAGGACATTGATATCTGAGGGAATGGAGTCACTGATTATCAGGGAAGTGTCAAACAACTTTGACAGTTTTAAACATTTCTGCATAACCTCTAAAAACTAATTTCCGCACACAGTATCAACATCGAGAGATAGATCACTGATGAGATACTACTTAATGGTGCTTAGAATCAGAGAAAGTCATTGAACTCAAGCTGGAGAGAAAATATTAGATTTGGAAGAGATGCTGCTGTACTCTGTTCACGAAGAATATGTTTGGCATACACAAAAAGTTCCACTGATGCAATCCAAAGAAGCATGTAAAACACTTATAGAATGGGAATTTCGTGGATCCAGAATCATTAAAGCATCCATAAAAATAAAGGAGAGAATCACAATAAATGTTATCCAGTGTTATGCACCCATCAATGATAGCAATAAATACGATAAAGACCAGTTTTACAAGAGGCTGTAATCGATCATAGCGAGATGCTCAGGAAAGGACCTAATCATCTTGATGGGAGACCTAAACACCAAAGTTGGAACGCACAAAACCGGGTATGAATATATCATGGGACGACATAAACTGACTGAGATAAAAGAAACAAGAATGGTGACAAATTTGCAAGCTTAAGTGCATTCAACAAAATGGTTATAGGTTGCACCATATTGACCTACAAACGCATACATAAACCCATATGAATCTCATCGAATAACACTACAGAGAACCAGGTCGATCATACTTGCAACAATAAAGTGTTCAAAAGATCCATGGAAGACGAGAGGGTAGCTGACAAATGAAGGTCAAGACAACCAGTGTGGCAGAAGCCTCTGTAGCAGTAGACCCCAAAATATACAGGGGAAAAAGAAAGATCTCAAAATACAACACAGAGAACATCAAGCCAATCACATTTGACGGGAAAGCCCTGGAAGAGGTGGAAACTTTCACATATCTAGGGAGCATCATCGATTAACAAGGATCTGATACCAGCGTAAATGTAGGGATTGGCAAAGCAAAGATAGCATTCTTGCGGTTGAAGAACATATGGAACTCAAAACAACTGTCAACCAATATCAAAGTCAGAATCTTCAATACGAACGTTAAAATATTTCTACTGTACGGAGTTAAAATTTGGAGAACTACCACAACCATCATCAAAAAGGTACAAATATTTATTGTTGTTGTCCGCTCAAGATACTCAATCTCCGTTGGCCGGATACTATCAGCAACAGTCTACTGTGGGAGAGAACAAATCAGCTTCCAGATGAAGAGGAAATTAGGAAAATATGCTAGAAGTGGATAGGACATACATTGCGGGAATCATAAAACTGTATCACGAGGAAAGCGTTAACTTGGAATCCTGAAAGGAAAAGGGCAGACCAAGGAATACTTTGTGCTTGGACCTGAAGTCAGATATCAAAAGAATAAATACCAACTGAAAGGACTGCCCATAACAGAGTTCGAAGCAGAATCCCGGTGGGCGGCCTATGCTTCTTCACGAGTGTTAACAGGCGTTAGTCATTTTCGATAATTGATGTGTGAGGATATAAATACTGATAGGCTGAGTAAATTGGAATATGACTGGCATATACTAGGCCGGAATCTCTATGAAAACAGTAGATTTTAAAAATAAACGCACTTACAAACTTAAAGGCTGATATTCCAGACCTTTACGGAGTTTGGAGTCTTCTAGGACTGAGCTAATAAGCATGTAAGGGTTCTTAAATCTTCTGGGGTCAATCATAACAGTGAAAATGCATTTATATTTTGATCTTCTGTAAAAACTAAGATTGTTTGATCATCTACTTTGCATTTGTTCGTACTGATGTTATGTCATTGATAACGTGAGCAATCACAGAGGGTGTTGAGTTTTCCCAAGCTCTAAATCTGCTGTCGGTTTTCCCGGTGCAGAACAAAATGAACATGTTACTTGGACAGTTGTCGTGATAATTCGATATTTATATGCTGGTTAAGTTTAATTCTAAATTTTCATTTTAACCTTCATGGTAATTGCAAATAGTTACCTAAAACAAATCTTAAGTTAGCTGTGGTTAAAGCGCCAATAGACTACTAATATACATTCTGTAATTAGACCTACTAAAAGAGTCTCAGAAATGAAGTACCTGTACTGCAGGATAGATATTCCAAGACTTCGAACTTATGCGATTATATTTAATTTTACCGGTAAACTGAATTACTTTATCTATGTTCTTACAAAATTACGAAGCTAGTACGTTCACAGAAAATGTAGAACACATGAAATGAAATTTAAAAATATATATTGTTTACTTCTTCCATTTTTTGGTTTGGTTAGTGTTAAGCGTTCTAAAACTTCCGCTTTCTCATAGTTCGCTCGTAAAAGACGCAACCTCGTATCGTGAAGTAGCTCTTCTGTCTTAATTAATTGTTGCCTTGTTTCAGCCAGCTGCGCACGCGTAGACAACCATCCACTTTCCATTTCGTTAAGTTGACTTCGCAGGGTTTCTAAATGATGCTCCAGATCTAGTTGGATATGACTGGATGACTTAGCTAAGTTTTCAAGCTCATTGATTTTCTCAGAACTTCGTTTATTTTCAGATTCTAATTCTATTATTTGAGACACCAACCTACAAACCTCTTTTTCCTTCAGCTTATAAGAAGTTTCAGTCAGTGACAGCTTGTCCTCTAACTGGTTGTTTGTTGATTGCAGAGATAAAACTACGTCATTTTTGACTTTTAAGCTTTCTTCAACTTCTAATAAGTGTTCCCTTGTTTTAGAGAGATTGCAGCGTAGATCGGCTACTTCACTTTTAAATCTATCAGACAGGGCTGAAACCTGAGAAACCTTTTCTTTTTCGTCGATTAGCTCAGTTTTAATATTATTTAGTAAGATTTTCAATTTGGCAGTTTCTTGTACAGCATGCTTCATGTTTGATATAATTTGGTCTTTCTCACGACAATGTTCCTCCGACATATTGTTGATAATTGATTTATAATTGGAAGCACAATTTGCCAAACTATCTTTCAGGCGGTTTACCTGAAATACAATACAATACTAAATTTCCACTAAAACAAAATAACAATTATATGAGCGTGTTAATAGTCAGCAAAAAATGTTCAAACAAAGCTTACAAAGATGTGATTGTTGATTACTCTCTTGTGGTTAGAAACAGTTTTTTGTCATCGGTAGTGTAACTGCTATTTTATACTTGGGAGAATATGCAATACACTTTAGGAGTGCAAACCACTTTTAGTGGTGTTACTATAGTTTCCACACAAAAATATAATATGTGATAAATGCTACGATATCTAGCTTTGTATAGATGTAATTTTAATGACCTATATTAGGAAAAATTAGTGGTCGAATAGATGTTACTTAACTCAGCCAAAAGTCATCTAAGTATCAAGCAATAAGATGTAAACGAGACAATACATCTATTTGCTTTGCCACCTAGAGTTCCATTTTCTTTTTTAAATGATTATGATAATTTATTCAAATTCAAATTAAATAGATATTTGTTGAATATATACAACTGCAAGTTGTTTTGTGAGTGAAAACGATTTCAACAAAAGTCAATCACAATAAACATTCATACCACTGAAATTATAGATAAGTAAAACCCTGCTAATTGTGCTTAGATGTGTTTTATTTGCTTCATATAATGACTGAATGTTGAGCTATATACTTTGCCGCTTCTCACAAATCCTTGTTTTTGTTTCTAGAAATCGCGACTAGACTGTTCAAGTATTCTATATATAAGTCACTACTAACTTTATAGGTTATCGAGGAGTTTTTTAAAGTACAATAAGAACATCCAAGTTAGCTGTTTTTCAAATTTAAAACCAAGTGAGGGAACTAAAATTTGATCACAACAAATCGTATGTTTATAGCCCATTTACAAATTTACACCATTTGCATACGAATTTTAGTATGATTATTGCCCGTAGTAGTGGCTATTAACATCATACAATGATGGTCCAGCTTAGCTTACTTCTGAATGGTGAATGGCTAAAGTAGAGAATAAATTGTAACTTGCTGTATCTAATAGATAACTCGCCTTACATTCCGCACATGTAATGTTTTAAGCATGACATGGTCAGCAACAATATGGAGCGATGTATTAGCTGTTTGGAACTTTTCCGCTTTCAAGCAGTAGATTTCAACTGCAAATCTCGCTCCATATTATTGAGTTTACATAGCCAAGTATTAAATAATATGGTGGCAAATACTCGAACTGACTAAATAAATACGATCGTAACTGCATGAAAACACTAGAGAATTTCCTGTTCAAAATACCTGAACAGTTATTCACATTCCTTTTAGTGGCGATTCCAAAATAGCTAAATACTAAAAACAATGTTAAGTGAGAAATACGTTTCTAAGTCAAAAATTCTTACCTCTTCTTCAGCAGACGCTCTAAACGCTTTGTTGGCATCAATTTGATCATTAAGCTCAGCACGTAAATCCTTATTTAAAATTATTAACTTATCATATTTGTCTTCAACCTCAACGACTTTTGACTTTAATTTAGATACTTCCACATCAGCCTCTTTCATTTTCTTTAGTTCTTCATCAATCTTTACATGACCGCCTCCAAAACAAGAATGAATAGATGCAATCTAAAAGTAATCAGCATGAAAATGACGACTGATTATTCATTATAGAAAAGCTTCTCATTCAAACTGTAATTATAGCTTATCTGATGGCATGAAAATAATATTTTATTTATGAAAATGGTGTATCAACACTATGTTTACTTTAGAACACAGATAAGACCGGGCCCTAGGCTGTCAAATTCAGAAAATTGCAAATGGTTAATGTTTGCGAAAACATATCCACAAATAGCTCAGTAACTGTTTTCATAGTCAAATTAGGCGTTCACCCTTTTTGAATTTGAGAGATTCAAGATGATTCCTGCACAAAATTTTTAACCTCACACGTACATTAGCATGTTCCTAAAGGTCTTGGTACGGCCGAGAGTAGGGAGAGTCCACTATCCCTCTCGAAATGCTCTCACATAGCCAAGCGTATATAGTCTCTGTCAGAGAAGTCCTACTCACCGTCTTCTCGTGGCTTTACTTTGTTTACGAAATTGAGAGAACGAAAAGCAAATGTCCGGCGCTTTAACCGGGTTGGTGGACACGACGAGTGCACCTAGGGGAGTTGGAAAACCCTGATTCTAAATCAATCGTGCACATGGGTTCCAGTATCCTGAGAGAACAAATAGCGTATGAACCAATCGATGGTCACCGGCTATCATGGGACTGCATCTCCTTACGATGATCCACTGGCTTGTGGATCAGACCCTTAGGTCAAAGGCTCCGGGTGTGGCCCCCTAAGAAAACCACCCGCTTCGGTTTGGGCACCTGTGCAGTATCACAGTCGTCACACAAATCAAATGAGATTTGTGCAGCGCATATATATTCTTGTACCAATATTTATGTGTATAAATAAAGATAAATAAGTTGATGCAAGTTAGTAACCAAATATAGGTCTATGCAATTGGTTTTGAATAAAATATTTTGTGGAGTCGAGTAGTATCACAGAAGTTAGAGTGATTCGATTTGGAAACTTAAATGAGACTACCAGAAGTTAGGGTAGAACCAAATTTTACTGACTAGAAAAGGACTTACCATATTTATAAAAATAATGTACAGTTAGCTTTATTACTACACTAACCTTGGCATTCAATTCATAATTTTCGGTCTTAAGTAAGTTCACTTTGTTTTCCCATTCATGAAAGCCAATCTCAGATTCTAATCGGATTTTATCCATTTCAATAGAAAGCTGTTTTTTCTGAGCACATAATTCAGTGATCACTTTTATCTGCTTAACTTTTATCTCTGTAATTTCTTTATTGGTTTGAGTCAACTTTGCTTCTGAAATCAGAATCTGTAAAATAAAATATTGTGAAATAAAAATTAATAAGAAGAAGAAAATGCCCCACATACACAAGGAGTTGCATTGATGCTGTCCAGAAAAGCGCAAAATGCACTTATTGGATGGGAACCTCATGGACCAAGGATAATCAAAGCCTCCTTCAAAACAAAGAGAGAGGGCATTACAATGAACGTCATCCAATGCTATGAGCCTACCAATGACTACGATGAAGACGCTAAAGACCAATTCTACGATAGGCTGCAGTCGATCGTCGAGAAGTGCCCAACCAAGGACCTGATAATTCTGATGGGAGATCTCAATGCTAAGGTTGGAATGGACAACACTGGATACGAAGACGTCATGGGACAACATGGACTAGGAGAAAGGAACGAAAATGGTGAGAGATTTGCAAACCTATGTGCCTTCAATAAACTGGTCATAGGTGGCACCATATTCCCACACAAAAACATGCACAAAGCCACTTGGATTTCACCGGATCACATTACACAGAATCAAATCGACCATATCTGCATCAACAAAACGTTCAAGAGGACGATGGAGGATGTGAGAACCAGAAGAGGAGCTGATATAGCATCCGATCATCATTTGCTGGTCGCCAAGATGAAACTAAAACTCAAGAAGCACTGGACAACGGTGCGGACAACATCACAAAAGTTTAATACGGCCTTTCTTCGAGATGCTGACAAACTCAACGAATTTAACATAGGCCTCAGCAACAGGTTCGAGGCCTTTCATGATCTACTCAATGGAGAGGGGACTACCATGGAGAACAACTGGAAAGGTATCAAGGAGGCAATCGTTTCAACATGTCAAGAGGTTCTGGGCCAAAAGAAGCACCACCACAAGGAATGGATCACTGTTGGTACACTGGATAAGATTGAAGCAAGGAGGAACAAGAAGGTAGCAATCAATATCAGCCGAACCAGAGCGGAAAAAGCCAAGGCACAAGCCGAATACACAGAGGCAAACAAGCAAGTGAAGAGGAGCATCAGAACCGACAAACGTAAATATGTGGAAGATTTAGCGATGACAGCGGAAAAGGCTGCAAGAGAGGGAAACATTAGACAACTGTATGATACAACAAAGAAACTTGCTGGAAATTACCGTAAGCCAGAAAGACCAGTGAAAAACATGGAAGGCAAAGTAATCACCGACATTGAAGAACAACGAAACAGGTGGGTAGAACACTTCAAAGAACTCTTGAATCGACCAGCTCCACTGAACCCACCCAACATCGAAGCAGCACCCACGGACCTCCCAATCGATATTGGCCCACCAACAATTGAAGAGATCAGCATGGCCATTAGACAAGTCAAGAGTGGCAAAGCAGCGGGACCAGACAACATCCCGGCAGAGGCACTGAAAGCAAATGTAACAGCAACTGCCAAGATACTCCACATCCTCTTCAATAAGATTTGAGATGAAGAACAAGTACCAACAGACTGGAAAAAAGGACTTCTGATCAAAATACCAAAGAAAGGTGATCTTAGCAAGTGCAACAACTACAGGGGCATCACTCTTCTCTCAATACCAGGAAAAGTCTTCAACCGAGTATTGTTAAACAGGATGAAGGATTCCGTGGACACCCAACTTCGAGATCAACAAGCTGGATTTCGTAAGGATAGATCGTGCACAGATCAAATCGCAACTCTGCGGATCATTGTGGAACAATCAATCGAATGGAATTCATCACTCTACGTCAACTTCATCGACTACGAGAAGGCATTTGATAGCGTGGACAGGACGACACTATGGAAGCTTCTTCGACACTACGGCGTGCCTGAGAAGATAGTCAATATCATACGGAACTCCTATGATGGACTAAACTGCCAAATCGTCCACGGAGGACAACTCACCGAGTCGTTTAAAGTAAAGACTGGTGTTAGGCAAGGTTGCTTACTCTCACCCTTTCTCTTTCTCCTGGTCATCGACTGGATCATGAAGACGTCAACATCTGGAGGAAATCACGGGATACAGTGGACAGGCAGGATACAGCTGGATGATTTAGACTTCGCGGATGATCTAGCTCTTCTATCACAAACGCAACAACAAATGCAGGAGCAGACGACCAATGTAGCAGCAGCATCAGCAGCAGTAGATCTCAATATAAACAAAGAGAAAAGCAAGACTATCCGATACAACACAATATGCACCAATCAAATTACACTTGACGGAGAAGCTTTGAAGGATGTGGAAATCTTTACATATCTGGGCAGCATCATTGATGAACACGGTGGATCTGATGCAGATGTGAGGGCGCGGATCGGCAAAGTAAGAGCAGCATATTTACAACTGAAGAACATATGGAACTCAAAACTATTGTCAACCAACACCAAGGTTAGAATTTTCAATACAAATGTCAAGACAGTCCTACTGTATGGGGCGGAGACGTGGAGAACTACGAAAGCCATTATCCAGAAGATACAAGTGTTTATTAACAGCCGTCTACGCAAGATACTTCGGATCAGATGGCCAAACACTATCAGCAACAAGTTACTCTGGGAGAGAACAAACCAGATTCCAGCAGAGGAAGAAATCAGGAAGAAGTGCTGGAAGTGGATTGGGCACACCTTGAGGAAATCACCTGATTGCGTCACAAGACAAGCCCTCACATGGAATCCTGAAGGTCAAAGGAGAAGAGGGAGACCAAAGAACACATTACGCCGAGAAATAGAGATAGACATGAGAATAATGAACAAGAACTGGGTAGAACTAGAAAAGGAAGCCCAGGACAGAGTGGGTTGGAGAAAGCTGGTCGGCGGCCTATGCTCTATTGGGAGTAACAGGCGTAAGTAAAATAAGTAAGTAAGAAAAATATGGAGACAGACTTTATGAATCATAATTAAGCAGTAGATTCTTACACAGGATATGTGAAAATGTCAGTTGTTATACCAATAGTAACAAACAACAATTAGTGTTTTATTTTAACAGTTTATAAGACTGATATTTTTTAACTTATGAAGAAAAACTGAGGAATTATATTGAATTGTGATTAATCAACTTTCGAACGAAAGTTAAACAGACAAAAACTATAATACATAAACTCTATTCATAAGTAATAATGGGTTTGTAAATATTTAGGAATACCCAAAATAGATAAAATCTTCGATGGATAAACTTATTTAATAATGGGAGAACTAATTTCCTAAACAGCCATACAGTAGATCTGACGCAGTCTTGCACGATCCAACATTTTAAAGACGAGTCGGAAAGCTTTATTTAGATGCGGAACAGCGCCAATGGCTTAGATACTAAAATAATCGTCAAGTGATTTGATGATAACAAATAGACATCAGTAAAATATCTTGAATAAGACTTGAATAAGGAATAACCTTTACAATTAACAGCTGGTTGAAAACTAATTTATTTTAACAAGAAATGCTATTTACTTCTCATAGATCTGTTAATAAACACTTGTATCTTCTGGATGATGGCTTTCGTAGTTCTCCACGTCTCCGCCCCATACAGTAGGACTGTCTTGACATTTGTATTGAAAATTCTAACCTTGGTGTTGGTTGACAATAGTTTTGAGTTCCAAATGTTCTTCAGTTGTAAGTATGCTGCTCTTACTTTGCCGATCCTCGCCCTCACATCTGCATCAGATCCACCGTGTTCATCAATGATGCTGCCCAGATATGTAAACGTTTTTACATCCTCCAAAGCTTCTCCGTCAAGTGTAATTCGATTGGTGCATATTGTGTTGTATCGGATAGTCTTGCTTTTCTCTTTGTTTATATTGAGATCTACTGCTGCTGATGCTGCTGCTACATTGGTCGTCTGCTCCTGCATTTGTTGTTGCGTGTGTGATAGAAGAGCCTAATCATCTGCGAAGTCTAAATCGTCCAGCTGAGCTATGCTGGCTGGAACAATCGTTCCTCATGGTTCTACCATGCCAGACAGGTCGGTTGAAGAGCGGTAAGACTAAAAGCAGCAAACCCAAGGTCCGAAGGCGAAGTCGTACTGCTGACTGTACAGAGGTGTGACAGCAGTAAGGTATTTCCTTCAAACAACTAGCATCACAATAGTGCTGCCTTCCCACAAGGAGGGGTGGGGTTAGAAAAGGTCGACCCTAAAAATGCACATCTCGTCTTATAACACGGATTTCCGTCTCCGGCGGTAAGGAACTTTGAAGAACGGAGCTAACACGTCAAAAAATCCCGCACAAAAAGGCCGTGCGTGACCAGCCTCAAGCAGTTGTCCCTTGGGCACTGCGGTCACGCTTTCAGGTCATCAAGACCACTTCTAACCCAATTTCCATTTCAGGTACTTCTAGAAGAACCCTTCCACGATGTGGGCAACCGGGAAGTGATAACCGTCCTCATACCTCTAACAGCACTCAAGACCACTGTATTCATAATCAATCTCCTTCTTCAATTCCTACTATTCCTTCTACCTCAGCTTTCAACACTAAGCTTCCTCTTTCGGTTTTCTCCTCAAGTGTCACCATGGCTAACGATTCTAGTGCGCGAAACACTGTCCCAGTTCTACTGAAACCTCGCTCTTCCCTTAAACCTCAAGATTAAAATTGCTTCATACCGTTCTTCCTTCCTATACTATCTTTATATACAACCTGTCTTTTATACATTACCACCACTAAATTAACTACTTCTATGAATCCGGTGTTCATCTTGTTGTGCTAATGAGGTATGGCAACTTGGACCGATGCATATGTGTGCCTGATCCTACGTTGCAGCTGACTGACTGACTGACTGAGTTTGATAAGTTGTTCAATAAATCTGCTTTAATGTCCTATCAATTGGAAATCGGAGATCGTCTGCCTAGTTACATGTCTAGCTCTCATTGAACACCAAAGGACGTTTAGTGTCACATTACAACAATGTGTCGTTTTTAGTTATATCAGTGCCATAACTAACGATGTTTTTGGAAAACATTTCAATTTGTTCACAAAATAAACAAAGAAAACAGCTTGAGATGTAAATTTTGAAACAAATATGGCACTCGTTTGCAGCAACATGTCTTTATTGGATGACATTAAAGGTTGAGAAAAATAACACATAAATGGAAAAGTTATGCGGTCATCTAAATGCTTAGAAATGATACATGATTCACTGATCATAAAAAGCCTTAGAAATTCCGTGATCAATGAAGTAATTAACTCATCAGACAAAAAATACATTAGGAAATTCAGTGATCGATATGATAATAAAATCTTACTTTTTCACATAGTTTTTCGAATCTAGTATGCATGACTGATTTGAGATTATCAAGTTCTTTTGTCAAAACCTGGGTATATTCGAAGAAAACATTTAAACGTTGTTGAACAAATTTACCAATTACAACATGAGTTACAACTTAGAGTCATCAAGAATAACTAAAATGAGTTAACAACTATTATCCATTAAAATGTAAAGAAAAAAAGAATAAGCTTTTTGAGGTTTAAACAATCATAAACGTTCTACGGTATTTTTACAAGAAGCAGTTTCTGACCCACAGAACTAGTCTTCACATATTGAGTGAACAATAAAAAAAGAAATAAAATAATCCTATTCTTATGACTATCTGAACTTTTGTTTAAGTTTGAACAAATAGTTTCTTAATAGTTGGTTGATGGGTTAATGGAAGACATTATTAAAAAGGAAATAATATCTGTAAACAACTCAGCGATTAAAATTAGAATAACTCCAACATTTCACTTAACAGTCTAATACGAGCTTTTTCTTGAAAATTGTCAAAGATAAATATATAGTTTACAAACTAGCAGCGTACGATTTGTTTAGTACATCGTTAATTTTTGAACTATAATGCTTATATCCTATAAGTTTGATGCTTGGTTGTTTCCCCTTGAAGATCGGATCACATTGTGGGGTGAAATGTTGTTGAAATTTCGATAGCAGAGATATTTACAAATATAATTTCCCTTTTACTATTTAAGCCAACAATGTTACACAAGGGGACTGTCTAAAATAGAAGAACTTAGATATTATGACTCCAATGATTTTGACATTAGATACGATAGGAAATTTTACTTTATTAGGTATTGTAATTTCCCAAATCAACTGTGTCTTAGCTTAAGTGGCCCAGAACAAATAAGATATCGGAAATCGTAACAGTAAATTAGAAAAGAAATTAATTAAACCCTAAGTTAACTTTACCTCACATGAATATTGAAAGGTGTTAATCATACTGCCTCGGTGTTTTGCAAGGACTTTTCCGAACAATGAATTGAAGCGTTGTACAATGTATTTCTTTCTCATAATTTGGTAGTCTGTTCGTGCCTTAACAACAGCTGACTCAAGATCTTGAAGCTGATTATTTATCATCACCACAGAAGCTAAACTCTCAGCAGAACCTGCATTTGAAACATCTAAAAAAGAATTAAAGCAAGCTAGTCAACATAATGCCTATGAAATAGATAGTACGATAGAGGGAATCTATGCATCGAAATCGGAAACGAAGTTTAACCAATACACAAATACCAACTTCTTGAACAGATTAATGATTATTAACTTCGTACATGAACGGTATAAGTGGGTTTACGATTCTAAATTTATTTCCGTTACCATAGAGGTGTCAGTCTGATGAATACAAATTTATATTATCATTTCATCGATATATATATATATATATATATATATATATATATATATATTAGTTATCGAAAACAACGGCTCTCAAACAATGAAATGAGATGAAGGGTAGTAGTGTTATGTAGGAATATTATGTGGATGTTATTTTGACGTTAATTTACATACGTAGAATTAACCAATGATTTATCTCTCGAAATGACAGTGTAGGAACTTGAAGGAGTTAACACAATAAAAAAAACTCACTAGTCCTGGAACCCTATCCATAACTATCTTGTAACATCTTTATATATTAAGATATTAAATCCATCGTTATATTGCAGTGTCTTGCATCACAGCAAAGTTTAGAAACCTAAGAATTTATTTTAAACTAAATGGATATCATGGTAAGCAAAGATGGATAGTGGCTAGCAGTGGAATCCAGGACGCGCGTTTCGCCCTATTTGGGACACTCAGAGTTGATGTTC
The DNA here is from genome assembly GCA_944470415.2 of Schistosoma rodhaini. Classification (NCBI taxonomy): domain Eukaryota; kingdom Metazoa; phylum Platyhelminthes; class Trematoda; order Strigeidida; family Schistosomatidae; genus Schistosoma; species Schistosoma rodhaini. The sequence continues at coordinate 52,667,245 of OX104044.1, forward strand.
ACTCTGGGACTCAAACCCAGTACCTTCCGCTTCAAACGCCATCGCGTTATCCACTGGGCCATTGAGTCCTGATAGCCACTTGCTTGTGCAATGGGGTGAAGATTAAATTTACTTAGTATTGTTTGTTCGGATCTTCCCATTGATGTTTTTAGGACTGCAACTGGTCAGTCTCTAATTGGCATAAGTGCATACTATATCGAGGCGATAAGCACAGTATGCACATATGCCAATTAGAGACTGACCAGTTTCAGTCCTAAAAACATCAATTGGAAGATCCAAACAAACAAAACTAAGTAAATTTAAATGGATATCAGCTTTAAAAATACTCTAAAAGGTAACCATGATGAGATAATTCACCTGCACTAGAAAATTGCAATTCTTTACCAAAGCTTGAATGAAATGTATGTGCAGGTTGAGGACAATTCTCACAAGAATAACACCTGTTATCACACAGAGAAGTTATTGTTTCCGAAGTAGGACCCTGGTTACGAATCAAAGAGTTCGCCTGTGCTACGCATTCCGCTTCGGATCTAGCTAGAAGTCGTTCGCGATGGCACAATAGTTCATGTATCTAAAAAATAATTTCGACAGATTATTGTACGAAACATAAAAGAAATTTAGAAACACCAGCGAAGAATTTATATGAGTAAAACTCAAAGGAGAGTATAATACGGAAGATTATTTTTGTTAAATCATGTTAATTGAATGAATAGTACCTATCTAACATAACTTAATGGATTAACTTTGCAGAAAATCGATTCGCACCATTTTGGCCAATCATATGTTTACCACGTGGAACATCATAGGAGTTCAGAAGAACCATCACTTTTCCCCGTCTTTGCTTCGTAAGACTATCTTGGTTGTGTACCACTAACTTAAAGAATACTTCGGTGAATTGTTATTTGAACAAACAAACGAAAACGTTTGCAGAAATTTGTTAAAGAGGAATACGATAGCGAAACTAAAAGCGCTGTATATTATCGTATAAAATCGACTAAAAAGCACTTATAAATGCAATTTATTGGTTCGATAGTGTGTTGAGATAACAGTAACGGAAATAAAACAAGAGGATAAATGAAACTACATCATTTTTGTTACCGCTTACGATTGGATTCAGATTCATTAATCACTCAGAACTTAAAAGTTCCTTTGAGCAATATCTAAAGAAACAATTAGTGCACAGCAGTGTCCAAAGTCAGTTTTTGATGCTATTTTGTAACCCATAATTTCCGATAGTGATAAATGAATATCGTCTTGATAGATTTCATGACCTTTCACTGTTAGAGTGTTATCTCAGCTAGCAGTTTAAAATATACTAGGTGAGACAGTAATAATATGTCGATAATCAAAATAAGAGAAAATCTGGGTAGGGGTATCTGTTGAGCTACCCACTTTACGATCAACTGGTAAAAAGACTAAGAGAAATGAAAGATGTGAGACACCACTAAGCACAAGATTTCGAAGAAAAAGAAGAATGAATGTACCCGGATGAATTCGACCAATTTTGAACCACACTACCTACAGCATTTTCATAAGATCACAACAGGAAGTTCTGAACCTCTTAGAATGGTCTGATTAAACAACCATTGTCACCATGTACTGATATCACATATTGGACTAACCTCCATCAGTATTTTTAAAACCTACTTGTAAATAAGCTTGCGTACCATGACAAGATTTGAAGTAAATATTAGTAGTAATTGACTTAAATAATTTTTGATGACTAGTCAACGTTAATGAAATCAACGATAATCTCAGGATTACTAAACACTCGGATTCACAACTCTAATGAATACTATAAATCTCCAGAACATATTTACAACTAAGATAAAACGCAAACAAGCAAAAAAATAGGAAAAAGATTACTTTTCACAAGATATAGAAAACTATACCTCACTATCTGCAAGCCGAGCAACAACTTTCATTTGAGTAAGTTGGTGTTCAAGTTCTTGTTGAGATGACAAACGCGAACGAATACTTTCCAATTCTTTTTCCTAGAAAAATAGAAACTGAACACAGGTTTCACAAATTATAGTTATGATTGTAAAAAAAATACTTCTTACTGTGTAGGATACCGAACAATTTCTTACCCACAGAAAAAGTTATATATACACTTATACGGATAGTTTTTAAAATCAATAAACTTGAAAGAGCCAAGTTCCTTTTAAAGGGATACATGAAGCAAAAAAGGTAAGGCAAGCTTCGTCATATGTGATTTCACAAAAAATAACAGAAGGGAATATTCATATCTATCTTTTTACTCGTAGATACATCATTTGCATAGTACTCAATTCGAAAACTAATAAGAACACTAACTTATTGGGAATGTAATTTGAAGTATTACTTTACATATGCGACGCACAAAGTGAAAGACTGTCATGGGCCCTTACTATTCCCTGTAAGACTCGCCTTTAGTTTTTTCTGGATAATGTAGTCTTGTTCTATGTCTATGGAATTTAGTCTGCTCATCCAGGTAGAAATCTACCTGAAGTTTGTGCTGATGATGTCGTTCAGAAGGACTATGAAATCTCCACAACCAAACCATCCAGCCCAGAGAACAAAACTTCATCGAAACCAGTCTCGAATATCCTGCAACGTTTAAAGATCTAACTACATTCCAGATGCCAGTTACTACTGAGGATGACTTTATAGAACTTTCATTAGTAAAGTGTTAAACGTCATCATGAAAAGATGATTTCTGCAAATGATCATAAACAAACAGTTCAATTCAGAATAAATGAAGTACCATATTTTACTAAATTATCAGACAGTAACTATTACTTGCCTAAAATATTTCTACACGCTGAAATCTTTTTTGGTTTGTTTCTAATCAAATATTTGTTAAATTTCAACAGTTTGATTATTTACATCATATCCTACCATATATTAGAGCAGTCAACAGTAAAACTGAACTCTTTAGTATTATCGTAGTAACGTTCTCCTTGACAGAAATTGAAGTCGTCGGAATGATGAACCACCACATCCTACCACCGCGAACCAACATTAATTCAACGTAACTACCCTACAAAGATTGGAGTGATTACACTACAGCCTCTGAATACCAGGAAGACACCTACTTTACATATATGTACTCCTAGATAGGTAGAAAAGTTTATAGAAATCAAACTGAAACACGGCATACAAATGTCAGTATGAAGCTCAGATCGCTAAATGAGTTTGTAGTTTAACAATTCGGTTAGGTAATATTGCCCGAAACTATTACTAAACTTGTCACTTGATTGGGTTTATGCTTTCGGAAACAACAAGATATTTTTAATTGCGTTTATCACTTCACAGTAACAGGTTTATTCATTTACTTGTTAATGAAACGTGATATTGACAACAATATAAAACCCAAACCGCCTGAAGCTCAAATAACCTCGGTTGAAAAGAAAACACTTCACATGAACATCCATTTTAAGGGTAATGAAGCTACAGACACCCTAGAAAGAATTTCTGATTCTCTAAAAGAAAGTTCTTCGCAGCAACTTTGCAAATAGTATTCTCTAGCCAATCAATGTTTATCAATAATCTTAAGGGTAAATTATCCCATCTGATCAACTCTATGTGCATTTGCCAATTTACCTGCTCATGTAGAGCCGGGTATGTAGTTCGTTCGACGCGTATTTTATTCAAAAGAAATCAAGGACATTACCCTGCATGGCTAAAAGGAGGCGGAAACAGCTCAATAAGAAGCTGAATAATCGAACACACTGTAAACATAGGTCACTTAATCAAAGCGGAGTCTGAGTTTAAAGTTATCTACAAGGTAAGTAGAAGGCTGCCATAAGCAATTATATTGCATTTTTCTAGCATTGCAAAAGCAATAACTTTACATCTGGAAAAACAGAATTATGTCTCAAAAAGAAATTGGTACAACCATTTTTCCTACCGTCTTAATGTCTCATAATTTTCATCCTTATTTATACTTTTTTTCCTTTACAACCATCTGCTTCCCCTTCCATCTTCTCCATGAATCTTCTACCCCCAACTGGTTTATTTATTTTTCTATGATCCTCCTGATTACATTTCTTCGCGATTTCAAAATTTGATGATATCATGTTGAGTCATCCTTCCCCAATTATAATCTCCTCAACTATCTTCATGATGAATATTCAAGCACTAAACATTGAAATTATTGTTAGTTTAATAGTTGAATTCATGAGTCGATTTAAGCTAGACCATCATGGCAAACCTGGAAGCACTGGACGTCCGTTTCGTCCTAGTGTGGGACTTCTCAGCAGTGCGCATTCCCGATCCCGCCCAACGAAATTCGAACACAAAACCTATCAGTCGCGCGTGAAAGCTGGATCACTTAGCCAGCTTCCAATGGTGTTAATGTCTAACTTCAACCAATCCACGATATTGTGCAACTGTCCACCATTGTCTACAGTGAGTAACTGCCTCACAATAGACACGGTTGAACTCTACTGGTCACGTCTTCTCACTAGAGGAGTCTCTACTAGGATGAAACGGCTATCCAGTGCTTCCAGGTTTACCATGGTGGTCTAGCTTAAGTCGACTCATGAATTCAACTATTAAAGTACTACAATTTCTGCAAACCCTCATTCTGATAATATTATTCGCTTCCTTGATAAAAAGTAATGTTTTGATACCTTTGTTTATTCTACTTCACCGTCACCATGTTTAACAGAATTTTATTGGCACTATTATTGCAATTATTGTAATTATCATCATCCAAAAAAAAAATAAGTGTATATATTTGCGATCCCACAGCCTTGAAAATGAATTCTGTGAAAACAGAACTCTCTTCGCTGAACCAATCTTTTATACCTTTAGTATCACCAAAACTTTATAAATGACATACTTTAGTTTTCAAGTTACGGTTTTCTTTGAGAAGCTCCTGGTTTTCCTTGTCCAATCGATTAACTACCTTTAATTTTTCCAAAGCATCATTCAGACTTTCCTGTAGACTGTATTATCAAATAAATCAAAAGTCCATTGTTACTGAAACAGATGCTATACATTAAATTTATGATATTTGCTTTACTGACCATAAAGCTAAGAACCTACGCGGTAATTCTAGCACAGAAGAAAAACAATTACAGAAAATCAAACAACCTAGAGTACACTATGCAGTTCACATTTCTCTTCGACTTTTTGAAGAAATACAGCTTAATTGTATACAGTATTTTCAACCAGTGTCGTGGGTTTTAGCTAACCTTATCTACTTCAGTGCGATAGATTGAAAATATATGTAGCGTTTACAATTTAGGCTTCTTTTGAAACCTGATAAAAAAACTTTGACTTAGTAACCGAATTGTATAATACGACAGATTTTCCCACCTCGTCTAAAAGAAACCAATATTTTACAGATTTAATTATTTCATATCTATAATTCGTTATCATCTATAATCAAAACTGTAGTTAGTTATAAGTAACTAACTGCTTCAGACAATGAAGCCATAGCAGAACGTAGCTACTATGACAAAACAATGTAAAACTATGTCTGGTTATGACGTAAAACACAATAATAGGCAGGATGAATGTAAATGTATCACAAGAGGTTACAAAGTATTTGCATAATACATATACATAGCCTTCGACTGTCCATTTGCATTTTTCGGTGTATTCTGCCATCTGAAGAGTCTTTTCATTTGGTCTCCTAGTGTTCTGACAACGTCGTGCTTTCGATGCACTGAAACTTTTCACTCCGTCTGACATTTGTTGTAATTTCGACGCCACGTTCTGCTACACACTACTTACAATCTTGTGAGTAGCGTCCAATACAACAGAACAACTGCGCACTAGTTTCGACTAGATAATGTTTTTGTGCTATTTACAGTAAATAATCATATCAAAGTAAGATGTTAATTGTAAATACTTCTGTAAGTAACTGATAACTATGACCATATTGTGCTGTGATACGACTGAATCCCATCATCCTCCAAAAGCTGTTACCCAGATTCTTTTGTATTTATTTCCTATCAATTTTTCGTCACAATACTTCTCGATGTTAGATGATTTAACAGCTGGAACTGTCTGATAATTTAAACGATATGTCAAGTTATAACTTACTGATCAACAAGATTAGATCGTTGTTCGTGAAATGAACGCATTTCTATTTCATAAGCCAATTCATCACGCACTTCGTTTAACTCTGATTCACGTCGCTTTAAGCGAATCTCTGTTTCTTTTCTCTTCATTTCTGAAGCTTGCAACTCGGAACTCAAGCGACTAAGTTCACACATGTTTTCTTCATATAAATGCTGGACCTCAGATAGCTTAGAAGACAAGGATCGAATTTCATCCAATTTAGATAAAAGTTGGCCCTTGATAATATAAATGTACAGCGAGAAGTTAATAAACTTAGTGTACTACAAAAAAAAACGTGAATTATTCTAAATAGTTTATTAGGATGTGGATCGCTCGGGACAATGAATGATCAATCTTGAGATAGGAGAAACCACCCAAATGACTTTAAATAGAGTTATTATTCTATTGGATACTTTAACATATATTCCGTTATGCATTTAAATATAGTTCCGAATACATGAAGCCATCAACTTTGTAGGCTTAAGTAGGAAGAAAATAATAACCACCCACACCGAAAAAAGTTTTTCCTTAATACTTTTGTAATCCGTACTACTCAATTTATTTGCTAAACGGAAACAAAGATTTATAGTGACTAAAAACTATGAAGAACGATAGGCTTTTTTTTATTAGGACTCGAAAGACAACTGAATGGTTATAGCAATCCAGATGCATCTTAATATTTTTATGAATAATGGATTTCTTTGTTACTACTAATAATAGTGAATACTATTATCATGAATTAGGGGATTTCTATCTGTCTATAGTGCATTTCAAAGTCTTATACAATAACATTCAATAAAATATGAAATGTTAATACGGAATATATAGAATATGGCTAGCAGTGGGGTCCAAGTCTGGGGTCTTGCCCTGTCTGAGATTCGTCAGCTGGATCTACCTGCATCCTTAAGTTGGTGTTTCACTCTGAAACTCGAACCCAGAACCGTTCGTTGCAAACACTAACGCGTTACTTACTTATCTAATGGGTAAAGATAACCACTCGCCAGTGAAAAAATATGAGTTTTAATGCAATTTAAAATGGATTAGATTATCCCGTTGTTTTTATTTTAACTAAACCTTGATAAGTCTTGGTTAACATATATCCATGTTGACAAAAGCTAAACGAGCCTTTTGAATTCGTCAGACACCAACCCATTAGGACTGATCAGACTTCTAAGATAAGTGAATTTGCCGACGCGTTCGACTACTTCACTCCCTATCCTTAGTTCAGGTGTTGACGCAGGCCAGTCCTGGAGTAACAATTTACATTTAGAGGGGGAGAAACGCATCAGAAACATCCTGGCATTATTACTCAGTTCTAACAGAAGACTCTGCATTTTGTCAGCGTCTTCACCAAACAGGACTATATCATCCGCGTATTCTAAGTCAATAAGTGGACCTCCTGGTAAGAGATCAATTCCTGAAAATTCAGTCGACGAGTGTTTTTTCCAGCAATAGGTCTATAATGAAGTTAAACAGAAATGGAGACAATGGATAGCCTTGTCTGGTTTTGCCAACAACCGTTGATTATGAATATAGTGATCTTGAGTGCTGTTAGAGGTATGAGGACGGTTATCACTTCCCGGTTGCTCACACCATGAAAGTGTTCTCCTGGAGGCACCTGAAAAGGAAATTGAGTCAAAAGTGGTCTTAGTAACTTGAGAGTGTGACCACAGTGCCCAAGGGACAACTGCTTGAAGTCGGTCACACACGACTCTTACGTGAGTAATTTTTGTCTTGGCTCAGTACTTGTTGGGACCTTACCGCCGGAGACGGATATCCGTGTTATAAGACGAGATGTGCATTTTTAGGGTCGACCTTTTCTAACCCCACCCCTCCTTGTGGGAAGGCAGCACTATTGTGATGCTGGTTGTCTGAAGGAAACACCTTACTCCTGTCACACCTCTGTACAGTCAGCAGTACGACTTCGCCTTCGGACCTTGGGTTTGCTGCTTTTAGTCTTACCGCTCTTCAACCGACCTGTCTGGCATGGTAGGACCTTGAGGAACGATTGTTCCAGACAGTATAGCTCGATTGGTTCATTACGATAGGCAAACCCGACCACCACGTCAAAATAGCAGCAACGGTCGGGATTACCCATTACACTTAGTGTCTCAAATCCAAGTATCTAGTGAATGAATCAATTATTTGTTATTATATTGTTACAAACCTCGTATTTTAGGCTCATATATTAACTGGATTATCCTCATACCTTGCGAAATACACGAAACTTCAAAGTCAAAGCCTACTTGAACTCATAGATCTATGTCTAACAACATATTTCCAATTCAATAACAAAATCTACAAACAAACAAAAGGGACACCAATGGGATCACCAATATCAGGACTCATCGCGGAAGCAGTAATGCAACGACTAGAAACCACAATTCTACCAGTGATCAAACCAAAAATTTGGATTCGTTATGTAGACGACACATTCGCCATCGTCAAAAAGGAGGAACTAGAAAACACCTACAAGCAGATCAACAACGTCTTCAACGACAACAAGTTCAAAATGGAACAAGAGTCGGAAAACAAGTTACCATTCTTAGATGTATTAATCACCAGAACTGACACAGGAAAACTAGACTCAAGTGCACAGGAAGCCGACCCACACCGATCAAATTCTCAACTACAATAGCAACAACCCAAGAACTCACAAAATAAACTGTGTAAAAACTTTGTTCAAGAGGGCGAGAACACACTGCAATACAATCACAGCACGAAAAAAATGAAGAAAAACACCTGAAAACCATTCTTCAAAAGAACGGCTATCCAATCAATTTCATCAAAAAATACCAGTCACACACACCATCAGAAACGAAATCAAGTATAAAAATCAACAAAAGGATCACCCTACCATACATAAAGGGCATATCAGAAACGACAACAAGGCTGCTGAAAACCTTCGGAATAGGTGTAGCCCACAAACCAACAAAGTCCCTCCACTCAATCTTATGCAGACCAAAAGATGAAATGGCAAAAGAGGACAAAACAAACATCATCTACAAGATAAATTGTACCAACTGCAACAAACACTATATTGGACAAAGCGGACGCCCCCTGCATCTTCGCCTACATGAACACCAATTATCAGTCAAACGCCACGACATTTCTTCACTCATATCAATACACGTGGACAACTATGGACATACATTCGACTGGGAAAATGTGCAGATTTTGGACAGAGGCAATTCCAAAAATACCAGAGAATTTTTAGAAGCTTGGCACTCAGGTCAATCAGCAATAAACAAACATATTGACATCAATCCAATCTACCAACCAATCAAAAAAAATTATGCAGGAACATAGGAACAAAAATCAAACCAATAGGAGATACAACCAAAACAAAGAAATAAACAATGACAGATTTAAGGTCAATAAGAACCAATCAACATCGAGGTGCAGAGGACAAGCTGTGAATCACATGTGGAGAAATTCAAACACTTCACTTCTACCCGAAGTTTGTGCTGATGATGTCGTTCAGAAGGACGATGAAAGCTCCACGACCAAACCATCCAGCTCAGAGAACAAACCAACATCAAAATTATCCTCATACCTTCAATTTTTAACCAGATTGACATTTTATTTTTTTTCCGCATCCATTTGAGGCACTGTTGAATCAAGATTATCTCTGTATAATAACATTCATGAACATATTATTAACTGATAATCTTATCTATTACTACAGCCTCCTTTTCTTTATCTCTTCGCAGCTTTAAATATTATTGTTACAACTAGGGTTCTATCTGAATTCTCGAATTTTAAAATGTGATAAGCTGACGCAATAGATCATTAAGGCGCATTCGACGTGGTATAGTTTTTAGACTGTTTATTTTTTAATCTACATTCTCAATGTCACCAATAACGATAATTCTGTTATCGCTAACTAATCTAAGTTATTAAGAACATCACCAAGACTATATATTAGAGCTTCGGAAGTCTACGTTTTGACCTTGTATAAGGCACTTTTCCTAGTTTAAAAATCACATGAAGCAGATACATCTCAAAAAAACTTAATATCTACTAATTAAACACATTAAAATTGATGTTTTTTAGATTTTTATGTAGTAGCAAATAAAAGGACAAAACAGTCTTTAAAAAAATTAAAATATTAAGTTCATGTAACCCATAAAGTTCTTGGTCATATAAAATCACAACTTAGGAGTAATTCTTGAAGGTAAACACAACTTGAAATAATCATTGGGTTCCCCAGAAAAACTTACATTCGAAACAAACTTATTGACCACCATTTACTAACCTTAGGAACAACTTGTGGTGACTCTAGAATTGATTTTAATGAAAACAGAGGAGAGTCTATTTCTGACTCGAAATCATTTCCAAACCCAGATTTTGTGATACAGCTTTTTCCTTTGCGAACATGAAGCGATTCAAAAAAGGTTTGTGGAGATGAGTATAAGGAGTGACCAGTACATCTGTAAGAAAGTTCATTCCCAGAATGTGTATCATCAAAAGTAAGGTCAGGACCAGTTACATTTAATTCTTTGTGTCCAAACGGTAACATTGGTACTTTTGAAATGACAGGACAAGTCAAAGGAGCTAGAAAGACTTAGAAATAAATGGAACTTACCCTTTATATTCCTGCTCTGGTGAATGGGTGTCAGCGGGTGGTTTTCTAAATCTAAGCTTAACGCTTCAAAAGAAGTCATCGAGATGGGGCAATCTTCAATAAGAGGTTGAGTCATTTCAACAATATGATAATGCATTGTGCTAGGAAGCTTGAATGCTGCACTCATAAATAATTTGGACTTCAAGCGCAGACCCATGGTCAAAACCAGTAGCAAAAACTAGAAGATTACTTACATAAAGAGAACTTACACAATAGTATCGGTAAGTAGGTCCACGGTTATCATCGGCATTTGTTGGGAAAATAGAGTTAAAATCAACAGAAAAGAAATCTAAAGCATTACTAATATAAATTGTATACCCGACAAAATATTGTGAACCGTTTCGGGTATATCTTCATTGTTGATAACAGTGCTCATACTTGAATCCTTGCTTCAATTGTAGAAGAAAAATAAATAATAATCCATTGTTAGAAACTGATTAAAGTATTCAACTGTAAACCGTTAGCTTGCTCAAAACTGTACACAAAAGCTACCTTAAAACCAATAGTATAATAGTTCGCAATGAATTCACCCTTTGATACTTCATGTTAACTTAGAAGCTCTTACAACTACCTTTTAGGCTCCTCTAAAACTCAAGCAACATGACTGGTGACGCAAGTTTACAAGTCTTGACAAGAAAATTGTAGTCACTTTCCAGATTCCCAGGAGCTCATCTCAGTTGTGAATACCCATGAATCTTTGTGGGAAACTTAGACTAAACAGCTACTAACTTATATGGGTAATGAAATAGCTATTCAAGCCAGGAAGAGAATATTTACTGCATTGGAAACAGTATAGAAGTGCAAACAAAAGAATTGAAGGACCCCATTATTTCTTTTCTGACACGTCACAAATACACAGTGAAGTCGAGCTCCGAAACAAATAGTCAACTTTAACAAATTAGATAAAAATAGCTAGATATTTTGCAACCCATCTGAATATCTTAACATCAGAGTGGTAATTACCTGGGAAAAACCAACCAACCCAATATTGAAACAAACGATTTATTAAGTTGAATACACAACCCATCAGGTCACAAATATTTTCCGGGTTAATTATCAAATCAAGCGCCCGCATTAATGAATTAGCTATCATAAGAAAGACGGTTGATGCATAGAAATAGTAACACTTGAAACAAATCAATGAGCATCTACAGCTGACTTCTACTTCACCTATTTTCAAACTATATTTCCAAATTCATACTTCCAGCTTCATACCTATGTCATGATTAAGACTATGTTAAGAATTAGTAGACTTTGTTTCTTGAAGTAGACTGAGAAAACTCAACAGTTTGTAAAGGGATATACTGAACTTAATCAAATCCCTTGGGCTATATAAAAATAGCATGAGGCTATTTGTCATAAGAGACTCGAATGAAAACAACTGGTCACTAATGACCGCAAGTGATTTTTTTAAACACGAAAACTACTTTACTGCTTACCACAGATCGATAAGCTGAAGAAGCGTCTGCCACTCCCGAACATTTTTATCACTGCTGGACGGAATAATGTGCTCTACCCATTGTTGCAAACATCTGACTCTATTCTCATTTACTTCCATGTTGCGTGACATTAGGGAACTACCTATGTCAGCGAACTTGTAAAGGTCAATCTGAAACGAGAAAAATCGTTCACAAACCCAGACGTGGTAAATTAAACCATCAACTATGATATCGGAGGGTTGAGAAACAAGTGCTACTTCGACTTACCAGAACCAATACATTAACTAGCCGAAAGCACAACGAACTTACAACCACAGTAACGAAAAACGGGCGATGTCGAAAGCCCGCTTACTGTTTTATTAGACATTTTCGACAATTTAAAAGAACATGTTTGCGCTAACGAGGAATTTTTTAAGTACTACAGGAATGCTTACGATTAAGATTTTGGCCGCGAAAAATTACTTTTTTTGTTGTTAGCATGCATCCAGAATTCACAGTGGTTGCTGCCGTCATCAGACATATGTACGTATATCACTGAACTCTAACCAAATTTTCATGTTCTAGTATGACATTTTGCTCGAGAAAAGCTGTACAGCCACTTAATCCATTCAAAAATAACGATGTGGTACACTTATTTTATTAAGCATATTCAAAAACGTAAATGGTTTAAACATTTGCAGTACTGAATTCACTTAGTATTGTTTGTTTGGATCTTCCCATCGATGTGTTTAGGACTGCAACTGGTCAGTCTCTAATTGGCATATGTGCATACTGTGCGTATTGCCTCGATATACCTTAATTCACAAGCATGGTAAGAAGAGATGGATAGTGGCTAGCAGTGGAATCCAGGACGCGCGTTTCGTCCTATTTGGGACTCGTCAGCTGGATGTACGTGCATCTCAGAGTTGATGTTCACTCTGAGACACAAGCAAGTGGCTATCAGGACTCAGTGGCCGAGTGGATAACGCGATGGCGTTTGAAGCGAGGGTACTGGGTTCGAGTCCCAGAGTGAACATCAACTCTGAGATGCAGGTACATCCAGCTGACGAGTCCCAAATAGGACGAAACGCGCGTCCTGGATTCCACTGCTAGCCACTATCCATCTCTGCTTACCATATTTGCAGTACTGTTTTCAAAACTCTGACTACTTATTAATATTATGTCAGTAAATTCCTAGAAGTTTTCGGACATCATCACACAACATCATTAGAACCCGACATCCACGAGATACAGTCGGTATAAATGATAATGGTATCGGAAAAAGGCCGTCTATCAAGTCACTTACGAATGCCTGTTCGAAAAATGATGTTACTCTCCGACAGATTATTGGACCTTCCTCAACCGGGGCACTGTAAGTTATAGCGTTTTATTCACGCGTTGCTGTGAAGTGGTTGCAGGTTATGAATTTAGCCTACAGCATCTTCTAGAACCACCGGCCAGTTGTCATAATGTAACTATGGCGTTTAAGTCCCTCGTAGAAATGATCAGGTGTCTTCCCGAGCATCTCCCTAGAATGAGCTGCCGCCGTTCATTAAGCTGACTTTCACTACATTCGACGCTATAATTGGTGGCTTTGTTGCACTTATTGACACTTATTGTAAACCCTTGCTTACTGCTTTTTAAGATACTTCAATGATCCTAGATCCATAGGTTACCCATAAAAAAGACACATTTTGTGCTGATTTGGAAAACATCAGTGTAACTTCTTTTGTAGCCGATGCACTTTCTTCTTTGTGACCAGAACAATATTTTCGTCCAGCTTATAACCAATAGGTTTCTTTTACTCCAAGCGCCACCAGGTTGTATCTCCTCATTTCTGCTGCTATTTTAATGGTCATCCCGGTCTTCTACATTGTCCGAACAATCTATATACCTATATCGATTGTTGGTCGGATTCATGAGAATGAAATCGGCACTCTAGTTTTCAAAGAATATCGGCTTTCAATATGAGGCGAAATAATTTCTCTATGTGAAGGCTCTCCAACGCCCAGTCCAGAACCTAAATGGATTAGTTTATTAATTCTGGTCGGCGACTTTGTAGTGCGAATCTTCTTCATGATGTTGGTAGTTAACCCTACACCCAATGTTTATGAATGTGAAAGTGTCCGAGTCTGATCATGGCATTCGATATTTCTACGGTGGCTCGTGAGTGATGCATCAAGCTAGCCGGTCGAATACCTAATGACCCCCCATTCATTCGGGGCCACGTCATCTCCACTTTGTGTAGACTTTGTTATAAATAAGACAGCACATAAGTCTCTATGAAGATGATTGCGTGATATCCTTTTCCACCCGCAAATTGACAAAGATGTGTTTGCGCAATCGCATGTGTATGAGTTTAATTTCTTTTTTCTCCCGCTTTATGTCTCCGCGCTCGTAAGAGTGTGGTTCGACATACAACTACATTTTCTTTTTTCTTTTCCAGGACGGCTGGGAAAGAAGAAAAGGAGCGACGAAGTTCACAATGAGCCGAAATTTTGATTGTACATTTTTTCCTTATAACTATATTGCACATGGCTTCCTATAGTAAGGATAGACGAACAGACGCTGCTCAACATAGCAAGCTATCAGAAGATTGTTTACCAACGACAAACTAGTTGGGTTTAAACTTTGGCTGTCCACGTCGTAGGGTCACCACAACTCCACTAGGGGGGGTGATCCGTAGAGGTAAATAGATCTCCAAAATCAGCACCTCTGTAAGTGTTCGACATTGGATGACCACCACATTAGTTTCAATGGGCTCATCTAGCTGAAAGCGATCGGTCATGTATCCTCACCAGATCACGAGTAGGAACGCCATACTCAACATCCCCCGCAATCGCTAACCGGTCTAGATCAGCCTATCCTCAATATATTGATTGCCTATCAAATATATCTTCCAACGACATCATTTCTTACTTCTCATTTCACTAGATAGGTACGATTCATAATAGGTGTTACTGGTGAAAGTGTTGTCAAACTACAGAAACTATGGCATCTTCAAAGGATCAATAAGAGGACTGATGGACTCAATGCGAAGGTAGGATTTCATTCAGGGGTGTGTCGGAAATCGATTATGGAACAGTTGCTTACGCGAGAGCTAATTATATGCAGAAACTACCGAACTGTGTTTCGTTGTTTGGCAAGTTCAGAGTAGCACCAGAAGAACGAATCACCATAAAAAGGCACGAGACGTCGGCAGTGCTAATTGTGAGGATGAGTAAAGTCCATGAGAGGGGTTTTCCTAACTACTTCTGTGAAGCGAACTTCTATGAAAATTCAGTGGTAGTGTTGTACTACATAAGAACTACCGAGGGCCGGTACAGTACTAACATCGCTTCGCTGTTGTGCATCACTACACGAAGTCTGATCAGTGGCGTTATATGAGGTCACTACAGAACCCAGACAATTGGGCCACGTGAGGTATACAGAAAGTAAACGATCTTAGATATTAATCTGAATGCCTTGCCTTGTAGGATCCCCTCAAGTGCCCTGGTATGGCCGAGAGTGAAGAGAGTCGGCTCTCCTCGAAATGCTCTCACATGACCACGCGTATATAGTCTCTGTCAGGGAAGTCCTACTCACTGTCTTCTCGTGGCATTACTATTGTTTACGAAATTGAGAGAACGGAAAGCGAATGTCCGGTGCTTTAACCAGGTTGGTGGACACGACGAGTCCACCTAGGGGAGTTGGAAAACCCTGATTCTAAATCAATCGTGCACATGGGTTCCAGTATCCTGAGAGAACAAATAGCGTATAAACCAATTGTTGGTCACTAGCTACCACGGGCTGCATCTCGTTACGATAATCCACTGCCTTGTGGATTAAACCTAGATGCCAAAGGCTCCGGGTGTGGCCCCCTAAGAAAACCACCTGCTTCGGTTTGGGCATCCGAGCAGTATCATAGCCCACACACAAATCACTTGACTTATGTGACGCATATGTATTCGGCGCCCCCCGTGTACCAATATTTATGTGTTCATATAAATAAATAATAAATAAATTCTCTGTAAGATGGTAATTTTCCTAGATTGTTGACTGACTTTCTGGAACCTTTTCCTGAAAATAAGGTTTAAACAACCAAGTGCCGTAGTTAGCTTGAATAGTACTAAACACAGAAGTTCCCCTTTTCTTTTTTATTACTTTGAGTGGATGAAGTCAATCAGGCCCTTAGCCCGGTTTTGGAGGTCTGTCAAATTTCTAATGGATATGTGTTCACCAAATTGTCAAGGATCTCTTCATCTGAGAAACTTAAATGCCAACAAATCGGAAATCCCTAAACGTAAAGTTTGGATGACGGTGCAGGAAGAAATGTATGGGGAACCGTTGGTTGGATTCAGTAATAGCCATAAAATAGTCAGATATAATGATTTGAAAGAATTACCGACGATAATACTAGATGAATTACTCCATGTTTGAGGTATCTTGAACTATTTAAATTTTCCAAATACTTTTTAAACATTCGATAACAGTAATCAACAACAACTTAATGACAGAACTATCATTATACTCTATCATAGAAAAGGACATACAGGAATGTCCCAAATATTGGCCACAATTCGCTGAAACTATGGGGTGGCGAAAAGACTCGGCACAATTGAGAGTGACTGGAAAATGTGCAACTTCTTGGCAGTCTACGATGAATGCAGGACAATATTTAATGGAACCATCTCTTGCTTGTAGAGTGCAGCAAGGCTGGTGTGGCTTTTCAAAAGTATCAGCAGACTAATTTGTACCCTTTGCAGTTAGAGGAAGAAGATCACTGAAAAAATAAAGATATGGATATGTACTTTACTTGTTCTCAACCACGAACAATACACAACAAAATGACGTATAGTCTGAACACAGATTCATTTATAATGTCCTTGTTCCATTTAATAGAACGATGGGGACCCGCAGAAATATACAACGATAACGAATCACATTTTGTGGGGAGAGTTTCTGAACCAAGGGCATTTTTGCAACAGGGTGATCAGCGGAAGATTGGTGACGAATTTTCAAGGACTTCTTCCTTGGCAATCAGCACCTTACGTGGATTGCCCCCTTCGATGTCTCAAGTGACCATAGATGCTCTGATGATTGTAAAATACAAAGGACGTTATTACAGGAATATATTAGCTAAAGTAGATACAAGCGAAAATAAAACCACTACCGCATGGGCCAGACCATGTCGTATGGCTAACTGATGCGCGTTGATTGTCCTTGACCCTGACGGGGATCGGTGTTTGGACTCGCGGAAAGTGGCCCTTAGGAGTGGTAGAAGGTTGTGAAACATATAACGATGAAATTTTAAGATGGTAACAATTCATAAATATGACTGATTATTTAGGAGAGATAAAAGTAAGTTATGTCTCCTTGAAGGGTCTGAATAGTTTCTTTGTATTTCAGTGCTGGCAATACGGGTAAGCGTACTTCTGTAAGTCCTCCTAGCTTCTCTAGAGTTCATTAAATAGTAGGATGAATCATAACGGAAAGCATCGAAGTGGGCACTCGTCGCGTGAAGGAATTTTGCGAGCACTCTTCCAGGACTGGAAGCACTCAGTGTTATAGCAAAATAAAATATTATTTCGAACAATTCGTAAGTGACCTTTTCATAAAAGATAGAATTTCATTTCTATGTTGGTGGAAAAATTTATTCGTTGAGGTTGATTCAAGTAGTGACTTAGAAATAACTGCTTGTATAAATGGGTGGTAATATTTGTTTGGTTTGTAATGCAAATCTGAACTTATAACAAACGTCATTTACCAAATCAATTTGTTTTGGTTTTGACTGTGGGGTAGATCGTATGTCAACCAAACTAACCAGTTATTCCACATTCCAAACTGCTTTAATTAGGAAGCTACGAGTGGGTTTACATTGATGGAGGAATGTTTTATCGTTGTTAACATCACCGAGTTATTTGTAGGGATATAAACGCAGCTGTTGTCTCCAGTGCATATCGTGAAGTCACACTGATTTTTAATGGATGCTCAGCTCTCATAAGTACTCCTGTCTTACGGTTGATATGTGGTTGATTCTGTTCTACAAGCTAACTATTCGTCTAGAGATGTGAAACTTTCGTGCTTATAGGTAACCCTCGTGCTATTGATAGAAGAAACCAGAGAAGTAGTGAATAGGTCTTTATCTCGATCTTCGCGCAGTCACAGTGGAGTTTGGTATTATCTGTTCAGACAAACAAAGGCTCTCAACATTCCATATAAGATAGAAGGGAATATAACGCTTACAAAAGGTAAGGAAGTGAATGAATACTTGAACAATACTGTTTTAGCATATGTTTGGTTGTTTGGGGTCAACTCTTAACCAACCAACCTGAGCTGTTACATTAGCTTCCCCCTAGAATCGACTTCCGTAGGAACGTCGGTTCGATTAACCTATCTATCGAAAACACCTTAGTTCTATTTCTCATCCCAAGGCGAAATTATCAACTCGCTCACTATTTGACTTACAATCAGTTACGACTAACGCTTTCAATGATAGTCCTTGGATGTCTCTTCATTTACCAGCTTGTCTTCTTATTTTGTAGCATGTGACTTTTTCTACAACTATCGCTGACGGTTTACTGTGTGCTTTCAAGAGAAAGTGTGAGAATGTGGAATAAGAATATCTGGGGAAGTGCCGCGAGTGGGCTACCCAACACCATGTTGGTGAGGTACGATTTTTCCATGCTCAGACCGGCTATGAGGTGTTTACTTACCTGCCTCTTGAGTCGCCCTCAATTGAAAAGTAAAGAAGATTCTACTTCAAAGGTAATGGTGAAAATCAAGCGAACCTGAAGAACTGCTCCACTGCCTGCATAAAATAATAAGATACAAAATGGAAATACATAAATGAAATTGATAATTGTTCGGTTCATGTAAGTGCTTGGCCTCCAGAACGGATTGGTATTCTGGAAGGAAATAAACATAGTGTAGATATCTTGTGCACGAAGAACCATGAAAACAACAACAACAAAAAACTCTTTTGTAATGCATATATGTAAAAGGGTGAACTTGCTAGAAGTTGGACTCTTTAAAAAAATCGATCAAGTGCATGACCTTGAGCCAGTGATGACCGCCTTTTACAACTGGGTTGCTTTTTGAATTCCTTGTATTTGCCAGAGTTAGTTGTATGAGTTTGATTAAAATCCTCAGCCATCGTTTCGGAATACCTAGCTTATGTGTCCAGTATTTAAAAAATATTTAACATAACACTTATATATCAAAGGTAAAAGTTCTGGGGAGTTTTATGTGAGGCGGAATGAGGAAAAAAATTATTTTTAAGTAGATGCAGGGTCTGATTAGCTACGTGGTTAAATTTATCCTGCAGCCGAAACTGTCAACATCCTTGACTGACTAATCGGATGTGCCCAGCGAACCGTTTTAGTCATTTGTAAAGATTTATCATCTTTACATTTCGATTCCGTAATGGATTTGTCAGTTAAACGATCTAACAACACGTATGGTGGTTCATGATCTAGATAAGCCGGCTTTAGCCTATCAATACTTACTGTGTCAATGTTTCCATGTTTTTCTATCACGAAATATTTAGATTTTCTTGAGACTACTTTGAAAGGACCTTCAAATGGAGGACTGAGTGGTGCTTTTATTTTGTCACATCTTATCCAGACGTGCGTGCAATTGCTCAGGTCTTTAGGTATATATACGGCACGCGATTGTTCACGAGTACTAATCGGCTTAAGTTTAGACATGTGGTCCCGTAGTTGATCTACATAATTTTCTAAATTAAGTTTTTGACTGTTAGTATTAGGGTTAATAAATTCACCTGGTAGTCTCAGAGTTGTTCCGAAAACCAGTTCCGCAGCTGAACACTGTGCGTCAGTTTTGACAGATGTTCGTATTCCCAACATAACTAACGGTAGGAATTCTGTCCACTGATTGGGGTTTGAGTGAGATATAAGAGCGGTTTTTAGCTGACGGTGAAAACGTTCTACCATCCCATTAGCCTGAGGATGGTATGCAGTGCAGCGTATCCTATTGGAGCCTAGAAGTTTAGCCAAGTCATTAAATAGTTCGGATTCGAATTGCGCTCCTCTATCCGTCGTTATTGTTATGGGTGTACCAAAAATGGTTACCCAGTTCTGCATGAAAACTTTGGCTACTGTTTCCGCTGTGATGTCCGTTATCGGGATGGCTATAGGGAATCTGGTAAATCGATCTATGCATGCAAAAAGATAATTAAAACCGTTTGAACGTGGTAAAGGACCTACCAAGTCGATATGCACATGGGCAAAACGTGCGTCTGGTTGCGAGGAAACACCTATGGGTTAATTTGTGTGACGATTTATTTTTGATTGTCGACATGCTGAACACTCTCTAACCCATTTGTGTACATCCTTCTGTAAATTCGGCCATATATATCTGGCATTGATTAGTTTTGCTGAGGCTTTTGCGCCAGGATGAGGCAAAGAATGAAAGTTATTATATATCAACTTTCGCATACTTTTGGGAACGAAAGGTCGCGGCATTGCCTTGGTCGTGTCACAGTAGATTAGAATACCATCGACAGGTGATGGGAACTTTTTTAAATTAAGACTTGAATTGTTTGTTTTAAACAGGTTTTGTAATTCTAGATCCTGCTCTTGTTCGTTTCTCAACGTCTCGAAGTTTACTGTAGACTGCTGTAGCACGTTTATTTCTAGCCTAGATAAAGCATCTGCCGCCTGATTGTCCTGACCTTTGACATGTCGGATATCGCTTGTGAACTGTGATATATAGTCAAGGTGTCGGACTTCTCGAGGTGAGTATTTATCAGCTCTCGCTTTTAGTGCATTCGTTAGTGGTTTGTGATCCGTAAAGACTGTAAATTCCCTGCCTTCTAACATGTGTCGGAAGTGTTTAATGGTTAGGTAGATTGCAAGAAGTTCTCGCCCGAAGGTAGAATACCTTGTCTCTGCTGGAGCGAGTCTTTTTGAGAAGAAAGCAACTGGTTTCCAGGCGCTTTTAACCAGTTGGTTAAGGGTACCGCCTACTGCTTTATCTGAAGCATCCACCATCAAAGTAAGTGGGGAAAGAGAATTCGGATACATCAACGTAGTTGCTTGAGCTAGTTTATCTTTAAGCTGTTTAATAGCCTCGACGGCGTCAGAAGACAGTTTGAATTCTTTTGGTTTTCCTTTTAGTGAATCTGTCAAAGGTTGCATTAATTGTGCACAACCTGGTATGAATCTGCGATAAAAGTTAATTAGACCTAGAAAACTCAGTTGTGTTAGAGAACTGGGTATGGGATATTGTTTAATGGTGTCTACTTCTTTTTTGATCGGTTCAATCCCTTCTGGGCTTATTGTGTGACCGAGAAATTCTAAAGTTTGAACACCGAAAACACACTTACTTTGATGTATGTTTATTCCATGTTCATACAGTCTTTTTAACACTGTTTTTACATGCTGTTCGTGTGATTGCAAATCGGGGCTGGCAATTAACAAGTCGTCTATATAACCCTGCGCAAATGGCATATCTCGAAGTAGATTGTCTATGAATCTTTGAAATGTCTGTGCCGCATTTCTCAGGCCGAATGGCATGCGTACAAACTCGAATAAACCAAAGGGTGTTGTAATAGCTGTTTTGGGGATATCTTCATCAGCCACTGGGATATTGTGATATGCCCTGACTAAGTCAATTTTAGTGAATATGTTCATACCCTGTAAACCGTTTGTGAAATCTTGGATATGCGGTATTGGGTACCTATCTGGTACGGTTTGACGGTTGAGGGCTCTGTAATCCCCGCACGGTCGCCAGTCACCTTCATTCTTCTTTGGAACCATATGCAAAGGGGATGCCCATTGACTATCAGAGGGACGGATAATACCCAGTTGTAGCATATAATCAAACTCGGCCCTAGCGATTTTGAGCTTATCTGGTGCTAGTCTCCTGGGTTTTGCAAAAATTGGTGCACCTTCGGTTTTGATAGTGTGACTTACTTTTAGTTTGTCTTTAGAAGGCTGTGGGTTTGGTTTAGTTAAGTTTGGAAATTCCGCGAGTATATCTTGGAATTTCGCTGTTGTTACTGGAGGAGTTTGAATCAAGTTAAGAGAGCTGATGTGACTTTCTTTGCCTTTTGTGTAATACGAAGTTTCTTTTAGTGTTAATCGCCGTTTCTTGGTGTCAACTAGAAATTCGTATCTCTCTAGAAAGTCCATCCCCAGTATTACCAGGTCTAAGTCGGCTACCGTGAAAACCCAAAGGAATTGCCTCCTGAACCCCAAATCTAGGGTTAAGTTTTTCTGCCCAAATGTCGCAATTTTAGTTTTATTTGCGGCTTGAAGTGTAATTGATGATGTTTCTCGACTAATCTCAGTTTTATTTTGAGGGATGATGCTAAGAGCAGCGCCAGTATCCACCAAGAAATTCAAGCCAGAGTTTCTGTCTCTAACATAAAACAAGCGACTGTTTAGGCGCCCCTCCTCAGTCGTCGCGACCTGGGGAGGGGTTACTCGTTTCCCGCTGTCTTAGAATTATGCTTAGGTCAGACGCATGGTTGCATGCACTTGGTTGAGTTGACACCAAACTTACAGTGGTACCAACAAAACTGCCCAGGTTGTCTGGACATTTTTGACCTGTTTTGTGACTTGGATCGTGGTCGTTGTGGTGACCTGCTCCTGTTTCTATGACCCATTTGCATTCTGGTGACAGCCACAGTGAGACTCTTAACACTCGCAATGAGTCCTTCTATGACGGGGTCTTTTGCTGATTCTACTTTTTGTGTGTGATTGATTGTGCCTGGTCGAGTTGGAGGACCTCTCTCCATTATTCTATCGGCTATACGCGCTAAATGAGATAATGAGGTTTCAGGATCTTGTGTATCCAAACAGTGTTGGACGTAGCATGGGAGAGCTTGTATCCATCCTTGTTTTAGGACTGCTTCACCCACTGTGTTATCACCCATTAACACTTGGAGGTGACGCAAAAACTGTGACGGCTACCGATCACCTAGTGTTTCACCTTGAAAAAGTCTTTGGATTCTTTGACTATCTGATAATGATAAACGGTTCATTATCTCTCGTCTTAAGATGGTGTGTGGTTGTGGTGATGGTGGATCTAAAATCAGGTCACGGACTTCTTTGGCAACTGAAGGAGGAAGGATAGAACACAAGTTTCTATAGTGAATCCCTTCAGATTTGATATTGTGTCTCGTGAAATAATGCTCTAGTTGAGCAAACCACAACTCAGGATCACTACGATCAAATTCTAGAAGTCGGGATTTCGTAGTTATAACAGTGTCTATCACCACTGGTGACAAATCCTCCAGATTATGGGTTTCTATTGAGTCTGACATGAGGTATGTGACAAATATAGCAATAAAGTTAGCACGAAAAATGGTTACTATAACACGAATAACTTAAGATAATATGGAATAAACTAGTTATATACTCAACTTAGTTTACGGATAATCCGGTCTACTTTTACGATTAAGTAAAAAAAAATTAATGACAGAAATGAGGTTAAATTTGTGTTCAAAATGGGCTCACCACTTTCGTGCTGATAGGTAACCCTCGTGCTATTGATAGAAGAAACCAGAGAAGTAGTGAATAGGTCTTTATCTCGATCTTCGCGCAGTCACAGTGGAGTTTGGTATTATCTGTTCAGACAAACAAAGGCTCTCAACATTCCATATAAGATAGTAGGGAATATAACGCTTACAAAAGGTAAGGAAGTGAATGAATACTTGAACAATACTGTTTTAGCATATGTTTGGTTGCTTGGGGTCAACTCTTAACCAACCAACCTGAGCTGTTACAAGACTACATAAAACTTCTAGACATTTAATTAATGCATCATAACTGGTCATTTCAACTCAAATGTACTGTTGTAGAGCAAAACTCATATTTAAGGAGCTCACTTTTAAAATCATCGGATAATTTAACAGAAGTTATTATGGTTGAAGATACCACAGATATTGCAGTTTGACGAAACTTTACCAGAAACACCTTCTATAATCGAGTCGCGCTCACCCAATAAAATCAAAAGTCAGAAGCGAGGAGGTTGGAAGATATATTTGATGGGTTATCAATATATCGAGAAGTGAGTGATCTAATCTGGTTAATGATCGTAGGAGATGCTTCCCACGCCATTCCAAAACGTGATCTGGTACGGATGCATGACCAAGCGCCTTCAGCTATACGAGTCCATTAAAACGAAGGAATTATTCGTCTTTTAAGAAAGACGGAATCACCTTATACTTGAAGTTTGATGCGTTGAATTCTCATCCCTCTACTGCATTTAGCATACGCAGCTAACAAATCCTTGAGTAAGGCATCAAAATCTTCTTTAGAAACTAATGAAGATAACTCTAATCTAAGCCTTTCCAAATTTTAAAAACCTAGTGTGGACGGCCCTGATACACGAACTAAAAATTCATAAGGCATAAATGAGGAATTATCACAATTAATTAGCGATTCATAACATCCTCGTATAGGCCGTTTGTGTCCGGTATCCTCAACACTGGGACTTCAGCGGGTCGTACTACAAAGCTAGAGTCTAGAGGTTTTAAGTTTTTCAATGAAAGAAGGGACTCTCTACTATCTGTGTTAATAACAATGTTATGGGATTGACCAAGGGAGGTAAGTAACTGCTTCTGAATATGGAAATTACTTTCAAAGTCGTCAATAAACATAACTAATAATTAGAAACATCCAGATTAATAAAATTAGAACTACAGAGTTTATCATCACTAGTAGCGAGTTGATCAGTAGCTTGTAGTGGATGTCGAGTCGAGGACGGACTATGATCACCCCTACTATTCGATTACGCGCCCGAAAACGACTTGGTTTCTTTAATAGCTCGTAAATCAGAAAGCTTTATTAATCTAGATCAAGTATATTTATTGGCGATCTCGTGGTATCGAAATAATACCGAGACGTGCCAAAGGGTACAGGCGAAATGAGCAGTGCGTGAGCAAGTTCGAACCAAACAAGGCGGAGAGCGAAAGCAGAAGTGAAACTGATACAGTTAAACAAATACAGTAAAACAATCTCTGGTACAATTGGTTACAATAATAATAATTGTTTCCGTTATTCCAATCGTGTTCTTATCGAGACTGGCCGGTCACTACAGGAGTCCTCCGCTAGAAAGGGTTTACACTTTCGATACGTAGCGGTTTCGTTCGTGGGACTGATCGCGAAACCTGCAATTGTAGGACGAAGGCGTTGACAGAACAGGAAGTGATCGTTGATCCTCGAGTTGCCACCAAAAGTCTTTGACGTAGAACGGTACCAGAAGGAACGTACTGTATTGATTGTTTGAATTAGCATGCTACAGCAGAGTGGCTTGTATCCAGAATCTGAAGGTTGCGTTCGTAGAGGTCCGGACCAGAAACACTGCAGACGTATGACGAAACCAGATTAAGCCAAGGAACCAGATGCGACCAGGATAACCATTTTCGGGACCAAATGTATACCATACGTATTTGGAGCCAGAGAGGTCGACTGAATGCGTTGACTAGAGCGTGGGTGATCAGGCCAGCTTTCGCCAAAGTTGACTGAAGTCGACGATACCGAAACAGCGATGGTCGGAAGCGTGGGCTCGGGGTAAACAAAAAAAATGAGAGAAAAAGAGAAAAGTGTAGCATTCGTGTAGTATAGGGTTAAGGTCCGCTGCTGGTTATGAGGTTAGTCGCGAAAGCGTACGGGCAGGCGTACTCGGCGACCGGAACGTGAGACGGTAGTCTCGTTCGAACCTCGTGAGCCTTCAATCTCATCCGCAGTCAAGGGCGGTGTGGTCTGCTGGTCTGGACGTGAGACGGAAGTCTCGTCCGTAGACGGGGCAGATGATGCGTACTGTTGACTGGGACGTGAGAATGAGGTCTCAGGTGCTTCTAGCGTGGGATCCGAAGTAGATGTAGAGATCCAGCTAGAAGCTTTGATGGGTCTAGCATTGGGTCTCGGCTTATCAGGTAGGGCACTGTCATCGACGTGTGCTGGCATGAGACGATCAATGCTGACTACTTTGACGCGGCCATGTCGATCAACCTTGAAGGTCTTTTCGTGACGGGAAATCACGTGAAAAGGGCCTTCGTAAGGCTGTTTGCTCAGATTGACCGTAAGTTGTCGTGTACCATAGTTGGGAATGACTGAGTCATCCGCAGCGCGTAGTCGAAGCATCGTAGCTTGAGACTTACTGTTACTGATAGGCACGACAGAAACTTGGGCACCCGTATCCACTAGGTACCTAGCGTTAGTGCGACAATCGTGCACGTAAAATAGACGGTTAAACTGAGGTGAAGGGCCGGTGAGTACGGCCGTATTTACTCACCGGCTCAGGAGTTTCCCGCCTTGTATGAGCAGGGAGCTCGATAATGACGGGCACCGGCCCCGAAGGCACGGTGGAACCAGCACCAACTCAGACTCGTTTTCGAAACCGCCTTCTGGCGTGGCTTGGAAGATGCCCGCTTGGGGCGAGTCGTTACGGCTGTTCGAGATCGTGACCTGGGTCGGGGGACGAAGGGGGCTGGCACATTTGAGTGGTCTCGGAAACTGAGACGAGTATGGATGCATCTGTCCCTATCCCCATGAGCCGAAGGTCGTCTAGCATCGAAATCCATGTTTGAATGAGAAGTAGAGGCAACAATATAGTTGTCTTTGGCGCAAACACGTGCTAGAATCTTGTCTGCTATGAGGGCCACATTGTTCAGTGGGGTGTCCTCGAGCAGGGCCGTAGGAGTTGGTTGGATACTAGCTGGTAATGCTTCGAGCCATAACTCTTTGACTATTTTGGAGTCTGCTGTCCAGTTTCCTGCAAGGGATTGCAGGCGCGTGAGGTGGTGGCTCGGCTTAGCATCACCCATAGGGTGACGTGCTAAGAGAGTCCTCAATCGTTCCTCTCTTGATGGGAGGAAATGTCGAAGGATGACATCCTTAAGACGGTCGTAAACGTTCGGAACGTTCTGATTGAGGACAACCTCACGAACAGCAGTTAGGTGATCCCCGGGCAATGATTCCAAAGCGTAGGCGTACTTTTGCTTTTGGTTGGTTATGCGGCGGATCTCAAATTGAGATTCCAGTGCCGCGAACCAGACTTCTGGATCATGAGGGATGAAAGGAACCGGTCGAAAATTAATAGCCTGTACCTCGGAGTCTATTATATTTATACTACTCTTATCGTTATCCACCATAGTAAGTTGCCAAGATATTATATATTGAAAATATCAATGCGAATATATGCAACAGAAGTGGATAGATACACAGATTCACCAAATTGATCTGGGTTGGAAAAATGGCCAAGTTTGAACTGTGCTCGAAGAATTGGGTTACTGGTTGTGGTTCACCAGATGTTGTGCGTGTTCCCAATACGGCTCACCAGTTTGTAGTGGATGTCGAGTCGAGGACGGACTATGATCACCCCTACTATTCGATTACGCGCCCGAAAACGACTTGGTTCCTTTAATAGCTCGTAAATCAGAAAGCTTTATTAATCTAGATCAAGTATATTTATTGGCGATCTCGTGGTATCGAAATAATACCGAGACGTGCCAAAGGGTACAGGCGAAATGAGCAGTGCGTGAGCAAGTTCGAACCAAACAAGGCGGAGAGCGAAAGCAGAAGTGAAACTGATACAGTTAAACAAATACAGTAAAACAATCTCTGGTACAATTGGTTACAATAATAATAATTGTTTCCGTTATTCTAATCGTGTTCTTATCGAGACTGGCCGGTCACTACAAGCTTTACAGGCCGACTTCATGCATCCTATTTTACCACACTTAAATCATTTAGCATGGAGAAAGAAACATGAATTACGTAAGTGAAATCTATCATAGGATAAGCAATTGCCAAAACTGTGCTCACTATCGTAACCTGCTTTTCAACTCTTAGCTGAACCACGTTTTGCATGTCCATGAGAATCAGAACCATTATTAACCAAACGTGAGCTTGAGCGACATTGAGAATGTAGGTCATCACCACAACTAAGTGAAGTATTAGAAATTTTCACTGACTGGAAATCAAGTTCGTTCACTACCGCGTAGTTAATAGATACTGGGTTTTTTTCTTGGAATGGCCTTTTTGGCTTCCGAATTAATTATCTTTCTAAATTCAGAATACTTATACTATCAGTCAACCGGCCACGAAGTTGAGTTTCTGTTTGGTTTCCAAAATTGCACTTCGCTGACTATTTCTGTAGTTGCAATATAAAGTCTTTAACTTTCTGATCGTTCTGAGACATCACTTTAAGAAACTTCGATCTCTCTCTGCAATCAAAGCTAGCACACTGCACTAGGGTAAGTAGTGATTCTTTGAGAGATTCATATGACAATGTGATTGATTTATCAGGAAAATCCAGATTATTTGGCAGGTTGTGTGCTTCCTTAGTGGATAGGACACACTTTAAGAAAATCACCCAACTGCGTCACAAGACAAACCCTCACATGGAATCCTGAAGGCCAAAGGAGAAGAGGAAGACCAAAGAACACATCACGCCGAGAAATGGAAACAGATATAAGAAGAATGAACAAAAGTTGGATAGAACTAGAAAGGAAGGCCCAGGACAGGGTGGGTTGGAGAATGCTGGTCGGCGGCCTATGTTCCATTGGGAGTAACAGGCGTAAGTAAGTAAGTATGTGCTTCCTTGCTGATTAATGTCAGGAAGTAAGCTTCAAATTTATAATTTATATACTTTTCCCAGTCATGCACTAGGTTTTAAACTGTTCTATGTCAATCTTCATAGCACCATCACTTTTACTCAAAAATGACAGTGGCTCTTTTGTTTGTCTTCAGTCTTTATAAATAAAGAGATTCAAACTACTTAATAACAATGGATAGTATTACGTAATATAATAGAGAAACAAGAACAGGAACGTCGTTAGTAGAAAATTAATGAACGTAGTCATTTCCATTTGAACATTAGAAGTTTGAAAGAAGTTTAGAGTATACGGAAGAGACTTACTTGGAATAGATTATTTTTTCCATACTATTTGGTCATCATAGAATGTTGTATAAAACGTTTAAACTAACAAATCGTTCAAGCAACCAGAAACTACTTTGGTTTTGTGTCTACAAAGCTGATTTACTGGTAGACTATTATTTCGTATCATGAAAATCCCTGCCTTATCATTCAGCTAATTTTACTTGAGTCATGTGACAGAATATTCAACCAATTTATGATACACTATTGTAACTATTTAAGTATTTCTCGGTATCCTTCTCTAATCACGTGGAATTTTAACAAGTATTAAACAAGGATTTACACCTCATTATCTAGATCGGTGATAGAGTCATTCACTGTCATAATATCTATATTATAAACAACTTAATCTATGGTCTTACTATGTCTCATGTAATATATTGCTGATTGGAATTTATGAATAAGAATCTGTGTAAGTCAATTCTTTTGTTAAGATAATATAATGAATTGAGAAAATGTGATCACAGAACCGCACTATTTCCGATATAATAACATCCGTTTAATCGTTAACATTTAGCAAACAATTAAATTTCAGAAAATGTTGCTGAATTTTAACTTCAATACCGTCTATTGGATTGTAATCTACAAATTCAAACGAGTCCAACTTTCCTAAACTGTTCACTAGATGGAGATTTTATAAGATTTCAACAACATGAATGAGCCGATGTTACAAATTAGTTAAACACAAATATTACATATTAATCCCGTGGACGTTAAAATTGGGGTTTAAGTTAACTCTTCCGAAATTTGTGATGGTAAAACATTCAATTCAATTAAATATAGAGGGGAATAGTTACTAGATTAACTAACAAAAACACATAATAATCAGTTGTGTTCGCTTAGGTACAAACTTGTCAGTCATGTACCTTGGCACTTCACGATACATAAATCAGTTTTTCGTACTATTTAAATGTAATCAACTTTGTCAAGTTACTCATTTGTTCCTTGTTAGAATACCCCACCTCTAGATGACATTCAGCCATGACACGTTGGAAATCGTAGCATTAACGGTGGTCACCAAAACAAAAGTGCCGAGAATTGATTAAAACGAACAGCAGCCGAACAGTACTTATGGTGATCAACAAATCCATGAACAACTTCGATAACTAATGGTCGATAGAGGCAAAACAACTATCAACAGTTCATACTAATTTTAACTAATTAAATTAATGTAAACGGTGTCTACTTTCTTCTCATATTATCTAGAAGTAGAGTATTTTATTATGCCTATTGTAATAGAATTAACAGTTAATAATCTACAAGTTTTCTATTTCATGAGACAATACAAAAAGCATGATTCACAAATAATTCTTAATCCGATTCGTTTGAAAGGTAGATGGTCTGTATTAGTTTCCGCGTTTTACAAGTTTCATTACCATTAGACCAACATTTAAGTAACTATAATTGGATACGTTATCATCGTTCATCCATTGATTCATTTATGGTTTGATTGAAACATGAAAACTATCGGTGTTATCCAACTAATTTATCAGTAGAAAATCATATAAAAACAATCAGTTCACTCTAACTACTAGGCCAACTGTTACCAAAACATGCAATTGTTGGAACCAACTTCCTAATTTTAGATTTAACTGAATAATTAAGTATTTTGATCACACCTTATAATTATGCACTCATATAGAACATTTAAAACTCATTGCAAAACAAACTGTTGCGAAATTCCATAGAAAAAAACCAATGCCTAGGTAATTTTATCTCAGTCTGTCCTTCGAAAACTCAAGGAACAACCATATTAAAATTCATATATTAAATATTTACACAATGGAAAATATCAGAGAAAATTGTTACAATATTCCAAGCCTATTTGCTGAAAAGTATTTACTATCAACACAAATTTGTCAGTAAGTTATTAAAACTCTTATTATGAATATATCTAATATCTACCAAGCCCTGAATTTTGAAACGAAACTACTGTGCTATGATGTTCCCTTGTTATTGTTTACTTGAATCTTCTCATTGATATTTGGGACTGCAATTGATCAGTCTCTTGTTGGCAAATGTGCATCCTGTACGGATTACCTTGTTATTGTCACAAATCACAAGCATTATAAGCAGGAATGGATGGTGGCTAACAGTGGCATCCAGGACGCGCGTTTCGTCCTATTTGGGACTCGTCAGATGGATGTACCTGCAACTCAGAGTTGATGTTCACTTTGGAGATCGAACCCAGTACCGTTCGTTTCAAATGCCATCGCGTTATCCGCTTAGCTACTAAATTCCACAATTGATAGCTTATTTGTGAACTCGTGTTTATTCGAAAGGTTTCTTTGCTCTTTGAAGTACAGAAACTCAAATAAGGTGGATTTAACTGTATAGGTTAGTCATAAAAACTTTTGAATAAATATCATGTCAATATTTATTACAAATGATTGAAATATTTGGAGAGATTTATTGGTAATTGTAAGTTATCAACAGAATGTGAATTAAAACTCGAAAAACCTAGTGAACGCACACAATCGATCCACAGTTTGGAATAACTACTACAGTATACTATAATTTATCGTTATTATCAAAGCAATAACTGTTATGCGCAGTGACATTAACAAACACAGACTGATCCCACAGTGGTTAAGTATGAAAAAAAAACAATTAACTAAACACTACAAGTTATGACATGACCATCTGAATGAAATATTTAACAAAGTGTAGTAACCTAAATGTTTTGTGACAGATATTATATTGAATAAAACTGATGTCCTTGAACTTGACAACCGGTCGATAAAAAACGTAAATTACCAGTAAACAGCACTTAACTATATCAGAAGGGGTTTTGTGGAGATTTAGTATTTTTCATAGTAGAAAGCATGAGTCAATTGAAGCTAGACCACCATGGAAAACCTGGAAACACTGGACGGCCGTTTCGTCCTATTATGGGACTCCTCAGCAGTGCGGCCGTCCAGTGTTTCCAGGTTTTCCATGGTGGTCTAGCTTCAATTGACTCATGCTTTCTACTTAACTATGTTTATTTACTGATTCCTTTCAACAACAAAAAATAACCGACCATATCCAACAGATCTTCAATATTAATGGCTAATCATAAATATAAAACAAAATGACATATTTCACAAATGTGAATTATGAAGAATGAAAAATAAATTTTATTTTCAAGAATTTTTCTTTCCAATAATTCAGTACATGTACAAACAAAAAAATCAATAAAAAAACGACAACACTAGAATGAAGTTACAAACTTTCATAAAACGTATATACACAAACTAGAGTAAATTAGAAATATATAGGGGGATTTGAATGATACAATGACTTGACTGTTAATCCATATAAAAATACCAGTAAAGAATTTAAATCAATAATAAAGGAATCTATATTTATATATACATCTGAATTGTCAGTTTCAAATTAACGAAATAGTGAAAGGTGAAAGTTTTAAAGTAAATAATTGTTTTTTTTTGTTTTTAATACAATGTCAACTTCTAGTTAAGTTCGCTGTTTCATTTGTATATGGACAATGTGAATTCCAATGAGTCTGAAATTCAATAGTGTCTGTAGAATGAAATTCACATAATGGACATTTTCGTACTCGACATATTAGATCAGATTTATTAGTATCCTAAAAATAATAAGTAGACAACAATAATATAAGTGAAATATTTATCATCATTCATAGATAAGTGAATGAAAAAAACGTAACAGTAGTTACGCTATTAATTTTATAAAGGCTTACTAAAAGTGTTTCGCATGAAGTTTGATATTAAGATGTTTAGAATTACAGTCTACACAAAATAAAAATCCAAGAGAAATGAAAAAAATGTTTTATTGAGGCTAAGACCCTGAATTTCATCCAAGTTACATAGAACAAAATAAATAATAATAATGTCTGCTAATTTAGCGAACATATAAAATGTCAAGTCATCATCTCATAAATATCCCAAGAAATCAAGTGGCTTTTGACTTGCAATTAAATTCGAAATCAATTTAAAAGTAGAAATAATTGTAATTACAGAAATATAAACACATGAACACTTACCTCATCTTCGTTTTGTCGACTACACTGGTCACTGGTTGAACAAATACGCTCTTTCGCCCCATTTGTACTTGCTGCATCACCACTGACTTCAGATATCTTCTCTACCTCTTCACTATCATCTACTATTACCAAACCACCAGATTCATTTTCTTCACAGTCACCAACATCTTTAACTACATCTCCTTCAAGTGTATAACATTGATGTACACTGTTAGCACTGGATACCGATGTCGACATACCACTATTCCCACTTTCTACTTTTTTCTCACAAACTAACCCTCTAACCATACCTTCCACCTCACTCTCATCACACAAATGACCCGAAAATAATGAACAATCTTTACTTTCACAATCGTATACACGAACTCGTTCATAACCATTACGTTTCACTGAATTTATCGGTGGTGTTGGAGGATGATCAACTCCAACACCTGGAAAACCATTCTGCGGAAAATAACTATACAAAATATCATCTTCTGGAGGTGGATAATATCTAACAATACGCAATAATGCTTCATTCTGTAAGTGAGAAACATGACGACCCAATGGACATCGACGCATATGTTTTGCGACATCCCACTTCCACTTCGCCCGATAATGACAATAACAACAACCAAACATTCTATGCTCAGAATGGTTCACCATATGAGCACGCAATTCACTGAACCAACGTGCACCAAATTTGCAAACAGGACAAATAATCACTGGCTCCGACCCATCACATTTCTTCATACCTTCCACACCTGTTAATGGTGGTCCATTATCCAGAGCTTCAAATGAAATCTCATTCTCATTAATACCACCATACTCATGTGTTGAAAGTGAACCTCTATCCTTCCTACTTTCTACTATACGATCCACACAACTGTCTTCCACTTTCCCAACAAACTTCCGCGTTTCAAGTGGTCTAGAAGTACAACCATCTGGTGAATGCGATTGATCAGCAACAAGGCGAGGAAATGTCTCAGATGACATCTGAAAACAATCCCTAAAATTGCTAACCAACTTCTCACTACCTGTTGTCAACAAAACAGTACCATCAAAACCCGAATGCGATCTACCTTCAGTCGCTTCATCTACACTCTTCTTACTAATACATGTTTCGATGGGAGCAGCAACAGAACAAACACCAGACTTCTTCTCACATAAAGTAACTAACAGACTACCAACAGCTAACAGCAAACTAGCCGATGTAGCAGATAACTCATACGATTCACTCATTTTGTCGTCAACTTCATTCTCCAGAGTACTCAGTGCTGTTTGCAACAATCCAATCAGCAGAGCACGACTGACGCGATTTTCTCTTCTCTGTTTCTTACCACCATTGTCCACTGAAATGGAAGTTGGCGTTACTGAGACTAAATCCTCTTGTTGTACCTTCACTGAATCATTTACATTAAAAGCATCAGTCTTGACCAAATCCACTGTGCTACTAGGGCTAACACTGGTTCCGCTTAACGGTCGTCCGCAGTCAACTTCAGTTTCTATTACCCTTACAACTGATAAATCAAGTGGTTCCACTTCATCTAAAGTAATTTCACTTACGTGTCGATCTACAGGATTCACACCTAACCGACTTGTTGCACAACTCGATATAATCTCACCATCTGGAGTGTTCCTGTTTGAACAACATGATGACTCAGAAATTTTATCTCTCACGTCAACAACACACTCTTCTCTCCCGCGCGAAATCACACTGTGTCTCCGTTTGCTACCCAGATTTGTATAATCAGTGTTTGGCGACCGAACACGTTTCACTCCATATTCAGAAACTCGACTATGCACCTTTGGTTGAACGACTGGGGAAGAATAAGGTACAGATGACAAACGCTTACGACCAACAACAAATCGATCTGAATGATCTCCTGGTACTGATTTATGTATCTCTGTGATCATATTGGACCTACTAACAACGATATCATTTTTCAGATCATTTCCATTCTGTCCACTACCCATCGTGCGGGACATTAGGTGATTTAGATCAGGCGGACAATTTTCAGAATTCTCAGTCCTCATACTATAAGTTCGTCCCACTGAATCAGGACTTTTATATGAATAATTCTCTCTTCCTTCTAAATATTTATTATTCAGCTTATTTAAATTTGCATTCTCGATAGATGAAAGTGGAGTATTATAACTGTTGTTCAATGGCTTCCCATCACCTTCGGAATCCTCTCCATCTCCATCATCACCTTCATCCAATTCACCATCAGCTAGACAGTTTCCTTCAGCATTACTCAATTCTGTAAAATGTTTATCTTTCCAATGTTTATTTAGTGATTTTTTGTGTTTATAACTAGAACCACATAGCCTACATAGATAGACTTTGGAACCATCACTTTTATTTGTCTAAAATTGAAATAAACAAAAAGTAGAGGACATAGATAATCAATCATTACATTTTCTTAATGAAATATAACAAGCGAAACGAGAATTTCTGTATCTATACTGAATCAAATATCTCTTGAAAATACTGGAGTTACACGAACTATGTTTACATAAAATATAAATTACAGTGATATTTAGATAAATATTGTCTATTAACAACATACTCATCAAAAGATTTAGGGTAAGCATTAGTTACTTCTCATTATTAAACCAGATAGTTATTCACCATATTATTACACCAGAAAAGAGTTTTCACTTCTAATACTGTCAAATTATTGTTTTTAAAATGTGTACACAATAAATAATCAAGAATTTCAGCAAAATCTTCCCTCTTTCAATCTAAACAAAGAAATAGTACCACTTTTGTGAAGCTCCTAATAGTAAACCAGGAAGTTAAACTAGTTTAAGTAAATTAATTTCACTAATTAGTTACCCGAAATTTTACGTGTTAGAATAGTTCTGAATTGCTTTAGTGAGTGCGTCTGTGGTTAGTTAAAGTGAATTAAAGAATGAGATGATATTAATAGTACACTTTTATATTTATAATGTTTTCCTACAAGTTTCTTCGTTAGCTTTCCCAACGATTTGAACTACGTTTGCAACCCATGTGTTGTAATAGAAATTTGCTTGTCTGAACAATATTAAACATTTCTGTAGAGCATAATTAAGAATAGAGAATAGTATTGAAGCATAGCTGAACGCTGTATAAGTTAAAATCACATGGTTTCAATAATCATGGGTTTAAAAACGAAATACCTAAAATGACACATTAACCACTAAAGCTTTGTCATATTTTAATAGTATACCAACTTGGGAATAACCTTCATGTCATGTAAAGTAATAAATTAAAATCTATGAACTATCAAATAGAACAGTTCTAAAAATATTAAACACTTCAAATACTAATCACCAATATTATAAAACTATGCGTCAAAAAATTCAGTTCAGAAAAATTCAAGAAGCATGTTTCGTCACATTTGAGACTTATCTGCTAAACACATCTGAATTGTTCTGTTGATCTTTATGTCATCTTAGGAATTGAATGGAAAGTACGTCCGAGTATATACCGTTAACTATTATACTACAGGAATTTAATCAACTTACAAATGAATACTGAGTTATCTAAGAGGACATGAAATTGACCGATTTGCTTTTGAACAACCAATATACGAAGGAATATATGTGCTTACAATTAATAATTTAATTAAATCTTGTTTAAATAATTTTTTACTGACTGACAATTACAAGTATTCATCAATAACTTCTCTATAAAGCTTAAACACTTCTAAATAAGGAAAGTATAACAATCATAGCAGAATAGTTTAAATTTACATCATCTGCCTACAACCTAGAAACAATAATATTAATTATTTATAAACAAAACAATGTACTTACTTTATGTGCGAAAAGTTTTAATTAAAATCTTAGTAGACATATACAAATAGACGAGCGTTCAAATACACTACTTAATTATTCTATAATTATCGTCTTTCAATTAAATCTACATCTACATTGTCAAATTCAATTTTAATCAATATTGTTACCATATAAAAAAGTATATTCATTATTGTTTTTAAAATAGCTAATACTATATTGTTTCTAAGTTACAAACAGCTGAAGAGAATCTAAACGAAATAAAATGAATCCATACTACTCTGCTATAATCATCATTCATTTATTTTATTCAAATGGCCACGAGTATATAGCCTTTGCCACAAAAGTCCTACTCACTGCCTTCTCGTGGTGGGGGTGTTCTTTACAAAATTGAGAGGACGGGAAGCTAATGTCCGGCGCTTTATCAGGGTTCGTGGACACGGCGAGTCCACCTAGGGGAGTTGGAAAACCATGATTCAAAACCAATGGTGCACATCGGCTCCAGTATCCTGAAGGAGCAAATGATGTATGAACCAACTGCTGGTCGCTGGCTACCATGGGACTGCATCTCCTTAAGATGCTCCACTGCCTTGTAGATCAGATCTTTAGGTCAAAGGCTCTGGGTGTGCCCCCCTAATAAAACCACCTGCTTCAGTTTGGGCACCTGGGCAGTATCACAGCCCTCACATAAACCAAATGAGATTTGTGTGGCGCATATATACCTGGTGACCACTTGTACCAATATTTATGTATTCAAATAAATAAATAAACTATTCAAATTTATATAGGATAAAAATTGCATTCATTAATTTTATTTATTCTGTGTATAACTTTTTTTTTATAGAAAACTGTTCATCTAGTCATTTTATAAACCGCCTTTAATAGTGTGTTTTCCCTTCTATTCTGTTGAAAGAGAAAATTTCGATAATTATAACTGATGAGTTATAATTTCCTATTCTATATTCATTCAATGGTATTTTAGTTGAAAAAAAAACTATAGATAATTCTATCAGAAGTTTGTGCTGATGTCGTTTAGAATAACCAAGAAAGCTTCACAATCAAACCATCCAGCTCAGAGAAGAAAACTCCATCAAAATAATTAAATTTAGTTGGTCAACAATTTAATATGTTGTTTTACATTGATAATCGTCAATTGTAACTAATTTGAAATTAATTCATTGTAATAGGAAGTGAAAAAAAAGACTCAATAATTATTAATATTTTTCTTTTCTCACTTTAATGACTTCAATGAATTATGCTGGTTTATAATTATACATTTGAAAAGATGCAGGATGGTTAGAAATAGTTTTTGGTAGGTCAAGGGTCAAAATCCTTATGGCAATTTAGGATTATTGAATTCAAGCAGAAAAGAATTAAAAGAGAATATTTATAGTCCAAAATGCGTTGAAATGTGAGAATGTGTAACAGAAATCATTTGTCTATACTATAAGAAAAAGGTGTTTAGGAATCCAGATTTTTTACGTTGGATTTGTAAGTAATTCGGATTAGTATATACAGACAATTGATTTATCAATATAACAAAACGATGTTTATAAAATTCATTCATTGATATAAAAATATCATTTTACCATAGCTTATATAAAGTTCATTATACGTTGATTTCACCGAGTGCCAATATGAACAAAAATAATTCAACAAATCTTGAGCATATGAATGAAGATAGGATATGTGTCCGTCATTTTACAACATATC
Organism: Schistosoma rodhaini; assembly: GCA_944470415.2. Taxonomy (NCBI): domain Eukaryota; kingdom Metazoa; phylum Platyhelminthes; class Trematoda; order Strigeidida; family Schistosomatidae; genus Schistosoma; species Schistosoma rodhaini. The sequence continues at coordinate 52,705,721 of OX104044.1, forward strand.
TACCTCTTAATATTCAATATGTAGGTAATATCTAGAATTTTTCCGTTCATTTAGAGAGTGAATACTACGTATAATGGTATTCAGTGGGGTTTTCGTTTCAAGCCTTCGTTTTATTTTATTTTTTTTGACTAGTAAGTTGGGATACCTTACGGTGTCGTATCCACAATGTTATATATATATATATATATATATATATATATTCATTAGCAGAATAAATATGCAACCGATGGTTAGAGACCTTGAATGACATGGCTCAAAATCGTTTGCAATGACAAAGGTGCATCCACTCTTTGTAGTCTCCCAAATTCTAATCTTCTGAATTCTTCATGTCCCTATCCTTTTTCTCTTTCCACACTTATTTCACTGGATTATACACCTTGAATAACATCTTCAAACTATAATCTTTCCGATTACTGCCTATACTATTAATACTTATACCACTATGGGATTTGAATCGACAGCTGCATCTCTGTGCTAATGTGGTATGGTAACTCGAACTGATGTACGTACGTACGAAGTTCTACGTTGTGATATATATATATATATATATATATATATATATATATATAGAGAGAGAGAGAGAGAGACTTATATAAGTAAAATAAAGTCCCTACTAAAAATTACGCTCTTATATGCAGTGCTGAAGCAAGAAATTAACGAATGTTCGAAAATGTTTAAAAAATGGTCATCATCACACCCATAAATCTACTAACTGAAAGTTATATTAATCATCTTAACAGTAATGATATTACAAACTATCAAAATGTCAATAAATAAGTTAACCCGTAACTCAATTATTGAAAAAAAGAGTAATCAAACAATTAAGCCGTAATTACAATTTGATTAACCGAGTCATAAGGAAATTAGCCTATTATACTAATAAACAAAACCTTTAATGAATTCTCTCCATTGTTTTTTTTTATGGAGTTAATTATAAGTAGAAATAAATCATTAAATTGTATTCATAGATGACATACTGATTAAAGCACTGAATCTTTAACCTTTAGATTTCGGGTTTGAACTTCGGTTCAGTTCAAACGCTTCGAGTTATCGGATTGTATTGCTAACATAACAAAAGTGTGTATTGAAACCAGTCATACAAAACTGTACTCGGTTACTAAGGTCTGTTAGAATGAAATAAGAATTTACCATTTTCATACTATTTATCTATAATTGTTTTGACACAATTCATGTTTATATTAAGGTTAGATATGATAAGAAGTAGAATTGTGGTAAAGTTTGACAATAAAGTAATCAAGAGAAATGTTTGGTAAATAGTATTAATCAGTTCACAACACTATTCGAGAGCGATAAATACGAAAATCTATAGTAAGTCATATTTATACATGGATAAAAGTGACGCCTTGAGTTTGGATGACAACCTGTTCATATTTATGAGTATTATGACTTCGAAACCATATATTATATTGATTTGATTAATTGAATGTATCCTCAAAGTGTTTTAGTAGTCATATTACAGGATCTGTATAAGCGAAACAATTCCATAACAGATCTCTTTAATAGGAATCCAACAGTGCCGGTGAGATTTGACCATATCAAACTGAGAACAGACTATTTCTACATTCAATTACAGTCTTAACAGGGAAACTTCAAAATATATAAAAATTTTACGTATTGCTCAAATATAATCATTCTTCTCATATGACCATAGTGGCTGCTCATCATCTAGAAGTGCCACTTTATAACATCGATTCAGATGTTTTGAATACGTGAAATACTCATTGAGTTATTTCATAGATTTGTTTTTATACATGAAACGAAGCTGAATTACAGAATAACAACAAACCACATATTTTAATCATTCAGAGTTTAAATTTTAAAATAAAAAAATTAATACCAATTTTAATTATTCAACACAGTATCACTTTCACGCTCTTTGTTCAAGTATATAAAGTAGTATTCTGATATTATTTGTAGAAGTCAGTGTAGAAATATATTCATTTCTCAAAATTCTTAGTTCAAGTTTTAATTCAACAGCCATCACTTCAAACATTGTGGCCAAAAGACTATGATACCTATAAGTTTTAAAGTGGATTGGACTAAGCCATATTAATAGTCATACATTACCTGGTTGGTGTCCGCGTGATTATTATAACCACTGGTTAGAGACTTTGAATAACATAGTTCGAAATCGTTTGCAATAGCACAGATGCATCTTCTCCCAAATTCTAAGCTCATGAGTTCCTACGTACATACTAGATTCTACGTTGTGACTGACTATAGTGGGTAGTGATTGTTGTCTTGATTGATTAACAGGAAAAGACCTATTGTTGAACTATGGATTCATTGTCAATATTTGCTGGTACACAGGAGTAGAATGCAAAACATATATAGTCTTTAAATCAATTTAACCAATTCTATGCTCATAGTTGTCAGAAAGTATTTTTCTTTCAGTTACCGGCTTTAATAATGCATAAAAAGGAATTAGATTAAGACTTCAATTTGTAATCTAATGATACTATTCAGTTGTAAAAATAACTGTATTATGTTCAAAATAGTTTGAACCTGAGGTTGAATAACTGAAAGCTAAAAATACTTTAAGTAACAGGTCACCAATTCATCATCTCAATAGGACTATGGAATATATACTTCTCTTGAGCAAGTTATTAAAACTAATATTGTTTGGCAGATGATGTTATTTTTAAATTTGTCAAAACTTGCTGCATTTAAGTGAAACAGATTGATGATACATGTCAGTCAAAATTTTTAACCAAATAATTCAGGCATATATTTCTGGTGACTTATATTAAAAGCCATAAAGTTAGATTAGATACATATTTAAATATCCCATTCCAAACAGTTCTTAAAATAAAAAAACTCCCAATAATAGTAAAATAATGCAATATAATTAATCAATAAACATTTTTTGTACTGGGGTTTTGAACACACTTCTGTTCGAAGGCTATTCATTCTCACTTATTGGAGTAAACTAATGTAAGTGCAATCGTATGCAAGTCCATAATAGATTTTAAGTTGTGTTTGAGCTACCAAACCAACAATTCATGACGTATAAAAGGAAAAAAATCAAATCAAAAATGAATAAAACATTAACTTGATATCTATTGAATGTGCAATTGAACCAATGGGATTTTAAATAAAAACTGAATCATAAGCAAAAATAGTCCACTGATTCTACAAAGCGTAAAATCGAATACATTGCTGGTGGCTAACTAACTAAACTAATTCAGTAATCAACTTCAAAATTTTAACACTCGAATTCATGGGTCAATCCAAGCTAGACTATCACTGGAAACCTGGAGACAGTGGATGGCCGTTTCGTCTTAGTATGGGGCTCCTCAACAGTGCGCATCCATGATCCAACATCAAAGGGACTCGAATCCAGCCCCTTCAGTCTCGCACGCGAATGATTAACCTCTAGACCACTGATCCGACATCCAATGACGTTAATGTCTAACTTCAATCGATCCATAACCTAGCCCAACCATTTATTCATTGTCTGAGGTGGATACCTGTCTCTACCCGACACGAATCGGACTCCACAGGTCACGGCTTCTCACTAGAACCCCAGGAAATTCATCTTGAAGCGAGTCACTAGTGAACACATTATGAATATTATTAGAATGGTAGTTTGTGGAGATCGTAGTAATTTTAATAGTTGGATTCATGAATCGATCTAAGTTAGACCGCCATTTAAAACCTGGAAGCACAGGACAATCTAATATTTTAAATTCAACCATTTTATCTTGAACCTGTATGTCAAACATAAAGATGAAATGAACAGATAATTGGAAGACAAAATAACTTGTAAAACATTGAATGAAAATGTATTGGATTTAAGGTGAGACATTTTTAGCACTATAGGAAGTATAAATTGAAATAAGAGTTCATGTAAAACACTGAAATCGATTATTTGGATCATATCACCGAATATTAAAAACTGGAAACCTTTAGGAACCCTCTGTTTCCTCGCACAAATGAAAAGACAAACGGGATTTAGTAGCATAAAATTAATGGATCTTAAACTATGATCTATCGATTTTGATGCATCTTTTCTTATCTACTTTACTTAGCATTCAAATGTAAGCAATAAACAGCTTAGCCTTTTATTTTCTCTAGGCATCATAACCTACACTATTCCCTAATTTTTGTCAAATGAGGTCCCTGAAAGAAGTCAGATCTGCCAATAAAATATGTGGTTAATGTCCACATATTAAATAAAATTAATGAATTAAAAATCACACCCGATTTATTCTTTTTACAATCAAACTTTATTCGAACTATCCGTTAATATCCCCGCTCTTTAGATAATTAGCACGATTCAAAGACTAGACGATGACACTTGGTTACTGAGACTTGTATAAAGTGAAATAGGTTTGGATATTACCATAAGCTGTCAAGTTATTGAAATACTATTAGAATATACTAAAACCCAGACGTGGAATTTAATACAATTAAATAGTTAAACAATATGATAGTTTGACCCAATACAACGATCCATAAACTTAAACCTAGTACTATCTGACAGGAACGCTACAGATTTTAAAAATTCCAACCATAATTTTGTTATTCATTCATTAGACAGTAAATAGTTCCTAATGATGAAGATACTCTTGTCTCCATCATATTTCACGTACTAGTAATAATTTCCATCTGGCTACTCTGTAGTTTTGAACAAACAAACTAAATATCATAGTATTTAAATCACAATTATAAAAGTAAAGGGAATTACACTACGAATCACATAGACTAAAACTAAATATCAAAAAGTAGATATACCTCAAAAAATTTCCATGATTCCACAGGTCGACGAACATGGTAACGAAAACCTCCACCATATATATTTGACATATTCGAATTAGTTTGATTTAAAGGTAGAAATATTGATGTAGGTGATGTTGATTGAATTAGACAAGTAGCACCATTTGCAAGAGAATAAGCTGAGTCGGTTGTACAGTGATCTTTCTGTACTTCGGTAGAATTAGGAGAAAACTCTCTCTTTAATGGATTCTCAAAACTGGAATAATGAACATCGTCAAATTTTAGTCCACGGCAAACGACACCACCATCTCCATTAATTTGGTATTGTTTTTCGCTTAAGGGATTCCTTCTTAATGAATCAGAAGTCATTCGAAATAAATATATCCACTGTTCACTTAAAAATCTAGTTTACTAGTTGAATAAAGTAGGATCTCAAATTCCAGATCGTAAACTTTTGTTTGAAAAATTGACAGGAAAATAAGGTGAGTCCTTTTTTTACCAGACCGTATGGGACACGACACAATGAATGAGTAAGCGAATGGATGAGTGGTCTGAACAAATAGAATAAAGCAGCTGAATCATCGTTCTACCTATCTATGATTTTCTATGATTCCGTAACCCCTACCACCCTGTCTTACTGACCTCTACAGTCTTTGAGATCTGCTCATGGATGGGATAAAAGGTGGTAGGAAAGTCATTGAGGCAAACTTACATGGCACACAAACAAATATTAATGTGAATATATACTATGAAAATAAATTTATCTATCAACGGATAGATCATCTATTTCCATATGATCGTGATCAAGACACACGTTAAATGATTTTAGTCTACCAATGAGCGAAGCGTAATTCGTAGTTGTTTTGTTTTAACTTGAACTTCTCCCAATCTTCTACCACAGGGTAATTTTCATACCTAAATTCATTGTTTCGTTGTTCTGTGTACTAGCAGTCTATGTTTGGCACGATGAATCATTGAGCAGATCACATCCTTTGAGTAATAATTCTGTAAACACATATGACCACGACAATATTATACTATAGAAGTAATTGGCATTTCCGATTGAGATTTTTGAAAGACGGGAATATCTTATAAAAATAATCGCCTTACTTGTCATCTTATTAATTATTATTGTTTGTGTTTGTTTTTCCATTGTTGATACTCAGGGCTGCGTTTGACCAGTCTTTTTTAACCTATGAGCCACTTCAAGGAATCCCGGATACTGTATATATTTACAAGCCGACTGTATTTTGTTTGATGTGATCTTCAACACCGGGACGTTGGTGCATCTAGCTTATGAGTCATAAATGGGACGCAACACGTATCCTGGATTACACAACAGACCACCAACCAAAATATATTTACGGCTATATATGTGTATGCACATACCGAAAAGTTTTAACATGAAAAACTTGACTTGAAATAATGCTAGAATGACTGAAGTGGACGAACTGATAATTGTCTTTTGGATATATATCCCTAATAAAACAAACTTCAGAAAACAGAGTCGTTGGCTACTTGACTAAATATGTTCTCGAGTACTAAACGTATGGAAAATGGTTTAATGCTAGGTTTATAATATTCCGTTGTTGAAATTTAGGATACCAAGTGACCTGTCTCTGTCGCCATATGTAGATCCTAATCGATTTGTGTCGATTTAGCATTTACTCACAAGTTTCTAGTACATGTGGTATGTGGATAGGAGTGCAGTCCAAGACTCAGATCTCAAACAGATCGAAACGCACATTCTGGATGTCACTGCCGCCCACATGTCAAATATAATAAAATAATAAAAAAGTGGCAGTTTACAAAAGTAGTCATTGGTTCACCGTTTCCCTCTCATCATATTAACAAGTTTCCACCAGTAATGGTGATCATTATGTTATATAATGTATTATGTAGGGAATGCTACACATAAATAAACTTTGAAGTAACTTCCAAGTATACAAACATAAATATGCTAGTACTGAGTATAGGACTAGGTTCAGACTTCGACCGATCTAATTAGTAATGTATTGTGTTTTAAATATAAACATGAAGTAGAGTTGTGAAATAAACCGATTGCTCACCAGTGAACTCAATTAAATTATGAAAGATTTATGTAACCTTTATGAAGTCGTGAATTCTGTTTCTCAATATTTACTGTGTGATCGGTTTCATGTGAAATTGATGTTAGTGATATTATTATTAGTATTACTATTGTTATTATTATTACATAATACGTTTTTGTTGACAATATAAATTATCAAAGAATAGATTTGATATTTGAAGCGCAAGTTTATTTTCTATTGGCAATTATCGCAAAAATGTTTAGTTTATTCAATCCAGTATATTCTTATGCATTAAATAAATAATTGCTTTTAAGAATAATATAAACAAAAACTACAAGCAAAGATGAATAGTGGCTAGTAGTGGGATCTAAGACGCGTGTTTCGTTCTATTTGGGACTCATCAGTTGGATGTACCTGCAATTCAGAGTTGATGTTCACTCTGGGACTCGAATCCAGTACCGGTCGTTAAAAAAACGCCATCAAGTTATCCACTTGCTTGTGCAATGGGGTGAAGTTTAAATTCACTTGGTACTGTTGCTTGTGAATTCAGACACAAGCAAGTGGCTATCAAGGACTCAGAAGCTAAGTAGATAACGCGATGGCATTTGGGGTGAACGGTACTAGATTCGAGTTCCAGAGTGAACATCAACTCTGAAATGCAGGTATATCCATTTGACGAGTTCCAAATAGGACGAAACACGCGACCTGGATTCCACTGCTAGCCATCATCCATTCCTGCTTATAATGCTTGTGATTTGTGACAATATCGAAGCAATCGGCACAGAATGCACATATGCCAACAAGAGACTGATCAATTGCAGTCCTAAACATCAATGAGAAGATTCGAGTAAACAATACCAAGTGAATTTAAACAATAAATGTTTAATTATAAATATTCATCAGGAATTTTCCTCTGTACTATACATAGTATTTCATTCTACGCATACGTGAAAGTCGTAAATATAAATTTGATTTTATGCTGAATGATTTTTTTAAATGTTTACATTCTTACTAGATTCGGTTCAGGAAAAAACTTGTTAACATTTGTCCTAAAATTTGAATTTCCATGTACTTTTAAGATATATATATATATATATATGTGAAGTTAATGTTTTTTTGACATTTATGTGGTCATTAATATGTACTTACTAAATCATATGACTATCGTCGTGAAAAGACTGAATCCCTGTTGGAGATGCTAGGGCCCCAGTAACTACTGCTCCTTCGTTCTGTTCGCCGATTTAAGGTGATCTCGTAATCTCATCAAACATAGAAATTCCAAAGTTCAAGCATGTATACGTTTTCGCGGAAGTTTTGTAAAGTATAAGAGTAATTTACAAAACAATATGATATGACTAGGATGGATTAGCTAAAGTTTTGGAGGGAAGTTGGCACTTGCGTAGTTAATTAATTCTAAAGTGAGATATTTTCTCATTGATAACATTGAATTTAATTAGAAAATGACTGGAATTGAGCAAAAAAAACCGACAACTGAACATCAGCTCATAAGTTAAGTGGTATCATGACCTTCCTAAAACTTAAGAGACTTAGAATTAGTTTTAAACCAGTACAAATGTATTTTCGGAACAGTGGTAGAAAACTTGGTCTATCAGATTTTAGACAATCTGGGGAAAAAAATAAAAGTAATGAATCAGAAGTGTATGACTTAAACTTCATACACATTATAATGTGTCAGTAACGCATATACTCAACATCAGCAAAACAACGTGGATCTCCACAAAGTATTTCGTCTGCTAATGTTAGGAAATAAATCAACAGTACATATGCGAATTGCAAGAGAATATTTTCCCTCGTTAGATTTGAATTTAAATCACTATGAACCGTGGTCAAGACAAACGTAAATATGTGGAAGATTTAGCGATGACAGCGGAAAAGTCTGCAAGAGAGGGAAACATGAGACAACTGTATGATACAACAAAGTAACTTGCTGGAAATTACCGTAAACCAGAAAGACCAGTGAAAAGAAAGGAAGGCAAAGTAATCACCGACATTGAAGAACAACGTAACAGGTGGGTAGAACACTTCAAAGAACTCTTAAATCGACCAGCTCCACTGAACCCACCCAACATCGAAGCAGCACCCACGGACCTCCCAATCGATGTTGGCCCACCAACAATTGAAAAGATCAGCATGGCCATTAGACAAATCAAGAGAGGCAAAGCAGCGGGACCAGACAACATCCTGACAGAGGCACTGAAAGCAAATGTTGCATCAACTGCCAAGATACTCCACATCCTCTTCAGTAAGATTTGGGATGAAGAACAAGTTCCAACAGATTGGAAAAAAGGACTTCTGATCAAAATACCAAAGAAAGGTGATCTTAGCAAGTGCAACAACTACAGGGGCATCACTCTCCTCTCAATACAAGGGAAAGTCTTCAACAGGGTATTGTTAAACAGGATGAAGGATTCCGTGGACACCCAACTTCGAGATCAACAAGCTGGATATCGTAAGGATAGATCGTGCACAGATCAAATCGCAACTCTGCGGATCATTGTGGAACAATCAATCGAATGGAATTCATCACTCTACGTCAACTTCATCGACTACGAGAAGGCATTTGATAGCGTGGACAGGACGACACTATGGAAGCTTCTTCGACACTACGGCGTGCCTGAGAAGATAGTCAATATCATACGGAACTCCTATGATGGACTAAACTGCCAAATCGTCCACGGAGGACAACTCACCGATTCGTTTGAAGTAAAGACTGGTGTAAGGCAAGGTTGCTTACTCTCACCCTTTCTCTTTATCCTGGTAATCGACTGGATCATGAAGACGTCAACGACTGGAGGAAATCACGGGATACAGTGGACAGGCAGGATTCAACTTGACGATCTAGACTTCGCGGATGATCTGGCTCTTCTATCACAAACGCAACAACAAATGCAGGAGAAAACGACCAGTGTAGCAGCAGCCTCAGCAGCAGTAGGTCTCAAATATAAACAAAGAGAAAAGCAAGACTATCCGATACAACACAATATGCACCAATCAAATTACACTTGACGGAGAAGCTTTGGAGGATGTGGAAACCTTTACATATCTGGGAAGCATCATTGATGAACACGGTGGATCAGATGCAGATGTGAGGGCGAGGATCGGCAAAGCAAGAGCAGCATACCTACAACTGAAAAACATCTGGAGCTCAAAACAATTGTCAACCAACACCAAGGTTAGAATTTTCAATACAAATGTCAAGACAGTTCTTCTGTATGGGACGGAGACGTGGAGAACTACGAAAACCATTATCCAGAAGATACAAGTGTTTATTAACAGTTGTCTATGCAACATACTTCGGTTCCGCTTTCCAGACACTATCAACAACAAGCTACTGTGGAAGAAAACAAACCAGATTCCAGCGGAGGAAGAAATCAGGAAGAAGCGCTGGAAGTGGATAGGACACACACTGATGAAATCACTCAACTGCGTCACAAGACAAGCCCTCACATGGAATCCTGAAGGTCAAAGGAGAAGAGGAAGACCAAAGAACACATTACGCTGAGAAATAGAGACAGACATGAGAAGAATGAACAAGAACTGGATAGAACTAGAAAAGAAGGCCCAGGACAGAGTGGGTTGGAGAATGCTGGTCGGCGGCCTATGCTCCATTGGGAGTAACAGGCGAAAGTAAGTAAGTAAGTAAGTAAGTAAGTATGAACCGTGGTCAAAGATATTACCTTTGAGTTATCTAAATCGCGATTGAATATTTGAGTGATTAGAATTAGCCGATGAATTCAACCATAATCAAGATATTCACCTTAGATCTGACTCAATCCTATTATTCAGTTCGCTTCACTATAGCCCTTGATCATTAGAACTGAACTAATACTCAGGCAGATAGCTCATTAATATTCATTTGAACAGTGAGACGACTTAGGTTTTCCTTAATTTCATGTGTCGTTCTTTTTGTGCATAAAATATATATGTCAAACAAAATTATTCAAATACTTTGAATAACAATGAATCTATCACGAACACAATTTAGTTCTAATAGAGTTAGATTAACATTTGTTAGAAATTTGTAGAAATTTGTTTTAAAGAAGATGAATGCCAGTTTGAATAACTCCGTACAACATCTCTGACTATGACGCTGGATGGTAGGTATATACAGTTCTATGAAAAATATTCGTTCACTGAATATTTCATATACCTAGTTTCTAAAATATGAAAATAGTTGAATACCTTTTATTTACAATCTGTAAAATAATCGATGAGATTAGGACCGAAATGATTATTATGTAACTAGATCAGGTGAATGATAATCAAGTAACACAGAGAACACTAATCAAACTCTTGCGAATCATTATTCTCAGGTCATCATTTCAACTTCATCCATTATTTCTGAAGTTTAATCTATGATATGATTGAGGATATTATTAGTCATTCAAAATTTTAACGTTAGCCTAGTCTTGGAGAAAAAGCAAAAATGATGCATACATATAGAGATAATTAGTTATTCAATGCACTCTCCTAGTATTTGCCTAGTTAAACAGCTGTCTACCTGTATTGAATTTTGTTTCTTAAAATTTGTAAATACTGATTTTTTTGAGAGCCTAAATACTATCGAGCTATTAATACCATTTGAGAGAGCCATATGGTCATATGAATAATTCTGCTTAGCTAGATTCAAGTATAAATAAGGTCAGAACTTTAGAAATTTGAGCAAAATGAAACGAAGACTGAGTAGGGGACAAGGTTAGTTGGAGGATAGATTGATCTAACCAAGTCAACTCACTCTATGCACATCTTTCATTGTTGACATGATAAACATTATGAGTGGGTGTGTAAGTGTGTAATTTAGACAGACAAACACAATATTTAATAGGAAGAGAGAAAGTAGAGTGAGACTGAATGACAAGAAATGCTCTAAATTGGATCACATCCTTTGTCTCATACCTCATTAGTGTAGTCCAAGCATCGGGATGAGTTATAAAAATATCAATGCAACATAGACACAAGAAGTACTTGGACCAACAATGTATTGATTTGAATGACTAATACGTCCATAACTTTAATCTTAGACGATGGAGGTCCATTAAGCCAAGTGTTTAATCTATGGTGTACGCGGCAGTAGGATCACAGGATTTTTTTCCATAGTATAGGTAACGTCAGTTAATTAACAGGTGTTTGAATGATTATAATTGGTTCATTTTAAATCTTGATAGGAGAAAACTAGCCCATGTCGAGGCTTATTAGAATAAAATACTGTAGGCTGACCACGCTGAAATTGTAAAATGTTTGGAAACAGTTTGGAAGTTGTTGTAACGTTCGATATCATAAGTGAGTTGTATCTACAACTACGAGATGTTTGTCCCTTTCAAGATTCTAAAAGTTTTTAATTAAACTTTTGTGAATTACCAGATTAAATTTAAATCTATCTACAGTTTTTCTAGAATCCTTGAGTGAATAAATTATAACTCATTAGGTGACCTATTGAGGTACTAGAAACAATTTTATTAAGTAGAGTAACTTAACAAGACTTTTCTAAACAAGGAAGCACAAATTACATAAGGGTCATACATGTAAACGTTTTGAAAACTGAGATCTACTCATAAATCGTACACAAAAATAAAAATGTATTGAATAAACAGATAGCTATCAAATTTATCAGTGCATTATAGGCATTTTGTAGAATTGGATTATGAATTCTATACTTATAATAAATATCACAAATTGAAGCTTTTCATATAAACACTAAACGAACTTATAGCTAGTCTGGATAAGCTGACAGATCCTGTTATGCTTTTTTGTTCAGAGATGTCATTTATTTAGCAAATAAACATTTACACGAACTCCTATTTTATCGCTAGCTAGCTAAGACCGCGTAATCACTCAAATGTGATGTACTTAAATGATCTTAATATGTTCATGATAAATAATTACTCATTATCATTTAACTTTTGCCTACAACGAATATTGTTCACAAGAATCATTATTATCCACTAGAATCAATAGGTTTAGTTGGTTTTCTTCGGTTACTGCTTTTCAACAAGTTTCTTCTTATAAGATGAGATTGCTAACCTTACGCCGAATCTTCTAATTTATCAAGGCTTGAGAGCAGCAGTAAACCTATAGGGGCTCCAGGGAGAGTTAAAGAGGTATATGATATCTGAGGAATTCCTAAATTGAAGCCATCAAGTAGAAAAGAAAGAGGCAAACCAAAGGACACATGGAGCCGAGAACTGGAAGCAGATATTAAGACCGTGAATACAACTTGACAACATTTGGAAAAGAGAATCTGGGATATTGTTACTTTAAGATCCCTGGTTGGAGGCCTATGACTCATGAGAGACAACAGGCTTAAGTAATTAAGTGCTAAAATTGGTTCATAAACCATTTAAAATCAACGAATAAACTCTACAGATCACTCTGATATTTCTGAACAGTTAAGTACTGTTAGACGCTGTAGAGTTAACACAAGTTCCATAAGAAAAATTAATATATGATACTGATGAATGTATATTTTCCCGTGTCTGGATACTGTTCATATATATCAGTAGGTGTTTAATAATAACCTATCGATTACTTCATCAAGACTATCGGCCAAATGTATGTCAATATGAACTGGTTTTCGACAATCAAGTGATTAATATTTATGGAATTGATGACTTTATACTATTCAATATTACGTCTTATATTTAGATTGTAAGTAAATGATTCAAAATATCAGTGATTCTTCCATTAATATGGTGATGTTCGTTTTTTATATTTGATATAAAGTGAATTTTACGATACGAAACAGTGACTGAGGGAGACTATTACTGAAGAACGATATTTAGGCGAAACTACAGTGACTTGGGGAAATTCCAACCACTTCTATGGTCGAATAGGTGTTACAAATTAGTGTGAGGAATTAAAACTTGAATTTAGAGTTAGAACCTAAGGTAACGCATTAGAGTTAAGGCTTCCATCATGAACTGACATCAATTATGCTCTAAAAATGTTATTTAGCCACATGGATGAATGAATTCTGCGTTGAAATTTAAAATTCATCATCTTCTTCTGGTTGGTTCGTCTACAAATTATGATCTTGCCTCGTTAATTATTCGATTGATGCTTATGTACAACTTCCTTACACCCAAGATTTTAGTTCCACTAGTCACCCAGGACCTGTTGTCCAGTGCTCCTAAGTTTCCAATTGTTGTTTAACTTATATCGGCTCGTGATTCCAATGAAACTCAACGATCCCCATAACTTCATACTGAAAATTTTAATGTGATAATTAATGACTTGATTCTAGAGTTAATTTCCAGAGTTCCAGTGAAAAACCGTGTCAGGTAAAGTTAAGCTGTTTTTAGATATAAATTTGTACTAGTCAGTCATCGAATTATAAGAGAGTATTATCATCTTCATGTGTAGAAATGATTTCTTTCACAAACTAATTTCAGCTGAAGGTATTGTTTAAAAACCAAATGGACTCTAGGAGATCGTTACGTTAGAGCTTGGAACACCCTAGAAGTCCACAACCTCTAACCCTCCCATTGAATCTAAACTGATATCTCCAAGTCTCAAAGTAAGTAAAATAACTTCAACAATTTGCAATCCAAAGCTATACATTTATAACTAGTCATAAATTTTTATGGAAGTTTTTTTTTAATATTTAATAGTTAAATTATTTCATAATCAATATTAATCGCTTAAAACCTGATTAACTGCAATTCTTAGATGATATTGAGAATTCACAGTATCAACCGTTTACTCAAAAGATCAATAACAGCTAATTTGATTCCCTGAAACACCGGATACAACAGAATTAGACAATAATAATTCCCTAGTATATTTGTAGGATCATCCTCACAGTAAAAGGAAGATGGAGATAATAAATGAAAGGAAAGTATATTTGACTATAGTCAGAGAGTAAACTGGTCATTTAGAACAAGTGAAATGTTCTGTATCGAGTCACCCTTGATCTGATAATAATGCTTAACCGAGCTCATTCAACTAATAGTGTTTATTAAAACTAACAATCTTTGTTCTTGTTCTCTTCAAAACTAATAAGGTGAGCATCTATATTAAATATTTACAAAACGAATTCTTTTAATGAGTTATTAACCACCATAAATTTTAAAAAGTCGGCAATACAAAATCATGGGAACAGAAATAAATACATCAGTGAAACAGTTTAAGTGTAAAATGATTGGATTAGCTGTTCATTGTAATAGACTCAAAGGTGGAGTTCAACCACGTCTGTTGTGAGATAACAACTCACTGAAGACAATTGGTGAACGGTTGCTAAAATTTCGTGGATCGGTTGAAGTTAGACATTAACACTGTTGGATGCTGGCTCAATGGTCTATCGGTTAAGAGCTCTCGCGGCAGACTGATAGGTCCTGGGTTCGAATCTCGCGAGGTGGGATCGTGGATGCGCACTGCTAAGGAGTCCCATAATAGGACGAAACGGCCGTCCAGTGCTTCCAGGTTTTCCCTGGTGGTCTAGCTTCAATTGACTCATGATTTCAACTTTGAAAAAAACTCAGGTCTAATATTCTAATTTCTGAACTGGTTTGGTTTATTGTTCATACAGATATCTAACCATTTTGTACTGGATCACACAAAATAGGTGGAATATCTGTGATCTTTTGATAATCTAAATATTATAACGAAACAATCATCTTAATTCAGTGGTTTTATGGATAGTAATAACAATAATCATTGTACTTCAAATTTCAATGTATGTGATGAAATGGACAGACTAAAAAAAAACACCTTCATATTACAGAGAAACATGATTATCAGAGTGATAATCAGTTTATCAGTGTTACTATTTCCTTTACTCTGTTCGTATGATAAACATGAATTTTTTTTATTTTTAAAAAGCTATTTCTTATTTTGATTACAAATCAAGTAGAAAACTTACTCTAATGTGATTGAGACTGTCATTGATCGGTTTAGAAATTTATTCTACCTTTGTGTATGTTTATATGTACGTATGTGTACTTATGAATAGACGAGATCAATCTGTTTTATGAAGCTTATTCAACATAATAAGGTGAATAGTATTGTAATAATATTTTATAATTTATAATAACGAATTGACATCAGTTCATTATGAGAATTCATTTCATTATGAATAACTTTTCAACACTTTACTAAACAGAACATTCTTATATATTTGTTTTGTTCTATTTTATCAGAAGGGTTTTTGTGGAGATTTTAGTAATTTTTTAATAGTTGAAATCATGAGTCAATTGAAGCTAGACCACTATGAAAAATCTAGAAGCACTGGACGGTCGTTTTGTCCATTTGTGGGACTCTTCAGAAGTGCTCATTCACGATCCCGCCTCGTGAGATTCGAAACCAGGACCTATCAGTCTGGCGCGCGAGCGCTTAACCACTAGACTGCTGAGCCGGCATCCAACGGTGTTAGTGTCTAACTGCAACAAGTCCACGAAGTTGAGCAGCCGTCCACCGTTGTCTTCAGTGAGTTGATATCTATTTTATCATCTAAAGTACACCTCTAAGACATCTTACTTATATCAGTTGAAATGATATAGTTTGAAAAAGATGTCATTCTAAAAAATTCCATGAGTATACACACCGCTAAAGAATCCTATATTAGGACTGCGCCTTGGTTTCCAAAAATCCCCCAACTGAGAGTGATCTTTTGAAGAATACAACCTATACATAAAACCAATCTCCGAAACGCCCATATAGTTATAATATATAGTTATAATATAGTTAATAGTTATAATATAGTTATAATATAAATTACCAAAAATAATACCTGTCTGTTAATCTAATGAAATGATGTTATTTCGAATGAAAAATGACGGATTATTATCACTTATAGGAACTATCGAGTAGATCAAGTTTATTGATAGATATTGTGTTTTTTGTTGGTGTTAAAAGAAAGAATGGAGTAAATAAACTGCGGTCAAACTTTAATCCAAATTAATTTACATTGAAATCATATGAAAATAGTACTGAGAACTCGGCCGTCTAAACGTTAAAGGTTTATAATAAGTCCGAGGGCTATGGGTTCAAACTCCAGCGGAGTCATGAATGCTTATTGATGAGAAGTTCTATAGTGAGATGAAAACTGTCATCCAGTGCTTACTGGTTTTTTCAATGGTTATCTAACTGTGATCAGTCCTTGATGCAAACTATGCAAATTTCTTTTAAGCAAAACATAAACTTTATATCTTTTCAGAAAATCAAAATCTCTAACTTTTCCAAAGTCTAATAAATTATCATGAAGAGATAGGTTGGCTTCCAAGGTCAAGAATTACTTCATCATATAAACTATCTTTAAGAAATTATTGAAGTGCCAAGTATGCTTTTCTAATGAAAAACAAACTAGCAAACAAGAAATAGTTGATCCGAAGCATAGAAAATGTAAAAATTGCGCTTCTAGAAGTTTTTGTTGAAGAGATTTGAGTAGTTTGAAGATAGTGAACATCAACTGGGGAATCATTTTAGTCTTAAGCTTCTTCAGCAATACGGATCTTTGTACTTCACTGTAAATTAGCTTTTTTCAATATAGGACAACCCAACTAGTTAAATATTAATAAACAAAAGTGTATATTGCTCAGACTTTTTAAAATATTGTTTGTTCACGTGCCATCTGCAACGTGTAGATAATCATTTTCTAAATATGCATAGATGCATATAACACAGGTTATTGATGTGGCTAAAAATCATGGCTTTTTTATAACGAGAGAAAATGCACAATAAGAAAAACTTTGTTACAATTTAGGTCTACTCCATCTGGTCTCTACATGTTATACATTTTCATCACTTTTATTATTATTAATAATAATGTCGTGTGTAAGTATTTGTACAGTGATATCTGTAACCTCCTCCCATGGTTCACTTACACACACATATAAAAGCATACACAATACCTTTTATTATGTTTGTCTCTTATTAGCCTCTATCATCTCCCCATTATTTTACTTTAAAATTAAGTCTCCAGAACGTGAACATAAAACTTCATTTTAAAAAATGAGAAGAACGAAGCAATGCACCGCGATACATACACACACACACTACACAATTGATAGAGAAAAAAATATAGTGAATACTAGTGAATCACAATTGTACTTGACCTAATTTTGTCTACATTCCTGCTGTGTTTTTTCATTTGTAGATAACACATAAATGCGCGTGTTCGCACATACAAATATATACACACACAGAGATAAATATACAAATCCAGGACTACTTTCTTTTTAGATTGGAAATTAGAATATTTTAAGTATTTTTGTTTCGTATTGCTGATCACGACTGTATTCTCGTGGAAATAAAATAAATTCGTCAAATAATATATGATGTTTCAGTTTTGTTTAATAAATAAACTGATAATATGAGTTTCTACCAATGATAACATCTTTTCAATGTATGTTAAAACAAAAAATTTATATTAAGTAAAATAATTTGACCTTAACGATAAAAATACAAATAATAATCACTGTAACCTATTGAAAGTGTCATGCTAACAGTACTAGTTATAATTGTCGAGTTGTTTTAATCTAGCATAATTGTTGTTTGTTATTAATTGTGTTCATCATTACATGTAAATGAGTTTCATATGTTTGCTCTGATGTCGACTCACTTTTTCTTCCCTTTTCCAGTTTTTCTTACGGATGGTGATCTTTATTCTAACCCAGTACGAAAAAGTAGTTTTCAATTTAAATGTGAAGAATTACGATTACAAATTGATTATTTTTAATTTCAATAGTTGAGATCATGAGTCAATTGAATCTAGAACACCATGGAAAACCTGGAAGCACTGGACGGTCGTTTCGTCCATTTGTGGGACTCCTCAGCAGTGCGCATTCACGATCCCGCCTCGTGAGATTCGAAACCAGGACCTATCAGTCTCGCGCGCGAGCGCTTAACCACTAAACCACTGAGCCGGCATCCAACGGTGTTAATGTCTAACTTCAACTGATCCACGAAATTGCGCCACCGTACAGTGGTTCCAGGTTTTCCATGGTGGTTTAGCTTTAATTGACTCAGGATCTCAACTATTGAAATTACTACAATATCCAAAACAAAACCTTCTGAGATTATTTTCAAGTTCATTTACGGTATAAATGTCTGATAGTATGATATGAGGTCGTAGTAATAGAGAATTGGATTTAGTGAAAGTTAAAATGTGAAATTATTTTAGGATGTAGGGTGTTTGAATAAAGTAGTAACGGTTTTGGATCTCTCACACGTAACCAAATCAAGAGAAATACAGTTAGCATTTCACTTGAACTAGAATCCAGAATCTATCGTCTTAACACATTTAGTTTAACTTAACACTTTAGAGAAGAGATTAACTATATATATATTTGAATATTTAGGGCGCAGTATCCAGAAACGGGGGGTATTTTTCCGTTTCTTTACTTTGTGAGTACCGGATATTAGAGTGAGCTTCCTAATAGGCATTCACTTCAAGCCTTAAGTTTCAATATGTGTTACACTGAAATGATCTTAGCAGAGTCACAGATGATTCTAGGATCTCTTAATGTAATCTTTATCAAAAATTACATCATAGTATCAGCACTCATCTACCGAATGAGCAGAAAAAGGGGCCGAAAATAATTGTATAATACGCACCTATTGAACACTGCAAACTTTGGGTAGAAATTCAGTCTTGTTTTATGGGTATGATACTTACTTTATTTGTAAGGGCCTCGATATGTCGTAACTGTATCTCATGTCTGAATTGATAATTCTCTCCCCTAAATGGGACGAAATATAAATAGTGTCTTTTATTACCAATCCTTATCCAAAAATATAATTGGTATAAAAATACGGACAATACTGAGGCATCTGTTCATTAAGAATATGCATGGGCATAGCAACTGTTTAAGTCACATTCGAACATCAATAAGAGGAAAATTTAAACACATAAACTCATTGGAAAGTGATAGGCTGGTCTTTTGGATGATTGCAAATAAACAACCTGAAACAAGATTCCCTACTGATCTTCAATCAGCTTAAATGAAATAAAAATTAATTTCATTACATTAAATAATCGGTTCACAAGATTCGGCAACCATAGTACCTAAATAGTAGATATAGTAAGAACTGAAGATTGGTATGAAAACGAATGAATAGTGAATTTCAGAATGAAATATATATATATATATATATATATATATATATATATATATATGTCACGAGTGGCATTGCCAGCCAACTCAAGGACTTCGGCCGCTAGGTACTCGAGGACAGCTGCCAAATAGACAGGTGCACCAGCCCCGACACGTTATGCGTAGTTACCCTTGCGAAGGAGACGATGGATACGACCAACTGGGAACTGCAGGCCAGCACGGGCTGATCGCGTTTTGGCCTTAGCACGAGACTTTCCACCTTTACCACGTCCACTCTTTGTCAGTAAGAGCCGAGAAACGTGCACAATGTATATATAAGAATAGTCAGGAAACACTATACAGCTGCGATCTACGCAATTAACCAAGTTAAGGGTGGAAAAATCACTGATGGCTTCTGATTAGTAACATTCAATTTACTGACGCTGCAACTGTAGATCAGTTGATTTTATTTCAATGCTATGATGGTAATGTTCTGATTGTGAAATTTGGAAGTTCTATTTTAATCTCATATTACATCACAGACACGAATTACTGGAAAACGCCTAACTGTTCAGTGATTTCCAATTTTCAGTGATCTAACAGTTTGTTAAGTAAATTAACTTAAAAAGTTACAAAACTGTTGTCATTCTATTGAGGAATTGCAAATGCATCTATTTATCTGATATTTTCAGTCAAAAACACAATACTTCTGTTAATATATGTATCATACACTGATCAGAATAAATAATAAACAATTTTATGCCTTCTTTTTTAATTTGGATTTTGATAAATCTGCATTCATTCAATTTTTCTTTCTGATAAATACAATTCAGTTTCTCTATAGAATTAGCGTTATCATTGTTTTAATAAAAACTGAATAGATAATCTGTTGGCACATTAAAATTGTCAGAATACTTCTTTCCCACTCCCCATCCTACCTTATTTCATTAACATTATCAACGTACCACATAGTAGTGATGCTATCATGAATCTTTGTCATTTATATGAACAACTTTTAAAAAAAATTTATTTACTTGTAGATATTTGTGAATGTATAAAGAGTGAGTCATAAAATGTAATGATCTACGAAACATGTCAAATAATCTTTTTATGTATATAGATTGTTATCTCAACCAAGTCCCCTCCCCCCCTTTTTGTTTACTCTTTCGTACATCACATTCTATCAAGGATTTATGATAAGCCACCCACGCATATGCCAAACTTTCACAACATGATCATACTTTATAAAATCTATGTGTGGCTTACTATTTTTATTTGGAAAATTATTACTTTTAATAGTATGTTGATGATGTGGATTAAGATAAAGTACATTGCCAAAACAATCATGCCAGCGCTAATAATAATAATAATAATAATAATAATAATAATAATAATAATAATAATAATAATAATAATAATAATAATAATAATAATAATAATAATATCTTCATATTGGTCAAGTTCACATAATATATAGGCGATTGAATAGGAGATTTTTGGCATTGATAGAATGATGGAATTCATTTTTATTGTTACCTATCTATATTGTTTAAAATATCATCAGCAATTTTATCATTGCTACTTATAGATGATCGAAAGAATCTAATCTGATTTAATAAATGCATTATTATTATTATTATTATTATTATTATTATTATTATTATTAAATTCAATCTCTGCTAACTATTATTATTATTTGGTTTGGATACCTCTGTATGGATATCTATGTATTTGAACTTCATATTATACACACATACATTTTCATTTTAACATGAAACATGTTTCCTTTCATTAAAATTTTATAAATTAAGGTTTCAGAAATGCAGATAACACTGAACTGTTATTAGTTGTACTGTTTATTGTTATTCTGTTTAATTTATAGGGAACAGTTTGTTGACTGTTATTTTTTCTAAAAAAAAATAAAATAAAATGTCAACAGTTTTAATATTAGCCAATTTTAATGATTAAGATATAGATTGCTTGTGGAGTTATGTTATTAAATAGTAATTGCTTCATGGACTACATTTAACTAGGGAAGCATTGTTAAATTATGGAGAATATTGAATGATTATTTCATTGCAGTGTTTCTGTCATTCAATGTGTTCTGTTCTCCCTCCCATATTTCAAAAGAGATGAAACTTAGGAGTTTTATATTTCAAAATAAATATAAATCTTTACACACTCAGAAGAGATTGCATGATCCACTATTTTCAAATAAAACTTCAGCTAGTTTATAATCTAGTAGGAATTTCATTTGATTTATGTGTTGGATAACTTTCATAATTTCAATATGGTTAACTTCTTAGATCACATATTTCGTGGCTCACACTTGAATATCCGTCGGTGTTTTATGCTTTTGAATTGAAGATAAGTCTGCGATTCCATACTAGCTAAATGAAGACAAATAAGGCTGTTGAAAATCAGATAGAAATTCTTGCTGTCAAACTGATCAAATCATATCTTGAAGTTACAAGTACGAGATTTATTCAAAAGGCATGTCTATCACAAGTAGAGTGAGATTTGGAATCGTATAGAAATAAAACATTCATATTTGACCCTGATAGTACCAACTAAGAATCGTTCATTATTATCTGCTTTATGGCACTGTTGTTTAATATGACTAAATTTCAGATTTTAAAATACAAGCACAAACAATAGTGACCACTGTCATGTTTCTCGAGTCGCTTAGTATTGATCCAGTTTTACAGATCAATTTACAATATGTCAACTAGTCTGTTTGTTTGAAAGTCATGTGTATTATGGTAGCTGAAGTCCGAATAACTCGGCAGTAACTTCTCAGATTATGAAGTTGATTGACTCAGGTCTTAATTCCACAGAGAGCATCAGTTCCTTGAAGATCACACATACACCTTACTGTCGAGTAACAACTATCGCGAAACCAAGTTCCAGGATTTTTTCTCGACTAACTACTACCACCTAACATCACGAACGTAAACAGAGAATTGATTTACCGGAAGATGATTTCCTCGTCACACAACTTTTTCTGTCACAAACAAAGCAAGCATAAAGTAATGTAAACACTTAAAAGTGATTTTTTTTCTTTCAAGTATATAGTACATTAGTGACTTTAATACAGTTCATATTTTCATTTGTTCCAAGTTTACGATGAATACTTTTAATGAAAGATATTTGTAAAACATGTTATATTTTGAATTGAATTCGATATACATTCTTTTACTATAAAAAATATAAAGACTAAATTTCTACTCAATATACAAAAAGTACAATAAAAGCATTCTATTCATACAATTCGATGAAAAAAAACCAATGTTAAGGTTACATTTTGTGAGTAGTACTCACTAGATACCATGTAAGATACCGAAATATATGCGAGAAAATAAGTCATTTCTTTTGCCATCAGTTAGCAGTCCTGTCTACATACATCTCAAACTGCATTTTGAAATAATAGTTGTGGTGTATATTTCAATTCTGATCACTAAACAATAATCTTGTTATCAGAAGGGGTTTTGTGGAGATTTCAGTATTTTCATAGTTGAAATCATGAGTCGATTGAAGCTAGACCATCATGGAAAACATGGAAGCACTAGACGGCCGTTTTGTTCTATTGTGGGACAGCTCAGCAGTGCGCATCCACGATCCCAACTCGCGAGATTCGAATCAGGACCTAACAGTCTCGCGCCAGAGCACTTAACCGATAGACCATTGAGCCGGTATCCAACAGTGTGAATGTCTAACTCCAACCAATCCACGATGTTTGAGCAACCGTTCACCAATTGTCTTCAGTGAGTTGTTATCTCACAACAGACGTGGTTGAACTCCATTGGTCACTGCTTCCCATAATAGGACGGAACAGCCGTCCAGTGCTTCCAGGTTTTCCATAGTGGTCTAGCTTCAATTGACTCATGATTTCAACTATGAAAATAATCTTGTTGATTAAGTATTTATTTATTGATCTACTGCTTGTTTTGAATTATGTTTTATTGCACAAGTTAGTTTTCTTCTCCAATTTTCCAGACTATATGAAATACACTAACCTACAAAATTTGCATAATCAACATTTAGTTTTATAGTTTGCATAAAGGTGGACCAATAGTGTCTGAGTTAGTAAGAATTACTAAGTACTCACTAGTGACTGTATTTTAGTCAGACCAACCAAATAAAAAATAAAAAAAGAATATTCGCTACCATTCGGCAATCAATAATAATAGTAATACCGTGACCCATAGAGTCCAATGCGTTTCGGGTGGGCCATCCAGTGCTTCCAGGCTTTCACTGGTAGTGTTGCTTAGATCGACTCATGAATTCAACTGTTATAATTTTAAGTAAATGATACGATTTTCAGTTTTCAATTAACAATCTCTTAATAATGATAATTTAGTACCAACTAAATAAACAAGATTTACTGTTAAACATGGAATCATTGTAATAATTAAATAGTACTAAGAACTGGTAACAACACAATAATACACAACCATTACATAATGATAAAAACGAAATAAGTTTAAATTTGTAATCGGGAGTCTAGTATTGTATCGTTAAAAAATCCCAGATTGAAATAAACGGTAAAGAAAAAATTAAGGTTTATAATAATTCATGAAAATATTTAGGCTAAAATAATAGTTCAATAAAATGCTGAATTCATTAAATTGGTCAAGATAAGTGGTTTACCAGGGGGAATCGCTAGTGAGCATATTGTTCTTCTCCTATTATTACTAACAAATGATTCTTCTTTTACTATCAAGTTAAGTGATTCTCTTCAAATTTTTTTTAAAATGCGAAAGTAATTTTCTGGCACTAAAACTCAACAATCTCTACAAGCCTATACAGATTCTATGGTACTCTATAGTCTTCAATTAACGTCGGTTCATCATGATGACAAGTGTTCTCAACTAATACTCAAAATCTGTACAAAATTATTAAAATATTAATACTTCATTTAATTTGTAAGCATATGATGATCTTATGGGTTATGAAAGATCAGTTTCTATTGGTTTATATACTTCCTGAAAGGATTGATTTGATTTTAACCTTTCATCACAATTTTTTGTTGCTAGTACTGGAGTCTAGGATCTTGATACTTGGAATTCGTCAGCTGGATTTATCTGGATCTGTGTTAATGTTCAGGCTGAGACTAGAACCCATTACCTGTCCCCCTTCAAACACCAACGCTCCGTCTACTGAGCTAATGAGTCCATTTAAGCAATAGCTAGTGTAATAGTTATAAATTTTATTTATTAGAGTTTATGTTTTCTTTTTATTAGTATTATAGACTGAAGTTGATTATGATTAATGCCATATTTTATTGAAAATCACTACATTATAAATAATAGATCAAACTAGTTACATATCTTATATAGTTGAAGCCATAAGTCAATTGAAGCTAGAACACCATGGAAAACCTGGAAGCACTGGACGTCCGTTTCATCCTATTGTGGGACTCCTCAGCAGTGCGCATCCACGATTCCGCCTCACAAAGTTCGAAACCAGGACCTATCAGTCTTGTGCACGAGCGAGGACGAAACGGCCGTCCAGTGCTTCCAGGTTTTCCATGGTGGTCTAGCTTCAGTTGACTCATGATCTCAACTATATAAAATTACTAAAATCTCCACAAAACCCCCTTCTAATAGTTACATATCTGTTTGACATTTTCCCTTTAATAATATTTTAGATATCAATTCTTTTAAATCATCATATATCTGATAAACTTCACTTTAACCATCTGGTATTTCTTATAAAATGTCTAGAAAGAAAGAAAAGACAAGTTCTAAATGTTAATTTGTATCAAACAATATTATTAGGAATTAAAACTTTTTTTGTTTTTGGGAAGAGATCACATTTTAGATGAAGAATTTTCTATTATATACATAAATAAAATAACATTGAATAAATTATCATTTATCTTTATGTTACATTTATCCAATCTGATAATAATATAACCAAAAGAAATCAATGGTCTGGATTAAAAATAATAAAAAAAATAAATTATCTGATCTATTCAGTTCTACTAGTTGATCAAGTTATATTGGGATCATATTGCTGAATAAATAATAATAAATATAAACAAATATTGGATCCTCAATAAATTAATCTGAATACTGATTGTTAAGTAAATATGTTTTAATATTCTAAAATCAAACAAATTCTTTATTCAGTTTTAAACAGACATGATGAAGAATAGGGATTCGATTTATAATTTTTTTCAAGAGTCATTCAATCAACTTATTCTGAGTAGTCTAATTGGTAAACTACTTATCACCTATATTAGTAACTAAAAAGCTGATATATTTTTTAAGTGAATAGTAGTTATTTATTTAGCATAGTCGATAAAATGACAGCTTTTTAGTACACAGTTCATACTGTTGAATAAGTTATTTCTAAGCAAAGATGGATGGTAGCAATAGTGGGATTCAGGACGCACATTTCATCTTATTTAGGACTCGTCATCTGGGTGCACCTGCATCCCAGAGTTGATGTTCACTCCAGGAATTGAACTCATTAATGTCCGCTTCAAACGCTATAGCTTTATCCACTTAGCTACTGGGTCCTAATAACCATTTGGTTGTGCAATCGGGTGAAGCTTTAATTCATTTTGTATTGTTTGAATCTTCCCATCAATTGCAGTCCTAAACTTCAGTCGGGAGATTCAAACAAACAATACAAAATGAAGTCATTTTTCTGTATTCAATGATCTTTCTTGTTACTTATATAAAAAGAACAAAGATGGTGAATAGAATTTATATGTTTTTAGCTTTCAAGTAAATCTCTCTCCTTATATCTCAAAATTCAATGTCTAAAACCATTTATTCTGGAGAATTATTTACTACTGTAAATATAAATTATATTGTGAAGATAATTAACACTATATATTGTAATTAGATGAGAAGCTTTAAAAACATGAAGCAGTGAACAAGTTTTCCATCCTATCTTCTGAATCCTTAACAATCGATATATATATATATATATATATATATATCAGTGGGGTTCAAACAAGTCTGTTGTAAAGATATCAACTCACTGAAGACAATGGTGGACGGTTGCTCAAACATTGTGGATTCGTTGAAGTTAGACATTAACACCGTTGGATGCCGACTGAGTGGTCTAGTGGTTAAGTGCTCTGGCGCGAGACTGATAGGTCCTGGTTTCGAATCTCGCGAGTTGGGATCGTGGATGCGCACTGTTGAGGAGTCCCATAATAGGACGAAATGGCCATCCAGTGCTTCCATGGTGTTCTAGCTTCAATTGACTCATGATTTCAACTATGAGAAAAATATATATATGCATTAAAGAATATTAATTGTATAGTGTTATCTTCAATCCTTTAGGAAATATCAACATCTTTTGTTATCGACTTGTAAAATCATTTGTCTTTTGATGTATATTCTTAACTTTGTTATTCATTCACTATTGATATGGTAGCGTCAAGTTTAATGAGAGAAAAATCAAACTACAAAATAGTTTGATTAAAACAAAATGATGATAATTCATATATGACTCAATTTGTGTATGTGTATATGTTTGTTTGTGTAGTGGGGCATATAATTGAGCCTGCATTAATTGTAATAAGACAACTTGGTCATATATAGATCAGGCATTGTAATTCTTTAATTCCACGTAATCATTATTTAAGGGGGAAAAGCAAATCATAAAACAATATAAAAAATTGTGAAGGGGGTGGGAGAAGATGAATAAAATATGTTTGTTTGAATAAATGTCATTGATGCGGGAGTCAACTGAAGATTAACAAATATTTTCTTCAACTTCTTATCTTTATCATTCTTAGAACACATAAACATTATAAAAACACTGGTGTAATCAATTTATGTTAGAAATGATGTAACTAGTTTTTAGCTTATGATGCAATGTTGAATCCTATTGTTTTATAGCATTAACAAGGTATGTATCATTCGTATAAAAATTTCCCTTGATGAACAAAAACTGACTCATTCATGTTTAAGTGATTATGTAAAGGCTTTCGTTAACATCCCATACATAGGAGTGACATTTAATACAAACTTAAGGACTGGATAGTGCCGTATTCACCAAGAGATTTAACTATTCTGAACATCATAGTGGCTATCCTAAATCAATAGTTTATTAGGTAACGCGTTTAGTTTAAAATTGATAGTTGTTGAATTCGACTCTCAGTGTGAAAAAGGTACATAGGACTGACGAATTCCAAGTAGGACAAAACATATGTTCTGAATCTTACTGCCAGCATCGCTCCAAGAAAAATGTTTAATGTAGAATTGTTAATGTCCGATGCCTTGGCCAAGTTACTCTCATTCTCATGACAATGTCACTATGGTATTAACTACTTTGAGAAAAGTATCATGATTACTATAATATTAACAGTAGAACAATAAATTGTATCAAGATCTGGATGATATGAATAGGAACATTAAAATCATATTTGACAATGATGCATAATCTTTTAAGATTTTCGTGACAGTCATCACTTCTGACACTGAATCCTCAATCATTTTATTTACTTTCACCATTCTATTACTCTTGAAACCAGGTAGTAAAATAATTGAAACCCTATTTTTAAAATTAATTTAATCAAAGGAGTCATGGTTGTGCTTACGATTTTCAATGGCTGTGTGAGTTCTTGAAGTTACCATAAAACAAGCCAAAAGTAGTCATAATTTGTATGTTAGATTAGTAGGGTTAGAGAAATATAAATGAATTAATTTCTAGAAGTAACCGGAATTAGTAGCGTTATTTAGAACATTTTAAAACAAAATTGTTGAGACTCCCTAAAAGCTTACTGAATCAGTAATTGAAATAAAAACAAATCGCGAATTTGAGCTTGAATGAGAGGAGAATGCAATAAAATGCAAATAATTAATTCAAAGTAGGCTTAAACTTAGATTAGTGGAAGAGGTTTTGTAGGGTTTTATTAAATTCGTACGCTGTAAACATCTCAGGTTAGCCTCAAGTTAGAGTACCATTAAAAACCAAATAGAGCTGGACAGCCGTTTCGTCCTAATATGGCGCTTCCCAACAATGTTTGTCCAAACTCTTGTTAGGGATCGAAATCAGGTTTCATAACAAACGCCTAACAACAGAACTACTAAGTTCGACTGCTAGTGGTGTCGTAGGCGCTCACTGCTGAGGGATCCAATACTATGACACAATATTCGTCCAGTGATCCCTGGTTCATAATGGAACTGAGATCAATCTGTGATGAATTGTTTAATTGATAGACCTACTAATATTCGTTAAATTCAAAGCCAGTTTTCATCATTAGTCATAACCAGATGAAGAATGGTTAAAAAATAGGGAGTAATAGACAGTGTCATTGTTAACGACTGCATCGTCATCAACATAGTTTTAATATTTCTTTGAATCACGTAAGTTCATGATCAAAAGTGAGTCTTTCAGACATACAATGTTACTTTCACTCTTACTAATAATAAAGAAGAGTTTGACATTTATTCACCCTTCTTTTCTGTACGAAATAATATCTTTGTTACAAATTAACTAAACAGAAACAACATTTTGGGAAATATCTGTCCGAGATTGTATTATTTTATGGCATTTAATGTTTCATCACAATCATTAAAAGAAAATCAGGGTACCGTCATTTAGAAATGCTTCAACAACCAATCAGAAGGATAAGGTAAACACTAGATAATCTGAATCAGACACACAAGCAACGCACACGTATGTGCATACATATAAAAATGACTACAGAATAAACTAGTTAGTTGAAATAAGCTAAAAATTACTGACATTTAGAGGGTATTTTTCAAAGTTGAAATCATGAGTCGATTGAAGCTAGACCACCATCGAAAACCTGGAAGCACTGGACGGCCGTTTCGTCCTATTATGGGACTCCTCAGCAGTACGCATCCACGAACCCGCTCTCGCGAGCGAGATTCGAACCTAGGACCTACCAGTCTCTAGCCGAAGCCCTTAACCGATAGACCACTGAGCCGGCATCCAACTGTGTTAATGTCTAACTTCAACTGATCCACGAAGCTGAGCAACCGTTCACCAATTGTCTTCAGTGAGTTGATATCTCACAACAGACGTGGTTGAACTCCACTGGTCACTGCTTCCCACTAGAACTCCAGGACATGTATCTTGAAGTCAGTCACTACTGAGCATATGATTATAATCAGAAGGGGTGCGGCATCGTGAATGCGCACTGCTGAGGAGTCCCATAATAGGACGAAACGGCCGTCTAGTGCTTCCAGGTTTTCGATGGTGGTCTAGCTTCAATTGACTCATGATTTCAACTTTGAAAAATATTGAAATCTCCACAAATCCCCTTCTGATTTAGAGGGTAGTTAATATTTGTTTTTCCTTATTTCGCAATTCTATATTTCTATTAACTTTCAATTCTAAATGACGCTGTCCCTGCATTTTAATTAAATTTTTAGAGATCGCTATTTTATGTTGATTTTTTCGGTTGAGCTATTTGAGTTAACATCTGTTTGTACCATGTTGGGAATTCCTATTTTTTGACTGATTTTCATAAACTTCAGCAGTTAGTAATCTGTGATAAGTCTCATTCAAAGAGAATTATTTACCTAAACCGTTTACATCTTACCAATTAATCCTCACTCTGTGTGATCAGCTTCATGAAAAACAATAGAAGTCCTAGGAAAAGCCATGATCGATAGAGTCAAGCCAGGTCAAGAATTAGACATATATCATCAAAAGAGCTGAATAATGATCATGTGATAAATAGCGAATTATATTAAGACTGGAAATGTGAAGTACTTGATCCTGACTTAGTCTGAAGTTTATTTATCTGACCCAACAAGTAATCTTGAATGTACACTATTAAAAAGTCTCATATCAGAAAGAAACAGCTACCCATTCTATTCTAATTTTCAGTTGTTCTTTAACTGATGTAAGTCTGTTATTAAAACCAGTAGACTGAATAATGTTCACAAAAGTTTTGGCCTAATAGATGTGCAAATAAATATATTCTCTTCAAATATTCCATAAACTTAGATATATTTTTCGTTTAAAGAAAATTTCAATTTAAGAATAATTGAAAGTCGAGATGGAATGTATATTTTTTTCGTTGAGTTCTGTAGTCACTCAGCATGAGAAGATCCACACTGAAAAAAACAATACATCATACTAGTTAGAGATGTCTCAACAACATGGATTAATGAATGAATCTATAAGCGTGTCACATGAATTTTACAAATACAATCATTGAGATTGTTTTAACGAAATATATATTGTTTATATTCAACTTTCATTCGATTTTCCTTCATATTTCATCGTATTGTATACTTTATAAGAGAGCTATATTGACTGATTCTTATCATATACGACAAAAGGTAAAAAAAAACACTAATATTCTGAAAGTAGACACGTTGATGAAGAGAATTGAGGAGGCAATAACTATTTACCATATGATTCACTTAGTATTGTTTGTTTGAATCTTCCCATTGATGTTTGGGACTGCAACTGGTCAGTCTCTAATTGGCATATGTGAATACTGTGCATATTGCGTCGATATAGCTTTAATTCTTAAGCATTGCAAGCAAAGATGGATCCCGAATTTCTGCCTAATATTTTTACAATTTATGTTCTACATTTGATACAAATCCACATAATGTGCACAAGAAATTTTAATTTTATCTGATATAATAGTATTTAAGGTTTAAAAGTCCTGCACAGGCTTACAAGAGCTAAAGAGATTAAAATATCTTGTTATCATTATTTGAGTTAGCAGTCATTGTATAATACCAAAAATAACTCTAATTTTAAGCACGTTTTATTAAAGCAAACTGTACTTTGTCTGTGGTATGAACCTCAATTTAATTAGGAAAGAAGCATATGATAAAAGAGAACGACATACACAGTGAGGAAGAAACGAAGCTTGATTCAGTGTGATGATTAGAAGTATTTGAATTATTATACGAACTAGGAGTCCCGAAATAGTACAGTTTAAACCAAACAAAACAAGGTGGGCATAAACGAATGTATTGTATTTAGAATTCGAAATCAAGTAGATATCAAGTATAAAAGAATCATTAGTTCATAAGAACACCACAATCAATCTATTTAGTAATGATAAAAAGACAATTATAGTTATTAGTTTTGAAAATTTAATCCTTATTTTATGACCAGCTAAACTTCATATTACGATATGAAAACTAATGAGTATTCGAAATTGAAATTATTTTTCGTTTGAAACAAAATTTAATCTATCGATATAAGGTTGAATAAAGTCAACAATTAGAAGTGTATACATTTTCCAAGTTGGCGTAGACAGTATGGTTCGAAGTGGGGACTTAATACTACACTAAAAGTGATGATGAATATTTATAGCTGAGATGATTAGTTACTATATAATTGTGCTCTTTCTATTCGATTCAGGCGCTGATAATTTTTTCCAAGGAAATGATGAAAGCTCCGCAATCAGACCATTTAGCTCAGAGAATGAAATACCACCAGAAGAAGAGAATATTATCTACTGTATAGAGTTTTTATTCTTATTTCAATTTTTTCTAGGATGTTTCATCAATATACTCATCAAAAGAATTCTTTCTTAGGTCATAAATAAAGACACTAAAAACCGATTAAACAAATCAAAGGGAAAAAAGAAAACCAATAGGGTAATAAACAAAGCTCTAGTGACCAAATCCAATAGGATATAACGTCTGTCGTTATTATAATCATATACAAACGTCTCAATTCATCGAAATCTTAGTTATAAATCTATATTTCTTATCTGCCATGTGGATTTGTGTGTGTGTTCTGTTTATCTTCAATCATACTTAACATGCTTTAATAAATCTACTAATAACATCTCTCTCCTCACATATGATTAGATCTAACAAGAGTATGTGGTGGGAATCACGGCATTATTGAGAAGCAGAGATTGATGGAAAAATAAGTTCTCACATGGTTTAAAGTGAGAGAGGACTAATCTCATACGTAATAAAAATACTTATCACTTTATTCGTGTTTAGAAGTCATAAATTTTAATCTTACTCCCAAAACAAACTGTATCCTGATTTAATGAAAATGAATTTTATAAAAGTGAAACAATATGGGACTGATGAAATTGGTACAATTTCGTGTTCAGTATCAAGATATGAAGATATTAACTGTGATATTGTTCAGAACTAATTAAGAATAAAGAAGGATATTCAGAATTCACTACTGCAAACTGTTGTAGACCATCAATGTTGATAATCTATGTCGAATAATTTGAGGCCTACTCGAGTTAGACGGGAACGGTGTAACGAACAAGCTAACTTCGAAGTCACACCTCGCGATCAGCACCTTACGTGGATTGCCTCATCGACGCATCAAGGGACCATGGATGCTCTGAAGACTGTACAACACAAAGGACGTTATTACAGGAATATATTAGTTAAAGTAGATACAGGCGAAAGTAAAACCACTGCCGCATGGGCCGGTCCATGGCACATGATTAACTGATGCGCGTTGATTGTCCTTAACCTTGACAGGGATCGATGATCTGTTCGATATTAAGTGACCCAACTGCCGGATGATTTGGCTAGGGTTCAGTGACATTTCACTGGCCCTACACTGTATTAATTATTCATGAAAATACAAATATTTACTATACTTATTATTTCAATTGCTACATCCCAGTGACACGATAATACGAAAAACGTGTGATACGGGTTTTTGTTATTGTATTCATTTTACTCGTATGTTGAAATCAGGATGTGGAAGTTATATTTCCATAAATTCGCATTGATTGTTTATAATTTTCGTGCAGCAGTTGCGTTTGAAATAAATTTTTTGGAATCAATGCATTGTAACAGGTATTTTCAGATAAGATGAATGCTGTGTATTAGTTTAGTTTTGTACTGATTTCCAGTATTCGGTTGACTAAATCTCTTTAGTCATAATGAATTTCAAGGTTGGTTTATCAGTTTAGGTTACCACAAGTGTGCTATTACGGGGTAAATATCAAGCAAAGCTGAAATTTTGTAACTTTCTATTTGAAGTTATTTTATATATTTTTTTGCTGTATTATTATTGAATATTTAAAGTTTCCTCTTACTAGTAAACTTTCGTTTCATATCGTATGTTTTACCTTTCTCAAGTTATTGTTAGTTAATTACGAAACTATCATATAGCTCTCTTCCACCTGTGGGGTAGTTATGTCCATATTGTAATGATTTTAATTAGGTTGAACTGCGGTCAAGATTTTAATCTAATATTACAAGTGGAGTTATAAAATTGAACCGTTTTTTAAGGAGTTATCTTCCTGTTATGTTGTGTTCTACCCTGACAATCTGATGAGCATAAATGAAGTGGATTCTGAACCAATAGTCGTTAATTTT
Source organism: Schistosoma rodhaini (assembly GCA_944470415.2). Taxonomy (NCBI): domain Eukaryota; kingdom Metazoa; phylum Platyhelminthes; class Trematoda; order Strigeidida; family Schistosomatidae; genus Schistosoma; species Schistosoma rodhaini. The sequence goes on from OX104044.1 coordinate 52,739,843, forward strand.
TGTTTCTACCTGTTATCTCACTATTATCGTGTCATCCGTTAACTGAAGGGTATTGGTACTAAACGGAAAATCTAGGAGAAATGATCAATACTTGCACTAGATCACTGCAACCGCTTTCCTGTAATTAAGACCTAGTCACACTGGCTCCAAAATAATATCAGCCATTTGTTTCTTCTCATTATTTTAGTGTTGTTTGATTTACCTGGTGTGTTAACAAACCACATTTAGTTTAGGATTTTATTGAGATGATGGTAAATACTTCCTAGCTCAGAGGGTGTTGCGTTTTCTGATTCAATCGAGTATGATCATATGATGTTAAGATGAATGTGCAGTATAGGATTATCAGTTGTATGGACTTCAATAAAAACGAATTCAACAGGCATAGAGTTATCATGAGAATACAGACGGAGAGCATATATAGAAATGATAAAAATGTGGTATGAACGAATCATCATCAATTGAGCTTTGTAAGACAAATGTTAAATAACTGCAGCAAAAGTTACACGAAACAATCTTACCACTGTTGCATACTCTTGTATTCATTTATGTATAGATTATGGTAAAACATATTATCATCGTTCAATTCTTATTATCTTTAGGATACTAATAAATTTGATCTAATATGTCGAGTACGCAAATGACCATTATGTGAACTTCATCTCATAGACACAAATGAATTCCAGAGTCCTTGGAAATCACACTGCCCATACACAAATGAAGCAGTGAAATGGAGCATATGTATAATGGTTTGTATTTATTTTTCTAATTTAATTTCCATATACTTTTTGGATTGGAGCATAATGTCAAAAAATTGCTGTTGTGCTACTCAAGGTTTATATGAGAAGACAACTATTTTAATGTTTACATTTGAAGTCAACTGTCTATAACACATGTTTACAGATTTTAACATTCTGTTATGTTTGCCAAATGATATATTGGTAATAAGATATGTGAAAAAGCTTTCGAGTGCCGAAATCCAAACTATTCTATGAGCATAACTGGCAATACTAAGAATGTGACTTATGTATATCAGCGACTCTTATGGTATAAGTGGTGTCTTGGGTTACTTTAGTACGTATTTTTTTGCCCTGTTGTATTTGTTAACTAACAAGTAATGAGTAGTCATACAGATTTGGTTGAATACTTTGTGCGTAAGTTAGTAATGTATATTCATATCTCCGGTTTGTAAGCTTGTGTTTGTATTTATTGGCTTAAAGAGTTGGGAATCGGTCTTGGGAGCAAATCATTATTTCAGCTGTCTCAGATATAATCAATACTTTATCAAATTAGTGTAGTCTTTAAAACAGTCATTAGTACATCCAATACATAATTTCTGTTCTTTCGAGACTCTAAAGCTTTTTTAAATCATTTGGTTTAAAGTTGTTTTCCCTATTCATTTAGTTGTACTACCGTATCTATGGCACTATCTCATTAAAAATAATCACTTTAATACTTCTAATTTCGTGAAATGCATCTCATCAAAATAAATACAATGCATAGGACTTTTTCGACATAATTTCTTTGTTAGTGAGATACCACTTTCACATCTTTGTGTAACCATTGAAGTTTGAAAGGATATAGATTTCATGGAAGCATATAACTTGGGTTCCATTCACTGTTTTGAATAAACAAATTAGAATATATTCTTTTTGAATACCAGCTAGTTTATTGACTTGAAAAACACTAAGATAAGTTGGATGAAATATTAATAACATAATTTTGTTGATTGTCGAGTGAATAGTAATGCAACTATTAACAACTAGATAAATTTGTACAAATGGTTAAAACTAAAAAAATGTATAATTCAAAGTGATAAATATTCAATTAAGAGAATAATTATTAACGAGTAATGCAGGCTAATTGAGAAAGATGACAAATTGTTATAAACAGTCCCATAGTTTGGAACTAATATGTCAAAAATCTATGGTTCGTTTAAGTGCTCAATCCTTTTCTTCAAAAATTATTTAAGTTTCATCAGAGTACAAAGGAATTTCACATGTTTATATCCAATTAAGTTGGCTACGGTCTAGGAATATAATCAAACTTGTAATTACAGATAATGTCGAACCATCCATTCAGGGTATACATAAGCCAAAGGGCTAGCTAAAACTCAAAGTTTGGAGGATTAATTACTAGCTACTTATGAGTAGTCAAATTTGGGTCTACAAAATACTGATGGTTCATGACGTATGCGTGAGAAGGATGAAACTTGGGTTACAAAAACATAATTTATTAGACAATCCTAGTATTAAGTTAAGTAAGAATTGCGGTTTTTTGATATGCAAATATGCCAAAATTGTGGTTTCATCAATCTGAATATAAGTCTGCTTGGAAGGTGATAAAACTTGAGAACTGTTGTAATACATTATGGAGATTTAATCAAGAAAACACAGTGAAACAAATTAGGTCCCAAATATATTCATATAGTTATCAGTGTATAGCTATAACTGTTGACGAGTGATAGGTTTACCTTGAATAACTGAGATTGAATCCATGCATCCACTTAAATTTCAAAGTATAATTTACACTAGTAGATGTTGTCAGTTTGGTTTTCAACTTTAAGTGTCTCCTACAAGCCAGTGTAGGATGTTGTTTTATACTAAACATGAGGTTAACTGAATAACTTATGTGAATATATATATATATATAGCTGATATCGAAGTTTCTTTGCATTGAACTAATTCGATGACCATTTGTCAGATAGTAATATGAACCATATAGAGACGATTAAAGTAAGGTCTTTAATTCAGAGTTTATCCAATGCCTTCTCAATACATGTTTTCAGTAACACAAGTACTTAGTACAATCATGTAAAACGTTTTCGTTAAATATAACCAAGTTCCGGAGGTATACACTAACAGTAACCGGATTATAAGTACAATAAGTGATTAATTTGACTACTTTCTGGATATTATGGTCTACTGGATTTTAATTTATAGTTGTCACCTATAATATATACTGGAAGTGACACTATATACATAAACACTATAATTATGCATACGATTGTATACATAAGGTATACGATTCTATCTATTTGCAGATCTTATGGCAATGCATTTTATTGAAGGGAGTGACAGAAAAGTAGCTTAACACTCTAAAAGATCCTGACTCAAATACTCATAGTCATGTTACGGCGTAGATTGAACATTCATCAGAATTTCTAATCCAATATTGAATTTGTCAGGGTTGTCTACTATTACTCTTTTTCATCTTCGTGTAAAACATTTATTTAATAGTTTATTTAAAAAATTATTTAAGATTCCAACATATAATGCAGTCTGCTGAACGATTTGAGTACCAATGCAGCCCATACTTAGGATGTTTCTCTCCCTCTAGCTGCATAATCCTATTCCAGGACTGATTTGTAGATGTTGAGTGATATGGCTCATAATAGCGTACATGTATTCACTCTCCACCTTAAAATACTTTTACATTTCATGACACGAAGTTATCTTTTCTTATAGAATCATGTTGTCTGTGTCTAATATTTTCTTCTACTAATAACAGGACTATTACTACTTCGACGTTTGTCTTGACAATATCATTATGCTGTTTTAATATAATGTAACCAATTGAACAGATGTATATATGTACCAGGTTCTATGCTGTATAATTGGAACTAAATATCGACACTGCTATGACCAGACAAAATTGAAGAGATTTGTTTTCTTTTTTCAGTCGAAATTCATCATTAGTACTCGTTTGGATTGATTTCAAATCCTTTGAATCAGTTTGTAATTGGAGTATTAAAAGCGTAGTAAAATAAAAGTCAAACGGTTAAACATGTGTATACAATAATAATATTCTACATATTTTAATCTACGAAGGAAAATGAAGAAGAGCAAAGCATGAAAATAGGAGAACGTTTATTGAAAAGAAACTATATATATATATATATATATATATATATATATATATATATATATATATATATATATACGTAGAGGGAAAAAGAGGGGGGGTATGCTTGTTGGTTTTATGGGAAACAAATGCTAAAAAGGAACAAATACCATCATCACTATCATCAACGTAACAACAATAATACTAAAATTAAATTACAGTATAAAAAGTAAGGTTAGTTAATTGACCTAAATTACAAAAGGAAAATAAAAGATATTTCATTTAATTTGACAGAGAATAAGTCTAATTTCACTGTAGTTTTTATTCATTTGCAAATCGATGATAAGCTAAACCTAAAAAACACATTAATTGCCAACTAGTTAACGTCCACCAAACTAAAAATCCAAATATGCCACGTGCAATAATCATTCCATGAAATAAGAAATGATCCATTATTTGACTAAAGATATATCTAGCTTGCATAAATACAGTTGACCATGAAGTGAAATTATTTTGATTCATGAAATCAGTTAGGAAAAAATTAGTCAAATTATTTTGAATATTCGATACAAAAGATGGTAATACATTCAATGTATCAGAAGAATATATATATTGTTGGTGATGATAATCATAAGGTAACCATGATAGACCTGATAGATTTTTATATAAGCATAAAAGACATAAGAAAAGAAAACATGGTGAAATATACTGTAAAGCGACTAGGTTTAAACAATAAAATATACTTGCAACTAATCGTTGTACTTCTTTATTTGAAGTTTGTCCTGCTTCATGAGTAAACCTATCCAGTTTATCCTGGGCAGAATTTAAGTAAGCCTATTGTATTTTTTTAAAAAAAAAACAAAATTGAATTTGAAAGAAGTATTGTTATTAGTACATTTGAATTACTCAATTATTTAACAATAACAAAAAGAAAGTTGATCAAGTTATATTGCAATCAAATGGTATTGAATTCTATGGATTAAAAGTTTTAGTTATTCTAAAACACTACTTATGGTAGAGAAGAAAATGCAAAACACCTAGAATCAATAATGTTGTAAGAGGCTATTTAACTATGAGGTAAAAGCTTTCGAAGCTAATTTTCTACGAATTTATTTGCATATATTAATTGCATTTTTATTAATTATTTTGGTTTTATTACCCTAGTTCTAGGCTTTTATTTGAATCGTAATTTGTCGCTATAGTATCTTCTACTTGTGGTGCATGCTACTCATGTCTGTCGACATGAGGGGGTTTGAAGTTTATTGTTACAGGCTTTAGAGAGTATGGGTCAAAATAATTTACAGGGTCCAAAACTTATAAATTCGTTATTTTATTGCCAATAATGTTATTTTTTGTTGTTTTCCTTTCTTTGACTTATCGTGCTATTTCTACTACCACTAACATCAACGTTTCTATTTATTTGGTTTTCCTTTTATTACTTGCGTGTCACTGATGGGGTACCAAATGACCGTTGTATCCATTGCTTTGCAGATCACGGTGATCTTTAACAAATATCACAAACCTAAAACAACAAGCGATGGGGAATAATTGGAAGTGTACACTATTGAGTTTAAGGATTCTTGTTGATCAAACATTTTTAAATATTAGCGGAAATTGTAGTGGTAACGTTAGTCGCCTGTTAAGGCTTTATTGGAGTGGACCCCATAAGATATATAAGTAAGCCACGTGATTTGTACGACAAGATTACTTATTAAGTCAGAATATGAACACTGTGTCCGCGGCATAGAAACAGAACAAAAGTAATCTGAAAAACTATTCAACTTATTCATTTTATATCTAGTTTCATTACTAAGTAAAACTCTAGCAAGGAAAGTTTTATAGAAGCATCCCAGGAATACCTAAAAAATTATTCAGAAAAAAGATAAGGCCACTCTTACGTTATCCTTTAAATCCGTTATACCAACAATAGTACATATGAACTAAACAATGAACATGTCCCTAAATGCCCTGGTACGGCCGAGTGGGGAGAGTCCGCTATCCCTCTCGAAATGCTCTCACATGGCCACGCGAATATATAGCCTCTGTCAGGGAAGTCCTACTTACTGCCTTCTCGCGTCACGGATGTTGTTTACGAAATTGAGAGGACGAAAAGAGAATGTCCAGCGCTTTAACAGGGTTGGTGGACACGGAACGTTCACCTAGGGGAGTTGGAAAACCCTGATTCCAAACAAATGGTGCACATGGGCTCCAGTATCCTGAAGGAAACAGTGGCGTATGAACCAATCGTTGGTCACCGGCTACCATGGGACTGCATCTCCTTAAGATGCTCCACTGCCTTGTGGACTAGACCTTCAGGTCAAAGGCTCCGGGTGTGGCCCCCTAAGAAAACCACCTGCTTCAGTTTGGGCACCTGGGCAGTATCACAGCCCTCACACAAATCGAATGAGATTTGTGAGGCGCATATTTATCTGGTGCTTCCTTGTACCAATATTTATGTGTTTAAATAAATAAATAAACGATCAACATAAAAAAGCTAGGCACATACTTGTAATGTCCAACGAACAGTGGAAAGACGAAAGAGTACAACTGCCAAAGATACAATTAGTCGAATACTATCCAAATGTTTCATGAATAGATTAGATACAAAGTTGATAATTGTGATAAGAAAAGGTTTCTCAATCAATGAATTACTATGCGTAAGCGTAATCAACGAATTAGAAATATGATCAGTGATTGGAATAAGCCAAAGTAAGATAGGAATTATTGGACATATGAAATTCAAATGTAGTATGATACGTTTGATTACTGACATTGGACATTGTCTAAATATGGAAAAATGATTTAAGAATTAAAGGACATTAAAGTGTTATCGACTACATTACAGTTTATTATTTATTATAAAACTTTCTATTAGATATTATGAAATTACTCACTTAAAATATTTAATTTTCAAGATAAAGAAGGTTCTTATTTTTGTGGTATTTCTATCAAATATTTTCACTAAAAGTTTTAGGGCTAGTTTTTATTTGGTATTAATTTCATGTTCACGTAAGAAAGTTGATGAGTGACTGGTTTAGTGGGACATGAGTAACCTTTTAGTGGCTTCTCTGATAACTGATCTGACTCCAATCATTGTTTTTGAAGCTAATTCATGATAATTAATTTCCATAACCCTACTGATCGACCAGTTATCAGATATTGTTTGAGGATTGTTGTATTTGAAGCAGCTAAAAAAGATTGATAAAACAAGTAGATTCACATGGAGTACTGCGCAAAACAAGCAGAAAGTGTGCACAGATTCAGTCGGGATGACGAACATTGTATACATTGTTCGAGCGTTCAATTAGATATTCAAACGCATGAATAAGTTCAGCTTTGAAACAGATAAAAACCGACAATTTCATCGGTCAACAACAATGGTATATGATACAATCAAAAACGTTATAATGTTTTAGTGATATGCCATAACCTATCTGCCATCGCATAGTAAGACGATAAAACCTAATTTCACTTATCGTGGTATATGATACCTATATCGGTAGACATAAGTAGTGTGTAACATCAATCGGATGTGGAACGCCTGTTAAAAGAAGGTTGAGAAGATTAGACTGAAGAAAACTAAAAGAGGAACATAAAAGAATCGAGAATTAGAAGAATCATGAAGAATGTAAAAGATAATGATGGAAGAGTTGCAAATGAGTTATTTAGTGTATGATTTCCACATTTTACGAAAGAATTGTAATTTTGTGCTAAACAATAAATTGATTATCCCCACCTGACTTCTTCGTTCACTACAATATATATTTATCCTTAATCACTTAGTCAAAAAGTATTTCTCGAAGAATCGAATCGGTACAACCACGGATTGATTACAAAACTTTATTTCAGAATGTGATGGATGTTATATATTTTCAACATCAACACATTTTACAGTTTAGTACAACAAGATGAAGTAACTATTATTTTCCACTGTGTAACTAGAGTAGTTTTATAGAGCCTAATTTCTAAAGGGAATAAATGATTTAATAAACGCTGCTTGGATAGTCTACAAAGGAATTAAAATACAAGCACAATAAATTCAACTAAACATTCATTGTTACTCACTACAAAATGTACACTTACTTAACTGTGTCCAAGTATATCTTTCCAAATTTTATTCCTGGATAAACAAACAGTGAACCAATTATACAGGCTATAACAGCTAGAATGAAGTGAAATGCACCCCAGCTAATAATTGGAGTTCTAGAAGATGAGAATTCTCCGAAAGTTAAATTCCCGTAAGCAGCTTGAAGACCAAAGTCAACCAAAGTCCCATCAAGAGAAAGAAATAAGGTTGCAGCAACAAGGAAGAAAAAGCCAGCTGCAAGGATGAGTATACATTCACCTGAAGGTGTGTTTGTAAGTGCTGTACTTATAGTGAATTTAGGAGATTGAGATTCGATTTTTGTGGCATCATTTTTAGGTTGAAAGTATATTGCTGTTAAGGAAACGAGAGTGCGAATGGTGAACCAAAGGCTTAAAGTCATCCAAACTAGACTCAAATTGATACGCACATTGAGAGATATGGGATAAGGAGAATCTTGTTTTGAGCTAGCATGTGATAGTGTTGTTTGATTTTGGTCAAAACCCTCATACCATGGTATGATACAATTATAGGCTACTTCGTTAATTAAATATACACAAGAAGCACAAACGGTGAAGTCGACTAGCCATTGGTGACTGGAATATAGTGGTAAAATGGCGATATCAGAGGTAGATACATGTGATTGCTTCAAATGAATGGTTGTAGAGCGGGGAAAATAGAAAGTATCAGAGTGACAAGTTGTTCCATTGGAAGATCCAGAAAGTAGATCATTTCTCCTTCTTTTCCCTGAAAAAAAGTTATGTTTCAAGATATGTTATAGAACGTGCTATCAGTGACATTTTTTGTGATGTAACAAATTATCTATCATTTATTTGAACATATAAATGTTGGTATAAGCACGCATTTGTTTGCGCCCCACTGGACGCAATAAAACCACACAAAGAAGACCCACCAGAGTTAAGCTCAGCGATGAAAAAGCCAAAAGTAGATTCCAGGAACAATCGAGGTCACACTTAAGTAGCTCTGAAAACGAGGCTGATCCAGATGCTGCTTGGAATGATGTACAAACAGATGTGGAAGCAGCAGTGACATCTATTGTTAACTTAAACCAAAATGTTACAAAAAACCAATGGATTTCTTCTAAGTCCATTGCACTGATGGATTCTCGGAAACCCATCTCATTAGACTCTGAACACGATGAAGAGCGAAAGAAAACCAGATCTGAGTTAACCGAAAGTCTACGGAGAAATCGTGAGCAGTAGTGGGCAACGAAAGTAAAAGAGATAGAAAAGACAGCGGCTGTAGGTAACATTAAACAGCTTTACAGACTAATAAAAGAAACCGGAATCAAGAAGTCAATTGTAAGCGAGACAATCTCGGAAAACGATGAGACTCTCATCTGCTCTCAGCCCAGATGTTTAGAACGATGGGCGAACACTTTGCAGAACAGTTTAGCTGGCCTTCAGCTACTCTACAACTATCCATCATTCCTAGACAGTCTGAATGGAACATTGACGTGCCCCGACACCAGTTGAAGTTCAAAAGCAATAGCTAACCTGAAACGAGGAAGAGCGGTTGGTCCTGATGGATTGGCTCCAAAGGTCTTTAAGTGTATCGGTTCAATTTCAGCAACTAGGTTGACTAATATTTTAGCTAAAATCTGGGAGTTCGTTGTAATCCTATCGGACTGGTCACAATCACTGATTGTCCCAATATATAAGAAGGGGTCAAAACCATCCTGTGATAACCATAGAGGGATTAGTTTGACTAATATAGCATTTAAAATACTAGCCTCAATAATTATCGGGTGCCTAACTAAGACTCGTGAACCAAAAGAACGAGAAAATCAGTCTGGCTTCAGACCTGGTGGTGGCTGTATCGACCACATATTCACTATTCGTCGGGTCTTAGAACACAGACATGCTTATCGGTGTCCGACAATGACAGTTTTTCTTGACTTAAAAGCAGCATTCGTCTCTGTAGATCGAGAGGCTCTGTGGCAGTGTCTGTCATTGCAAGGTGTACCTCAGAAATACATAAGCCTTGTGAAAGCTCTTCACCCGAACACTGCCAGTCGAGTGAGAGCTTATGGCGAACTGTCATCTAATCTTACAACCCTAAGTGGTGTCCGGGATTGCTGTCCACTATCTCCATTTTTGTTCAACTTCATCATAGACCTACTGCTGGAAATAACGCTCTGATCGAATGAATTTTCAGTAATTGATCTCCTACGAGGAGGTCCACGTATCGACTTAGAGTACGCAGATGACAGTCTTATTTGGTGGAGACGCTGATAAAATGCAGAATCTTCTGTTAGAACTTAGAAGCGATTTCAAGCTAAAAGAGAAATGAGTTTATGAAGCGGATTTTACCGAGTTTGCTTAGTTTCATTGTAACTAACATTTCAATTCTCAAAGACACCGTTTCAAGAACAAACTTTGAGCCACAGTAATTAGATGGAAATCCATCAGTCCTTGACGAAAAGAACCTAGGAAGTTTTGATAGGCTGTTTGTGAAAGATAATTGGAAAACGATGAACAGGGTACGTACACACTATTACATTATCATTCTCATCCTAGGATAGTATGTTACTGAACTAGGTCTTCTAATGACCATATTTGCACAGCGAATGAGGAATTAACGAGTTGTTTATCCTATCAGGTCCATATTTCATATCGTTCAGTAAACATGATAACAGAAAAATGTAACTCAGATTTAATTATCCGGGACATTTGTCTGGGAAACAACATATAGACTGCTGAAACGATATCGTAGAGATGTATTTTTCATTTGATTCAGGACAAGCGACACAAAATAAAAACCTTAAGCTATAGAAACATACCTTTGATCTTTGTTTTACAGTTCCCACTAGCTTCTAGAAGTTGTTGATCTGTTGGTACGGCGTACCGCGTGAGACCCGCAATTAGGAAATGTGTAAATGAGAAAAAAGAAATAACTTTTGATAGAACACTTGCAGCCACTAGCGTTGTTGCCAGTTGTAATCCCAGTACACCCATCGAAGTAACGCATAACTTATTGTACCCACATCCTACACTAAATATATCATTGAATAAACAATATGTTCATGATGGACTAGTATGAAATAATTAATTTCCTTACGCTCATGTCTTGTAAATAGAAAAGTGGGACTCGATTTTAAGTGACAGTTTGTGTTTTCTGACTATTTGGTTACAAAATTTTGGGACTAGGTTTTTACAACTTGTGGATGAACTTGACACAAAAAGGAAGCCTCGTCCAGTCATAAACTATATTCGTTTTGCTCATGTTGTATTTCAACTCAAAAAGGTATCGTTATCAGCTAATAAGGATCTATTCGAGGCTTGAATCTGATAAGTATGTGAATATTGAAGGAAACACTGCGCTGTGAAGTAACCTTAATTAGAAATCTATCAGAAAAACTTTATAAAGCACACCACTGAGGGTGGAACATAACTGTTCAAAATTTACACAGTGACACTATCTGATTCATATCTCTCTTCGCATCGTCTGTTCCAACCGTGCAGAAGGACGTTTATTGATCTAGTGAACTCCATTAGTGGTGGTTATCTAAGGAAAAACTTTCAAGTATTACTTACGTAACGGTTGTTATAAATTTTTACTCAATACGTCACTTATTTTCATTACTATCTATTCTACTGTTTTCGTATTTATACACAGCCATTTAGATTCATTGTGTTAAAATTTGTTCTAGCATATTATCTACTTTCCATATTGTCAAGTTCTTTTACGGGTGTAATACACTTCCAAGTCACAAAATACTGTTTACTTAAATGCAACCACATGAAGTTTATCTAACATGATAGAGATATTGTGAGAAATAATTAATCGTAATAATATTCAATAAATTTTTCAAGATTATTAGTGTAGCGTTGCGGAGATTGTTGAGTTTTAATTGAGATTATGAACCTAATAGCGTTAGACCACCGTTAAAAACTCGAAAGCACTGAGCGGCCGTTTCTTCCTAGTATCAAGAATTTGCAATATCTAAAATAAACTTGTATGGTATTCGAAGATGTAGAAGTTAATACGTTTGTAACGATAAACAAGTTCTCAAAATAAATAGTTCTGTATGTCTTCGACATTGATGCTGAGTTCATTAATTTTACTGACACCCCCTTCAGCTGAAGGCACTCGGCCACGCATCCAAACCGGATCACAAGTGGGTATTTCGTGCTAGGCATTCCTTTCGAACTGTCAACCAGCTTGGACCAAACGCCTCTAGATATATCGAAAGCTTTTCAAGTACATCTTCAAAGTCCTTCATTTTGGCTTCTGATTGACTGGGTTAATATGCTTCGATTATAAGGATTTTACGTATAAAAGCGTTGTCAAATTCTGAATCCCTGAGGTATCTTTAGTGGTGAGCCCTAATAAATCTGGCACACCAAACAACAAACTGTGGGTCTGTTCATTGTTGGAACACTATGCTATTTTGCCAGTTCTTATTTTTACATCAGTAAATATTGTTTTCATATTTCCGGGGTGATGTTTTTTCTCGCATATTGGTAGGTCTTGTCTTCATCATAAAGGAACAGATACCTAAGCTATTAGTCTTAAGACTCTTTCGCCTCCTACCATTCAACTCATGCCATTCTTGCCCAACAATATTGAAACATAGCTCTGCTACGCAGAAGCTGACTTCCACGAGCACGTCTATACGAACCCACCTGCACAATTCCTCGCAGTAGTGAAGGTACTTAGGCGTGATTTCAACGGGTGCGTCAAGCTTAGTATGTTCACCAGTTAATTTTCAGAACCTTACGACACTTTGAAAAAGGTCGTCCTTAAACGTGCAGACCTGACCGACCGACAAAGGTTAATCAGCTTTTCCTTAACATCGAGTTACAACACAGCTCGTTAATAGAAATGTTCTTACGTATGCTAGAGGTCAACAGCCTCTCTAGAGAGTTGTCCTAGTCTACGATTTTCCAGCAGGTGCAGGCGGTCCTGGTATCGTTTCAAATCAACGCCGTAGATGAACTGGCTGCATCTGCCGATCGGATTCTTGAGATTATCGGAACTCCAAGCCACGAGGTTTATTCTTTCAACGAAAGGCATCAAACGACACAAACCATGAAGCGGACTTCTATTATACTTTCAAGACAGTGTCAAGATCGTGAAAATCAGATAACCGTGATTGGTGGTCGTACCACAATATCCACGGTAATTCTTCTAAAAAATGCAGAAAACCCTCTAGTTTCTCAATATCCGAACCGTCTGACACGATAAGATTTTCAGGAAACTTCCCGGCCGGCGCGCGGTAATGGCAGCCGTAGCTGATGAGCATGGCCTTATGTTATACATAACTGATTAAATAATGAACGCTCGCCACCCGGTCAACACTGGAGCGGAAATTAATGATCTTCCTCCGAATTCTGAAGCTCGTCTGCACGAACCAGTCTTTAACTTACAGACAGCAGATGGAGAACCGACTGCTACATACGGTGAGCGGTATAACTATCTTAACATAAGTTTGCTTAAATTTATTCACTGGATTCTCATGTTGCAGACGTTTCTATGTCAATCATTGGTATAGACTTGCTATAACACCACAACTTACTCATCGACACGAACAAACAGAGGTTAGTTGATGGAAAGACTAAATCATCTGTTTGTATAAATCCATTTTCTTGTTAAAGATTATCTCTAGCCATTGTTAAGCTCATAGTCCATCCAAACTATCAACGAGAACTCGACAAGTACCCCGAGCTATACGAAAAGCGACCGAAATTGACGTGCGTAACCTGCAATGTTACACACAATAACACGACTGCAGGACCACCTGTATTCTCGAACGAGCGTCGACTAGCTACTGGAAAGCTAATCTTGGCCAAGATCAAACTCAGCCATACGATAGACTTGGGAGTTATTCGGAAATCAAGCGACATATGTGCATTTCCCTTGCGTATGTTACCTAAAAATGAGAGCAGTGATTGGCGTTGAGCTGTGACTATCGTCAACGTAATAGGAAAACCACCCACAATTGTTACCCTGTGGCGCAAATTCACGATTTGATTAAAGCGTTTAACCAAATTCTTATTGCTGCCGATGAAATAGTTACTTACTTATTTACGCTTGTTACCCATCGTGGAGAAGCATAGGCCACCCACCAGAACTCTCCATTCAACCCTGTCCTAAACAATCATTTTCAGCCCTTTCCAGTTAGTATTCATCCTTTTCATATGTGCTTCAATTCCCAGGCGCAATGTGTTATTTGACCCTCCTATTTTCCGCCTCCCATCAGGATACAAAGTTACGGATTGCCTCGTGATGCAGTTTGATGATTACTTTAATGTATGTCCTATCCACTTCCAACGTCTCTTCCTAATTTCCTCCTCAACTGAAAGCTGATTTCTCTCTCCCACAATAGTCTATTGCTGTTGCTGATGGTATCCGGCAAGTGAATGTTGAATATTTTGCACAGACAACTGCTTATAAATACTTGTATCGTCTTGACGATGGTTGTAGTAGTTCTCCACATTTCAGCTCCATAGAGTAGGACTGTCATGACGTTCGTATTGAAGATTGTGACTTCAATATTGATTGACAGTTGCTTTGAGATGCATATCTTCTTAAATTGTAGGAATGCGGCCCTCGCCTTGCCAATCCTCGCATTTACGTCAGCATCGGATCCTCCTTTTTCATCAATGATGCTTCCTAGGTAAGTGAATGTTTCCACCTCTTCCAGAGTTTCGTCATCAAGTGTGGTTGGCTTGGTGTTCTCCGTGTTGTATTTGAGAATCCTGCTTTTTCCTTTGTGTATGTTGAGGCCTGTTGATGCAGAGACTGCTGATACTGTAGTTGCCTTCGTCTGTATCTGTTTGTGTGTATGGGATAGGAGTCAAAATTCTCAGGAACTCATAACATAATGTCGAAGAAGTTTCCATAATGTTCTAGGGTCCGCACTTTTAAACGCCTTCTCATAGTCAATGAAGGTGATATAGTGACGAATTCCACTCAACTGGTTGTTCCGCGATGATCCATACTGTTGCAATTTGGTTAGTGTACAGCCTACCCTTACGGAATCCGGCCTGTTGGTCTAGAAGTCGGATGTCTACCCCGTCTTTCATTCGATTCAGCAACACTTTGTCGGAAACGTTTCCCGGTACTGACAACAAACTGATGCCTCTGTAATTCTCACATTTTCTCAGATCTCCTTTCTTTGGTATCTTGATGAGATATCCTTCTTTCCAGTCCGTTGTCACTTGTTCTTCCTCCCAAATCTTCTTGATTAGAAGGTGAATCATGTATCTTGGTGTATGCGTTTGTGTGGAAATACTGTGCCACAAATAACCAATTTGTTGAATGCACATAGATTGGCGATTCTTTCACCATTTTCATTTCTCCCTCCCAGTCTACGTTGTACAATTATATCTTTATATTTAGATCTCCCATCAGGACGGTGAGGTCCTTTCTTTGGCACTTCACTTTGATTTATTACAGTCTCGAGTACAACTGATCTCTATCGTCGTTGTTGCTATCGTCGGTGGTTACATAACACCGGATGACATTCATTGTGATCCCCTCCTTCTTTGTTCTGAATGATGCTTTGATTATTCTGGATCCGTGAGATTCCCATCATTTCGTGCTTCTCTGGAGAGCATTAGAGCAATTACCTGAGTGTGTGGAGCATTTTGTTCTTCGTGACCGGGGTACAGTAGCATCTCTCCTGTATCTAGCCTTTGCTGTCCAGCTTGTGTTCAATGGGTTTCACTGATTCCAGGTACTGCCAATTTGTATCTCCTCATTTCCATTGCTATTTGATTGGTCTTTCCTGTCTCCCACATTGTCCGGACGCTCCATGTACCTATAAAGAGTGTTGCTGTGGTTGTTAGAAGTGACATCAGCCTCGTGACTTCCGAAGAATCCTGACTTTTATCTTGAGGGGTCATAATTCTTTCTTGAACTCGAAGGGTAGAGTTTAAATGGTTTAATTTGTTTAACGTGGTTAGCGTTTTTAGTGAGTTAGTTTTGTACGGGATGAGATTACCGACCTCATACCCAACCATCCTCTTTTGTGTGGGCTTAGGACCGGCAGTAACTCTAGAAGAGCTACAGGCGGAGTTGCTGACACACTTTAAACCTTTTGGGTTGCACGAAGTTTTACGCATGCTTTTCGGCTCGATAAGTGCTGCACATGATTATTAGAGATTCATCGATGACATTTTCCGATGTCTCAACTTCGTTAAAAACTTTCATCGTACCGTTTCGGCAAATGTTTCGTATCCGAATTTCTGTCATTGAGTGGTAAACGTATCAGTAGTGTCCTGCTATAAAGTAGTCGGTTTATACAAATATTGCAAGCTAGAATATTTAGGCTTTTTATTCATTGGTGATAGGTTACGATATACATTTTGCTAATAATTCGTATTGATATCATTGCAGAAACCTGGACTAGCACATCAGTAGGGAAAATGATTTCCTACCTATATTTAAGGTTCCGTTCACAATAATTTTCTCTTTTTCTATAAGTGTAGTGAGTGTGCGAATTCGACAAAGGCGATAGAATTACGTTTGTTTTACGTGTTGGGTTTCATAAAGTCTCTTACGGAAGTCGCCCCAAAATGAGATAAGTTTTATCAGCATCAGCAGCCCAAAAAATTCACTGATATCAACTGAGACATTTCGGGAACTGGAAGCTTTACTAGTAGTACCAAGAATGTTCCTACTGTAAACAGTTCCTAAAACTGCATGTCATTGTTTTTACAGATATTCCGTTATTTTTGTAATGTAATACGACCTTTAACGATGTGGGTACAGCGGCATTTATTGAAAAATTCAATTTCTGCACTTTAGAAGAACGATGGCACAGTTTAAATGATTTTAAGCAGTCTTTTAGGTTTACAGACGTCGATAGACCACTTAATTATGTGAGGACTACAAATTGACGCACAAATTGATACACACTCGGCTAACTTCAATAACTTCAAATACGGAATACCCGCATTGGGCGGAGCAATTGAAGGTTGTGGAGGTAGATTTGACATGAACTTTGCTTTTTATGGGTGGAAATATTCCAAACGTTGTCAAGTCAACTAAATGTATCGGAGGCTGGAATAACGGTCATGCTTACACTAACATAGTCAATGTCTTTGTCAAATGATCATGCGATTTCCATTAAAAATCGAATTATGCTGTGCATGTCACGTTCGTTCAGATGAAAATAATGAATACACATCTTTTATCTAGCATACTTGGTTGTCACATAGTTCACCTTGGTCAATATAATAATCGAACTACAATGAAGTAAATATAAGAATAACAGAAGTAAATTGAAGTGCAGTTCTTCGCTAATCTTTCACCTCGATAACCGTTATAATATAAATCTCAACGGTGCATGAAATCAGAGGGCAAAGAGAGGCTGCAACTATAGTTTATTATCAGATAACGCAGGTCACAAAGCTACAGACACATGAGTGAGTATCAGTGAGCAAGTGCGAGCAATAACAGGTAAATTTGTAGTCAAATTGTATAAGGGCGAGGCAAGACAAAGCAAAAGCTAATAATAGGAACTGAGTGCATACATATATGGGGAGGAGGATCAGTTATCGAATGATATTTAAGCATTCAACGTTTTGACTAGAGTCTGTCATGTGCTCTAGTGATCATAACATTACAAAGATATATGCGATTTGTTACTATCCAAATGACAACGTCTGTTAAGTAAGTTAATAAAAGGACTTAACCAAAATTAACCATAATCGAACTTGGGTGTAGGATAATTGCTATTAATTAGAGTTCCTCGGTTTGAAAGTAGGAAGCGACCAGTGTAAGATTCTGTATATAATATTGGTAACCAGCTTCTAATAGCTGAGGTTAAGGACTTATATCGTGTTCAGTGAAGGCGGAATCGGAGAGGAGGTGATAATAATCTATTCCTGCTCGTCCTAATATATCAATGATTCATTTTATTAACGAACTACACGTCAATCACAAGTAGTGTAGATGCATAGTATTAATTTCCACTTTATAAAGGTGGCTCATAAACCAGCCCACTTTAAGTGAGAATATTTATGCAAATACGTTTGATTCTGGATACAAAGAAGTATCATGGATGCTGCTGTCATCGTGCATCCCATGACGATCGTCTCGTCAAACTTGTCACGATCCCTCCCGTTGTTTCCGTATCAAGTAAGTATGTGTTTAATGAATATAGTATAGTGCCTTCATTTTTCAAAATCAGAACATATAACGATCGAGAATTGAGATAAAATGATAACATACTGCATGTGCTCTGTGCTCGACTTATCTCCGTTGACTGCCTCAAATCTAGGATCAGGAGTTACGAATACTAATAAATATCACGATAAAATACACGTGAGCACTAATCAACAAACTAATGGAATAGTGGGTTAAAATAAGTGAGAATTAATCGATTAAATGAAAGTGAAAATGAGAATAGATAACAGTCTGCGTTTATTTAGTCAGTCTCACTAATGTAGAATTATGGTCTATTTAGACATTATTATTATTAGACATTATCTTGGCTATTAAAACGATAGACTTAAGCACGGAATTGTAGATTTGTCATAATGCGACTAACTAATCTATAAAATCTTACGTGGAGGTCACATACTTCAATATATTGACTAGTTGTGTGTGTCAATCAGCAGTATGCTGTTTAGCTGTTCTGAAGAACACGTTTGGGCTGGGGATGAAATGATATATTTAGTACGAAAAGCCATACATTGTTCAATGACCAGGCTCGCATGACCGAGCTATGCCATTTTCAATACTCTGTGTTCCCTTGTTCACCAATTTTCATCTTTTCTAAGTGCCGCACATTGAATGTAAGTCACGGTGGTTATGCGTCCAACTTCAAAGTGCGTGTAATAAGGAGCCAATACAACTGCAGTATCACTCTCACTTTCAAGGTAGACTGGCTTAATATGCCTATAAATTTCACGACGGTATCTATTCATTCAAGACTCTTAAAGGTTATGTAATGGGTAGCTTTAAATGTGTTGTGAAAGTACCGTTTGCTGACAGAATCCCTTACATCTCAGGAATGCTCACTCATGTACTAGAAGCTTTCGATTCATAGTAGAGAGTTCTGCTAGTAAGACTCATTGTATGAGGTAGATTTAATACATCTGGAAGCATATGATAGGGTTCATCATGGTTATTTAGGAACCATATTTCGTCTATGTTGAGGACACAAGGCAGAAACATTCTTAGATCGAGGGCTGCCTGTGTATATTGATCACAATTTAATGACCGGCATTGTGTACAGGATATAGGACTGTTCGAAGTTAAACTAGACACTGTCTGACAGTCATTTGGAAAATCGATATCAGTTAAGAATAGATGTAACGGGTTTAAAACTATAAATAGTGTAATGAGTCCACTCATAATATGTGACTACTAGTCCTAATCCTACCGCATTCTTGACTGATTCACGTAGTGACTTAAAGTATGTACTTTCTGTTGAGTCTACATAATTCAATAACTCCATGACTTGGACCAATATGCTTGGTGCCAGGCTTTCTTCTTTCCTTAACAGATTCCGAAATAGGGTCTTGCAATATTAGCTTTTATTTAAGGGGAATAAATTAAAGAGATTACCATGTACATAGGCTATGGTCAAGCTGCCTCATATGACGGCTCGATGCAATCTCTTTGAAGATAAACGTTAGCATTTCTTGACGTTAAATAGTTACGATAAGTCAGAGATGGCATATTAGCTGTCTTTGGTATCAGAATTATGTCTCGGATATAATAGTTTGGATCGCGCTCAGTGTCTTTTCATTGAAACGGTTGTAAAGTGCAGAATTATGGGAATTCCAATAATAAAATAATGTCTGTGCGATTTGCTTTTTCATCAGTGAACCGCTTCTGACTCCGAATAGACCAAAGAACAATGATGATCAACAAAATTTGTTTGATAGAATAAAAGGACATACAAGACCGTACGGAAGAGTTAATACCGTATGAAATGTAGGTACAACAATAAATAAAATATATAAAGACAACATTTCCTCCTAAGACTACAGACCAAATATAACAACTGAAGGTAAAACTCAACTTACGAGGCAAAAATTTGTTCCTATCAGTCAAGCAACAACACTGTCCGAGGAGTGGGATACGTCAATTTGTTTTTCCGAAAAGGTACGAAACCAGCTTTAAGATTATTTTTCGATAATGCAATGAGAAGACGAAGATTATCAGAATTATGTGATATATTAGCGCAATACATTTCGAACAATCTGATCACACATATACTTGTTAAGACATTTTTTATATGAAAATTAAAAGGTCAACTAGACAGGTTAAGGTAAGAAAATAAATAAAGTACACAAAAACAAAGTGATGACTACTCTGGATAATAAATAAGCATTACCAGGGTAGGTTAAGGGTAAGAACAAATTGTTTTTGAACACATAAAGGGGGTTTCAATTTCCGTATAGCCAAGGCTTCAATAAACCTTAGTATACGTCCTTGAAGGCTTTTGTACAACACTACAAATGCTGATTTGATGTCAACCTTATGACCAGTTTCAACTAAATGTTTCGCAATAGAGGAAGATGTTTGTCTGTCCTGTGATCTTATTTGACTATTCGAATTCATTTGGTTCTGTAGCCATTTAGGTATGTGTTCCACCACCCTTATTTGCAAATCACGATTGCTCCTCCCTATGTACGTGTTTCCGCACATACATGTAAATTGGTATACACAATGGGATGTGACACAATCGCTTATATGCTGTCTAGGTTTTTGGTGAAACATCGACCTTGTCTTTTCAATGATGACAAGTTGAGCTGCATAGAATGTCCTATTTATGGCTAATTTTAGTCTCCGTCTTAACATGAGACTATTAGAGTCACTTCTAGAGTCACTTCCCAAATAATCCTGATAAATATGTCACAAATTTATCCTCTATTGTATTGTCCGTTCATGAAAAGGAGGCACTTTCTCTGGGTTTCAACTTTTCTGTCCCTATTACACAAATTTCTGAATTGACAATCAACGCCCAATTTGAAAACCTTTATGATCAATTGAGTACTTTAACCCCCTCATCCTCAGAGAATCAAAGTTGGTTTAAAGCTAAATTAGTGGACATAGCTCATCAATTTCACTCCTCTGGACCGAAGCAGAGAAGCATACTAACTTTTCAGCACTTCAAATCCTTAAAAGGATTGCGAAACAATGCCGATATTATTATACTTAAACCCGATAAAGGATCTGGTGTGGTAATTATGAATAAGTCCGATTACATAGATAAAATGGAATTGATTCTCAGTGATAAGAGCAAATTCATGGCTGATGTTGACTCTGATGGACTACATAAATTAGAAAAGAAAGTAAACTCGAATCTAACAAAATTGTTAAACATGAACGCTATTGACAAAGATGAGTTTCATTTATTAAAACCTATGGGTTCGGTGTATCCTCATTTATATGGATTGCCAAAAATACATAAGCCTAATATCCCTTTACGTCCAATTCTATCAATGTGTCGGTCACCTACACACAAACTAGCGAAATGACTTACAAAAATATTAAATCCTATCCGACATCAATTTTGTAAGTATTCCTTGATTGACTCATTTGATTTAATTAAATACTTAAAGGATATGAATATAAAAACAAAGACAATGTGTTCTTTTGATGTGAATACTTTATTTACAAATGTACCCCTGAGAAAAACTATTGATATTTTATGTGACTATATTTCACTTAATAATCTTCCATTGCCATTTCCTGTTGAAACTCTTAAAGATTTATTATTATTGTGCACTGACAATGTAAAATTCACATTTCAAGGTGAGCACTTTCGACAAATTGATGGCGTAGCTATGGGTAGTCCTTTAGGACCGTTGCTGGCGGATGTGTTCATGGGGTATGTTGAAAATTTAGCTGAAAACTCAATCCAAAAGATGTGTCTGTATAGACGATACGTTGATGATATCATAATCATAGGGGATAAATGTGAAGACTTGAACCACTTGTTAAAAGAACTCAATACAAGTCAGAAGCATATTTCTCTTACGTGCGAGGAAGAGAAGAACAACCAACTTCCTTTTCTAGATATACTGATCAGTAGAAGAGAAGATGGTTCCATCCAACGTTCTATTTATAGAAAGCCGACATGGACGGGGCAATACCTTAATTTCCATAGTCACTGCCCAATTCATTACAAACGTGGGTTAATTAAGGGCTTATTCAATAGAATCAATCGTATTTGTACTAGTGATACTATTGAAATAGAAACGAAGCGTCTAACTAATACGTTAATGAATAACGGTTATTCATTTAAGTTCATAAACCGCTGGAAGGGTTGCAATACGATTAGACCTATTACGCTTCTGGCACCCAAAAAGCGAGTTTATATTACATTACCATTTAGAAGTGACTCTAATAGTCTCATGTTAAGACGGAGACTAAAATTAGCCATAAATAGGACATTCTATGCAGCTCAACTTGTCATCATTGAAAAGACAAGGTCGATGTTTCACCAAAAACCTAGACAGCATATAAGCGATTGTGTCACATCCCATTGTGTATACCAATTTACATGTATGTGCGGAAACACGTACATAGGGAGGAGCAATCGTGATTTGCAAATAAGGGTGGTGGAACACATACCTAAATGGCTACAGAACCAAATGAATTCGAATAGTCAAATAAGATCACAGGACAGACAAACATCTTCCTCTATTGCGAAACATTTAGTTGAAACTGGTCATAAGGTTGACATCAAATCAGCATTTGTAGTGTTGTACAAAAGCCTTCAAGGACGTATACTAAGGTTTATTGAAGCCTTGGCTATACGGAAATTGAAACCCCCTTTATGTGTTCAAAAACAATTTGTTCTTACCCTTAACCTACCCTGGTAATGCTTATTTATTATCCAGAGTAGTCATCACTTTGTTTTTGTGTACTTTATTTATTTTCTTACCTTAACCTGTCTAGTTGACCTTTTAATTTTCATATAAAAAATGTCTTAACAAGTATATGTGTGATCAGATTGTTCGAAATGTATTGCGCTAATATATCACATAATTCTGATAATCTTCGTCTTCTCATTGCATTATCGAAATTTATCAAAGGGACTAATTGTTTTAAATTTAAGATTATTATAACACAAGAGACGAGAGAGCTGTGCTGTTTGTTATTTGTCGACGACAATAAATGTAACTTACGTATGGGAAAAACGTTTCTGTTCCACATGAACGGATCAAGTTTGTGGACTCAAAAACAGAGCAATGAAGACTACGGCCGTTCACTATGAAGATACCACAGGTATTGTAGTTTGACAACACTTTACCAGTAACACTTTCAATAATCAAATCGCACCCACCCAGAGAAATCAAAAGTCAGAAGGGAGGAGGTTGGAAGATATATTTGATGGGTTATCAATATATCGAGGACTGACTGATGTCATCTGGCTAGTGATCGCAGATGTTGCGCACACCGTTCCGGAACGTGACCTGGATATTGATTTCGGAGACTTATTTACAACTACAAGTATGTGATCCATGGAAATATAATTTTGAGTTAGGGGAAAACAAAACAAGCAGTTGCGACATAAAGGAGTTCTTCAAGGTGATGAATCTTTTATAGCACAAGAACAGTTGCCAACATACTTAAAGATGAACACAGTACAAGTGAATACGGAGAATAATAAAAAAAATCACGTGTAGAGTAAAAAAGTGGTGCCATATGATTTACAGACAGAGGAGGACTTCGTACATAAATGAACATATTAACACATGGAAACTCTTACACTAGCTATTATCTCTATGGTCGTTGCCAATGATCGATCGAAACTACCTAAGACATAAAATTTACCGAATATCAACATTTTTGGTCTTGTTGAGTTTGCATGATATTTCTGTTCTCACTCGGCCAAGGAGTGGACTGAATAATTTAATCTTTACAATCTTTTTCTAAAAATATGGTTTTGTAATACAATAAGCCTGAAGACGTCTCAGCAACAAGGTATCTGTTGCTTCTAGCACCCTTACAGTTCTCGGGTTCAAATGGTTCAAATGGTTGAGGACGGAATAGAAGAAGCTTTCGCTTAACGGGCTTCCGTGTCTGGTAGCAGTGGATCACCAATACCTCCAGGCAAGAACCTAGGTATATGAACGATAATAGAGGGAGAAAAAAAAGAATTTGGTAAATCATAATAATATGTTATCCTTAGTCCTTAAGAATAAGTCAAGTTTTCTCTTAAAGGACTCCTGGGAGGTCGCTTGGACTAGCTCAGTTGGCAGCGAATTCCAGCACTTGACAACTCTAACGGAGTAGAAGTTGTGTCTGCAGTCTGTTCTGCTATGTAGGGTCTCCAATTTCTGGGTGTTACCTCTGAGGTTAGTGTTATGACTAAGCTTAAGAAGGTGTTTAAGGGGATGACCAGAAGTATTAAGGATACTATAAGTCATAAGAAGATCACCTCTAAGACGCCTATACTCTAACGGGTAAAGGTTAAGTGATTTGAGGCGCTCTTCATAAGGTTTGAATTTGAGACCCCGAACTGATTTCGTGGCTCGACGTTGTATACGTTCCAGAGTGACCTTATCCTTTTGGAGGGAGGGAGGAAATACTATGTTTCCGTACTATGTTTCGTCAGTATGGTTGATGTGGGTCAGTTGGAATGTCCGGGAGTAATGTTCAGCCAAAAGGTTAGCGGCATCACTGTCGTTGTTGGTCGGGCCATTAGGACCAAGCAGTTGGGAAACTCCAGTTTTGCCTTGTCGAAGAGAAGCTGCATAACTGAACAAGCTTTTCGGATTGGAGACGAATCTATCGATAAGCTTGGTCTGGAACTGCAGCCTGTCTTCTCTTATTGCCTTTGTGCATGTGTTCCTTATATGTTTGTATTGCCTGTACGCGCCGTAGTTATCCGTTCGTTTATATTCAGCCCAACAATGCCTTTTGCGGCTTAACAAACGACGAGTGCGGTTCTTGATGATTGCAGGTTGCTTGTAGCTTTTTAGGACCATTTTAGGAACTGAATGCTCAGTAGCACATAAAATCGTGTGCAGTAAAAAATCCCAATGAGCATCCACTTCAATTTCAGGGCGAACATCCCAATCCACCTGTTGAAGATAGTCCTGTAAAGCTAACACGTTCAACCGTTTGAAGTTCCAGCGCTTGTTGCTAGTAGGATATCGTAGCTCCGTCTTGCTGATAAAGCTGAATGATAAGACGGCGTGATCACTTTTGCCCAGGGGAGCCAGGATTGAGAGGTCGTCAACTAGGAATTCTTCGTTTGTGAATACCCAGTCTAAGCGTGACGGCGTCTGACTGTTTCTCCAACGGGTTGCCGACTTTACATTTTCAAATAATCCCAGGTCGCCGATAAGGTTGAAGAACAGAGCTTCAGTAGAGTTGGCACCACCAATGTATGTATGTTCCACGAAGTTGATTCTAGGGAGATTGAAATCCCCTAGAATCAGGATATGAGAGAATCCGAGACGCGTAGAGCGAGTTAATCCTTCCAGCAGACGTTTGTCATATTCGATGTCGGCAGTGGGCTTCCTGTAAACGACCCCAACTAGGCACCTCGAGGTGGTAGATAACCTTACTGAGCACCATACTGACTCGTCAAGATTGTGAAACTCTTGGTTGTGAAGTTGGTGCGCATCCAGGCATGACCGTACGTATAGTGCTACCCCACCCCCCATTCCTGTTTTTCTGTCGTTGCGAAATAAAGACATCCCAGTTATTGCTAACTCTTGGTCCGTAAACTGAGACGTTATCCAAGTTTCGGATATTCCTATCAGATGGGCATCATTAGCGTTGCTAAGTTCACGTAGCTCATCCATTTTGTTTGGCAAGCTCGCGGCGTTCGTGTATAGGCAGTTTATGCTTTCAATTTGGAACGCGTGAGCCTCTTCTTGTTTGTCTATATGAGCCGTGTGTGAGTGGACAGGTAGTCTACCTATACGATGTTTACCGAGTTGGTAGTCCCTGTCCTTTACACGTTTTTTTTATGATCAAGACAGTCCACGAGTGGAATTGTCAGCTCCAGCTTTCGTTTGTGCTTGATCCTGCTGTCGTGGGGCCTATCCGGATGCATATGGATGCCAGTTGGCAACCGACGTCTATTGGCACGAAATGCTTCCAGAGTTGCAGCCGCCATGTGGGAGGAGGGGAAGGTTATCTTCAGCAGCCGGGGCCTAGAATCTCCGTCTCTCTTGGCCAGTCTCATTACCTGTTGGGTCAATATGTTCTTGAGTTTTAAGGAATGCTTGATGAATTTCCATTCTCGAATATCAGAGTTTGCTTGAGCTGGGTCCATATTTTCCGGCACACCTTGCACAATGATATTTCGTCCACGGAAGAACGCCTCGCGAGATTCCTTAGGGATGTTCCGGATGAGATTTCGTCCAGAATACGGTATGTCGGGCAGTATTCTTACGTTCCCATCGGACCTCAGTAAGTGACTGGCTAGCACTAATCAACAAACTAATGGAATAGTGGGTTAAAATAAGTGAGAATTAATCGATTAAATGAAAGTGAAAATGAGAATAGATAACAGTCTGCGTTTATTTAGTCAGTCTCACTAATGTAGAATTATGGTCTATTTAGACATTATTATTATTAGACATTATCTTGGCTATTAAAACGATAGACTTAAGCACGGAATTGTAGATTTGTCATAATGCGACTAACTAATCTATAAAATCTTACGTGGAGGTCACATACTTCAATATATTGACTAGTTGTGTGTGTCAATCAGCAGTATGCTGTTTAGCTGTTCTGAAGAACACGTTTGGGCTGGGGATGAAATGATATATTTAGTACGAAAAGCCATACATTGTTCAATGACCAGGCTCGCATGACCGAGCTATGCCATTTTCAATACTCTGTGTTCCCTTGTTCACCAATTTTCACCTTTTCTAAGTGCCGCACATTGAATGTAAGTCACGGTGGTTATGCGTCCAACTTCAAAGTGCGTGTAATAAGGAGCCAATACAACTGCAGTATCACTCTCACTTTCAAGGTAGACTGGCTTAATATGCCTATAAATTTCACGACGGTATCTATTCATTCAAGACTCTTAAAGGTTATGTAATGGGTAGCTTTAAATGTGTTGTGAAAGTACCGTTTGCTGACAGAATCCCTTACATCTCAGGAATGCTCACTCATGTACTAGAAGCTTTCGATTCATAGTAGAGAGTTCTGCTAGTAAGACTCATTGTATGAGGTAGATTTAATACATCTGGAAGCATATGATAGGGTTCATCATGGTTATTTAGGAACCATATTTCGTCTATGTTGAGGACACAAGGCAGAAACATTCTTAGATCGAGGGCTGCCTGTGTATATTGATCACAATTTAATGACCGGCATTGTGTACAGGATATAGGACTGTTCGAAGTTAAACTAGACACTGTCTGACAGTCATTTGGAAAATCGATATCAGTTAAGAATAGATGTAACGGGTTTAAAACTATAAATAGTGTAATGAGTCCACTCATAATATGTGACTACTAGTCCTAATCCTACCGCATTCTTGACTGATTCACGTAGTGACTTAAAGTATGTACTTTCTGTTGAGTCTACATAATTCAATAACTCCATGACTTGGACCAATATGCTTGGTGCCAGGCTTTCTTCTTTCCTTAACAGATTCCGAAATAGGGTCTTGCAATATTAGCTTTTATTTAAGGGGAATAAATTAAAGAGATTACCATGTACATAGGCTATGGTCAAGCTGCCTCATATGACGGCTCGATGCAATCTCTTTGAAGATAAACGTTAGCATTTCTTGACGTTAAATAGTTACGATAAGTCAGAGATGGCATATTAGCTGTCTTTGGTATCAGAATTATGTCTCGGATATAATAGTTTGGATCGCGCTCAGTGTCTTTTCATTGAAACGGTTGTAAAGTGCAGAATTATGGGAATTCCAATAATAAAATAATGTCTGTGCGATTTGCTTTTTCATCAGTGAACCGCTTCTGACTCCGAATAGACCAAAGAACAATGATGATCAACAAAATTTGTTTGATAGAATAAAAGGACATACAAGACCGTACGGAAGAGTTAATACCGTATGAAATGTAGGTACAACAATAAATAAAATATATAAAGACAACATTTCCTCCTAAGACTACAGACCAAATATAACAACTGAAGGTAAAACTCAACTTACGAGGCAAAAATTTGTTCCTATCAGTCAAGCAACAACACTGTCCGAGGAGTGGGATACGTCAATTTGTTTTTCCGAAAAGGTACGAAACCAGCTTTAAGATTATTTTTCGATAATGCAATGAGAAGACGAAGATTATCAGAATTATGTGATATATTAGCGCAATACATTTCGAACAATCTGATCACACATATACTTGTTAAGACATTTTTTATATGAAAATTAAAAGGTCAACTAGACAGGTTAAGGTAAGAAAATAAATAAAGTACACAAAAACAAAGTGATGACTACTCTGGATAATAAATAAGCATTACCAGGGTAGGTTAAGGGTAAGAACAAATTGTTTTTGAACACATAAAGGGGGTTTCAATTTCCGTATAGCCAAGGCTTCAATAAACCTTAGTATACGTCCTTGAAGGCTTTTGTACAACACTACAAATGCTGATTTGATGTCAACCTTATGACCAGTTTCAACTAAATGTTTCGCAATAGAGGAAGATGTTTGTCTGTCCTGTGATCTTATTTGACTATTCGAATTCATTTGGTTCTGTAGCCATTTAGGTATGTGTTCCACCACCCTTATTTGCAAATCACGATTGCTCCTCCCTATGTACGTGTTTCCGCACATACATGTAAATTGGTATACACAATGGGATGTGACACAATCGCTTATATGCTGTCTAGGTTTTTGGTGAAACATCGACCTTGTCTTTTCAATGATGACAAGTTGAGCTGCATAGAATGTCCTATTTATGGCTAATTTTAGTCTCCGTCTTAACATGAGACTATTAGAGTCACTTCTAGAGTCACTTCCCAAATAATCCTGATAAATATGTCACAAATTTATCCTCTATTGTATTGTCCGTTCATGAAAAGGAGGCACTTTCTCTGGGTTTCAACTTTTCTGTCCCTATTACACAAATTTCTGAATTGACAATCAACGCCCAATTTGAAAACCTTTATGATCAATTGAGTACTTTAACCCCCTCATCCTCAGAGAATCAAAGTTGGTTTAAAGCTAAATTAGTGGACATAGCTCATCAATTTCACTCCTCTGGACCGAAGCAGAGAAGCATACTAACTTTTCAGCACTTCAAATCCTTAAAAGGATTGCGAAACAATGCCGATATTATTATACTTAAACCCGATAAAGGATCTGGTGTGGTAATTATGAATAAGTCCGATTACATAGATAAAATGGAATTGATTCTCAGTGATAAGAGCAAATTCATGGCTGATGTTGACTCTGATGGACTACATAAATTAGAAAAGAAAGTAAACTCGAATCTAACAAAATTGTTAAACATGAACGCTATTGACAAAGATGAGTTTCATTTATTAAAACCTATGGGTTCGGTGTATCCTCATTTATATGGATTGCCAAAAATACATAAGCCTAATATCCCTTTACGTCCAATTCTATCAATGTGTCGGTCACCTACACACAAACTAGCGAAATGACTTACAAAAATATTAAATCCTATCCGACATCAATTTTGTAAGTATTCCTTGATTGACTCATTTGATTTAATTAAATACTTAAAGGATATGAATATAAAAACAAAGACAATGTGTTCTTTTGATGTGAATACTTTATTTACAAATGTACCCCTGAGAAAAACTATTGATATTTTATGTGACTATATTTCACTTAATAATCTTCCATTGCCATTTCCTGTTGAAACTCTTAAAGATTTATTATTATTGTGCACTGACAATGTAAAATTCACATTTCAAGGTGAGCACTTTCGACAAATTGATGGCGTAGCTATGGGTAGTCCTTTAGGACCGTTGCTGGCGGATGTGTTCATGGGGTATGTTGAAAATTTAGCTGAAAACTCAATCCAAAAGATGTGTCTGTATAGACGATACGTTGATGATATCATAATCATAGGGGATAAATGTGAAGACTTGAACCACTTGTTAAAAGAACTCAATACAAGTCAGAAGCATATTTCTCTTACGTGCGAGGAAGAGAAGAACAACCAACTTCCTTTTCTAGATATACTGATCAGTAGAAGAGAAGATGGTTCCATCCAACGTTCTATTTATAGAAAGCCGACATGGACGGGGCAATACCTTAATTTCCATAGTCACTGCCCAATTCATTACAAACGTGGGTTAATTAAGGGCTTATTCAATAGAATCAATCGTATTTGTACTAGTGATACTATTGAAATAGAAACGAAGCGTCTAACTAATACGTTAATGAATAACGGTTATTCATTTAAGTTCATAAACCGCTGGAAGGGTTGCAATACGATTAGACCTATTACGCTTCTGGCACCCAAAAAGCGAGTTTATATTACATTACCATTTAGAAGTGACTCTAATAGTCTCATGTTAAGACGGAGACTAAAATTAGCCATAAATAGGACATTCTATGCAGCTCAACTTGTCATCATTGAAAAGACAAGGTCGATGTTTCACCAAAAACCTAGACAGCATATAAGCGATTGTGTCACATCCCATTGTGTATACCAATTTACATGTATGTGCGGAAACACGTACATAGGGAGGAGCAATCGTGATTTGCAAATAAGGGTGGTGGAACACATACCTAAATGGCTACAGAACCAAATGAATTCGAATAGTCAAATAAGATCACAGGACAGACAAACATCTTCCTCTATTGCGAAACATTTAGTTGAAACTGGTCATAAGGTTGACATCAAATCAGCATTTGTAGTGTTGTACAAAAGCCTTCAAGGACGTATACTAAGGTTTATTGAAGCCTTGGCTATACGGAAATTGAAACCCCCTTTATGTGTTCAAAAACAATTTGTTCTTACCCTTAACCTACCCTGGTAATGCTTATTTATTATCCAGAGTAGTCATCACTTTGTTTTTGTGTACTTTATTTATTTTCTTACCTTAACCTGTCTAGTTGACCTTTTAATTTTCATATAAAAAATGTCTTAACAAGTATATGTGTGATCAGATTGTTCGAAATGTATTGCGCTAATATATCACATAATTCTGATAATCTTCGTCTTCTCATTGCATTATCGAAATTTATCAAAGGGACTAATTGTTTTAAATTTAAGATTATTATAACACAAGAGACGAGAGAGCTGTGCTGTTTGTTATTTGTCGACGACAATAAATGTAACTTACGTATGGGAAAAACGTTTCTGTTCCACATTAACGGATCAAGTTTGTGGACTCAAAAACAGAGCAATGAAGACTACGGCCGTTCACTATGAAGATACCACAGGTATTGTAGTTTGACAACACTTTACCAGTAACACTTTCAATAATCAAATCGCACCCACCCAGAGAAATCAAAAGTCAGAAGGGAGGAGGTTGGAAGATATATTTGATGGGTTATCAATATATCGAGGACTGACTGATGTCATCTGGCTAGTGATCGCAGATGTTGCGCACACCGTTCCGGAACGTGACCTGGATATTGATTTCGGAGACTTATTTACAACTACAAGTATGTGATCCATGGAAATATAATTTTGAGTTAGGGGAAAACAAAACAAGCAGTTGCGACATAAAGGAGTTCTTCAAGGTGATGAATCTTTTATAGCACAAGAACAGTTGCCAACATACTTAAAGATGAACACAGTACAAGTGAATACGGAGAATAATAAAAAAAATCACGTGTAGAGTAAAAAAGTGGTGCCATATGATTTACAGACAGAGGAGGACTTCGTACATAAATGAACATATTAACACATGGAAACTCTTACACTAGCTATTATCTCTATGGTCGTTGCCAATGATCGATCGAAACTACCTAAGACATAAAATTTACCGAATATCAACATTTTTGGTCTTGTTGAGTTTGCATGATATTTCTGTTCTCACTCGGCCAAGGAGTGGACTGAATAATTTAATCTTTACAATCTTTTTCTAAAAATATGGTTTTGTAATACAATAAGCCTGAAGACGTCTCAGCAACAAGGTATCTGTTGCTTCTAGCACCCTTACAGTTCTCGGGTTCAAATGGTTCAAATGGTTGAGGACGGAATAGAAGAAGCTTTCGCTTAACGGGCTTCCGTGTCTGGTAGCAGTGGATCACCAATACCTCCAGGCAAGAACCTAGGTATATGAACGATAATAGAGGGAGAAAAAAAAGAATTTGGTAAATCATAATAATATGTTATCCTTAGTCCTTAAGAATAAGTCAAGTTTTCTCTTAAAGGACTCCTGGGAGGTCGCTTGGACTAGCTCAGTTGGCAGCGAATTCCAGCACTTGACAACTCTAACGGAGTAGAAGTTGTGTCTGCAGTCTGTTCTGCTATGTAGGGTCTCCAATTTCTGGGTGTTACCTCTGAGGTTAGTGTTATGACTAAGCTTAAGAAGGTGTTTAAGGGGATGACCAGAAGTATTAAGGATACTATAAGTCATAAGAAGATCACCTCTAAGACGCCTATACTCTAACGGGTAAAGGTTAAGTGATTTGAGGCGCTCTTCATAAGGTTTGAATTTGAGACCCCGAACTGATTTCGTGGCTCGACGTTGTATACGTTCCAGAGTGACCTTATCCTTTTGGAGGGAGGGAGGAAATACTATGTTTCCGTACTATGTTTCGTCAGTATGGTTGATGTGGGTCAGTTGGAATGTCCGGGAGTAATGTTCAGCCAAAAGGTTAGCGGCATCACTGTCGTTGTTGGTCGGGCCATTAGGACCAAGCAGTTGGGAAACTCCAGTTTTGCCTTGTCGAAGAGAAGCTGCATAACTGAACAAGCTTTTCGGATTGGAGACGAATCTATCGATAAGCTTGGTCTGGAACTGCAGCCTGTCTTCTCTTATTGCCTTTGTGCATGTGTTCCTTATATGTTTGTATTGCCTGTACGCGCCGTAGTTATCCGTTCGTTTATATTCAGCCCAACAATGCCTTTTGCGGCTTAACAAACGACGAGTGCGGTTCTTGATGATTGCAGGTTGCTTGTAGCTTTTTAGGACCATTTTAGGAACTGAATGCTCAGTAGCACATAAAATCGTGTGCAGTAAAAAATCCCAATGAGCATCCACTTCAATTTCAGGGCGAACATCCCAATCCACCTGTTGAAGATAGTCCTGTAAAGCTAACACGTTCAACCGTTTGAAGTTCCAGCGCTTGTTGCTAGTAGGATATCGTAGCTCCGTCTTGCTGATAAAGCTGAATGATAAGACGGCGTGATCACTTTTGCCCAGGGGAGCCAGGATTGAGAGGTCGTCAACTAGGAATTCTTCGTTTGTGAATACCCAGTCTAAGCGTGACGGCGTCTGACTGTTTCTCCAACGGGTTGCCGACTTTACATTTTCAAATAATCCCAGGTCGCCGATAAGGTTGAAGAACAGAGCTTCAGTAGAGTTGGCACCACCAATGTATGTATGTTCCACGAAGTTGATTCTAGGGAGATTGAAATCCCCTAGAATCAGGATATGAGAGAATCCGAGACGCGTAGAGCGAGTTAATCCTTCCAGCAGACGTTTGTCATATTCGATGTCGGCAGTGGGCTTCCTGTAAACGACCCCAACTAGGCACCTCGAGGTGGTAGATAACCTTACTGAGCACCATACTGACTCGTCAAGATTGTGAAACTCTTGGTTGTGAAGTTGGTGCGCATCCAGGCATGACCGTACGTATAGTGCTACCCCACCCCCCATTCCTGTTTTTCTGTCGTTGCGAAATAAAGACATCCCAGTTATTGCTAACTCTTGGTCCGTAAACTGAGACGTTATCCAAGTTTCGGATATTCCTATCAGATGGGCATCATTAGCGTTGCTAAGTTCACGTAGCTCATCCATTTTGTTTGGCAAGCTCGCGGCGTTCGTGTATAGGCAGTTTATGCTTTCAATTTGGAACGCGTGAGCCTCTTCTTGTTTGTCTATATGAGCCGTGTGTGAGTGGACAGGTAGTCTACCTATACGATGTTTACCGAGTTGGTAGTCCCTGTCCTTTACACGTTTTTTTTATGATCAAGACAGTCCACGAGTGGAATTGTCAGCTCCAGCTTTCGTTTGTGCTTGATCCTGCTGTCGTGGGGCCTATCCGGATGCATATGGATGCCAGTTGGCAACCGACGTCTATTGGCACGAAATGCTTCCAGAGTTGCAGCCGCCATGTGGGAGGAGGGGAAGGTTATCTTCAGCAGCCGGGGCCTAGAATCTCCGTCTCTCTTGGCCAGTCTCATTACCTGTTGGGTCAATATGTTCTTGAGTTTTAAGGAATGCTTGATGAATTTCCATTCTCGAATATCAGAGTTTGCTTGAGCTGGGTCCATATTTTCCGGCACACCTTGCACAATGATATTTCGTCCACGGAAGAACGCCTCGCGAGATTCCTTAGGGATGTTCCGGATGAGATTTCGTCCAGAATACGGTATGTCGGGCAGTATTCTTACGTTCCCATCGGACCTCAGTAAGTGACTGGCTAGTAGGACGTCCTCTACGTCGGAGGCATTCTTAAGTGTAACACGAAGCAGCCTCGGGTGGTTTAGGTGGTTAGAGTCCTTCCCCCGAGTGAGCCGTGTGACGGTCAAAGGCTCTAATCTAGGGAGTTCAAGCCTCTTGATTAATTCTCCCCAGAGCATCCTATCGTTTTTGTCCTGCAAACTGAGAGGAAGGTCGGGGTTGTCAATAAGGTTCATGATTATGACAGAGTCGTCACGAACCGCAATTGATTTCCCAGGTTTACCAGGGCGTCTAGGTTTGGTATCTTGTTGTTTGGATGTCGAGGCGCTTTTTCGATTCCTGGGCTCAGTGATGACCGGGCGGACAGTCTTGGGTGTAGACTGTGCAGCCAAAGCATCAATTGATTTCCGCACGATACTTGGGACGTTCAGTTTCGGAGGGGACGCTTGGGCTTTATTACTCCTGTTAACGTGAGTCCAACCACCTACAGGATTTTTAGGAACCACTGTCTCATTCAAGGACCGTTCCCCGGAGGACCCAAGTTTACTGAGGGAGTCGATGACAGTCGATGTTAAGATGGTGCTGAGTTTCAACACATCATCACTCGTGCTGTTAACAGCACCGTCGATAACCGACCTGTCAGTATCCTTTTTCTTATTTGCCCTATGCGTTCCAGCTTTGTTACCCGTCATGATGATATCATTAACCGAATTCTTTGACAACTTATCTCTCAGACCTGTCAGTAAAGTAATGATAGTGCCCAACATAACTACCGTATCGGTGTTGCAGGTAACACATACCCACTTACGATCAGACTTGCTGAGTCTGCTATAAGCTGCTGCTGTTAGATCTGTACATGCTTCATGGAACCAACCTTTACAGTTGTCACATTGCATGCCAGATGTAACGGCAAAACGGCAACCAGGGTGAATGGACTTACTGATCATCAACTTACACCTGTTACCTCCCGTGGAGGAGAATAGGCTGCCAACTTGGGTCCCCATCTGACTATGTCCAAGACAATCCTTTCTAGTTGTTTCTAGTTGCTAATCAGAACTTGCTTATTCCTAAAATAAATCAACCTCCGAGCAACTTTGAATTTTCCAGGACGAGTTCAGCTTAGTGGCTGAATATCTATCACCAGGCATTACAAAAATATTTTGGCCTTGTTAAAATAAATAAAGTTGTTTGCTATTTATCATTACAGAGATAATGGATTGTAGATTGGTTATATTACGTCAGTTGGATTGTGGTTTTTAGGCGCTCGATCCAGCTTTTGGAGGTCATTAGGTGTTAACTATATGATTTGGTTAATGCGTATATAAACAGGATTCGGGCCATGAACTTCATGAGGAGGCACTTAACGAAAAGCGCTTATAGAGAACCCAGCTTACCTGTATCTTTTGACTGTCGCAGACTGATATCACTGTTTAATCAGTACTTACAAGCTCAAAACAATGACGATAAGGATACTATTTTATATAACACACTCCCATACTTCTGCAAGGTTACCTTTTGCCTTTTGATTTCATCGTAGTTTAGGTTTTTCATGATGCCCAACCCGTCGACTTTGTCGATAAATTCCCAGATATACACATATTTTGTTCACGTGTCTCGCAACTGTTTGTGCGAGAAATTAAGTCCAGAGCGGCAAACAAGTCTTCAGGTACTACAATTCTTGTTTATTTCGCGTTTTTTAGAGGAAGGAGGTCTCACTATAGCCCAGTTTCTTGAACCGGATGAGAGCGTTGGAGACTGTCTCGAAGTTACCGACTATGAACACGCTGTAATTACCAATAAAGGGTCATGCCTACTAAACTCTCTAAATTTAATAAGCACTGGACATACTAATTTAATTGAATGTATGGCAGCTGCTTCAGTACCATCTACATTAGTCAAATGTTTGTACATATTTCTCGATCTTCCTGAGAGATATTCTACTGGGAGTACATTCCATGCAAAGTTTCGAGAAGTATGTCATGATTAACATAAATTAACGTTCTCTGGAGTAACGATATTTTTAACGTATGCCTTTGGGAACAATATTTCCCGTGTATTTTGGATAAGTGAACACAATAAGATAAAGATGTATAGATTCATGAGGAATATCAATCTCTTATTGTTGTTTAAAATATTAGTTGTGATTCTCATATCTCACACAACCCTCATTCAGTCAGTCAGTCACAACGCAGAACTTCGTACGTACGTACATCAGTCCGAGTTGCCATGCCACATTAGCACAGAGATGAAGTTGTCGATTCAAATCCCATAGTGGTAGAAGTAGTAAGAGTATAAGCATTGTGTGAAAGATTAGGGTTTGAAGGAGTATAATACAGTGAAATAAATTTGGAAAGAGAAAAAAGATAGAGGCCTGAAGAATTCAGAAAAAATATGGAACGCTTCACGATTTTTCGTGTCGTCCTTGCGCAGGGGCCATGCTAATCTCTGTATCGTTCCAATTTTAGTATATGTACCGCCGAAGCGAGTACGACACAACCGTCACTGTTCTTAAGTCTTTAGTACATTCTTTTCAACTGTGTACAGGTTCACAAACCAGCATACAATGATTCTTCCTCCAACGCCTCAATGAATATTTAAAGTTTAATACTAGGTTCATTTTAATTGTCTGAACAGTGTATGGTTTCCATGCAACATTATTTTCTGCTTTCTAGCTTTGTGTAGAGGCTAGATTCAGTTAGTATGATATGCTTTATTAACTCTTTAAGTCTAGCTGACGATCTTAACCGTCTTGGAAGTGTAAGATTTTTAATTGGGATCATCACAAGGCAAAACCTAGTGTTCATAGATCCTTGGTAAGATGACTCGTTCTTTATATAGTATTAAGATCCAAGCAGGGTGTATAGTCGGTTTCTGTTCATACTTCTCTTTCTCTTAGTTGAAAAGTCGCAACTGTTAGCACTGTATTCCTATGTAATCTTTTACAAGTCTGCACATTGTTAATTATTGTTTTACAACTAGCGATATTCTGGTTTTCGGAATGTTTTATAATCACAGTTATTTTCATACTGTTCAGCTACTTCAGCGGCTCTGTCTGTATCCCGTAGTAGCCGAGGAGTTGGCTCGCAAAGATGCTTTGTGTCATCTTTTCAATGCTCTAACAGATTGGTGTGCACCTCATAATGCCTCTTGGCGAGTGACAACCACTGTGGTATTGTCTACAATCGCTCAGAATTCTATGACTCCTGTTGTAACAAAGTGCGTACACGGTGAGTTACCTAGTGCTTACTTCTATACTAAATAATCCCTAAGAATATACCTCATGTGGTTTGACTTCTTAGTCAAACATTGAATTGTTAAAGTAAATTTAGTCTTATGCATACAATAAAAAACTGTTTCATGCACAAATGAATCGATTCCAAGTTCAAATTCATTAGACTACCTCTCGATATTATGAGAAATAAAAATGATAAGACTCATGGTATTTCGTTAAATCCTGATAAGCTTTCAATTGAAAGCAGAATGTAATTAAACTGTGAAGTGTCTTGTGACAAAATTGATTCAAGGTTCATCATGAGTATTATATGTATTTAGCTGTTTCGATGTTTGGGCTTTTGTAATATTGAATTTCATCCAGTGTATTCTGATTTTAATTAGTTCAAAAAATGTTACGATATTATTCTGGTTTCAGACTCGGAATGTATTCGTCACTGTCTCAAAAATCTCTCCGAAAGCAAGTCGGGTTCGAAAGATTTTGTAAATAGTTTTGTCTCACTACTTCATGTTGTTCGAGAATCATCTATTGATGACCAAATTCTTTTGGATGATTTCCGAAGCAATAATGGATATCTTGTATTGAGCGACTTCTGTCTCAAGTAAGTTACTTTGTTAGAAAGACACTTTATTAAGTTCTCATTATTTAATAAGTCACTCCAATATATTTTAATGTCTTTTATAAATCTGTTTTTGTTCTCTGACAAATCCTTCACAGTGGTTGTTCAATAAATGAATCTTCATAAGGTGATAAATATATTAGTGTAGAAATTAAAAGAAATATTCACAACTAAATCATGATTTTCTTCATAGTGTACACACTTCAGGGCTTCTAGATCGGAAAAGCCCGTGTAAATGTGTGCTCTTAAAGATAAAGCTGTGAGTCAGTATTTTTAACAAAGTGGTCGGGAAAAAGTATTAGTGCGTGAGTTTAAAAATTACAAGATAAAGACTGTAAAAATAGGTCAATTGAAATCAAAATTGGGTTGATTGTTATTTATAGTTTTTCTGGGTTTATGTTGGTAATGTTTGTCATACTGGTGTTTAGGCTTGAAGGATACGAGTGTATGAAGCTATATTACCTTAAAAAAATACATGACTATAAGATCCTCATACAATCGCTGCTTTAATCGACATGAACTTTAGTTTTTTGAATTTTACGAAACGCTTTCTTGGATGGTTTTAATTTGTCATTCAGACAATTATTGCGTTTAGTAATTTAGTTTGGCAATAGAGTACACACAGCATTAATAACGACTTTTCCAACTTCAGTAACAAAGATTGAATGCTTTAAAATAAACTCATTTTTGAGTTGTTGTAGAGTGTTTGTTGAGAGAGTTCAATATCCATCTTATCTAAATAAAACTTTCACTTGTGTAAAGTATAATTGCTTTCGTGTTATATATTGTAGTTAGTTGTAGGTTTTATGACATAAAGTCACAGTCTCTGTTCTAATCATGAAATCTACTACACGTAATTACTTTGCATTTAGCATGTAATGCATATCAGAATCATTTTAAGTACTTTAAGTTTTTTGTTTTGTTTATTTCTTTTAATTAGACTTGAGGAAAATCGATCTCCAGACTCCGAAAACTCCTTGAAAACTCTTGTGGCTCTTGTTGGTCATCTGGCCATATGTGGCCCAGTAGAACTTCGTCCCAAGGCAGGGGCTGGAGAGCAAATCCACAAAATTCCAGGATTTCACATTCATATGCCTAAAACGCAAGGTATATTCTGCATTTTCTGTATTTAAAGTTTTTCGTATAGAAGTATTTAACTGTACATAATACCATGTTTATGTACACTACCTAATTAAGAATTGTACTCGAACTTCAATAATAGTTTCTCCTTTTCATGATTGTTACTTAGTGGATTTATTCTCAGTGTTCAAAAATAATAATAGCATATATTTAATTTAAGGAACATTGGTTCCTGTTCCATCTGCCTTTGTATTTTTTTACCACACGTAGATAAAGTTTGCATTCAATTTAACTATGTGAAAACACTTGCTTGTCATTTTTTTATGTTGATCTAAATTACTCTCTACAACATTATTTACATCTTGCAACAATATGT
The DNA here is from genome assembly GCA_944470415.2 of Schistosoma rodhaini. NCBI lineage: Eukaryota > Metazoa > Platyhelminthes > Trematoda > Strigeidida > Schistosomatidae > Schistosoma > Schistosoma rodhaini. Next base: position 52,779,517 of record OX104044.1, read on the forward strand.
TGATCTATTTAGAGAATTTCATCATTTGAACAGTAAAAAAGTATTTTCAAATTAGTTTCCAACTGGGGAAGTTAGTTTTACTCATATATGAGTTTCGTAATAAAGTGAACATAAAGTTTCGTTCACAGTCGCGTTTAGCTATAATTGTGGATGACTTCAGTTGATAACAGAATGTTTCTAGACTTCAGTCAACTACGTTTAGATTTATTTTGTCAAATTACAGAAACAAAGTTACTTGGGACTGAGTAAATTCATATGTATCACTTTATATTTATATATATATATATATATTCATAGGTTGCTAGTATTTGGTCATCAGTATATTGTTCTCGTGTGTTGAAACCGTTTAGGAAGCAATACCGAGATAGAGATGGAAAATCTGTCGATGAGGTAATAAGGCTCCACCGACCGAAGTAGACGGGATTGCATTACACATAACTAACCACCACCTACCTCGACTCGCAATTCGCTGGAGTAGGTTGGTTGCTAACTTCTGGACTAGGCCGTGTTAGTGGATGTAGACTATTTTGTCGGGGTCTAAGGGATTTTGATATCCACTGATTGAAGACTGGGTGATTACGACAGCTCAGATAAATTCACTCCATCCTAAAGTCTTTATGCTTTTTATTCCGCAAATCATTCTCGAATTGTTGTCTAGGCCTAATGTTTTCTACTACTAATAATAATGCTACTACTTCTACTACTCTGGGATTATTCTTGGCAATTTTGTCTTTCTGTGTTAATGCAGTGTGGCAACTTAAACCGATGCATTTGCCAGTTAATACGTTAGGTATGACCGATGGACCGTTTGATATCCTTTTTATTTTCACCATTAATTTACATCTAAATATTATTTTAGCATTATCTACTGATATATTTGTATTTGCGGCCTCGTCACTTATTTACAAATATATATATATATATATATATATATATATATGATGCACGTATGAAGTGGGTTCCATCTATCTTATGAGTAATAAGTATTAATTATGAGAATTAAGTTAATGAAATCGTAGTGATAGAAAAAAAGTCATCTCATAATTTGAATCTTCACCTGTATAGTCTCTACCCCCTGCTAAACTAATTTTCAAAAAAATTGAATTTTTATTTTATTTTATTGACGTACTTAAGTTATCCAAATTAATATTAAGAAAATAAATACATAAATACCGAATAAATAATTTATTGTGTTTTCCGATTTCATCATAGCCAGGAAAAGTGTGCGTAACATGTATGCATTTGATGTACTGCAATCGTTGTTCAACAGATCTTCAACAAATCATCTTAGTTTACTAGTTTTGAAGACAGTCCAGTCAATTTTTCTTCAGGATTTGTCAAATTATTTCATTTTAGAACAACAAAATATATTGGTTGTCTTTGCCAAAAAAATATTTGAAAAATCATATGAAATCCAGGTTAGGAATTTCTACCAATTATTTTGACTTTCTTATGAATTACTCTCTATATGTGATATGCAAGCGAATGATACATGTGTAAATAAGTAGAAATTTTCAAACAATTATACCTGCTTTATCGTTTTATTTTGTTACGAACATCAAGCTTATTTTATTTGTTGAAATCGACAATTTTCTTTAGGCACATTATTTCATTTTAGTGTTGCCGTATTTCTTAATCTTGACGGTTTTAAACTGCAAAGCTTTCAATGTCGTTTTAGGCAGTATTATCATAGCTTATTTCAAGTAGAAGTAAGCTCGCTTGAATAGAAATATGAAGTGGAATTTTACTAATAAGCAATCTTTTTACCTTGAGATACTGTCATAAGATTTCATGATGAATTATTAAGCATAATCTCTATCATTACAAACCAGTTTACACCAAAGTTTTACTATCCTACTAAAATGAGAAATATTTACTTTCGCCTAACCAGTTTTTCTGAGAATAAGTTCATTAATAACATTTCCTACAATGTCAATAAGTAAGAATAGGATTAATGATACTTTCCTATCATTTGAATGCTTAAAATGTCAAGTTTGTTTGTCTTTTGTTTCATTTCGATAAATGTTGGCTACTATTAACTGTAGTCTTTCTTTTTCAGTAGTTTTCTTAAAGGTTCATGTAAAAAAACAATAATTTGTAGATAGCTTTTTGAATTATGTGTTTGCATATACCTGTAACATTAGTTTTTAAAAAAAATCACAATTACTCGTTTTTTTCCTCTTTTTTTATACCAGGAGGCTTATTTTGATTTACTTGAAGAACTAGTGAACAAATTACACTATGTATTCATGAAAGAAATCAGCAGTGTTGTCGTTCAGATGAAATTATTTAAGTTAGTGAATATTTGACTAGCTGCTTATTTTATTGTTTATTTGATAGGAGTACGATTAGAATCTGAAATGAAGTCTAGATTTTGGAGTCATTTTAAAATTTCTGTTATAATAATAAAGGAGGCATGATTGGCAGATGTTTATTTTAGTGTTTAGTGGTTAACTCATTTAATTGATCTGTGAATTTTGAGTACTTTCACCTTACTATTGGCTATGTGTACAAAACTTTTTCAGCATATTCATTTTGTATTGAGTTATTTATATAAAATGTTTTTTTTTATTCATATAAAAATGTTTTTCTCTAAAGAATAATTGATGGTTGTTTTTTTGGTACTGAGTTAATGACCGCCATTAGGTAATTGAAAGACAACATAACTCTGTGGATGGATTAGCCTTTGTTGTTTTAGTGTTTGGTTGTATTACTTGTAACAGAAAACTTAAAAATAAACATTTCCTAAAAGTGTTAAACTAACTGAATTTGACCCGTCGATGATTCGTTCCATTTGTTATAAAAGCTGTTTTAATAGTGGTGAAATCAATATATAAGGTTGGATCGGAACAAATAATATTGCGTAGCTACAAATGAGATAAACTGTGGATCTCTGATTTACGTTGTAACGCGAATCAGAAGTTATTCTGCTCAACATTTTATTAGTAAGATGACTGGTACACAAAGTGTTGCAAAATAAAAATTCATGTTCTGTAGTTGTGGCTCATTGGTTTGGAGATTCGGTATTCAATTAACTCGTCATGAATTCGAAACTCAGTTAACCTACTAAGGTTTAAGCAGCCAAGTTGTGTTACCAGCTTCATTAAATGTACGGGGTTTTAGTGTACATATTTTACTATAAAACTTGCAAAAATCTTAGTTATGATGAAACACCAATACAAAATCATTTGAAGTGAAGAGATGATTAGGCAATACTCAATCAGTGTATTTTGGCACGCTTTTGGGATGTTATGTTACTTCGTAGTTCATTTAACCTTTGAAACTTACAGTTTTATAATGAAGTTTCCAGGGAACATTCATCTACATCTCAGGGTCGACACTGTTTTTTTCTCGTGAAAGTAACATACTCAGTTATGATAACTGGGAAATCAAACATTTGTATTGGTATCAATCAAATTCCATGACGGTTTTATTTACAATACTATAAATGCAAAGTTCTATGTATGTATAAATTCTCATTAAAATAAGTTGTATTCTGATTGATATTTTTCATTTCTGCTTAATTTATAGTTTATCCCCTTCTCTAGTTATTGCCTATCGTCATTTTATTCAACTTTTACGAATCAGTCCAGTTTTCAAGGATGTATTTCATGATGTTGGTTTAATTGAATTGAGTATAGATCTATTAAATTATTTGATTGATACGATGGAGACTTTTTGTAGTCCTTCTACAACTCCTAGTACCTCATGTACGTTTCCTTTTACAAGAAGTATTTTTTTTAAATTTCTTATTTTGTACTTGTATTTACTAGTTCTTGATATTTTCATAAATAAAATACTATATCCTTTCGATTTGATTATGTTTAGCGTTAATAATAGATAAGATATAACGTATTAGGATTAAGTAGTAACTATCATTAAATATATATTCGATCAATATCTTCGTTTAACCAATCAACTATTCACATTCATTATTCACTTTACAAACCTATTTGTATCCTTTGTGGGCTGTTTACTTTATGTTATTGCAAATGTTCATTGCAAATGATAGTCAGTATGTTTTACATGTTAGTTATAAAGTCTGACTGAGTATATTTCAAATACTTAAACGTTTTTTGAACAGTCACTTATTAGTTACATGAAATGGTTAAACAATTATTTTGTTATAAGATATAATTTGTTCAATTTCAAATACTATTGTTATTCGAGGTCTACAAATATTTGGAATAGTGTTTTGTCATTTGCTTGTATGACTTGAATCTATTTACTGAAATATTCAAATATTTTTGTTTATAGATTACTTACAAAATTAATAATTTTACAGGTAACATGGAATCTTATCAATTTTCTTAAGATTTGCATAAGTTGGGATACAAGTTTTTAGTTTTCCTTTTCACTCTGTTTTACATCAGTTTCTCAAAATGATTAATTCATTCTATCAAATTATAATTTTAACCGTTATTTTTTAATCAGTTTGTTAATTTGTAGGCGGTTTTCATTACACTTTGATATTAGATTATTTTTCAGAATTGAGTAATTACTAAACATTGAATTATGTTATAATCATTGATATTTTTGGTAATGATCAACACGTGGTGTTGTTTATATAAATGACATTGAATGATAGGATTGTTTCATAGGTTTCCAATGAATATATATACTTAAAATCTTCCATTTTGTAAAACTAGTATTTATGTGGTGTGCATTACTTATGCGGACAGACATAAGTAATATGTAGCAGGAATTGGAAGTAGAATACTTACCAGAAGAAAATTGTGATAAGGAGAAGAGAAAGGAAAACGAAGAGCAATCGGAATAACAACAGGATTGGGAGAATGATGAAGCATGTAAAGGATAAGTGAAAGAATATATGAAAATAATGTATTTAATGTATAGTTTTCATATTTTACAGAGCTACTGTATGGTTTTGTATGAAACAATAAATTGGTTTACGTACCTGGGTCTTCGTTCACTAAAGTTACATTTGACTTGAGGCTTATTGAAATGAAAACTTAATATAAATTAAAATCTGTTTAAAAGACTAAGTTTGATGATGATATGAGATGAAAATTATTAACTAAATCAGCCTTATAAAAGGGACAGAAGATCAAAATGTTAAAAAGAATATACAACTGTCTATATGAACCAATATGTTTTCCATACTAAATAGTACTAGTACATACGTGTCATAATATAGATAGCTTTTATATCTGATTCTTTCCAGATAGATAATCGATGTAACGTCAAGATATAGTTTATCAACCTGTACTTCCTTAAGTCTCATTGAATAGTAATTGAAGAAATAAGTTGTAAAGACTCATCAACATCATTTGTCAGTTTCTATTGATCAGATCAAAGTGATCGTACTACAAGCTGAGCAATTTATCAATTCCCTACCATGTCAACCTATGGCATATCTGTATTTTTTAGCTTTGAAATGTCCAGTCGTTCAAGTTATCGGAATATGACAAATTGGTTTTAGTGGACTGGAAAAAACGATTAGTTGATTGATAGAATTGAAGATTGTTTTGAAAATTCTTCTTAGACAATTAATGCATTGGAATTAACACTTACCAAAACGTCAAATAACTGCTGTGTATTAGTGTTTATAAATAATTTGTAAAATTGGGATTCTTAAAATGCTTGCAACTACAATTACATCAGCCCTAAAGTGAATCAACAAAACTATCGTCATCAATAACGGGTCGTTTTATAAAATCTGGTCTCATAAGAGAAAAATGGATAAAATAATTCGGTTTACTAGCATAAATTATCATAAATATAAGTTACATTTAATATCAGAACAAAAATAAACACGAGTTCATGACGTATTAAACCACAAGGAATATTTGTAGGTGATTGTTAATAGACTAGACAAACTGTTGAAGTTGAAATAATGAATTAGTCATATAAGTAACAATAATAGTAGTTCAAGGAGGCGGCATAAACAATCTAAAATATTTATGGAGACTTAGATAGTTATTGCAGTTAGCTACTATATGTGTTGCTAGTTTACATGATTGATTGGCATCGCAGTTGAAGAGCTTTGGAAAACTTTGGTATTGTCATTGAGTTGTTTTTGTTTGCCTATACTGCTGCATAGTACAGACATAATCGCTTATACTTTATCGCATAAACTGCTCAACTACCTCGTTCCGATGCAAATCGGTCTGAATTAAATAAAAGAATCAGCTAATGACTCATTAACTTTGTGGAGAATATATTTGATTTTCATTGAAATCATGAGCCGATCTGAGTTAAACCACAATGGAAAACCTAGAAGCATTGAATGGGATTTCTTCCTAAAGTGGGACTCCTCAGCAGTCCACATCCATGACCCTGCATGTGGAGTCTAACCCAGGACCATCAGCTTTGTGTGTGAACCCTGGGTCCTGGGTTTGATTCTCACGTGTGGGAAGTCGGATGTGCACTACTGAATAATACACTAGGACGAAATGGCCACTCAGTGCTTCTGGGTTCTCAATTGTGGTCTTATATAGATCGGCTCATGATTCCAATGAAAGTAAACAATTTCCACAACCCCTTACTGACGAATATTTCAAATTTCTAAATCAATTTGTCGGTATGACTGATAGTTATTCTCTCTCAATTAGTTAAGTTACTGTCAGTCATAATCTGTGTAGAATCTGACACATACATGCATCGGTTCACCTTGCCACACCATATTATCATAGCGAGATGAAGATATGAAGGCACACCCCAGAGTGGTAGAAGTAGTAACAGTATCAGTGGTAGTAGAAAGGATTAGGCATAGGCAGTATGATCTGAGGAGAAAAAGTAGGTGCATAGGACAAGAAGTATAAAGTAAGTTAAAAACCCGGAATTTAAGGAAAGAAAAAAAGTGCATTCATCTAGGCCACTGTGATCTGTTCTCAAGCGTGTCACTCAATGTCTCAAACTATTGGTTACAGTAACGAAGAGGATCCCCAAAAACTAGTCTTCATCTGCCTACACATTTTATTCCAACAGTCAACGTGTTGATGTCATACCTTGGGTTGGGCATCTCTGGCCTTATTCCAATCAATAGTTGTTGACCTGGATAACTCTCAGGTTGCAATTTTCAATCATCATCAGCCCTGACATTAGTCGTCTTTATATGTGTAGATCAACGTGTCATGGAATCATAAGGCAGTGGAGGCAATCATCTGAAGAAAATCTATTTATAGGTTCTAGAATGCTAAAATTGCTACAAAATAATAGTGTTTTCCTGTCTTTAAAACTTTTGTGTACTTTTTAGTGTAAAATTTCATATTTGTTTCCTTTTTCTATTTTACTGTTTTTAAAACAAAAAATATCTATTCTTACTTCCAGGTTCATTGGAATTACTCAAAGAGATTGGAGATTATCTTTTGGAATTTTTACAATGTACCGTTACTTCACATGTACAAAACGGTGATGTATTTATTCGTTTAGGTGCTACTAATTGCTTATTAAATCGTATACTTCATACAAATGCTAAAAAACATGTCATTCCTTTACGTTCATCGGCGTTGATGATTTATGAAGAATTAATGCTTAATAATGGTGGAGAAGAGTTAATGCCAAATTTATTAGAAAACATGCATCATGCTTATGCTGATTTAAAAATTGATGTAAGTAGTATACATATATACTACTATTATAAGTCTCAGACTATTATAGAATGCAAAGTAGTAATTAATAGCGACTTCCTTAACACTGATTTTATTTGTCCCCGAACCTGTTCGTTTTTAATCTGTAAAAAGGTAGGTTCGTTAAATTGGGTTTAAGCTAACTAGCTACCTGTTTCGTGTAATAATGCTCAAGTCTCCTAGACTGAAGCAAATACAGGAACAGGATATGGAATGGCCATTGGATTATGGTGGTCGACTATTTCAACCATTAGTATCACCAACAATTTGTCGTACATTGAAATATAAATTTAATCTTTTTATTGAAATAGATCTGTAAAAATTGGTACCTCTACTAATCTTTTAGAAGTTTTTTGTTTAAAAATAAGATCAAAATATGTTTATTTGTCCTATTTTTTTTCACTAACAGTCGATATATTGTAGATATAAGCATAATTTTATTTCTGTCTGACATTAGTTGAAAAATTAAGAAGTGATTAATAGCATTTTGATCCTAGTATAAAACTCTTCAGTAATAGACAATCACAATAGCTCACGTACTTAAGTCTTGTAAATTTGGATTTTCGTTAATCTTAATTATCTCGACACTTATCTGGTCGTTTGTGTGGTTGCTAATACTCACTATCTTGTGTAAAACACCGATTCACACCCTAAATTATCCTAGTTTATGTCAGAATATTTTGGAAGAAGTCTACTTCTAGTCCAAATTAGGTGTATGTGATTTAATGCGTGTTTACATTCAAAAAGTCTAAAATAGGATTTTTTAAATACGAATCATGTAAGTTTTAAATACAAAGAATAAAGAAAAAAGAGTTAATATAATCTTTAAGTGTGCTAATGAAGTCAATTGAAGCTATTTTGCTTTTTGTTATTATGGTGTGTGTGTATGCAACTTCCTATTATTGACCACCAACTACAACTGCAAAACACTTTGTACTCTAGAAGCACTGGTTTAAAACTGATTGATAGTCGTTTACTAAGTTTCAGTTATAAAAATCTCATTTATTAGAATGGGATGTAATAAACTATTTAATAGTTCCCAATTTTATCAGTTGCATTTACCGTTCACCCATATCCTAAAGTATTTTGAAATAGTTTGGTTTGGTTCATAAAACTACGGAATGATAGGCGGAGTGAAATGTAGCGATTATATAATTGGTTATAAATCCAATTAGAATGATCAGTATAGGGTTGTGGAGATTGTGGAACTCTAATAAAGATCATGAACCCATCAATATTAAACCACCGTTAAAGACCTGGAAGCACTAGACCACCATTCCGTTCTAGTGTGGGACTCCTGAGCAGTGCGCGTCCACGATCCAACATGCGGGAATCGAAATCAGGACCTTTGATCTCGTGTGAGAACGCTTAACTTCTAGACCACTGATCCGACATCTAACGGTGTTAATGTCCAACTTCAACCAATCCATACGCGCGAGACCTAAGGTCCTGGGTCCGAATCCCGCGTGCGGGATTGTGGATGCACACTTCTGAGGAGTTTCCTAGTAAGACAAAATGGCCATCCAGTGCTTCCAGGTTTTCAATGGTGGTCTAACACTGATCGGTTCATGATTCCAATTAAAACCCAATTAGTATTGTATTTCAAGTTAAGTAAAACGACTTTCTCATATGTTTATTTGTATGAAATATTAGAAAAGATACATTTTTTGATAGAAATGTTATCAAATTTGTTTTATCGTAAATATATTTCAGATTTTATGTTCGTTTTGTCGAGTTTTACGTGAATCACATCGATGCAGAACTGTTTTTCGTAAGGTGAATGGATTTGTCTATGTGATGCAAGAATTAATTTATTTAGAAGGTTGTTTAAACTTATTTACATCAACTGTCAATTACTTGCAATTATCCAAGAAGGAATCATCATCACCAGCGAAACATGTAATCTCATCTGCAGAATCTAGTCCCCAACATCAACATTCTCATTTATCGCGTAAAACATTTTTGTCAAGTCTAACATATCCTCAATTATTTCTTCTGATTAAATCTATCTTTTCCAGTTTGGGAATAGCTATGAAATTTGAACCATCCAATGCTCATTATTTTGCGACTGAGGTAAGATAAACCCGAATATATATATAGAATACACCGTCCTTTCATAACCACCACTCCACTATATACTTTACTTCGGTGGATAAAATACGATTTCTTACGCAGATGTCGACATTCTATGATTTCTAGTTTATTTTTATTATGATTTAAATAAAAGTTAACTAAACAGTGGTAGTTGAATCTTGACTGGATAAAAGTTATTTAGAGTAATGAGGGAGTTTATTATTGTCATGATTGTTGAACTTTACTCTTATTTCACATTTAATCTTGTTCATCATTTTTTGTTGTTGAGTTATTAATCAGGACCAGAATTGTCAGTTCAACTATTCATATTGAAATTTTTTTTCTAATAGTCTACGAATAGTAGTTACAATTGATTGATCACTGGGTGGTGATCAGTGCCATGTGTGTCAGATCCTTCTTAGTGCATATCAAATCCTGTCGACCAGGTTTCAATGTGGCCACTAGTCTAGGTGACTCGACATTGTGTGCATTATGTTGAGATAAGATAGTGTTTGGAGGTAGTCTACAGAAAAACATGGACTTGGGTTTCGTGCTATTTGGCACTCGTCAGAAAGGTGTACTTGTAATCTTGAGGGAAATGATGCTCCCTGACAGATTCTATTCCGTGTCACCCAGCTTCACAGTTAGAGACGTTACCACTGGGCTATCGAGGCCGCGATCGACCTCTTGTGGGACTGAGATGTATTTACAATTGATTGATCTCCATGTGGTGATCAAAATCATGTGTGTCAGGTCCTCAGTTAAGTGCCAGAGTGAATATCAGCTCTAAGATTCAGGTATATACAGGTGACAAGTCCGAAATAGGATGAAACGCACCTCTTAGATTACATTGCTAGTTATTATGTATCTCTACTTGAAGTGCTTGTGATTTACTGACAATACTGAGACAATCCTCATAGGATGCACATATTGCCAATATGAGACTAATCAATTACATTCTCCAACATCAATGAGAAGATTAAAGCAACCAATACAAAAATGAATATATATATATATATATATATATATTACGGTCATCCTTAAATTTCAATCTTTTAAAAAGTTCAGGTTGTTTCATACTTGTTCAAAACCTTGCATTCATATGAAATAAATCAATGAAAGGGTGAGATAGCTCAGTTTACTCTGTTTTGATGGTTGATGTATTCTTGAATCTAAAGTTGAACTTAGTTCTTGTTGTAAGACTCTTACTTACAGCATATGTCTATTATGTCTTAAATGTTATAGCATTATTAATGTAAATTTATTATTAACATACTATGAGTGTTTATACTATTATATTCAGTTTTAACAATTCAACATTTTATCTTCAGTTATGTTCCATTATTTTTAATCTGTAGATTCAATATAACACTTTAACTGATGCAATTCTATCTCTTAGTTCAAATAAACAACAAAATAAGTTCAATATTAATTCATGTAATCAATTCATATCTATCAACATAAATGAATTAATGAATGGATTCAATGATTCTATATATCATCAGACAAGAAGTATAAGATCAAAATATTTATATGCTTTATTTATGAATATAAAATTAATGGAATCATTGTTACTATCCCCTTCTTCAGTACTAACATCTCCTAATTTGAATAAGATAAAAATGGAATATAACAAGAATAAGAATAACACTTTAGATAGTTATCTTGATATAAACAAATCTTCCCCTGATATCGTTGTCAATCTACCTAGACGAATTGTTGAATGGTGTCTTATTTTTAGATATTTTTATAATTTAGCAATTGATGCCTATGATCGGTAAGTTAGCAAATGATGAATATCTATTCATTTTAGAGTTAATTGGTATAGTTTGTTATTTTACTTTGATTTTTTAAATTTTGGAATGGTTCTTTTGAAAAACTTTAGATTCAGAGCTTGTTTTAGATATTTTTTCCAATCATTTGACTGTAAATATCCTATTACTTCTTTTTCTCAGATAGATCATTGAAGTCGCCACTTATAATCTTATAAGTTCAATATTTTAAAAGATCACGTAGTAGCTGAATGTTAAGCAAGATGTTTCATCAAAGAGGAGGAAACAAAGAAATATGTCTATTTCTGGTTTTTCTTAGTTGTCCTGCATTTTTCTATATCTTTTGAGTCAGTAGTTGATGGTTTCATAATCTGGTATAGTGTGCTCATTTGTTTATCCTTAACTTCTGTTACGTCTAAATCCCTCTATAGTCACCATAGCATATCGGGATAACCAGTGAATTGAATATATAACACATGTCTCATGCACCACTATGGTCACAGGTTCACAAACCATATTAACTGATTGACCAACTTTACTCAGTAACGCATACTTGACATTAACATTGTTTACTCACAACACTGGTATTATATAAAAAACTTGTAATTAAATATCTGTTACGACATATTTATGTTACTTTAGGTTATTATGTTTCACAGTTGTAGAACATTATGCAGTAGTAGTTTTCTCACTTTTTAATAGCTCATCATGTGTCTCACTTGCAGCATAGATGATGTACGTTAATAAATTACAAACGAGCCTTTTGTATCTGTGTTATGATATTGATTCACTGTATAGTGATTAACCTATTAAAGTAACGAGTAAATAAATGGATTTAACTATATTATACTTTGTTAGAAAGTCAAGTATCAACAAACACCAACGTTTTAGGGAAATTGTCGGTCGGAGATGTGAGTGATTAGCCTCAAACTTTCCGAACTACCACTTAATTTTTTAGAATACTTTGCCATAATACATTGCCATAAAGCCTTTTTGCTTATGTTTTTTCTTTTTACTGTCGTCATTTTCTACGCCCATTTTTTCTACGAAAACTATTCCAGAGATACTGTCCGTTCAATTTTATTGGATAAAAATGTGGATTTTTCGACTCCCAATCATGATCATAGTGATACAACTCTTACTGTAACTGTTGCGAATAATGATAATACTGTCGGGAATACTGAATTACTTATTAATAATAATAATAACACAACATCGAATGTAGCAGACATTCTCATTGTACATCCAGATGCAGTTATTAGTCTCTTAAGACTGATTGCTAATTTAAGTGAATATTTAAATAACGAATTATATCATCCATCATCGGATGACGGTGATGATGATCTGTGTATTGATTTCCAGGTAGGTTTTTTTCGTCTGTCTGGGTTATTCCGTGTTATTTTTTATTTATTTTATCATTTATAAGTGTTCGATAGCTTAACATATTTCTGCTGTTATTCAGTTATTGATTCGGAAGATGAGGGGTTTTCCGAATCGATATCGTTTGTCTACTGATCAATACAAACTAAGGAATGTTAGGTGTTTCATTTATTTATATCTACGTCGTCAATATCTTTAAATCGCCCTGTTAAATATCACGTGACAAAACCTCCAATCATAATACCGATTACTATGACCTTGTTCTTGTTCTGAACCAATAAGACGCCAACCATTAGCAGCCTTGAGTTGATTCTTAACTCTTATTAGGTCTTGATATCGTAGCTTCTCTCCTTGTTCTACCTGTAGAGTCTAGAGCACATTGTCAACTTCCGCTGTTTGAATAATGCACTTCAGACATACTTAGTTTTTATACAATTAGACCAGACCACATCAAATTATAGAATAAAAAATAACAGTCACGCAAGATCAAGCCAAAAGTGACTATGAGTGCAAAAAACTTTAACTAAAAAATAGATTGGGACTAAATTAAGAATGTTAAGTCATATAATAATAGTTAATAGGTCAAATGGAAGCTTACGATATATATATATATATATATATATATATATATATATATATAATGGTCTATTAACAAGTCCCGCAAGCTACCGTCCACTTATTATTCTTCGGATACAACAGCATCACATTCAAAACTGATTGTAATGATATGATCAATACTTAGCGTTTTCGGTGACTGTTTTTTTCCTCCAAATTAATCGGCTTCATTCGACACCGTCAATTCTTTATGAAAATTCAATTTATAAAAATGCATATGAGTACAGTACTGTTTATTAAATATTTGGGAAATATCAACTTGGAGTATTAGCTGTAGCCAAAACCTTGTAAAACTGTTTACTGATAACTTTTCTCAGTTATCATGGGAGTGGGTTGTAATTCAATGTTTCCTTATGTATAATTCCAATCAAGTGTAAGCATACAATCGACCTATTGTGACTGCTCTGCCACCAGTAATTTGCGAACAGCTCATTGAGTATCATCTGTTAATATGAGGTTTCAAATGAAACTGATTGGATTCATGTTAACTCTTGTGTGTTTATGTCTTGTGAGTCACTGTGGAAATCAAATTATCGGGCCAACTCGTTATTCCACTTGACAAATAACTCTGGGGATACAGTTAAGGCTCGGAAGTCATTTGGATACTATTTAGTAATCTGACCAGAAATTTTGCTTCACTTTAGTAGTGGCGATTTATGTAGATCATTAACCAAAACACCAAGTAATAACCATAATAAAGTATAAATGTATTCTGAATTATAAGTAGATTTCGAGAGGTTAATTCTTTTGTTACTGAGTTAAGTTGGATAATGAAAATGGAAAGTAATGACAAAGTAAGAAGATTAAAAAACATTAAGAAAGTGATAAGTGATTGGCAGCAATCCTTGGATGTTCTAAAAGAAGTCTGTCAATTTTTGCAAACCCATTAAAACTGAAAATTTGGACTAGGGCTTGCTGAATAACACATCTATTTGTCTATTGTTTCTAACAATAGTTTACCTCTCCTCTTGATATCTATCTGCTACGGCACTTCAAACAACATTCTAGTCTCTTTTACAAAAGTGAATAGTATCGAAATAACAGTGGGTCAAACTTTTGTTTTCTTTCTCTGAACTACAATTGATAGTTAAATAATAATAGATAAGGTACTGTTATTATTATTTTTAGTGTTATTCCATGAAATATAAATAAATGAAAACCGACAAATTATTCGGTTAGATTTCGTTTTAGTTTTCTTAATCAGTCTAAATACGTTTTTACTCTTCCCATCACTTGATTTTCAATGGTGGTTTAGCTTAGATCGGTTCATTATCTCGATGAAATTTAAGTCTTCACAACTCCATACTGAAAATACTTGATTTCTATTTTTAGATATGTGGATAGCTAAACGCAATATTCAAATGCACTTGTAACCAATACTTTTTTATTCAATCCTATCTTAGCGTATATTCATTATTAAATAATCATTCCTCTGGGATAACTTAAAAACCCATTCTTATTTGTTCTACATACATCTATGATTATTATTGATACATTTGTCATTAGAATTTATTGACTCCATGTGAATGTTTTTAGCAAAATATACACAAATTATAGTCGTTTCAAAAATATGTCGTACGTACGAATTCAACAACTCGTTGGTTGGTTTGTAGAAGGGTAAACAATAATTTTGTTATCGTAAAGGGAATTATATATATACTTAATTAGGACTGTTGGTAGTGTTAATTTAGTAGACCAAGTTTTTACTTGCTGGTCTTTCGGGATTGATGTAAAGTAGTCTTGTGAGATTTCACTGAAAATGACTTCTGGATTAATTTGGAAAAGTTTTGGCACTGAAAATGCAAAGTAATTGGGTAGTATATCAAAAACAACATTCCTCAAAGCGTGCTCAATGTGCTCTTCACATCAAATTCACATATATTTAATAATGAATTTATTGTAAAACAATACTATGTGTTAATAGATATACGGATTTGTTGTTTAAGGTACATCATTTGGACTAGTAATGTCTATTGTTATGTATAAGAGTCGCAGACTGATTTTCTGTATTGTACAAATTTTGTGATTGTATGTTCACTCCATTCATGGATATCAAGGAAAACAATCCTGAATACTTTAATTTCACCAATTCTTACTTGTTTCATTGGTATTGTTCATAATTGTAATGAGTGGGACAGTAATCGGCACTTAGAGATGACCCACTGATAAGGATTATGTAATATTCCTCTATCCTGTGTATTCTAATTCGTTTATAACGTAACATCCTAAACTGTGACCGATGATGCGCCTCAATTGTCACGACTAACGTTGAGTTGGGGCTGAGGTAATCTAAACTCTTATTGGTCCACCGATATACACTTCTTCCTCAGTGTTGAGTTTGCCTAGGAGAACAGTGGAGAAAGGCTTCTATTATTACATTTCAGGAAGTATATTTATCACAGACACATTAGTTTATATACATGAATTATCGGACCGGAACGCATCTTAAATAAGAATTCTCTTACTTATTATCATACCGTATTAAAGAGAACGGAGCAAACGGTATATAATTAATTAACCATTATTATGGAATAATATAATGTATAATAATTAGTAGGTTCAATGGAAGCTCAGAATACAGGAAACAGATATAATAATCAAGTTAACTAATAATCATACAATAAAAATGTAAACAGTAATAGTCCATAAAATAATTACTAAATTTACAACATTCCCAATGTCCATTGTGTCACAACAATAATAAAAAGATGTATTGATTTGACTTAACCTTATTTATAATATTCGTATCTTCAAGCATGTATACTGTCTGTTTCCAGCTCTAAACTCTGATAACTAAGTTAGGGATAGATTTCTCCAAGTTCCACTAGAAATCTCTAATGTATGGAGTTAACCTAGTCGATAGTAGTAAGTCAGTAACTTAACCGTAACAATGAGTGAATATTACACCATTATCATTAATTGACTAAATTTAAAGTATCTAAACGATTAAATTAAAAACAACAGTTCATTGAGATAGTATTCGGTACAAGATATTGGTAGTTCCTGGATTCCACGTCGTTAACAATCATATTTGTGGATTGATTGATGAAATTGTTCTAAACTAAAACGTATTGTCAATCTATCACTTCGTGGGTTTCAATGGTTTTCCAGTTGATTTCATTTCGTGCTAAAAAGAAAAAATCATTGAAATGAACACTTTTTATTTGGTAATTCATTTTAATTGGTTTGAGTGATTGATCCCGCACTATTTTTATTGTATGTTATTTTCCTATTTTTTTCTTGTAGAGTTGTTTGTTAACTGTAATCACTGATTTGTTGCACAGTGAACGTAATCAACAATTGATGTGTAATGTGTATATGCCTCGTGAAATTCTTAATTCATTTCGTAAACCATTAGCCAATGATAATCATCCATTACATGATCAAATTCGTGGCCTTTTTGAATGCTTAGCCATTCAAGCTTTAACTCCTAATGATCTTCGGTATGTTCGTCGCTATTCCTATCATTTTTATTTAAGATTTAAGCTGTACATATATATTTCTAAGTAGTAACTTGTGTACCATTAAATACATTGGTAGTATCTTGTATTTTCAGTGAATTCATATTTTTTTTCAGCAGAGTAAACTAAAATTTATCATTAACCTAATTGATTATTTAGTCGTTATCATATAGTATACTATTGACAGGCAATCAAGTTTAAATTAATTCCAATATAACTGAAGTTTCATTAAGTAGGAAATTACGTCAAAGGCTTTGTATCTCTCGAGAGCTGTTTCTCTTTATCATAGAAGGAGTGGAGTGGGGATAAGAAATGTGTGCTACTCGTGATTCGCAAACAGAAAAAATAACAGTTCACTTCAGATGCTTTTTTTAAAATTTCATTAGTTCTCAATTAGTGTTATTTCAAGAAGGGAGACTGTCTCAAAAATTTGTTCCCGCTTATATTTGTTGGAATTTGTGTCAAGGATTATTACTGTTCGACATACCGTAGGTGTGTTTGGGATTGACTACATCGTCTCTAGCTTACTCTGCGAAATATTTAACTGTGTTCAGAAATAAACAATAGTTGATGATTTAAGTGTTTAGTGTATCTGTCTCTACAAAATTTGTTTACTGATCGACTGGATTATACATTACTGTTAATGTTGTATTTCACGTCATTTTCTAATTGAAAAAAAGTAAATGATTTTCAGTTTCTCGATTTAGATCTTTTCAACGGTTCGTAACACGAATTATGATTGTAATGTAAATCATTTTAATAATATGTTTAGGATTTATTCGAATTCCTATTGTTTATAAAATAAAGCAGTCTTAATTTTTGGTGTTAAGATTTATTTTATTCATTGTATGCTTTTGGATTAAAATATTACATGGAATGTAACTTTAATTCACTTATTAAGATTACCTTAAACATTTCATAGCTACATTCCATTTGAATCTCCTAGTAATCAACTTCGTCAACAATAAGACTTTTCTTTATGAATTTTTTCTTAATGAGATCTAGATTTTTCATAAAATTGCTTAGTAAAATTGGAAATCGTTGAACTTCTCATTCCGGTTGTACTATTTATCCTCCACTAAAAACTAGACGAATATTATATTAGCCACTAATTAGTGATCTATCAGTTGCAAACCTTAGCTACATGAATAGTTTTTTACCGTTACCTTATTACATTATTTGATCTGAATTTTGAAAATTTTTATACCTATGTATTATTTGTTTGTATGTTTCTTATGTTTTATTTTCTAGTGAATTTCTTCGACTTTCTGACACGTTGTCAGAATTAGATGCCAGTCTAATTTATCCTACTGAAAATAATAATTTATCGAATTCATTATTTAGTTTATCAGATGAAGCGAAAATTTTACGATCCAAATCTTTATCTTTTCGTTTAAATCCGTTGACATTAAGTCAAATTAAATGTCTAATAGCTATGTCAACACCATCTCATGTAGAATTCAATAAACAAATTATCCGACGTGATTCACGTATTAATTATTCTAGTGTCCGATCAAGTTCAACAATGAATTCAGAAATAGGTTTATCTATGTCACCCCCATTTGTTGAATTCAATATGTCTACTGAAGGATTTGGTTGTTTATTTCTACCATCAATTGCACCACAAGGATCATCTTCAGTTGCACATTTATGTGGAGCTGTTTCTGTTAATTCTTCAGGGAATTTAGCTAATAGTGCATTGAATGATATGAATGCAGGAGGAGGTGTTGGGGCAGGTGAGTTTTTGGATAGATTGATGTGGTCAACTATCGGGCAGTGGAGGGCGTTTGTCCCTTTTTAGAATTGTCACCATCTTTTTGTAGGTGTTCTACTCACCGATTTTATTTGGCATCAGTGCTCCTACAACAGCGGAAAGATAAAAAAAGACTTGCAGCATTATGTCCATCGTTTCAAGTTGCCTCACCATATCAACACAGAGCAATTAAATTATGAAAACAAATGTCAATGTAGTATAAGTAATAAAGATTAGATAGACAGTATGGTTCTAAAAGAAAAAGCTAATTCACCTAATAGAATAGTATAAAGTAATTTTAAAACCGGGATATTAAGGGAAGATACAGAGTGAATTTATCTGTGCCATTGTGACCGATTATGAAACATATCATCCAACGTCTCCAACCATTGATTACAATCATTACAAAGATTTCAACCAATTAGTCTTCACATACTGATACATCTTATTCCAACAGTCAGTTACTTGATGCCATGTCTTAAATTAACCACTCTTACCTTTCTTATAGCTTACTCCTTCACTACCTAGCATCATCCATCGGGGTAACTAATGGTCAAGGGTACTAATAAAACTGTCTTCTGAATTCTCGAAGCTAATCAGTCAAAAAGTTTTGGGGAATATCCGAATTCCAAGGAACTAATAAGAATATTAGGTTACATTTGTTAATAAGTTTAATGAAAATCACGAATGTTACTATTGATAAGTTTCATCTGGTTCAACGAGCTCAGATTTTAGTTGTCAATAAATTCACCACACTAGATGTCTAATATAGAAATATCAGTAGTTTGACATTCCTGTTAAGAAATATTACTACCAAGCTTTAATATTAAACATTTTATTATGTAACGGGTAGGAGTCCCATACTTTACTCAACGTTGCAGTATTTGATAAGATGATTGGTCTTACTAAATAACATTATATTGTGATTGAGGATGACTATCTATATTATTATGCACATGTATTGTTATCGATTAATTTATTTAATACTTACAGGAGAACGCTCATTTCCTCCATCATGTGGATTTACATATTCTGCATGGGTTTCTGTATCACGATTTGATAATGTAACAACTAATTCTTATGATATTGATTCTATGAAACAACCATTTCAACAACCACAAGCTGTACATTTATTAACACTTGTAAGAGGAGTTCAAAGTGTTAATGATCAATTAGTGTTTCTACGAATCTATATACATCCAATCAATCATTATTTAGTTGTTTCCACTCAAGAACGTCTTTTACAGCCAGGTAACTAACTAGAAAAAAAACAGTTTTTCTTAATACTTTGTTTCTAATCCTGAGTTTTATATCAGAAAAATCTTTTGTAATAGATCGTTTACTTTTTTTATTGTTATTCTCAATTCATTCCAACTATTAAATTTGTTAATCTGAACTTTACTTAATTTTATTATAGTTCGTATAACTGAATTGTTTTTTTTATTCATTCATGATTGATTGCCTATTGCAAACTATTAGACATAATAATGTAAAGTCTTATGTAAATTACTATAGAAAATGTTTAGTCTATTGACTAAAGAGCATTTTCTGTTATTTTGACAAAAGTATATTTAAAATAGAGAAGTCAGTGTATTATTGCTTAGTTTTATAGAGAGGTATTTTAATTGCATTCTGATTATTGTTAGTAAAATGAAACCTTATCCATCAACTAGTGTGATTTCATTCCATTTTTACAAAGTCTCTTGCATTATACGCTGATTCTTCTTTTTATTTTATTAAAAAATATATAGGTCAGTCTTGTGATCTAGATATAGATTGTTCTAACTTGTCGAATAATAATAACACAGATCAATTAACAACTATCGAATCAGATTCAAATATGAAAAATGCTATTGGAACTGGTACATGTGCAGTGTTCCCATGTGGTTTCCCACCAAATAGTTCTAATGAATGGCCTTTAGATGTTTGGCGTCATGTTGTAGTTGTATTTAATCGTGCTGGAATGATCAAGACTAGTTCATGTAGTTTATATCTAGATGGTCATTTTATTGGAAGTCGTCGAGTAAGTTGGATATTGTTTTTCTTTGTAAAAAGTGTTTATTTGCCTAAGTAGGTACTCGGTTTTTATTTTTTTCAGTCTTTCGCAATATGGACTAATTTTAACTTTTAATTTGACAGTTTTGGTTTCATGAAAAAATGATTTTGAAGGGGATTTTCCTCATAGACTATGATCTATTGATTAGCAAATTTTATTACTTTAATCTTATCTATCTTTCAAATCTTCCCAATACAATACAAAAATAAGAAATATAAAGTATGGTTTTAAAATAATATATTAGTTAATTGAAGGGAAGGGTGATTAGTGAAAATTCAACATAATTTTCAGCTTGAATAATTTACATTTCATCAAATCAACAACAATGTAAGAGTTTTTTTTTATATTTCACTTTCAAATTTCCCAATACTGCTTAGATATGAATTTTGCGTAGATGAGATGGAAGTGTATCTATTTATTTAGTAAACACAATAATTATTGGAATCAGATCAGTTGGTTTAAAAGTTGCCGTAGCTTTTGATGCGATAATACAAATATGTACTCGATCTTCGGATCCCACAGTTAATTCACATAACTAACGAGTCGTATAGTCAAACAAAATGCATACCTACTAGGCTTTGATCATTAAGGTTTGTTCATCTGGTAGTTATTTAGTAAAAATTTATTATTTTTTCTAATATAATCTATGGCTTAGCATTATTATTAACCTATGCTGTCAGCAGTTTACCACTTCAATCAGGTAGAGGAAGAAGATAAAGTGCACAGGAGGTTTTATTTATTGAATAGTAGTCGTTACAACTTGTCAGGTATTGATATTGGAAGATAGTTAAGACGACCCATATGGTATCAGTACGAATGTAGTTTGTCTACCATGCCTTATTCCCATACTCATTCATGTGTTATTGAGTCATCATAAATACTAGATGTATGACTTTTCCAAGCCTTATCTGATCGGTTCATTTTGTTTTTTATATTTAATACGCATATATATTATAGTTCAGTATTTTCAATGTTCTCGTCAGTTCCAAATGTTTGTAATTTTTATCTCAATTATATCCCTTTCAGGTCACTTATATCGGGGCATCTTCAGCGTCGAGTGCACTTGGACGTAATATTATGCCTTCATCACTATGCGGTTTTGTTGGTACACCTGCGTCTATGCGTAGATCTAGCAAACTGTTATGGAAGATAGGACCATTTCATTTTATTGAAGAACCATTAACAGCTAATCGTATTGCTATTATGACTAAACTTGGACCAAACTATATGGGTAGTTTTCAAGCAATACCTTCGATGCCGTGTAAGTATCGTGTTTTATATTTAATATATGTAAACATATGTAATTCAGTACGTGTTATTCAGTTGCTTTATCATAATTAGAATGTTTAAATATCATCTGTATAACGAATTGGACAAGAATGATTGGAAATTAAAGTTTGGTTGTTATTTGGTCTAGAGGTTAATGGGATATATAACTGTGGTGTGCCCTACTTATGCGGACAGTCGTAAGTAATATGTAGCAGGAATTGGAAGTAGAATACTTACCAGAAGAAAATTGTGATAAGGAGAAGAGAAAGGAAAACGAAGAGCAATCGGAATAACAACAGGATTGGGAGAATGATGAAGCATGTAAAGGATAAGTGAAAGAAGATATGAAAATAATGTATTTAATGTATAGTTTTCATATTTTACAGAGCTACTGTATGGTTTTGTATGAAACAATAAATTGATTCATCTTACCTGAGGTCACCTTCACTACATAAAAAAATACAATATCAAACATCTAGCTATTTTTTCATTTTCGCTATAATCACTGGTTGATGACTCAACTGAACGTGGAAATAAATATATCATTGGATTTTATCTCAGTTGTTTAAAAGCACTATGCCCACTGAAAGATGTGAAAGTTCTTGATTTCCTGAATATTCATCTTCACAACACTTTTAGATAAAAAATGACTTACATATCAATACATTATTAGTTATACTCTGTTGTATTAACTAAAGTAATGCATATGATAGGCATTTTGAATGATCATATGACGATTACATATCGTGATAGAAAATCCAAAGATTTCTCCATATTCAATCTATGATTATCTACATAAGTTAATATCTATTAAAAAGATTTCTACTACTCGATCAGAATTGTTATTAACTAAAAAAACGCCGCAAATAAAATACGTAGTGATCGTTTCATTAGCTGTCAATGTTTTGTAATTGAGCAGATGTCTTATTCATAGTAACTGAAAGTAACTGAAGCAGACGGGTTCTATCGCCAACTATTCCAATCTCAGTTTAATTAACAGAGAATGGATAATCTAGATGTTTGTTACTAGCAAATAATTGGTATGTATGGTTCACGCTAGTAGTAACACGTCAACTTGTATGTTTTTAATTAGTTTAACATTAAGACAACTTTTGCCACTTGTTAGCATTATTTGATAAAGCATTAAATAAAGGTAGTACTAGACAACTGCTTTGTTGTAGGATTCCTGAAAAGTGTGGATAGTTTTACAACTCCAACAGAGATAAAATCCAAGTTTGTTATTGGAGTTCCATAACATTCATATTACTTTTTGGACCACTAAGTAATGGTTCTATGATCAACTTCAGATAGTTTAGGATATAGAACATTTGATTCGACAATAATTTTAATTCCATTTGTGACAAATTATTGAACAGATTATTCATTTTCATCAGAAATTCATTTTTTAACTTGTTTATCCATATTTTTTTCTGTTTCTCAATTTTTTTTTCTACAAAAAAGCATTTGTACGACCAGATGTGGATGAGTCAAATTTTCCGTTATTTTCTGAAGATAAACTTGTCTTTGGAGTTTATGCTTGTAATATATCAACTCTTACATTAAGTAGAATTCGTAAAGTTTATAATCAGTGTGACGCTAAAGCGATAGCACGACAAGTGAGTTTATATATAAGAAAAGAAAAGAACATATGTCTATATTTATCTGTTTTTCATCAAAATCTGTTATAAATTTTGTATCTATTAAATATTGGAAATTATTACATTGAGGTTAGGAAGATGAACAATTGTTTGCCAACTCAATAGTCTCGATGCTAAGCTCTTAGGGTGGAAGTATGAAGATTTAGGATTTGATCCCTGATACTGTCGTAGATACTCGTTCCTGAATAGTCCCATACTAGGACAAAACATATGTTCAGTGGTTCCTAGTTTTTAATAGTTTTCAAACTTAAGTCTGTAATTTAACACCACAAATTTCTTCAGAGCTGTTTCATTTCTGTGTGTGTTGAACAGTTATGACCTTTGTGGATGGAACTCAGTACTGTATGACTGCATATGGCACACAGTTATCATCACGTTCAGTTTACTTTTCAAAGTTTTTTGAAGAAATTTTGTACTTTATGACACTATGAAAAGACAAATTTCATCAGAATTATATGTTATATTTCCGCACTACATTTCGAACAATCTGACCCTACATACTTGTTAAGGAAGTTAATATATGACAAAATAAAAGGTCAACTAGACAACAATTTGTTCTTACCTTTAACCTACCTTGGTAATACTGATTTATTATCCAACATGGTTTCCATATTGTGTACTTTATTATTCTATGAAAGGTTTTTTTGTGGACATTATTATAATTTATTAGTTGAGTTCATGAGTCGGTTGAAGCTAGACCATCATGAAAAACCTGGAAGCACTGGACGGCCGTTTCGTCCTAGTATGGGGCTCCTCATCAGTACGCATCCACGATCCCACCCAACGAGATTCGAACCCGTGACCTATCAGTCTCGCGTGCGAACGCTTTACCTCTAAACCACTGAGCCGGCATCCAACGGTGTTAATGTTCAACTTCAACTGATCCACGAAATTGAGCCACTGTCCACCATTGTTTTCAGTGAGTTACTATCTCACAACAGACCTGATTAAACTCCACTGGTCACTGCTTCTCACTAGAACTTCAGGAAGTATTTTTTGAAGCCAGTCCTTAGTCAGCATATGATTATTATTCTATGAAAGGGGCTTTTTGTGGATATTATTGTAATTTATTAGTTAAGTTGTTTATCCTTACCTTCGGATTTGTCTAGTTTACCTTTTATTTTTTTATGTATTAATCTTCCTAACAAGTATATGTGTGATAAGATTGTTCGAAATGTATTGCGCAAGTATATCATTTAATTCTGTCAAACTTCAACTTCTCATCGCATTATCCAAATTTATTGTAGGGATTTATTGTGTTAGATACTTTACAAATATAATTAATTGAAACTTGATCCATAGAATTCAATCAACACTAAACGATTAGACAAACATGATATCAATCACTACTCAGTCATCAGTTAGTTGTAAATATCTGTCTTATAGGTCAGTC
Organism: Schistosoma rodhaini; assembly: GCA_944470415.2. Classification (NCBI taxonomy): domain Eukaryota; kingdom Metazoa; phylum Platyhelminthes; class Trematoda; order Strigeidida; family Schistosomatidae; genus Schistosoma; species Schistosoma rodhaini. The sequence goes on from OX104044.1 coordinate 52,804,539, forward strand.
GCCATCCGAATACCACAATGGCAACGTCTCAGACCTCCAAGCTGAATGGCATGGGTTCGAATCCTATGAGGGATTTCATTCACCTTGAGATCATAGACGCACCTTACTAACTCGGAACGTAGGTACAGGGTATCCTGACTACTAACTCCAATCGCCTAAGATATTGAATGATTGTTTGCTAGTATTGTTCATACTTAAAAGAGGAACTTCTTTTGTTTTGTTATTTGAACCTAAGTGAACAACTTATATTGATTGGTTGGATAGATGTGCTTTAACATATCTTTTCATTTAATTACATCATAGCATGTGATTTTCTTTTTATTCGTTCTTTTTTTATTTGTATTTAAACGAGTAGTGATAACCTCGTTAATCAGATTTAATTTGATTAATAATTTATTATATATCTTTATAAACCATATATTAAATAAATTAAGTTTGACGATAATAGTTCAGGCTTATTAATTCTTATTTCCTTAAATTGTTGAAGTAAATGACTCTCTACCATAACTTTTGTTTCATTAATTGTATTATCTTGGTTCTTTTTTCGGTTACTTTTCCTCTGTTATTGGTAAGAACGTACTTTGTCGTCGTCTTATCCTTGTATTTAACTTTCTCTTTATAAAAAATATATATAACATGTAATCGTCAACTTGTTTTTCAATCCATCAGATCTCAAATCTTTTCACTGTACTACTGAGCTACTAATGGCCATTCCAAGTATTATTTGTTTGTATTTATTGTTTCTGTTATGCCTTTTACCCTGCTGATTATCACTTGGTAAGATTGCCGATAGAGCATCGACTTATATGACCTTTGCACTGTGTCAAACCAATGACGCGTTAACCAGTGCGAACAGGCTAGACTTCACTCAGATTCCCTATTAGTTCTTGTCGCCTAGCCCTATCTGTTTGAGTTCAGAACACAATCTTAGCTTCCGCTGTTTGAATGGTATATTTCAGACATACGTAGTGTTTATACAAGGAAACCAGACCTCATCATACAATGAAATAGAAAATAACAATTATACAGGATCAGGCCAAAAGCGGCTGTGAGTGTGAGATACTGTAATTAATAGATTGGGGATAACTTAAGAATAGTAAATCGTATAACAATAGTCAATAGGTCAAATGAAAGCTTATAGTAAAGGGAACATGAATATACACTTAATTCAGTCACTTAATAGTCATCCAATAAGATTATTAGTAATAACAGTCCACAAATATTTTCTAGCAGTTACCATTCACTTATTCTTTGTCAGGATATAACAGTTTCATTCCATTTTCTTTCTTTTCTTTGTTTAGCAACAGAATTTCTATATATATATTTGACCCCTCTTTAACACAAATCCTTACTTCTTGATGTCTTTTGTCGTTTTACCTAACAATGTCCAGTTTTTTGTAATAGCTATTAGACGTACAATTCATAACACTTGTTGTGGTATAAATAGTTCAAGTATTTTTTATTTAACTGTTTAGACGTTAGTTCTACTCCCATCAGAATGTATTTGGTTTTTTGTGAGATGCGAGAAGCAGTTAATAGGAACAGTTATGAGACCGTTGTTTTGAGATAGACTTTTGAATGAATTATGAGTTTTTTAAATTAACTGATTATAATCTTTTATAGACAGTTAGTGCGAAATTATCTTAATGTTCATCTCTTCATATGAATAAATAAGCAATGCATGTCGAATACTTTCATAGAAGTGATAACGTAATTAATGCCTGCAAACATTTAATCATTAGTTCACAGATTCAAATCGCGTTGCACCTACTTTGGTCTGTGCAGAGTTGGTTAACATCATTAGTCATCACGCAAATACGTGGCTCTAACCGGATTGTATAATTATTTATACTTGTTAAATGAGTTGTATGGGTATTGTTGATATTATTGACATTTCTATGAATGACAAAAAGTCCTTGTGCTTAATAATAAATTGTATAAATAAGACTAAAAGATATCAATCTTCAATTTGTTATTACTTAGTGAATTGTATTTGGTGTATATAACTGTAATAACTGAGCTGTTGAGCTAAAAACAGGGAAAATGATTTTGATTTTATGATTTATAGTTGATAACCTACCATTTACGCTATTGGAATCGCATTATATATTCACTGAGTTCACGTACATAATTATCGTTATATATTTATGTTAGTTATTTGTTTTACACATATTAACCCCTATTATTTTTTTGAACAGTAACACTTTTCTGTTTTCGGTTATACTATCAAAAAGAAAGATAACATATTTGTTATTATTATTATTATTTACTATTACTTTTATTATAGCGAATATCCGAATAATTTCTAAATGTTTTGTTTTCATTTTTTTTATTCCCTATTTAGTTTTATTTATCACCTAAAGAGAATGCAACACCTATACGTATTTTACGTAATTCAGCTTTACATTTAAATGGTCCAGCTAGACCACTTGGTGCAGTACTTGTTGGATATCAAGGTGTTCGTACATTTACTCCAAGTCCCGTTTGTCGTCTAATTCACTGTGTAACAGGTGGTGAAGGAATGCGAATTAGTTTAGCATTAATTGCTATGGCACAAGATGTTGAAACATTGTATGCATCGAATAAAGCAGCTTGTACATTGATCAAATGTAATACAGCTGCATCCATTGAAATGTTACGAACTAGTGGTTACCAAGTAAGTAAAGTTGTACAATTTCTCTCTTTGATGGTTGGTTTAATCGTATTGTTTCATAACTATACCATCCAGCTCAGAGAACCTGACACTACTAAAATCCTCGTTCTAAGCTACAAATATTCCCTATCATATCTATATGTACAGTTGTTCAGGTTTTATTGTTATTCTTTATTTTATAGATATATGCTGTCTTATTGCGTCGTAAACGTCATTTACTTACTACGAGAATCTTGGACTCTATTCTCAGCTTAGCGTTAAACATGAATTCATGGACTGATAAATCTCCTATATCACTGGTTAGTCGATCATTGTTTTAAAGTTATTAGATTTTGTGTATAAATGTAGTTTAATTCTTATTTGAAATAGTTCTTTGCAGTAAAAATAGTGGTCTGTATTTCGTATCAAGTTTCCAGCGCTTTTAAAAAAATCAGGAACAGTAACGAAGATCCGTTGTAAAGAAAGTATTTCCAAAGGAGAGTGTGAAAGAATAACTAACCGTACAACTGAGTTTTTGGTGAACAATCATTGTCCACAAAAATTACGAGATGCGATATAAAAGAATATTCTTCGGTCGAGAAAAAGTCTATCTTTGTGCAACCTGGCTTCAGAAGTGTTATGACTTGACCTAGCCGTAGTCAATTTGTTATGTTTTTGACCTAGGCTGTAGCCAATTGTTATGACTTGATCAAGGTCGTCGCTGATTTGTTATGACCTTACGAATTTAAAAAGGACGTAATTCGCGTAAATTATCCACCAATAGAATACGCCTTCTATGACCTTCACACTGTGACAATGACGTTCGATTAATATGAGTAATCTAGCGTCCTTATTGATCCTTATCCGCCTAACCCGTCCACTTGAGTTCGAAACATCAATAGCAGCCTCGGAAATACGAATCGTTTATTTCAAGCATACTTTGTTTATATATCAGACAGACAGGCCACATCATACCATAAAATAGAAAATAATATTTGTACAAAACCAAGCCAAATGAGGCTGTAAGCGTGGGAGACAATAATCAATAAACTGAGTATAACTTAGGAACAGTAAATGATACAATAATAATCAATAGGTCAAAATGAAGCTTACAATAAGATGAATATAGATATAGATATAGATAATCTAGTTACCGAATAGTTATACAATAAGAATGATAGTCCAATAGTAGGTCCTGCAAGTTACCCGTACTTATGTCTTTGCTACTACATAACAAGAAGTGATGAAATAGCTGGCATAGTCGATTCTGAACTAAGATCTACATTTTAAAAGACTTATACTGCGGCTAAATTGTCCTCATTTTCTTAAACAAATCCCTCAGTGGTCCAGGTGAAAAATAAATACACGCTTCATGTGAATTCTCGTCATGTTTACTGGTTTACATGTACATGCCAAAACGTTTACGTTTGAAAAACAGGAGATAAGGAGTTGTCGTTTTCTGTGACAGTTTGAGATTAAAAGGTAAACAGTTTTCAGCAATATGGTTGGCCATCATCTAATTATTAGTGGATACGATGTCGACATCCCAATATCATTCAAAATAATCAATAAACAAAAATCTTCAAACATACTGCTTTTCAGTAAAACCATCGTTGTTTGAGGAATGAAATTAGATCTCTAGATTCAAAAGAGTGTTGTTGTCAGTCTCGCAATGTCTTAGTGACCTCAGTTTCAAACACCTGATGGTGTCTTGTACTATAATAACTTCCTGGCTTCCGAGATATCTGAACTTCTGGTACACTTGACCAGGATTTGTGGAGAGAGGATACAAAGTAAGATCAATAGCTTCGCTTTTATGTTTCTTTATGCACCGTGAACAAGTGTATTTAAGGGTTTATGGACAACCTTATTATTCTGGAAAATTGTGGAAGCATACTGAATTTAGTTAGTAAAATAGTATTCACGTAGTCACAGTGTGATATATAACCATTCCCTTTTTCAGAGGCTACTGAGTTTTTATTGAGTTTCGATTAGATGAAATGGTTTTCACTCTTTTCGAGTGTTACCAACGCTTTGTTGCATAACATTCAATTTTATGCTTTCAAACTACAACCTTTTTTTCTTGTATCTTACCTAAGCTTTATTTAATTTTCTCTCTTAATCTGTTTTTGTAACTGTTAGAATTTCACTTGTGCCATCAGTTTTCCAAACATCTGTGTACTTATTATTTTTTAAGTTGTTCTTCAAGAATTTTCACATTAGTTGACATATAAATAACAAACTGTATGAACGTGTACTATATTTTTTTGTATGTTTATTGTCGCTTTTTTTTATTAATTTCATCTTACTAAACCAGAACACTAGATCGTATGCAGTTGAAGAGAATTGATAAAATAACTAAATGCATATAATATTCCATTGCAAATCATTTTTCATGTTTTAATTCCTATTAAAGATAATAATTTATGTTGTTTTAAGTGTTTGAATCTTCCTGTTGTTGTTTTCGTCGGGGTGTACAACTGACCAGTTTCTTTTGGCATAATTGTATTTCGAGGGAATCGAATCTATATTGCCGTTTATTCACAAAATGTTTGGTATTAGTGTAAAAACCAACACTAATATGCAGGTACTTTCGGCTGACGAGTTTCAATTGGGACGAAGCATGCCTTTTGAATTTCATTGCTTGTCACTAAAAGATTGTTCTAAATAAAAGTAGCATTTGTTTGTAATTTATCGTTCGTGTACTTTTTTATTTCAAATTTTCAGACGTATCCCTCTGTTGATCATCCAGCTTTTGAGGATTTAGTCTGTGATCTTGATTTATGGCGTATTGAACGTGAATTAACTAACGATGCAGATATTCATATTCGACGTAGTGCATTGATAAATGGACAAACAATTAATAATGAATTAATCGTTCACCACCATCACGAAAAACAACAACGTTATGATGAGAGAACACATTTTATTGAAGATGATTATCAATTAGTAGCTAGTCTTATAACACATTTAATTGAGCTATTACCAAATCCATTATTAAAATCAGATTTACCACTTAATGACAATGGTAATAGTAATAATAATAACAACAAGTCATCAAATGATGTAACGAATTCGACTACAGGCAGTAATGATAAGTCTGAATTGGTGAGCGTTTTTTTGGTATTTGTTTATTCTGTCCCTGAGTGAACATCGACTCTAGGATTCAGGTACATCCAGCTGACGAGTCCCAAATAGGTCAGAACGCGCGTCCTGGATTCTACTACTAGCCACCATCTATCTTTGGTTGTAAAGAAGATTACACTTTTTTTACACAGATCAACGAAACCCATTAATTTTATGGATTGATTCATAGTTTGAAGTAGTTTTTACTTTTATTCACTCACTTCTTATATTAGCCAACGTTATCGATTGGTGTCTTTTGTGATTTGATATTCATCCATCAGATATCCTCCCATACAGCGAAATTGGCTACGCACTGGCTGGACTAAAATATTTGATTTATATATTGTAGAGCTGTGCCATAAATATTTAGTGTTTCGTCTTATGAATTTCTGATAAAGCTTTGTGAAATTATGTATATAAAATAATTAACTGTTATGTCGTTACTTTTAGCTTTCTAACAAAAACTGTTATTCTTAGTATATATATATGCTTATTATGTGCTTTTTTATGATCAGTTTATAAAAAATCAATGTCATTGTGAAACCATTTTTTCTCATACGTAAAAAATGTTCAATCCGTATTGGTTTTTACATAGTCAGCTCTGCAAATTTTTAACATTATTAGGCATTTTTCGCTTGTATGAATTTCTATTGACTAAGAATAACATTTAAAATAGAATAGCATAAATTCATTTAAATTTTGTAAATTTTCATCAGATTCTTACATTCGTAGTCGAATTAAAAATTGCTTGTTAATAGAATCAAAAGGCAGTTGAAATCTGTTATTGGTAATAGATGGTATGGTGCTTAAGGGTTTACAGTAGAGTTTCTTGTTTAGTTATTATTCAATGAAACAAAATTAGGTCTGGACAAATTTTTTAGGACCGGTATAGAGAGTTACGTAACGTCTGTAGAAATATGCGAGCCAAGATCATATAATGAGACCAAGGTCAAGGTTGTTTTATTATAGTTTGTGTAAGTATCAAGTTACTTTTAACATGAGACGATTTAATACTTCAGAGGGGGTTTTGTGGAAATCATGAGTCAATTGAAGCTAGACCACCATCGAATACCTGGAAGCACTGGACGGCCGTTTCGCCCTATTATGGGACTCCTCAGCAGTGCGCACCCACGATCCCGCACTCGCGAGATTCGAACCCAGGACCTACCAGTCTCGAGCCGGTGCCCTTAACCGATAGACCACTGAGCCGGCATCCAACGGTGGTAATGTCTAACTTCAACCAATCCACGATTTTGAGCGACCGTTCACTAATTGTCTTCAGTGAGTTGATAGGACGAAACGGCCGTCCAGTGCTTCCAGGTTTACGATGGTGGTCTAGCTTCAATTGACTCATGATTTCAATAGTGATTTAATACTTCACAAGACGATGAACTTTTAATTCTGAATAGAAATATAAGTTTTAAGTCGTTTAATAACAACTCTTTCAGAAAAATATTTTGAAATCCTCAGTTTTGCTTACTAGTTGTTTCAAACATCTTTAAAAGGTTGGCAATATATTCTTTAAAAATTAAATTATTGAAGACGTTGGAAAATTTAAGTTGTAATTTCTTAGTAATGTGTGGTCATAAATGATAGAACACATACATCCTTTTCTATGTCCTAATGTATATGCTTCTAACATAAACTCCTGTTTCTTACATTATAACTTCGAGATTTATATATAAAAAAGGTTGATTTTTGTGAAAAGAAATTTGCCAAGTTAGATTGATTTGACCTTTGGTTCGATTATGATGCACATGAACTATCATCTGATGAGTATCTACCATGTAAATTGTGCCTAGATTCCATTTATTGTTCTTACACCATTTTATATTGAATAAGTGTAAGACATTTGGAGTGTTGTTGAATCTTGTTGTCTACATTATGGAATAGTCTTAATTAGCTAACCGTTAAAATCTCAAAAAACACGGGACAGTTGTTTCATTCTAGTATGGGAATCCGAATTTCGTATACTATGTATACGCATGTAATATTGTACGACACTAGATAATAATAAGATAAAAGAACATCTATGAATGATCTTGTTGAATATATCTCACTGTTTTAATCATTTGGTGAATATAACTTTCTATTTGACAGGATATATTTGCTAATGTAGAAGTGAACTGGGAAAAGAAAGCTAAAGGTGACTAGACCTTGATCATTGATCATTATTAACTGATCTGTTTAACAAATCACTAATTCATTTTTTTGTTTTTTTCTTTATTCATCTATTTATTCATTTATACAAATAAACAAATAAAATTTCTAGATAATTCATCCTATATGGAATGTGATTTTTGATCGTGTTATTTATCTATTAATGAATGCACATTCCAATTGGACACAGGGAAATCATAGACATCATTTAATAATTGATGTTGTTGGACGAGCGAATTTCATCAATTCATGTCTTTCATTTATACAATTATGTTTATCAACATATGCATCGTCAAAATGGTTTTTACGGTAAAATATTAAAGAAGATTTTATTATTATTATTATTGATTACTTATTTTACTTTAATTTTAATTTGATTATTTGAAATCGATTTTGTTTCCTTTTTTCGGTGTTAAATTTGGTTAATGAACTTTAGAATAAATTGTAGATCGTCTATATGGTACAATATAGTCTTGCACGTCAATTTCATGAGTTGTTCTGTAGCAACCGGATTCTTCCCTTCCCTACATGACAATTCGTATCAAGTTTAAACTATATCCTACTTCTCAATGTAAATATTGATCTCTCCAAATATATGCGCGTGTGTCTGTTTATTGATATGCAATTTTCTGTACTAGTTAATTGTTGTATTTGTTATTACTATTTTCTTGAGAATAATCATTAGTATACTCTTAAACGTGTTATTAGTATTACTTACTTATGCTTGTCAACCATCATGGAGCACCAGCCTCTGACCAGTATTCTCTATTCAAGTCTGTCATGGCCTCTCCTTTTCAGTTTTTGTCAAGTGGTGTTTATTTCTCTGATGTCTGCCCCCAATTTCCGGCTTGATCTAATCTTTGGTTTGCTTCTTCTCCTTTAGCCTTCAGGATTCTATGTTAGGGCTCGATTTGTAATGCAGTTTGATGATTTTCGAAATGTATGTTCTTTCCCCCATAGTGTCTTTGTTTATTTTTCTCTTCAGCTGGAAGCTGATTTGTTCTCTGCCACAATCGGTTGTTGATGCTGGCCAGACACCATCAGGAACAACCTACTGTGGTGCCTATGGTCTAATAGTTAGGAAATCGCTTTGTGATTGGTATATGCATGGAAAATCACAAATTCTTTTCCAGTCTCCCTCAATGATTTCGACTCTGTTTGGCTGTAGACATACCACTGAACTATTTTCATTACAATTATTTATCATTAAAAAACTGGGATATTGTGAAGCAAGATATTTGGGCATATATTATCACACTGATAGCCTACTAGAGTTTGATATTATGTAATGTCGCTGTTAAATATTGTAGACACATGTATTTTATTATCCATATCGTTAATAAATTTTCATTTCATTATTAAAAACGTCCTAGGAATTCGAAAATGTTCTGTATATTATCACTCTCATTCTCTACTCTCCAATGTAGTTGAATTGTAGTATAAGTTGATATTATATAGGGCTGCAATTTTTGAACGTGTGTTTCGTCTCAGTTTTAGTCTCATCTGTGGAATGTACATGAGTTATTAGTGGTAATTATGTTACTACTGAGTTTTTGACATATCGGGCATGTCCAGACAAGTTACATGTTACTACAAGGCTGGAAAGCGTGCACATCATTCAACTAAGATTTATGTGAAAAGGGAATGAGTTAATTTCATATGATAAAGTGTTGTACACACTATTGGTTCAAAAAATATTATTTTCGTAAGTTTAAGGCAACATTGCGGTCACAACTGAAAAGATATTGTACTCATGAAAATAATCCATAAATCCATATTGGACTTGCAATGAACGCGAACACAGATGGGGACAACCAATGCATTTTAATACGAAATAATGGTATCTTGGTAAAATATAGTGACCATACATTGATTACTTCATTTGCGAATTTCCATCATTTTTACTTCGCATTCTGTATGATTGTTCAAGTTCACGATTCTTTTCTATTTTTCTTTCTGTTCTCTTCAACTCGATCTTCTTAGACTTCTGCTTCTAGGTTATCCACTTCCGACTGGTGTTACGTGCTACTTGTGTTTGTCGGTATAAGTAGTATACATCACGAATTTACATCGGAAAACAAATCTATTAAGCTCATTGACCGAATTTTTATTATTCAGTTCAATCTTCCATTTGTATACAAATATTCAGTCAATTTTGTATCATAGTGAGTTATTTCTTAGATAACAAATAGAGTGAGTAGCGGATATACAGGAAAGTCAATAATCAAGCGATCAGGCTGCACTTTAATTATTTTTAAATTATATATATACTAACTTCAAAACTCATAAGGAGAATAACAATGACCGTGTACAGTAAATATAAGTGAACAATGATTTATATTTTCTGATGATAAAAACATAATCTATCATATAGGACTCACAATAACAAAAAAAAACCGGAAAAATATAACCAAATATATCTATCATATAACTCTATATTGGTTATCTTGATTGGGAAGGAGATTTGTTTGTGAAAGTTTATGAAAAGCAATTTAATATGATGATATGTTAAAAAATTAAAATGTAGCCAATCGCTGACTATTTCCTGCCGTTCATATGTAATTAGAAATCAGCGAAAATTTATTACTTTTTTGAGAAAACAATTATTCACTTTATTCATAGCCATCTAATGTTTAAAAATAAGGCATATATCGAAAATTATAAACGTTTGTGGTAAAATCCAGTTTATTTCGTTTTCAGAAAAGTTGTTATTTTCTGAACATCAGCCCCAGTCAGGTCTCAAGGAAACTTCTTAACCTTTGAGGTACTATATACCTATCGATATTACATGAAATTTGAAAATCTGTGCATTGAATCAATATAGGAAGTCACGGTCTAGGGAAATAGCTCACTGTGACTGATAAAAAAGATTATATTATTATATATATATATATATATATATATATATATATATATATATATATATATATATATATATATATATATATATTATATATTATTATATTATATAAGTTATTTAAATAACTCGATTCTATCTGATCATTTTATTCCGTTCAAAAACTGTTCGTCTGTATGAAACCCTTAGATTTATTCAGTTTCTTTCACAACTATTCAGAGTGCTAATTTGTGAAGGCGTTGAAAACCATATATACTTGCCGTGCAATGACATTATATAATGTTGTTTCTCAACTAAATCGTAAGGAATCATTTTTAGGATTTTCCTAGAACACACAGTATTATCCCACGTGTTTTAATTTAACGAAACGTGAATATTATTTAGTGAATAAATATTCAGTCATGCTGTTATCACTTACATATGCTCAATTATTCTCAGATATTAGCTAATATTAGTAGTATGTTTCACTATGATTATGTTAGAGTATTATGTAAAAATATACAGTATCTTTTTTTCTTAAATCAAATTATGTTTCCTACACTTAGGTACTTTATTCAGACATATTAATCTTCTTTTTAGTATCTACATTCTAATAGATTAATACGGTACATGAACGTTCTTTGTGCATTTCAAGGTTTCAAATATGTTTCAAATAGTCTAGTGTATGATCAAATTAATAGCTTAAATTTTTGATTACGAAATAGTTTCAAGTGGTAGTAGATCCTATACAAATGTAAAAATAACTTATTTCAATGATAATACTTTGAATGAGATTAAGTGTCCATAGATGGACACATTCACATTGACTACTTGGTTTTATGGGAATTGATTATACTTTTTCCTCAGTTTGTTATCATTGATTTCTTTGACTTAACCAAAACAGAGTTGAACTTTTATTGTTCTGTCAGCCATTTTTGTGATTTTTATAGTTTATGAATTTTTAAAGTTTGATAGTCTATTTTCTCACTTCATTCTTGTTACGAAAATTTGTTTATGGACTACAAATACACTTTTTTTCTGTATGCAATAAAGCGTTTGTAATACCTGATAATTTTTTGGGTGTTTCTGTTGCAATTACGTTTGGAGGAAATTCGTCAAAGTCGATGATAAGTGCAGTTATATGACAATAATTTATGGACATCAAAGATACATAAACTCTGATCGATTGTAATATTCATATGCCATTCGAATGGCCTTTTGTCTACGTCTGTAAGATAAAAAAAATTGTGAAACTACCTCAAAATAAATATCATTTATATATAACAACTCTCATTATTTTTCTCATTAGATTTTGTCAATTAATTGTTTGGACTTTACCGACTAATTCACAAACAAATGAAACGCTTATTTCTCTTGATCAATCGTATATACAAACATCAAATGCTGATGGTTCTGATGGGGTGCTTATGCGTAAGCTTTTTCTTTTTATCAATAGATTCCTCACATTGTTTAATTCAATTTCAATTGTCAGGTGTTTAAGAGGCAGTTGACTGTAAACTATGAAACTAGGTTATGCTCTATTTGTGACTTTATAACAAGGCTTGCTTGTAATATTTAGGGAACTGATGTGCCTATTTCACCCAGTTTTACAGTATTCAGGCAGCGAACGACCTTCTGTAGGGTAGATATTTATAGTTAAGTGATCAATAAATAGTCGTCAATGTTGTGTTTGTCTAGTTGTTTAGTGCTGATGTAATTTTACTGATCAAGCTGAGCTCTCTTTATCAGTATTATAATTTATGGTGCGTCATACATATTCATGAATAATTCACTATAATTTCTACCTTTTTTCCTCACTTATCGAACCGTCGTTATGGTTCTATCTATTGTATATAACCTGATAGATATTTATTCATTTTTTGCTTTTATTATTTTCACGATGCAGTGGTCAGTTTTTCAAATAATAAACTGTCATTATATCTATTCACTGCCTTCTCGCGGCGGGGGTGTTGTTTACGAAGTTAAGAGAAAGAAAAGTGAATGCCCGGCGCCTTAACCGGGTTAGTGGACACGGAATTTCCAGTTAAGGGAGTTGAAAAACCCTGATTCCGAACCAATGGTTCACATGGGCTCTAGGGTTCTGTGGGAACAAATGGCGTATGAACCAATTAATGGTCACCGGCTACCATGGAACTGCATCTCTTTACATCTATCTCATATCTTGTGGATTAGACCTCTAGGACGAAGGCTCTGGGAGTGGCTCTCTAAGAAAACCACTTACCTCGGTTTTCGGTGCCCGGGAAGTATCCCAGTGGTCACACAAATTGAACGATTTATGTAGTGCATATATATTTAGTGTCTCCTTGTACCAATATTTATATGTTTAAATAAATAAATAATAAAATCCATCAAATAAAACTGAGGAAATACCAACTTCAGCACTTTTTTCCTTTTGATAACAGGATATTTATGTCTAATTCTCATCTGTTTAATTTATAAATGTAGCTTTAAAAGTGACTTCATTTCAATTAAATGTTGAAAAACAGTGTTGACAGTAGTATACTTTGTAACTTTCTAAAATGATTTCTAAGATTATATTGTAAGAAAAGAGAGCATTTCGAATATATTATCATCAATACAAGAAATGTACAAAGTTTAAATTACAAATAAAAGTGATTAGAATTCACTGGAATTCATTTTGTTTTCCCGTCAAAAACTAATCAAGATAGTTACTAATAGTGTAACTGTGTTTTTGAAAATATTGATCATTTATTGTGTTGACCAGGTTGAATTATATTAATTCTGTTGTTCGAAAACAAGATAAAAGTTATAAACAATAAATTTACTCTTATTTATAACTAGACAGATCTACTTATTTTGAAATTGTTTTCATGTTGCTAGTATTCTATTATAATTAGTCTGATGAACACTTTTGAAGTAGTATTTTTATATTGACTATTATTTCAATTAATTCATCATGCGTAGAATAATATTTGCCTTACTTTTAATTGATTAATCATATTTATATTGAACAGTTAAAAGTAATCTGCTAAAGTTATGAAACCTGATAACAATTTTCGTTGATAATTATCAGCAAGAGATGTTTGCTAAATAGAGTAAGCTTCCTATGATATTCAAACCAATACATGATTGAAGTTGTTACCAGGACTTGGTAGCCTGGATTACCTATTTTGATCACTCGATCGATGTATATTGGCTGGAACAGTCATGTTTAAATTCCTACCATGTTAGGGGTGTCGATCATGTAAAAGAGAGGCTAGAAGTGGAAACGTAAAAATCGAAAGTAACTCTGTACTGCTGACTGCATTGAGGTGCGATGGCATTAAGATGTTTCTGTCAGACAACTAGAATGTACAGCGATTCTTTTTTCCCATAGTCGAACGGGGGGTGGTTAGAACAAGCCGGCTCTAAAAGTATTATATTTCACCCTTGCCTCACGGATTACCGTCGCCGGTGGTGAACATCTATTAGTCTAGTTTTCTTTTCAAACACCTGGTGAATCAGCATTTTTTCATGTCATGAGGGACCGAGAAGTGACAATCGAGCATACATCTCAGAAAGTACTTTGGATCACATTGTATGGGAACTTGAATCAATTTACACATATCTCAGGTTCCATGTTGCTTATGACTGACTGATTCATCAATAAACTGGTTCAGACTATCTAAGACAGTTACTTATCCTTTGTTTTGTTTTTCAATTTTATTAATCCATTCATTTTAGGATTGCCATTAATCTACCTGTTTTTCTGTTTTAATTGAAGATATATATTTTCTCTACCTTTCTTTTCATAGTATCTACTGAATTGTTAAGATATCTTATTATCTTGAGGAATCGTTGTTTAGAATCACTGATTCATCTGATTACAGAAACAAATGGCATAAATGAAAGGTAAGATTATTGAATTAATTTATAGTAGAGGACAGTACTAAACTAAATAAAGCATTCGTTTACTTTTCATTTATTTCCTTTTTAGTGAATGTTGTAACTTATGCTCAGTGATAAAGGTGCATGATCTCTAGGCATTAGGTTATAGTTTCGGACCCTGCTTGACCTACTTTGCTTTAGGCAGATGGGAAGTATTATTAGCTTTCATATTTAGAGTGTGGCTTATACCCAATTGCCTATTGAATGCATTTATATATATATATATATATATATATATATATATCATCCAGATACGTTCGACTTCTCGAACCGCAGTCTGTACAAGTTAATGATGCGCGCCATTTAATGTAGTCAGAGAGCAACAATTCAGTAGAAAATGTGTGGCTGTACAGTTTCAGGAAATGGGCTGTGTGGTTAATTTATATTTCTGAAACCGGATACAATTAGGTTGTTAAAGAACAATGATGTTTCTTGCAACGGAAGAACGCGATTCTACCTTGTCGGATAGCCCATTTTATTTAACTCAGTTATGAATAGTCAAAATTGTCATGAATAATAAGTGTTTTCAACAAACGGAAAGCACATCAAAAAATGGAACAGTTCAAATCAATTAATTCAAGGAAGTCCAATCAAAAGGTATTGAATCCAAACAAAATTGCTTTCAGCTAGGGAATAGCGAAATAGGAGTAATACAATGGGAAAAACACAAATCGTACATTAATATCAGCACTAACTTTATCCTGAATGGATAATGCTAGAAACTAATCAATCATGGAGAGGCAAAATATCTCATTCATATAGTGTGGATACTTCGATAGTACAGAAAAGGAAATAGTATTATAAAAATTGGTAAGTAACTTCATTAAACCAAGGTAAGTTAGGCTTGATTTAGGGTAAAATAGAAGATGAATCGACGTATACGAGTATTCCATTTATATATATCACTGTGTTCAAAGTATGTATTACGTGGTATCAATTTCTATATTTTCCTATTAATCAATTGTTCACGATGGTTCCTTGGATGATTCTAATCAAAAATAAATAAATAAGACATTGATAATACTTTTGTTATTTAAGGATCAGAACGAGACATTAAAGGCTATATATCTAGTCCTAATCAAAATTCTTGTCAGTAAATATTGATTCAATAATATTAATGGAAGAACTGCACCATATTCATAGTCTTTATCATGTGTGTACTGGGAAAGCTGCATATGTAATAAATATTGTTCATATTAGTAACCGATATCGTTCAGCCTATGGAAACTATTTAATTAATTAGTTTACAAACATTCAATAATTGGTGGTAATGTTAACAATTTGTTCACATACTCATTTATGACATCAAACAATTTCTAACAAATTGATTACGGCTAGCAGCGCAATCCAGTACACCCATTTCTTCCTGTTTGAGTTTTGCAAATTGGATGTACTTCTATCCCAGTGTTGGTGATCACGTTGAGACGGAATACATATTTGTCAAAAAAGGATGGTCAAATTCAGTCCTTAATATCAACAAAGACATAAATCAAACCCTTACTGATGATGCTGTAAAATGATCTGATATTTAAGTTACTAATTATTGTTGTATTCTATATCACTTT
The DNA here is from genome assembly GCA_944470415.2 of Schistosoma rodhaini. Lineage (NCBI taxonomy): Eukaryota > Metazoa > Platyhelminthes > Trematoda > Strigeidida > Schistosomatidae > Schistosoma > Schistosoma rodhaini. Next base: position 52,820,767 of record OX104044.1, read on the forward strand.
AATCAACGAAAATTTAGTTATTACTACTATGTCTTGGTGATCTCTGACTGATATCATGTGACAAATCAGCAATCTGAATCGGGATTCTAGTTTGGCCCATTTCACGTTATTGATTTACTCTACGGCTTAGTGTCTCGGATTTTGCCGATACACGTTTGACCAGCGACATTAGCCTTGAGTCAACAAGTGGTTCTTATTGGTTCACGATTCTGTAGCTTCTCACTGCCCTACCCTAGAGTTCAGAAGTCAGAAACCAGCCTCCTCTACATTATATTTGAAAAGAACGCAGTTTGTATACAAAAAGACTAAACTATATCACACTATAAACATGATTATGCGAAAAGGATATTTATAATAATAAAAATCCATAAATTAGTTCTGGGAGTTGCCATTCCGTCAATCCTCGTCCTGATATAAAAATAAAATTATTCGATAATTCTAGGTTTTGCTTCAAAAGACACAGAGAAAAAAAGCGACATTCTGAGTCTTTTTAAACAGATGAAAGTTGATGTATCATGCTTTTTAGGTTCAAATAATAATTTATTATTGATTAGCATTACTACAGATACCTCTTACTATCTAAATGTTGCATCATACTGATTTCGTTTATATATCTATATAGTTTAATTAAGAATCTCTATAATCCATTTTGTACTGTTTGTTTGAATCTTCCCATTGATATTTGGGACTGCAATTGATCAGTCTCTTATTTGCATATGCTCATACTGTGCAGATTGCCTTGATACTGCCAGTAATTCACAAGCATTATAGTTAAGAATGGATGGTGGCTGGCGGTGGAATCCAGGATTCGCGTTTTGTCTTATTTGGGACTCTTCAGTTGGATATACCTACATCCGAGGATTGATGTTTACTTTTGGACTTCAAACCAGTACCGTTCACTTCAAACGCATCGCGTTTCCCACTTAGCTACTTAGTGCTGATGGCCACTAGCTTGTGCAGTGGGGTGAATTCAAACTTTGAGATGCAGGTGTATGTAGATGAAGAGTTTCAAATGGGACGAGACGCTCATAATGGATTCCACTGCTATCCATCATCTATCTTTGCTTATAATCTTCATAATGTTTTTCAATATGTAAGAAAGCACATAATACCTGCCTGGGCTTTTTTGGCTGGGAATAAACTCCACGTTATCAAGTGATCTAGGTATATGGTAATCAATATTTACGGTTATGTTTTCGTTTATTTAGCCACTGGGTTATTGTAAACATTTTGGAATAATTTATATTACAGAATGAGTTGGAGGTTTGAATTTTGCTATGTTGTAAGTTTTCTTCCATCATGACTGAATGCACATTCTTTCAGCACGTCTGTACCATAATGGAGTTACATTTTGTTGTAGAACACTTTACATTTTTTACGTGAGCCAGTAAAAACGACAGAGAAGGAAATATGTCATGCATTATGAATTACGATAGTGTAAATTATTCCCACTTCATTTTGGTTGCTTGCTAATTGTAATGTCAAAATTGTGAATGAGAGTGGAGTTTATCCTCACCCTTTTTCTACATTAAATACATCCAAGTACCTTTGCGCATAATGTTCATAGTAAAAATAAATAGGATTGTTAATGCAAAATCATAATTTCAGGAACGAATAATGTATAACTGTAGTATTTTATTATTAATTTGCTACTTTTGACGATGATAATTTAATCATATATGATAAGAAATAACAGCTAAGAAATTTCTGTATCAGCAAAATATATTCAATTGAGTAGTTTCAAAGTTGAAATCATGAGTCAATTGAAGCTAGACCACCATCGAAAACGTGGAAACACTGGACGGCCGTTTCGCCCTATTATGGGACTCCTCAGCAGTGCGCACCCACGATCCCGCACTCGTGAGATTCGAACCCAGGACCTACCAGTTACGAGCCAGAGCCCAGAGTTTTTGAAGATAATATTATGTGTACTATAAGTTATTGATTTAAAGCAGATTATTGGAATTTTATTGTGATATTGTCACCGTATTGTTAAACGTTTTTTTCACAGTTTTACTGTGGGAATATAGATTGTACATATTTTTTTTGAAAGGAATAGTTTTGGCGTGAATCTGCATGATGCTAAATAAATTTATTATCCTCACTTTTAAAATTTATCAATATTGACCTGTTAACTAGAATTATCTTTCAATCATGGTCATTTGACCAGATGGTTTTGTTATATGAGTTGTTTATTTAATTCTTTGTTCATTTTTAATTTATCAGGCCAAAAATTGTTCACATGATTGTTTTTAAAAGTAAATGTATAATCTATCTGAATTGTTTATCACTGCAAAATCAAGTGGACAGTTAAGAATTCACCTTGGGTTCATCAAATTGTTGCAATAGGTTTTTTTCGTTAATTCATCGATTTATGAATATTGTTGTGTTCATCCTTAAAATACTGTTGAATTTTGTATGTAGTGTTCATCTCGGACTGACCTCATTTAGCGTACTATTGAAAATCATGAATCATCAGACAGCTATTACGTTCAAGTATAGCACTCTTCAACTTTACACCCTATTACTCTCTCAAGGATAGCTAAGTATGTAACTCGAGACCTGAAGGTTTTGGATTTGATACTTGGGGGCGTCCGTGAGTACCCACTTCACGAACAAAACAGCTATCTAGTGCTCTCTATTTGTCGATGATACCACAACTATGACCTGTTTGTAACAAATACAACCTAGCGATAACTTTGTTTTTCCATATTTTCCCAATTAATTTTCTTGCTTTTAGATTTTGTAGTGAGTTATTAGGAGCAGTGGGTTTTGATTGGTTCTATTTACTGTTACGCCCAAATATACATTCATCTACTATTTCCTATGCATTACATTTATTATTATTAATAATCTTAAATCCTGGTCATTCAATCACTTCGAATTCTACAGTATTACAACAAAATTTGTCATTTATTCTAACACATATGGAAACAAATGCTGATTCTTCATCCAATGAATCATTCCCCACTACAAATAATCTTCAAAAATGTTTAGAGAATGATTGTATAATTGCTTTTCGACTAGGATGTCCTGCTGGACGATGGTTACGTGGATGTGAGATTTTATTAAAGAAACGGCATGGTCTATTAATTGGTATGTTATTTTAGATAAAGTATAGCACAAATGTGGTTAACACTGTTGTTGAAGTTGTAATTTGAGTTACTAACTCATGTTGACCAAACAACTGGATCGAATTCTTTTGTGTTTTATCCATTATTCACAATTACATGTCTAATACAACAAACTTGGGTTAAATAAATAAAAATAATATGTTTAAGATTTCGGAGAATTAATAAGTGATTCAAGTAGCATGGTGTATGATCGATTTTAAATAAATCAAAGTCAGAAGTACACCAGTGGTTCATTCAGTTCATACTATATATATATATATATATATATATATATATATATATATATATATATCCAACTTATTATTGCATGAAATATATAAACGATCTAATTTGCGTTTCTCGTTTCCATGAATACGTCCGATAGTGATCATGGTTATTAATTTCGAATACACCTTTCATATAGTTTGTGTTTTGGTTATTTCGCTTAATGGTATCTATATCTTGTCTAATTTCGAAGTTATATCTTATGATAAGTCGATATCCTTTGAGGATATAAGCTTAATAGACGTTTGCCGTGTTCTTTTTAAGTTACTTCAACGGTACATCATAATGTATTTTGAAAATGAATTTATTACTGTGGGTCTTCACAACAGTCGATGACGACTATTTTACACGTAATTTAAATGTTAGAGGAAGAAATTTTACGAAATGCCTCCTGTTATCTTGTAGCGATCGGAAAGTCTCAATATCTTGTTTTTCTTAAATACTGATTTTTTCATTTATTTTCGGATTTGCTGTCAATAAATTTTTCACTATCTATCCACCAGTTACGTTGGCTTGGATGTATATCACGATTGCCATTCTAGCGACATCCACATCATGCATTGTTAGCCAACCCTTGGGATGAGGTGGTTGGTTTATAAAATCTGTGTATGAATGAGATCTGTGAGTCCAGAACGACTCCTCACTTGCTTGAGATACTGTCAGACATAACTCAGAACAGAAGCCAACGATTATCCTAATTTAGTTTTGTATTACATTCTTTTCAAAATGAAGGGATCTTTCTTAACTGAGAGTAGTCTTTCTTGGTTGAATTGTTAACTGGAGTGTAGCTTTTCGTATATACTATCCTTGTTCCGTCATTTTTCTTTTATTTTCCTTTCGATTGTACTCCATTTCCTTCCTTTTCTCCCCCCCTTTCTTCACAATGTTATTTGCGCAGTACATTTAATTCTCGGTGCCAATTTGTACTAAATTTACGTGTATAAATAACAAAGGTTGTGATAATGACAATATCGAAATGATTTATTAAATCCCTCTAGTAGATTTTCTAGTATCTTTCATCCGATTTTATTTCTGATATCGTTACCGTCTTAAAATGTCTAATTTTATCCATATTTTGCGTACGCATTATCCTAGGATTCGTTTGCTGATTCGAAGTATTTAATAGGAGAAATATCATTCATTGCAACACAAGATATCTGCAGGCATGCATTTTCTTATAATTAAACATGCATACACTGATTACCTTGTGTGGTAATACTTACTTTCTTCGACACTTCGTTTTTCACTAATCAGTTCTATATTCTACTGTTTCATAACTCTTTTCTCTTTTTTTATTAGATAATTCCAAAAGTTTAATAAAACGTAAACCTCCACTTCGTTATACTGCGGCTCTTCGTGATCTGAAATTATCCACATGTCAACAACCAGGTTTCACTATACTGCAAATATTACTACCGTATCATTTAAATTTAATTGAAACATTTCTATTTCTATTTGCTTTACTACTAAAAATTCCAGTACGACGTATGCCGAAAAATGTTAAGGTAAAAACATAAATAGTGTACAATGTTTGTAATATTTTGTCTACGAATATTTATTTTGCTTGTTGAAATAGTTATAACTATTACTGTTGCGTAATCAATAATTTGGATAGTTTGTTAAAGAGATAAACAGTCAAATAAATTTATGAAGTGTGTCATCTAATTAAGAAAAAAATAGTTGTATCCGTTTGAATAACTACTGGTAATTTAATGTGAACGAAAGAATGTAACCAACTTCAAATGAGATAATGGTCCCTTCTCGTGAAAAGTCACATGTTTGGTAGTTTTTTTCTTAGATGTCTGCTTTTTAGTATAAACATTGAGAGAACAAATTCATCAATTAAACTTATATTGTTTATTATTGTAGTGACTTCATGTATTTACTTGGTCATAATCACACTTATTCGACTAAGTAATTAAAGTTGTATGAATTCTTTTGATAGATTAGGAGTGAAAGCTGTACAAGATGACTTGATATTTTCTTTTTATGCAATGTTAACAAGATAATACATATTTGTTAAAGGTAAGTGATTTCTATCCAGTCAATGATAGTTCAATCGCCTCACCGTACATCAAATATGTGATTATTCGAGCTGCTTTTTATCAAAAAATTATCGAGAATTACTTAACATTAGCTCTTGTTCTCAATGATACATTATGATAATATTATGATTTGTTTGTATACTAGTTCGTAGTGATTTTCATAGTACAATTTTCATTCGTTTTTATAGGTAGAGTTATTTATTTGTTTAGATTAATTTTCTATGAGTAATAAGTAATATCAAAGTCATTTCATTTAAAATCTACTTAGTAATCGTAATTGATCAGTAAAATGGCTTAACCATTATAATTGTTCATAATATTATAGTTTTTAAATTTTCCTCTTATCTCTTCAAAAAATCACGTTCTGAAAACAGTTCTGCCTCAAATTCTTTTTTGTATTGGTTGTTTAAATCTTTAGAACTGAAGTTGATTGGTCTATTGTTGATATATGTTTTTACTGTGTAGATTGCCTCGATATTGCTTTAAGTTACATACATTTTATGTGGAGACAGATAATGGCTAACAACGTAATTCGAGAAGTGCGTTTCATCCCATTTGGGACTCGCCACATGTATTTAATTGCATCTTAGAGTTGATGTTTACTCTGGCGCCTCAACACAGTATCTTTTGCTTTAAACGCCGCGTTATCTCGGAGTGAACATCAACTTGTAGTACATTGTAGTACATTTTAATCTAACTATTAATATATTGAACAAATTTATTTCCCCATGAAAGTTGAGTTAAAAGTTATTTCAATATTTATCTTGCATATTGGCAATGCGAAGTGATATTGAAGTCGACGGGGTATATAATAAATGATTATGGAAGAAGAAACTAACCTAAATATCCTACGATGTGTTATTTTTGTATGTATCAGTCTATGAAATTTATTATTGACAAATAATTTTTATTTTCCTAATAATGTTTACATAAGTATCATTTTTTTTGTATTCCTTATATTTATACCTTTGTTTTTTCTCTTCTATTTCATTGTATTTCTAGTTTGATTTCGATACATTTTATTCCTTCATTGCTTGTGAAAACAATTGTATCTCACCCACAATAATAAAACATGAGGTAGTAAATTCTGTTGGTTCACCAGTTAAAACTAATCGTTCAATTGGTTCTGCATCATTCGTTTCATCTACTAATGTTATTAAATCTAGTGGAAATCGTCCAGGTAATGTATCTCCTACTACTGTTCCAAATATTAATACAATGATATCAAAATCACCTGTAATTCCTTCGAGGAATATAAATGTAAATACATCGCTTATGTCTCATTCATTAATGTCTACATTACCATCTACATTTGTAGGCAATAATTTACCAGGATCAATTGTCAATCAACATTCAAGTCAATCCATATGCCCTGAAGCTGGTACACTTATCTTGCAGCTTATTCGTTTATTAATTTATCAGGTACTCATTATTTTTATTTGATTAGAAAATAATTATTACGCTGCAATAAAAAATATTAAATTTAAAGTATTTACCAATAATAGTATCAAAGCTGATTTATTAAGTAGGAATTGTATCATGAATTCATTCTTTCTTAAGTCCTCAAGTGTTCATCCATAGTGCAATCATCAGTTTGTTGCGCATTGTTCATAAGGTCCCTAACATTGTGTGAGTATAGTAATATACCTATCAGTCTTAGCTATGCATCTGGTGTCCGTTTTCCATGTTACATTTTAAATTTTGAACATTTCAGGTCTTTTATAGGAAGACGCTTTGTTTTATTCAGTTTCTTCGAATGCAATATTTAAGGTTTAATATTTTCTCTTTGTTAACTGAAAAGTATTTATTGTTCTGGTATCTTTCTTGTTTCCATTTTAATATCTTTACAGCCTGAATCATTGCAGGGTTTAAAAATAACAGAATTCACTAATCTTATAGAGAGTAAAACTCATAATCCATCAGAGAACATAGAATCTGCTGTCGTTATTCTAAAATTTATGATTTATCTATATCACTCGAAACCGGCGATTCGATTAGTTTTCACAACACCAGGTTTATTAATAAATTTAATTGGATTATTTATTCCTTTTACAAATACCAACAATTATCTGTCTGCATATCCCAGTCCTTTAAAACGTTCAGTAAGTTTTTACATTGAATTTGCTTTGTTAATTGTTTTTTAAATATTCTCATAATATTTCATACACATGGTTATCCTTATCATCTTGAAGAAAGCAAGAACATAGATATCAACAAAATAGCATGAATTCATTTTATTTAATTTGTCATCGACTGTTTACTACCTGTAATATTTAAAGTAATAATTAAAAAATGAGTTCAAATTACATACATATGAGAGTTTCTTTGGAAGTTACTTTGATTACACATGAGTATAATTATAGCGAAGGTGTAAGTTAATTTAATAGACTGAATAAAATATTGTAGATGTCTATCATTTGTAACAAAACACTCTACAACCTTGATTGTAACAAGAGTCTTTGTCCTAGTTGTTAATTGTAATTGCGATTTTTGATCTTTTCATAGTATTCTATGTCATGTTTTTCTAGTACTTAGTGCATTATACTACTCAGGATTGGAGATACACCTTGGTGACGGGTGCAGTTTTATGAGAAGCCGTGATCCATAGGTTCCTGTTGACTAGCTCTAGCCACCTTATATATAACTTAGTGTTATAATCTTATACTACAAAGTTGTCCTAAAATATGTATTTACTTAAAATTATAAGAACAACATTGAAAAACTACAAAATTGTCGTATGTAAATAAGTATTACAGAATTACGGCTCTTTAAACTGAAGCGAAGAACAAGAAAAAACAAACCATAAAATAATCTAGTAACTTGAAATGAAATCATAATTCTAAATCATTTTTAATATCAACATTGTGAGAAATCAATGTTGTTCGTTTTTATGTATGGTGAAATGTACAGCATTATATTTTCTTCTCTTCATCAAAGTATTGTTGACAAATGGTACTGGATCTACTCATTATCTACGGATCAATGAAAATCACTATGAATTATTAAGTACAACAACAAATGCTTGTTTAATTAACTACCAGTAATGTACTTGTTAATAATATATATATAAAATATATATATATATATATATATATATATATTTCAGTAATTTCAGTGACAATCTTGTTGATTACATAAGTTATGTGAATTTGAATTCATTGTCAACAAACTAATTAGTTCATTGTGTTTAAGTGAAGTGTTCGTGTTTTATTAGTTTGACAAAACAGTTGTTTATTTATATGATAGTACATTTTAAGCTGAATACTTTTTTTGTGAGAGAGCGTTAAATCGATGTACGAGTTAGTGTCTTTAATGTAACCTCAGAAAGTTGTTTATAAGCATCGATGATCATTCAAGGAAAGATATGTATAAATTGTATATTAGATGTAAAATCAAGTATGAATAGGAGTTTTACTATCTAACTATATCTAACTATCACAATAAGAAGTCTCAGTTTTCAGAAACTTTAGAACCTTTTGATCCTTCCTATTATAGATACTGAATTTTCTTCGACCGTATACGATAAATTTAAATGCCTCAGTACGATTACGATCGAAACCTGATCAAAATCTGATCGATATGTTCATAAAGCCTAGAAGGAATACCAAACTACCAAGAAAGCATATATATTTCTAATATGTACATCATCGGCTTGTTTTTATAATAGGCACCCACTTAAACAGTATCCTTGGGTGTAAATGTGGTTATACTCAGGCTGTTAGTACAACTAGTCCGTTTAATCAATCTAATTGAAATACCATTTACCTGTCTCTTCAAGTTGATTATCCTTACTGAGTGCTGAAGCCGTTGAGCTTATGTTGTACTAAATACTGTTTTGTAGAGAATTCGAGCGTTAAAGTTGGTCGTCTTCCATTTCATCCAGATTATTTGAGGCCAAATTAATAGCAGGACTTTTTATATGATATAGCTTGAGAAGATTTGGATAGCATACGTTTCATGCATTATAGATAGTTATACAATATTTCTCCTCCCGTCATTTAGTAGTCAAGTATGGTTGAAGTAGTATTAAGGGAATACAGAATCATCCAGCTGACCAGTCTCAGAATCAAACATGCATCTTAGATTTCACTATCAGCCGCAACCTAACTCTACTAGGATAAAAAAATTCGTATCTAACTATACTATCGTGGTAATGCATTCAGGATTCACCTATACTTATAGCGAATAATAAGCTGCAGTCCTTAGTATTAACTACATTAAATCTCTAACCCCTAGATATATGTATATAAAATAGTGAATCGCGTCTATCATAGCGGTTGACACAAGTTAGAGAACCATTGAAAATCTAGTAACACTGGTCAACGGTACCATCTTAATTTCCGAACTTTCCAGTAATGCTCTTATCCATAAACCTGTGGTCGTTCAGATCTGTCTTAGTAATAACTTATGTTTGTAAGTTCATGTTTTCCATATTCACTTTAAGAAAAAAATCATATATTTGATCAATAAATATTGATATTAGTACCATTATTTTGTTTACTAACTTTTTCTCTTAGTTATCAAGTCATAAAAATCTTGTCGATCAATTATTATCATTTTCATCAACATCATCATCAACACAATCATCAAAAAATTCAGTATATCAAATCGCATTAGATTTTATCAAATTAATTGTATCCGATAGTTTTACCTTACATCCATCATTTCTACAGCCTATACACATAGTGGATATAATTTTAGAAGTAAGTTTTGTATATTCATCTATCTATCATCTATCATTTGTTTTTTTTCGTATGTGTAGATGAATTGTTTTTGTTTCAGCTTACTAATTTTGTCTAATTTTCTTTAGTGTGCCAGATATATGTTCGTATGACATGTTTTTATTCTAGATTATTTAAGACCAAGTGTATGTATTAACACGAGTGTAGCTGAGATTCTTCTGGTCGGACTTTGATAACTTGTTTATTATATATATCTCATCAGGTTTTGGCAGTTGAATTATTAATCACAGGTTTTTCATATCTCACTAAGTTAGATGAACATCTGTTTTTATTAGGTGGTTGGAAGGCAGTCGACACGAAACAGTGAATCTCGGTATCGTACTGCTTGACACTCGTCAGCATAGCGTGGCTGCAATCTTGAGCGAGCTGATACTTTTAGTAATATTCGAATCCACCTTCGCATCCTGATATGTTACCACTGAGCTATTAGGGGAGCGATCGACGTTTTGTAAGATTGAGAGGTTTACAACTGTTTTATCGTATAATTGTGACCATTTTTGTATTTGTAGATCAAGTTGCCAGTAGACCTTGCTAACGTTTGACAACTAGCACGAAACCTGGGGCAAGGATTCCTGCTGAACAACTCCGACCACATAACATCTCAACAACACGATATTGAATTACCTAGATAAGTGGCGATATTGCATGTTGATCTATGAAATTCGATCCAGATTAAGAAGGATTAGATTAACATGACATCAGTCACTACTCAGTGAGTAATCAATCATCAACGTCTGTCTGTGGTGATGTTGAAGAAGTTTATTAAATATGGTTGTAATCATGAGAAAAAGTTTATTGTGATAGGTTTCTTACTGGCAAGAAATAAAGGATTTTGTATTCATAATATTGTAATAGTAAATATCTTCATTCAGATGTTTAATGTCTTTACTAATTTTGTTTATAGGCACATGTCAAGCACGAGTAGTTTCTTTTGATCATTGCACGTCTCATGATTCCCTGGAACATTCATATGACATGTTTCGAATATGTTTTCAGCAGATACATAAAATAGGGAACCATAATTTAAAAATTATCATCTGTTGCTCATTCACACATCTTTTTCTATTAGCGTTAACTTGACGAAGCATTCTACGCTACCTAGGGTTAACAAGATTATATTTTATTTGGTAATTTTAGTGAAATGTATAACTAACTCATTAACTACATACAGAATCATGTATCTGATTTTTATCCAATGGATATATTAACCAGCTCCTCAAATCAGATGGCTACATGAGTGATGTTGTAACCTCAGGTTTTTTTATTTGGAGATTGAATACCCCAACCTCTTTATGACCGTTAGTTACTAAGCATACAATGCAAAGTAAGGACAGGATTTCACAATATGTAAACTTATCATTGGGATATAATTAGAAGGAGCGTGCATGTTGGTTAGCTTATGGTAATAACAATGACAACTTGGTCGACTTATAAACACTAAACACAGTTATTTTGGATCTATCAATCCGCTTTTTTATTTTCTATGTTTGTTATTCTATTGTCCTGTTTATTAACACTAATTTTCATTTTTTTTCTCGACTGATCTAATCAGGCATGGTCTGATCAGTGTAATTCAAAGCAACATCAAACTTTACAAACACTGATTTTATGCAGTTTAATGGATCATTTCTTAGCGACAGATATACTAAATGATGAATCATTATGTGTTGGACCCAATGGAAATATTGAATATATTCCAGCTAATTTAGTATATTTTTCTGCACGTATTGTTGATAAGTTATGGCAGGTAGTTTTAAATTCATCTGACCTAGTTGTATAAAGTATTTTATTTATTTATTCATATTAATTACTTTCCCCATTCAGTTTATCATGGATAAAGTAAAATGTTATGTTGATTTATTATTTATTCATATTTTTTCTTTATGATTTTTACTCGTTGCCTAACTATTACGTCAGCTATTTTAAGAGAAATGGCAGTAATCTACATCTGACAATTGTTCATATTTATAACATTATGGGGTAAAAGTACGGTTTAGGAATGAGTTAATCAGGATTGAGGAATCGACTTTTTAGCTTTTACACTAACTTCAAAGTAGAATAACCTTTATCTTATACCACGTAAAAACAGAAGCAGAAATACCCTTTTATAGTATTCCAAATGTTTAAATTTCTTGGAGTGAATATAATTTATTGACGAACCAATTAGATTTAGGATAACAAGTCTCATATGTTTGCGCGAAATTCATTCACCTATTTGTCTACATAACATTTTGGCTGATGTCAGATCGTGATGATAACCTAAATCTAATTCCTAACCCTAACCATTAGTTTTAAATCATAACCCCTATTGTTCGTACTGCTTTATAACCCTCATTTAGTCCTAGTTGGTAGGTGGATATTCCAAAGTCACTTTAACGTCACTCAAAGATCGCCTGTAAATTTTAGTCTCACCAATTTCCTAATTCATTTTTGTATTGGTTGTTTGAATCTATTGATTGATGTTTAGGATAACCATTGATAAGTCTCTTATCAGCATATGTACGTCTTGTGCAGATTGTCTCAATATTGCTTAGATCACAAGCATTATAAGCACAGATGGACGGTGGCTGGCAATGGAATCCAGGACGCGATGGAGTCTCAAGCAAATTGTATTGGGTTCGAGTCTCGAAGTAAACACCAACTTTGGAATTCAGGCACATCCAGCTGACGAGTCCCGAATAGGACGAAACGCGTGTCCCGGATTCCAATGCTAACCATCATCCATCTTCGTTAAAAAAAATTTATTTATAGAATAAAAATTATGAAGTTAAATGTATCTACATCTCAATTCTCTATGTGTAGATTTTATAACACTCAAATCAACCATCACCCTGAATCTATAACCCCAACTTTGATTCCCCTAATCCTCACCCTGCTCAGGAAGCCTGGTGAAGAACAACCTCGGGATCTCTAAAGAATTCTTTGGATCTTTATAAGGATTCACCAAGATGGGTGTTCTAAAGACAGAGAAATGTGTCTTTTTTCATTTACAGACAGAAAAGCCTTTGGAAGAGTGAAACATATAGGCGGCTAATATATTGTACTGATAGCAAGAAAGTGCTTAAACGTACACTATCGCTAACGTTAAAGTTATCTCACTAATTTCAACCATAAATTTTATTAACCTCCCACATAGATGATATCAACATTGAATAATTTTATCGACTGATATTTTGTTTTGGTTTGAAAACCCCTAACCTTGATACCATTATATTTTTGTGCTAACTAGGATGTCTCGTAGATGGATGATCACTGTATATCACATAGTCCATTCAACAAAAGTTTCATAACGTCATCAACTGTTTTATCACTCTTATATAAAGCTTTACATTTAATATTGACGTTACTCACTTGTTAGTCGGGTCATTCATGAGCTATATATTTGTCACATACGCTATCGGATATAATTTTTAATGAATGTTTTTTCTTACATAATTTTTCTTATTTATAAATTTGCTTATGAATAAGGTTAGATCAATAAATGTAACAGAATAATGTTAATTCATTTATTTCGTCGATTCTCGTCAGCCAATTAGTAATTATCTGAAATGAGTTCACATTATTATTTTTTACAAGTATTAGTAAACAATAAATATGAAAGGAATATAAATTTTTTTGAACTTTCACACTAATTAGAATATTTATCTGTCTGAAATATTTCGTCATCTAGTATGATCTCATTCTAATAAATCAAATAGTATTTATGACTAGTTCCTTCGGCCTATATTTATTTAATAATAAATTCTTATCAAAATTCATGACGACTTTACATTGAGTATGTATTACTGAATCTGATGTATAAATCTATGAGAAGCTGTGACCAGTGAACTTCAACCGTGCTGGGTGTTAGACATTAACCCACCGAATACAATATAAAACAATAGATTAAAGATAGATATTTACATTATTTGATCCCTGCTCAAGCGTCTAAAGACTAAGCTCTTTCAGTGTGAGACTTGACGGTTCAAGGTTCTTTCTTCTGTGGCGGGGTTGTAAGTGCTCACTGCTTCCAGGTGTGTTATATTTGTCTAACTGAGATCGGTCCGCGGTCTTAAATGAACCCATTATATTTATCACCTCTGGGAAGATGGATATTGTGTTCATTTCTTACTATGATACTGATATTTTCTTAAGATGAATCTTGAGCTCAACAGGTTATTCTTTTCTGATGATTTTTGTTTGTAACCATTTAGACTATTTATGTTTATTTTGGAAAAAAATTAAAGTACTTTCCACTCTGTACAATTTTTATTCTTCTTTTCATTTAACTGTTTCGTTATGATCTACTTAGGGTTGTTTTAATAAAGAAGTGAATCGTGTCATAGACTTTTTAATCCATCTTATCACTTATTGGCCAGATCAGTCTACCACTACTGCTTCTTCATCTACAACGACAGCGGGAACTAATAAGGTTGAGCATCATTCAGTCAGTAATAATAATAACATATTGGCTAGCAAATTCACAATCCATTCATTATATCGCAGTTTAAATCGTACTATACTTTATCAATTATCTCGTCCGATTCTTACAAGTGCTGATCAGCTACAAATAGTTAATTTATTGAACCGATTAAATAATACTTCAGTACAATGTAATAATAATATAACAAATATTAATCCTTTAGAAGAATTGAATTTAAATATTAATCGTGGTTATATTGAGATTGATCAACTTCGGCCTACTAATAAACATTCTCATGATCCCATCCCATTGATATTTAATTCAATCAATGAAGATATTGAATTTCCAGCATGTTTAGTTCACTTGTTAATTCAACTTATACACTTAAATGATGAACACGATGAAAGTTTAGGCAATTTGACAGATTCTTTAACTAATTCAACATCAGTGGTAAATAAATCGTCAACATTGAGTCGAATTTCTTCAATTACTTCATGTACAAAAATTGATATTGACAGTTCAAATAATAACAATAATAGTAGTAGTAATAATAATGATGATAATAATAATCTTTCAATTGAATCATCTGTTAATTATTATCATACGACATTTGGATTTGATGAATTAGACAATAATTTCGACGACACAATATCATCTTTATCAAATGTGACAACGGGAACACAGAATAATACAGTAATTCCAGCATCAAAACAACAATTATCATCATTATCTACGATAACAACATCAGTAAATAATCCATCCATTGATTTTCACTTAAATAATAATGAATTACCTGATGACAGTACAAGCACTACTTTAAATTATTCAAAATCTTCAGATGTAAATAACAGACAACAGTCTGATCAAATAATTGGTAATTATACTAAGGAAATTGTTCTAGCTGCTTTAAAACTTTGGTCAAAATGTTATATAGCTAAAAAATCAGTAAGTTCAATTCATTCAATCTTTGCCTATGTTTTTGTGCTCTTATTTTCTTTAAAAAAATCCATTTCGGCTTGTTGTAGTAAGCAAACAGATATTTTTAAAATAACAAAATCCATGAGAACGATTAAATTCGATTATGCAAACATACAATTTAGATAGATATCAATGCACAGTTTTCAAATTATTTATTGGTTTACATGTTTATGTGAATTAAATTGACAGATTGAAATGACTAGAGATTTGTTACATATTACCCTTGGTTATAAATTCAGTTAGTATTGTTTGTTTGAATCTTAGCGTTGATGTTTAGGACTGCAACTGGTCAGTCTTTAATTGGCATATGTGCATACTGTGCGTATCGCCTAGATATAGCCTTATTTCACAAGCATCGTAAGCAAAGATGGATAGTGGCTAGCAGTGGAATCCAGGACGTGCGTTTCGTCCTATTTGAGACTCGTCAGCTGGATGTACATGCATCTGAGAGTTGATGTTCACTCTGGGACTTGAACTCAGTACCTTTTGCTTCAAACGCCATCACGTTATCCACTCAGCTACTGAGTGGATTCCACTGCTAGCCACTATTCATCTTTGCTTACCTTTAGTTAGTTTTGCTACAATTTTAACTCAATCAGATCTTGATCATATTTTAATGAAATTTTACTTAAATTAATTACAATTGATTATTACTTCATTAAAATGATAATACTATTAGAGTTAGCTGTAAAATTAGCTTACTGGATGAAATGAAATAACGTAAATGATATTTAAAATCTGAACAGCAATGTTAGATTATTAACGATTTGACTAGATGACACTTTTTGAATAGTAGTCAAAAGAGGAATCCAAAACATCCATTTTAATTAACTTGGGATTGTTGAGATCGATCTATCAGTATCCTAGTTTTTATATTTTTACTAATGCGCTTGAATCTAATACAGATCGTTTCAAAAGCCAGAACGTGATCCCATAAACATCTAATTCACGTTAATTAATAGCTTTTCCATTGGGTGTTGTATCTAGTATTGATTGTAACAATCTTGAATTGTACGAAAATCCTCTTTTGAATAGGGATTGATGAAATTCACTTTTTATATCAAGAAAAAGAAAATACGATTGATAATGCGTTTAGCTAATTGTTTAAATGTTGAAAGTAGAGTTAGTGAGTAATATATACCTTCATGAGATTAAGGTTAGAACCACGGATTTCTTTTTTAGGTCAATTAACCTTTTAGAATTAGTGATTAACAATGTAAAATAATTTTTCTCGGAGAAACTGATAAATTTGAATCGAGTGAATGAATTTTTTTATATGTTCAGTACGTTAAGTCAATGAATTTTTGTCGATATGAACATTTCGGTCAAAGTTGTATATATGTTTTTTTTATTAACACAATAGGAATATCATCGAATGAAACGCGTATTTGTTCGACCTGAAGGTTATACCTAAAAGTCGATATAGAATAGATGTAATGTGTCTAGTATTAGAATTCAGTGAGCACGTTTCGTTCTGTTTGAGACTCAGTGGCGTATGGGATAATGCAACGGGGTTTGAAGTTCACGGTATCGCGTTCGGGTCACTGAGTAAATATAGACTCAGGCATACAGGTACATTCAGATGACTGGTCCCAAATAGGGCCAAACGCACGACGCAGAATCCACTGTTAGCTAAATTCAATCTATTCCACACCAACTTGTGTCATATTGGCTATATTAAGGCAGTCAACCCAGGATCCACATATGCCGGTTGAGACGAATCACATTTCATTTGAAAATATTGACAGCCGTATTATCCACACCACTTCATATCGAAATAAAACTTAAAATTTGTTTGTTTTGATCCTTTTTAATTTCAGATTTTCGTCAAATCACATATGAATATTATATATTTCTTTTATTTTAAATAAATCACTCATTAAAATAGCTGAACACAGCATTATATGATCGCTTATATTCAATTTTACTTTTTTATATTCATTCAAATATCTCAGAAGTGTGTTTTCATTGTTTATAGTGTTTACTGTTTATTCGATATCGTCGACTAATTAAAAGTGTTTGTTATTAATAATCTGTTGTTCAATCTTTATTAGTTTGGGTAAATTTTTCAAGGTATGAATTTATCATTGAAAATTTTGAGATTGTTTTCGTGAAATTGTCGTTTTAAATGCATTCAGTCTTTATTATTTCGTGTGCTTTCATTGTTTACATAGATACTTGCACAACTTGTCCCAGAAGCTCCACTAGTTAGTGGTTTATCTGTACCTTCACTTAATGATTGGACTACAATTCTTGAAGGTCCATGTTTAATTGCTTGGGCACAACATGTTGATTGTGAAGCTGCAGGATTAGGTGGTATTTCTTCTAGCAATTTATGGGGTCGTATTCCTGGTACTCCATTTTATGTTTTAAACATGATTAAACAAGAAAGTTGTCCACCTACGTCTGTTGCAACAACTACCGGATCTACTTCAACCTCATCAGGATTACAACACCAAATTTCAATGAAATTGAGTAAAGTTTCAGGAAATGTGTTTAAACTAGGCTATAGTTCTCATTCAGGCCCTCCGTCCAACCAACCTAATGTCAATGAACAAATATCTAAATCCAACATGAATACAAATACATCACTTGTCAATAATAATGTACAAATTAACTATTTAAGTCAACCAAATGGTACTGGTTTCCGAATGATCCAAGAAAATGCTGTAGAGGTAATTATTATTTCGTTTGATTTTATGATTTTTAGTCTCATTCAGATCATTAGTTCGTGAGTAATTAGTAAATTTACATTTATTATAATTAGTTTCAATATGTCATAAACTTTATCCAAATATTTTATTATCTTTACTAAATTTGAGCTAAAAAAGATGTTGGATTTTTAAATTCTACTTTTTCTTTTCACAATAAATATTCACGTATCATGTTCTCTGAAAGATTTTCAATGAAAGCACTGAATGAATCACTTAATTAGTAGTATAGTTAATTATCTACTTATTTATTGAATAATTAGATAACTTTTAACACTGTATGCTAATTAGACAATATCAAAATCTATATTTTTGAAATTAATAAGAGTTTAAAAAAGAGTTTTTTTTTCTCAGTCTATTAACTTTCAGTAAGAAAAGAGTTTTCCATTTATTCAAGGGTTGCACAAATAAGATTTTTTCAAACAAATTTTATAGTATGTGAGAGCACATGTCAATATAAATTGTACATTGTTATTGTTGAAAAGAAGCTATGATATTTTATCGTTTAACATTGACGAGAGACAATGTATTACAAATAAACTTAAAATTGAAAGTTAATCTAATGTTAACTTTCTCACTTGTCATAGTTACTTCTCTTTACGACATTTCCTAGTTGAATTATTCAGCCTGTTGTAATCAACTAAGAGTCTGAGACCAATGTACTTTAGTTGAATTTGTCAGACCGGATCATTGTGATGAGATTGAATTTACGTGATGAATAGCAAAAGAGTTTGACCAATAGTAGTAGTAGGGATAATGGTGAGGAATACTAAATACTGAGAGTAAATTATGCAAGGACAGAATGAAGAGGTGTGTATGAAGAAACATTGATACTCGTGTTCTGGATAAGAAAGTGAATGGATATACACTCTTGTGACTAATTGTGAGCCATGTCACTCAACTACCTTAGACCTTTCCTGGATTTAGAGGAAGCGAGACACATTCCAAAAATACTTGTTGTTTTTCAGGGCATTCAGCAGACTCTGCATTTTGTCAGTATCTGGATCTGTTTAACAGTTTTCCGTAGACCAATAATTTTCTCATAGAAAGTTTTCACACTGTTTTTATTCTTGTTATTTTTTATTTTAATGACACACATACATACTAAGCCTCAGTCATCAGAGTTGAATGCTATATTAAGGATCAGGAAACGCCACTAAGGTCGGGCGTTGACATGCATTTCTGTTCTCAAACTTGCCGAAGGGTCTGAAAAAAGCTGTTTGTGTTACTTTTCCTTAACTGCATCTATCTGTTTATTAGTAATTTTCAAATTATTGGTGTTGGAAAGAGAGGGAGATGATTAAATGTTTTACGATTTTACTCTCAAATAATTGTGGATTAGCAATTAATAAAGGTATTGAAACATTATTTTTTTTATCAAGGACACTATCCTACTTCACTGTTACAATGTTTAACAGAATTTTATTGTCACTGTTATTGTAATTATTATCATTCTACAAAATAAGTATATATGTTTCCGATTGTGCAGCTTTGAAAACGAATTCTCTGAAAAGACAACTTTTTGCTGAACCAATCTTTGTTAATTGTTGATTTATTGTTTTCGTGGATCAAATTTTCGTTTCTTGAAAACCATTTAACAATGTTTTGTTTTATAGGCTATACAATTATGGGCTCCAAATCAGTTAAATTTCATTCATGAATTACTTGATCAACAAAGAACACAATTTTATCAAGTAGGTTTTTTTCGAATTCCAAGTTATTTATTACTTTTCTAATTCCCGATTATTCGAGATTTCCTGTGAAGTGTTTCCAGACTGATTCAAGTTATTAGCGGTCTTTGAATGCAAAGAAGACATCAGTACTTATTCTTTGGCTAAGTACAAAGTTTATTAATTTTGACTGCTATCTATTATCTACAATCTTAAAATACTAAAATTCCCATATTGTTATTTAGAACAGCATATATAAGGGAACAATATTGTTTTCAATTGGATCTTCATCAGCCTTTAATATACAGAAATATTTATATGTATATTATCAAACCGATGAAAGCATTTCATAAGTCTGTGTTAACAGTGGAATAAATTAGATTAATAAACATAATAAGTAAGATGTGAAAATCGGTAGTGTGATGACAGGTGTACTAGTTTTAATGAGAATAGTAAAGGCTTAAATCCATGTTTCATAATCGAAGAGAGATCAATGATCTAAAAAATATCGATGCTGAAATAACATCCATAAAACTATGGCATTACGTGATAAGAAGCTTTTAGATAATTAAACAATGAGGCGTATACTTGAGAAAAAGTAGAGGTCAAAGAAAAACAAACGAACAAGGAGTATGGAAAATAATAATAAATAAAATCGTTTATTGAGGTTAATTAGACTTAGGAAGAGATAGAGATGTTACCTATATCTTATGAATACAAAGACTTGGATTGTTAACTCGAGTTCCTATAGCTACTACTATGTAAGGAGAACTAGTAAGAATACGATAAGCCACTTTAAATGGCATATCTCTGTCTACTACATGACTGCTATTGACCGGGCATGGTAGAACAGAGCTGGGTATTGTTTTGACGATACTTCTTCCTAACTACCAAGGGAGATGCTCGGCTCAGTTGTCGGGTTATGCTCCCAAAGTAGCTTTCTCCACAGGAGCAGGTAAATTCGTAGATACAAATAGATATAGCAGAATCATATAACCTATCCTGTAGTTGTGGAATCACCATACTTAGATTGTCATTATGCTTTATTGATTGAGTTATAAAATATTTATTTTTCCACTCTTTTTGTACGGTAGGGCATTCTGATGTTCAAAAATGAATTCCAGGTTTTTTTCTGAACTCATATAATATATATTCTACTAATTTTTAATTAAACTAGAAAAAAATCAGGAGTATTGTATTTAAAGTGTGTATGAATCCTAGTAACACTTGTAGAATTTTCTTGTGAATAAAGTTCTTTGTGTTTTTTCAGGTATTTGTGTTTGTAGATAAGTGGATTATACCTCAGTAGACATATTATCATAATTTTGTCACAGTGTATTTTCACAATACACTATTAGATGAACAATGGAATAATTGTTTGAGTATTTATTACCTTACTGCCAGTACATATTTTTGGTATATAGTGGTCAAATATTAAGAAACTAAGTTTTGTCTTAATCGAAAATATTAGTGACATTCCATTTATCGTTTCACACTTTATAGTGTTATTTTTGGCTTATGACAATTCATTAAAAGTAAATTTTTTGTCCACTGAATTAAACATCATTCGCTGAAAGTTATATATATGTGTGGCTTTTTTTCCAGATATCTGTTTTTACCTTGATATGTATTACGTCACATAAAATTAACATTTATTTTGTTTTTAGAATTTATCTTTTAATCAGCGTCATCTTGAAAGTGAATGGGAAAAAGTTGAAAATGAACTAACTAGAGAACGCGGTCTATGGGGCAGAGTTACACCGGATCCTTTAGCCAAATGGGAACTGGACCCAACTGAAGGTCCTTTAAGAATGAGGAAGCGTATGATTTTGAATAAATCATTCAATTCACGTTATCCTTACTTACCAAGTTATTTAACGCGTCTATTGATTCGTTCTCCAAATAGTGATGTAAGCAATGTTTACTTTATAATCAGTATTTATTGTTTAAACAGTTTCAGTGAATTTATCAGCTGTTTCCTGAATAGGAAGGCCAACCTGAACGTTTCAATCTCCTATTTTCTAACTGCAAATATTGCAGTTTAGCTTCCTGAATAACAGTTATTTTAACCGAATAATTATAGTTAGTAACCTTATTGGCTCACACGTTTCAAATAAAAAGCTTTACAGGTTGTTGCAACGTTAAATACTGGAAAACTTGAAATGGAAGCATTACAGTTGCTAACTCATTTGCCTTCTGACTTATCCTTTGAAGAAGTGAGATGCGACTAGTTCGTAAATCATACATTATATAGGGTATCGATAAAATAAGGTGGTCACAGCAGTTGAACTGGTAGGAAGATTTTGCTATTGAAAATGACTATTGATAGAAAATTTATTAAGTTTATTTCTTAATAATTGCAATATGTAAATGCGTATTAAGTAAACATTTGTTGCAATACTGCGTAATTGGTTTTGAGAATCACTTTTCCTGGTTTGTATTTGTTTTTTGCGGAGTGGAATTTCTAACTCCTAGTGAGGCTGCAGGCGAAGTTGAGAATTCACTGCAGTAGCGAAATTCAAATTATTGAATAAAAGAAATCGTATTATTATTATTACATTCTACTCATCTCTTTTCGCCATCAATGTCCGTGTGTAACCGACAGGATACTCTAAATTAGTTTTCAAGCCAAGAAATGATATTATTTTCAACATAGCGATAGATTATTTGATATAGTTAAACTTTAAAGCTATTTATAATAATGATGAGGAATATTTGACGAAGTAATTCAACGATGATACTGATTAAAATCATTATGATATTCAATGATGTTGAGCAATCAATAAATTGGAAATAGAATCGAATGACCCAATAAGAGTAGAGGATAAACATCCATCATCTTCTATTGCCAAACATATAATCGAAACAGGTCATAAGACTTTAGGCTATAAGAATTTAGGCTATATCGAGGCAATACACACAGTATGCACATATGCCAATTAGAGACTGACCAGTTGCAGTTCTAAGTAAATTTCAGGTCATAAGATTGATCTTAACTCGGCTTTTGTGGTGTTGTATAAAAGTGTAAAAGGGCGTATACTAAGGTTTATTTAAGCCTTAGCCATACAAAAATTGAAACCCTCTTTGTGTATTCAAAAACAGTTTGTTCTCTCCTTAAACCTCCTTAAACCTACCCTGGTAATATATGCTTATTATCCAGAGCGATTAGGTGTCAAATTGTTTTCACATTATTTTTATTATTATTATCCTTGTCTATTCTTACCCTCATTTCCAGTCTAGTTGACCTTTCATTTTTATATATAAATGTTCTTAACAAGTATATGTGTGATCAGATTGTTCGAAATGTATCGCGCTAATATATCATCACATAGTTCTGATAATCTTCTTATTACACTATTGAAATATTTCTGTCTAAAATTGATAGATTACATTGTATCTAGTAATTGAATTTACAAAAGTTTGTTAAGAAATTGAACGTTCCTAGTAGTTGACGTCGATTTTTACTATGCGACATATTTGATGGAATACAAAACATAACTTGAGGGGTTTTATTTAAATTCGCTTAATATGTATCAATCAAGTGAACAAGTATTAAACTCTCTAAAACATCTTAGGATTAACCTTTTCTTGATAATACGCAATGATATTCAAAAATTCAGTTTGTTAATTATTACCATGATGGATGGAATCATTTGATCAAGTCATTTAATGTACACAATTTTATGATTGTACATGCATATATTATTGAATATGAACATTTCATAAAGCTAATTTTAGTGTTAGTATGGTTAGGAGTTGTTTATTTATTTATTATTATTCAACATTTGACATCATGTTGTAAAATGATCTTTGATAACATTAACATAAAAAATAAACCTTCTGAGCAAATATATATTGAAGTTGGTCATTTTTTGATTAATATTTCAGTCGTAAGTTGATTAGAAAATTCTAGGTAATGTAATGAAGTTCCTCAAAACCATGATATATATCAATATTTAGGTCAACTAGACAACTTGAAAGATTAGATAAAAACAAAGATAATAAGCAAAGCAATGTGAATCATACCACTCTGGATAAGAAATTAATATGTCCAGAGCAGATTAAGTGTAAATGCGAATTATTTTTGAATACAGCTAGGTAAAGGGGTTCAAACGTTCGTATGGCTAAGATTCGAACAAAGCTAACATTGTCATCCTTAGACTTGTTAAACCTGTCACACCAATAAGATTGATAATTTGAAAAGTGATGTGATTGGTTATTATTGTTGCTTTAAAATGGATACAAACGTCAATAATTTGTGCACTGTTTATGTTTTTAATAACAATGAACTCTAGTAATCACGTTATCAATAGATTAGGTTCAAGTTCAATTGTAGTTACGGACTGAGATAATTTGTTTCTAAGCATCTCATATCTCTCTATATTTGGGGGGAAAAAGGTACACTTAGACATTTTGATCACGTATGTGAATAACACTCAAACCAATCACCGATATTTTAATATTTATGTTCATACCCTCAAAATTTATCGTTATTGATAAAAAAAAAGCTGTAGTCATTTTAATTTCGAATGGCCGACGATAATAATGATCCCGTTCCGCCGATATATTGTATTAAATCATTCCAAAGCCTCGGAAATTTATTTACACAATTCGACTTCTGATAAACGGTTACGAATTATATAACTCGGTGATCCTTTATACTGGATTAAGACGGTGAATGTAAACTATCGCTTATTTAGTATTTTGAAGAAAGAAATTAGAGTTATTTTAGGTCATCGCTTACAGCTGGTTGCATTCATTATTTGTTATCGGACAATAATTTGTGAGACGTTTTTCTTAACTTATCGCTACTAAGCAAAGCACTAACTTTGATTGTTTATTCATATTAAAGAGAGCCAGAACAAAGATTTTAGCAAAATGACATGAATTCATTTTATCCCGTTTATTTGTCGTCAGATGTTTACGACCTGTAATATTTAAAGTGATAATTAAAAAATGAGTTCAAATTACATACATAAAATAGTTTCTTTGGAAGTTGTTTTGATTATCCATGAGTATGATTATAGCAATGGTGTAAATAAATTTAATAGACTGAAATAAAAAGATATACTGATGTAATTAATTGAAGAGAGAATTGGACAAAATTTTCTGGTGTAATTAAGAAATGTTTGTGGCAGCAAGACAAAGAAAGATCAACAG
Source organism: Schistosoma rodhaini (assembly GCA_944470415.2). Lineage (NCBI taxonomy): Eukaryota > Metazoa > Platyhelminthes > Trematoda > Strigeidida > Schistosomatidae > Schistosoma > Schistosoma rodhaini. The sequence goes on from OX104044.1 coordinate 52,845,873, forward strand.
CTATGTTCTTTTGAACAAATAAATCAGGTTTCTGAAACCTGGTTTTGGCAAACTTCAGAAGACTGAAGTTTAACTGTTTTATAAAATCACCTTGAAAGATTGCAAGGTCTTGACTTGATGTCTTGTGTTCAAGTAATGTTTGGTGATTGCACTGTTTAAAGTAGTTTTTCTCGTGTCATTTGATAGCTTAGACTTTCCATATAATACAATTTTAAGAGTTACTGTATGGATTCGTGAAATCACTATTAATTGGTTCAGTTTCGAAGTTAATTGTTTCAAATTCTTAGCGAGTTGTTCGACTGTTTTTTTTCGCCTAGAGAATCTTTTTCAATGTTTTATTTTTTCATAGAATTATTATCCGTATACATCAACGCTAACCAAAACGCGAAAGCCTCGTAGTCAAGATAGTAAACTTTATTTCCTTAATTACAAGTCAAAAAGTTTACTTCATGAAGACTACGGTCCTTTAACACCATGGTTACAACTTACCAAATCTATGAAACTAGAAGAAATCATTGAAATTTTAGAAGAGGCAGACAATAACACAACAAGCCAAACGACACAACTTGGTGAATCATGTTTTGATGGTCCTGTTTCAAGTGATATTGATCAACAACAAAATAATACAGATGATGACGAGAGTTTCAATTGTTGTACAACCGTAATACCAGATTCTGAATTTACTGATTTAAGTCAATCGTTGGATCCAGAGAGTTTGGAATGTGAGTTATATATATATATATATATATATATATATATATATACCACATATTGCGTAACTGTTATTATTTTTATAATCCTGTTGCTCCGTTAAACTTTATTGATTATTTTATGTTTATAAAAAAACACTCGGTTGTAAGTTCAAGGTGAAAATTCACAACATCTGGGAACATGTACATACACTATTGGTCAAGATCATCATTGGTTTTTGTTACCCAAAGAATGTTCATTTATTATTACTGGTTACCAAGCTTTTTTCTTATCTTTAAAGTCGCTCTTCGTCAGATTTTTTTAGTCAAAAGTTGAAATCTAAACATGTAAATTAAGTATGTAGTTATGTAATATCTGAATGATATAGTTATGTTAAAGCATGTAAAAACCAGAATTATTGAACTAACAGTGATATTCATTTTTGATTCTAACTGAATCAGTCAGTTTATAGATTAGAACCAATTGTAACTTTTCGTTTTATAAATATAAAATTATATTTCTATTCAGTAGGTGGAAATAATTTGTTATTGTAGCATTTCGCGTCTAGTGGGGTATGCAGAGTAATGTGAAGTCTAGAAAAGACAAGAATAAAAGAAAAGATAATTCGTTGATGCAGCAAGTGCACACAATATACTTACATCTACCACAATAAGCAATAAAATTAATAACACAAGCCTCGGATTAAGACAATCTTGGAATAGAAACTAGAAGTAGATAGTTTAACTCTCTATAATTACAAGATCTAAATATCTGCTCTTTTTTGATGTAGTCAATTGTTTGATTAGCTGTTTTCCTTTCTAAATTTATTGCTGTTAACAAAAAAATTAAATTCATCATATTTTTAGGTTATTTTTGGTTTTTTCTTGTCAATTATTAACAATTATTAACATAAATATAATGCAATAATACAAGTATTTTAGCAATTGCTCATTGAAAATATTTATTATAACTTTCTGTATTGATAGTTCAAGGGTTCTCAACTTTCCTGATAATATTCACTGCATTAGAATGACAGTTATGTGTGTTTACTTTTTCATTTTGCTGAACTTTGTTTAGCTTAGTCGTACAAAATTAGAATATCTTTTGGTGGAGTTCTGTTCTCTGAGCTGGATGGTTTGGTCATGGAGCTTTCATCAGGTAGACTTTGTACTGATGATGTCGTTCAGAATAACAATGAAAGCTCCATGATCAAACATTCCAGCTCAGAAAACAGGGATATACCAAAATCATCCACCTGAGATACAAATCTCTACCATCTTAGAATATATTTGCGCACTATATAATTTCAACTTTATTAGCTATTTTTTGTTCTTCATAGTTCGTTCTATTAACTTATAAACAACTCTTAAGTACATAAAGTAAACAATTACAATATGCATACTATATGTATCGAACAACTTTTCATCTATCTTTAAACATCGTTGATGTGTAATGTAGAGATTATTTATCATTTTTATTTTTATTGTCAACGTGCAGTCGAACAGTTCTTGTTTATTTCCATTTATTTCTTCTTTCCTCTATCTCCTTCTTCTCATCCTCAGTATCTTTACAAAAGACAGCTTCATTAATTCGTTCAACACGAAATTCTGTATGTGTTGATCCACATCTGCGTGGAAATGATGATCTTGACGAATTAGTGACTATTTCGACACAATCAGTTGTTGAAGAACCGGATGAATTCAATTCATATTGTGATATTGTTGATGATGGCGATTCATCATCACCGTCATCATCATCGTCATCATCTAAACAACAATTAGATCAATCGGACGATATTCGTTGTTCACCTTATCTGAATACTAAACATCAGCAGCAGTCACATTTAATGAAGGATACTTCAAACATCAATGTACATAATAATACCACTACTAGCAATATTGCTACTAGTACTAATAATACTTATCGAAATGTAATGAAGGATATACCAAATCCTATGAATAATTTTGTTGGTGCAAATGAAGATAAATTAGCTGGTCATGAAGCTATCTTACGTTTATTAGAACCTGGTGAAAGATTACATGTTATGTATCGTTGTGCACGTATATTAGGTTTAGATATATATGAAGGTTTATTATTATTTGGTAAAGCTCATTTCTATGTTATTGATGGTTATACATTGATAAATACACGTGAAATAGTTGCAATCGACTCATTACCACCAAATATTATTCATGAGCCAATTGTACCATGTGCTTTAGTTAGTACAATGACAACGAAAAAAAGCAATAATAATACTTTGACTCGATCATCTTTTACACGTGTAAATATGAGTTCAACAGATTTATGGAGTTCTGGAGCTGTTAGTCAAATAGCTGGAAAACAGTAAGTTTCTAATGTGAATCATTTATTTATTTATTTTTAAATAAGTTATTTTCTTCTTCCATGCTTTCAATGAATTTCGTTATGGTCTATAGCTGATATGTTCCTATTCAAATAAAGGCTTATCCGCTAGATTTGTCTGAGATTGTCTTTTCCTTTCAATGTTCAATAAAAATGAAATATCTAACATTTTCTTTTTTTGTCCAATCAATGGGTATTGTATATAAAGAATGATTTTTCATTGGAGATTTCATTCCAATCATCTAAAGCCGTTTACACATATCTTCTGTCAGCACAATAACGCGATCATCTTAACTTTCTGATTGAAAAAGCAACTAAAATGAAAGCCAGAACTTGAAATAAATCTTGAACTAAAATTGTCTCTTACATACCATTTTCATTTAATAAATGAACGAATACATGTTCGAAAATACTTTATATCTCACACATATTGAACATTTAGAAGTAGATAAGGAACGCTCCCAAATACCATGGTACGGCCGATAGTAGGGAGAGTCTGCTCTCCCTCTCCAAATGCTCTAATATGGCCACGCGTATATAGCTACTGCCAAGGAAGTCCTACTCACTGCCTTCTCGTAGCGCGGGTGTTGTTTACGAAAATGAGGGGACGAAAAGCGAATGCCTGGTGCTTCAACCGGGTTGGTGGACATGGAGTATCCGCCTACGGTAGTTGGAAAACTTGATTCCAAACCAACGGTGGGCTACAGGATCCTAAGGGAACAAATGGCTTATGAATCAATCGTTGGTCACCGGCTGTCATGGGACTGCATCTCCTTACGTTGCTCTACTGTCTTGTGGATTAGACTTTTAGCTCGCAGGCTCTGGCAGTGGCCCCCTAAGAAAACCACCTGCTTTAGTTTGGGCACCTTGGCATTATTACAGCCCACACACAAATCAAGTGACTTGTGTGGCGCATATGTATCTGGTGCCCCTTTGTACCAATATTTATGTGTTCGAATAAATAAATAAGATTAGGAACGTAGTTTAATTTCATTCAGTCTTAAACATTTAAATAACAGTATTACATGGTGATATCACTTACTTTTGAAACCGTATGAGATTGACTACAATGAGATATCCGAAATCATGTAGTAGTTAAAAAAGCTAAGCGGATTAGCTAACTAATATTTAATGACAATAACTTGTTACGTAGTTCAAGAAAAGTAAATGATTGAATTACCTTTTAGTGAGTGTAGTTGCATTTTAGATACTTGATTCAACGTTAGTTCTACAGGATTCACTATTGTGTTATTATTAGGACTTATTTGTTTCGATTACGTTTGTGACTAAGTATCAGTGTGAAGAGAATAACAGGCGTTTGTTTTTTAATAAAATATGTGACCTAATTAAGAAGCGTTTTCCATCATATTTTATTAGTTATAAATTAATTTACAAACCTACAAATGCGTGAACGATGAACATTCTCTTCAATAAAATTTCATTAGGTTTTACACGTGGAAATCCAAACTATTGGTCTAATGGAATAAACATGTTTAGGGCAAATACATTGTATGAATTTAGTATTTTAGAGTGAATACGTTTCTTAATGTTTTTAAGTTTTGATAAGTATGTATTTTATGCTTAATTCCGGTCTTAAATCAAATAAGGTTGCAACAATAATAATTGGAATCTTCATTTTGGTAATGTAGGGTGAGAGAAGTAATCAATACCTTTGTTCGATCAATGATGATGTCATGTACAAATGATGTGAATTAAGTAAGAGACAGTAAAAATGAAATGAATGCCAAATACTTTATTCAAATGTTTAGGAAAGATGATAATAGTTGAGTTAGACAGTTATGAAAGTAGGCGTTAGTCATCCGATCGAGTCGCCCTGTAATTGACACTATTAGTGACTTTTTTTTGCCTGAAGAGGTTGACTCCATTTCCTTTGAGTAAAGGTTTATTATTCCTTATAACTTGGATGACTATTTTTTCTGCCATTTAATAGAATGAAAGCTTGATCGCTGTAGGTTGATTACTATGAAGAAGGTGGGTTATTGAAAATGATTGATTTTTCACTGTCGATCAGGAGCAATGAGATAGAATTGTTTGCAATTTTCTATGTTCTAGAAAGTTTTCACGAGGATGAGAAGATCAAATTCTAGAACATTGGCCTACATAATACTTTACGCTAAAATAGTTGAATCGATGATTACACAGAGATGGAAGTAACCTAAATAATTTATTTTTCACTATCGGACACGCATAAGCCTTGATCTTTGTGTTGTGTACATTGAAAACTCTGTTGACTGTTCTGCAACCTATCATTCTACTCGATAAATCACTTCAGAAATGTTGACGTGTACTTAACGATTTCCTATTCACGGTTTGAACATGTTGCTTGGTTATGTCCTTTATCTGCCCACTCCTCCAGTCATTAGATATACAGAGAAGCTGTCACGAAGCTAGTTAACGTCTTTGATAGGCTAGCCTACTTGGCGTAGCCTACAAATCGGGCGCGTAAGTTCGGTTGTGACTAGTTTGGCCTTGTGAACTGATTGCCAAGTGGTCACCTATTCGTCGGGAGACGAAAAAACGACTGTAATGGAAAAACTACATTTCCGAATCAGAATAGAATGTATTGTTTAAACTTAAAAGGGACGTGAATAAAAATATTAGCGATTTGATCACAAAGCACAATAAATAAGACATTACATATATATATATATATATATATATATATATATATATAAATATATATATATATATATATATATATATATATATATATATCATAACTTCAAAACTAACAAGTGAGTCCTATATGAAAATCACAATTACAGAAACTCGTGAATAAATGTATGAGTAAGCCACATGACATAAATGTTAGTAGTTAAAGATTAAAAATTAGGCTTACTAATGCCACAAACACATCTTTTATTATTTTCATTTGTCTTTTTTTTTCTCAACGTGTTATATATATTATTATTTTCGCTTACTTTCCTGAAAACTCAATTTTCCCTGTTATTATTATATGTTCAAAAAAACAAGTTTATGTGTTACATAGATGTTTGAACGGGAAAAGTTGAACACACTAGTAGATATAGTTTTGACCGTTTCTCATAATTAAACTGTGAAATAACATTGATAGAAAGTAAAATTGTTTACCTTACATCATAGTTAACTTTAAAACTAGGATAATCTTGAAAAGATTCCCCATTACACGACCAATGATCAATTCGCTTACAAATTCGCCCATGAAAATGGAATGAAATGTTTTTCTCACATTGAGTTTATTTTTTGATAAAAAAACTTTTTTATAAATATAGCAAATGATTTTTCCTCAAACGAAAAAATTAATTGAATATGTCATCAGTTTATAATAATGTTTTGGTGAACGGATTGGATAGAGATTAAATTTTGTAGCATGTGTGAATTTTGTACATCTTTTTTGTTTTCTTTTGAGCATTGGTTTTGTGCAGATCGGATCTTCTGTGGTAAATCTTCGAATAAATGTATTTTGACTTTTTTATTTCTCTCTTTCATCCTCTGTAAAATTTTACTTTTTTAACTCTTTTGCATGGTAATAATTCCTAACTATGAAACTAAATAACAATGAACTGAAAAGACTTAGTTCCTTAATAATTGAATTCACAAGTCGATTTGAGCTAGACCACCATTGAGAACCTGGAAGCACTGGATGGTCGTTTCGTCCTAGTATGAGACTCCTCAAGAGTGCACATCCACGATTCCGCATGAGGGACTCGGACCCAGGACTTTTGGTCTCGCACGAGAACGCTTAACCTCTAGACCACTGAGTCATCATTCAAGGGTGTTAATGTCTAGCTTCAATCCGATCCATGATCTTGGGCAATTATTCATCCACTGTCTGATGTAGATTTGTGTCTCTACCCGACACTGGTTTACCCTACTGGTTTAACGAACAGTAAATTCTTTTTCATCATAAATTAAACACATAACTCTGTGTGTGATGTCATTTGGATAAGTTATGTTAACTTAAAGAAATTTATTACCCATGTTTATCAGTTCAGTGTAAATAATGCACTGACAATGAACTATTTTTCTTAGTTTATATAAATCATTGAATGGTTTTTTATATTCTATTTTAACCCTAAAAATTATCACTTATTGTTCACGTTTCGATTATCAGTCTTGTATGTTTGTGTTTATGCAATCGTTTTTGTTTTTAATTACAGATATTTCAAATTTCCATATGAAAATATTCAAGAAGTACACAAACGGCGTTATTTGCTTCATCCAATCGCATTAGAAGTGTTCAATTCGGATGGGCGTAATTTTTTACTGGCATTTAGTAAAGGTTTACAAAATAAAGTTTATGAATGGTAAGTGAATACTTAGTGCGTTTATTTTAGTGTTTTTATGGATGATTTTTTGTAATTTTCAGGTAATACATTGCATCAGCCAGGTAACTAATAAAAAGCTGGAGATTGCTAAATCAATATTTCATTATAAGATGGGATTTCTTATGAATGCCCTTACAGAACGAAGGTCCAAGGGATTTGCATCTCGTAACGAAGTTTGCTGGTTCTTTGCTTTGATACTGACTTATATTATCATTCAGTGCCATCTCAAACCTCATATGTTCTGTGATTTCTCGTATAGTAGCTGACTTGGTTAATTTTGACGGTTTATAACTACGTACTAGAACGTTAATATTCTGTTTTTACTACCTTGCCACAATAATACAACGAAATGAATTTAAAGGTTAAGTAATAAAGGATTCGAAATAATCCAGTAACATTTATAATGAGAAGGATTAAACACTGACAATATAGTTGGAAAAGACAATGACAAAGTATTTACGAAAGAGTACTGGGACTAAAGATCTAGAACAAGATAATCAGTAAATGCCTTTGAGTTATTGTGTCCTTATTCTAAGCTGTAATAACCAATGACTCCAAACAATGATCGTCGTTATCACTTTATGTAATATGTGTCTTAACCGCCTAAGTTAATGAAGGTTCACTACAACCTCAATAACTGGTTTGCTTTCTTTGCCTAGTACCTTATACCTAACTTTCATTTTGTTCAGTCTTTCACTAGTTAAACTAGCGAGCATATGGTTTTTATAAACTATTTATTACAATTCAAAAGTAATTTTTATCATAATCTACATTGAAACGCCTATCTACTCAGTAGTTCAACTGCTCATTAACTGTATCGCTTTGTGATATCATAGGTACATTACTTTCTAACTATTTTTTGCTTATATTGAACGTATATATTCTTCTGTATAAATCATGAATTACTGTTGGCCTCTAACAAGCAAGTAACGATTTAAACAGTGAAAACATTTAACTATTAACTCCTTACATTTCTCTACCGCTGTTGTAAAACAAGACAATAGGTAGGAGAGATGTATATTTCTTGAGAGAAGTTGCAGAATATTCACGTAATACATATACATAGCCTTCAACTGTCTATTTGAATCTTTCGGGATGTTCTGTCATCCAAACTATTTTCTCGTCTGGTCTTTAAGTGTTCGGCCAACACTATACTTTCGATGCTCCGGAAGTCTTCACAATTGTTGCGGTTTCAATGCAACGTTTCACCACACACTACTTACAAACATCCTTGTAAGTAACGTCCATTACACTGTTACTGCTGGGTTTTATTACCAGCTGTCATTTGAATAAACAGTGGGACTTGAAACTGTCTTGAACAATATATTAGTCATAAGTTTCCATTGAAATTGTTGCTATACTGAATTGTAGTGCCGTGCTTCGTTAATCGATCGTCTCGATAACCGTTATTATACCAATCTTAACGGTGCATAAAATCAGAAGGCAAAAGGAAGTGGCAACTACATTTTTATTGATGAATGATGCAGACCAGAAAGCTGTGAGCACATGAGCAAGTGTAAGCGAGCGCAGCAAAGATGATACATATTGGAGATGGCTGGGAAGCCAACTCGCTATGAGCAAGCATTACTCAATATTTATAATCAGACAAAAATGAATGACAGACATATGATGAGTAAGATACAAAGGGCACACATATACGCTCATATAAAAATATAGTCAAGGTTAATAAGCGAATAATTAACAAGATCAAAATATGACTCAATGTCTAGGTGAGTTGGCTTGGTCGGAAACTAAAATAAAGTATTATGGGCTTAACATATAAGCTGATACTACAGAATAAATATATTAACAATTAATTTGATTATATTATAGATTGACATACTATACATTTTAATTTATTCTTTGTTCATTAGCTTTCAAAATGCAGCATCTGCAAATTCTGATTTCAATCAACAGAAAAGGTAATCTGATAATAATCCTTTTGTTTTGTTTTTGTTTTTCGTTAAAAAGTCCTCTATAAAGAGAGTTAAGAGTATTTATTGTAGAATATAGACTTCTGAATTGAATTTTACTGTTACTACTGCTTCCTACTTGTCTTACACTGGCTTATATATCTGTAAGGTACTTTGATTCAACTACTTTACAGTCAAATGATCTGGAAAATGTAACTTCTCTTCACGCTTTATCGTTGATAGTGATTTTCTTTTCATAAAGATTATCGATTAGTAAGAGAGAAATCTATTGGTTGACATTTTAGTCACTCTGGGGGTCTGATTATATTCAGTGAAATTCTCATTATAATTCTGAACATAATTATAAAATGAATTTCAATTTATATATATAGTCTGATTTATTTAACAAGCATGGTTATAGGTAAAGGGAAGGTATATAATGTTAAATTGTTAGAAGGGTATTTATCATAAGGAGTATGAGTTAGCATATGGGAATCATCATCCTGTTGATGTACTGATACTGTATTGGAAGTCATTTCCAGCGCCATTACAGAGTAACCGTAGTCATCTACAACTGGAATGAAAAAATGGAAATGGAGAGCAAAAAAACAGTATCGAAAATTACTGGGATATAATTGTCTTGATACAAGTGCTTAGTTGTTTTATAATCTGCCGATTCAGATAGATATTACTTAGATTAATCGAATTAACCAAGGCTCATGTATGTGTAAAATATATGCAAAAAAGGGTTAATAATTATGCTCAACAACAATGATCAAGCATTTAATATTCCTATAATTTCACTAATGGAGTGAAATATCGTCACTGGTTTAAGCATTTTTAAGATGATATCAGAACAAAGATAATCATCAATGAAGCATAAAGATGGCCGTAGTGATTTGGTTTTGTGGACAGATTTCAGTAAAGTATTCCAGAGTCTTGAAAATTGAAAAGTCTTGAAAAGTAATTTATATGGAGACAACATTTAGCATAAAACATTTTATATGGTTACAAATTCTGTAGCTAGGTATTTTTGCATATCGGATTTCAACAGTCAATGTAAAACATAGTTTATTAGGGATTTTGAAGCAAAAGATTAGGTTTCTTTTAAGTCTATGCTTTCTGAAAGGGTCAACTTCAGACTTTTTGCATTTGGATTTGTTGTCTAAGATGTACTAATTTACAAAAACTGTTCAATGTAAATCACTGCTGGACGGATTCCAACGTATATTTATTCTGCTTAAAATAAAAGTGAAGGGTTGTACCAATGTTTGGAAACGTACTTTTTAAATCAAACTATATTAGTCATTGTTATAGAGATTATATAGTATACAACCCAGAAGTCATTGAAACTTGTCCTGAGAAAAACAGATTTTGGTAATGTTTAAGTAGTAAATATTGCTCGCATCTGCTGGGATCACCGGGTAAGTAATAATGAGGTTAGACACAGGGTATTAGGGAATGATGGGAAATCAGTTGATGAGGTCACGAATCTACAATGACTGAGATGGTTAGGCCACGTGTTACGTATGCCTGAACACTGGTTACCACGACGCGCTATGCTGACTAGTGTAGGGGATAGTTGGAAGAGAGTTAGGGGCGGCCAAACGAAAACGTGGCATCAGTGCTTGAAGTCACTAACTTCTAGTCTGAGTCATGTTGGTAGATGCAGACTACTTGTTTGGGGTCCGCGTGACTATCGTAATTAATGGTTGTTGACTTTGTGTGACTGCTCTGAATCGATCACAATGGCGTAGGTGTATACACTCCTTATCTTCCCTTAAACCTTGAGATTAAAATTACTTCATATCTGTCTTTCTCCCTGTACTGTATCCTTATATACATCCTTCCTTTTATATATTACCACCATTAAACTAACTACTTCTATGAATCCAGTGTTCATCTTGTTGTGCTAACGAGATATGACAACTTGGATCGATGCATAAATGTGTCTGGTCCTACGTTGTAGCTGACTGACTGACTTTAGTACCAAATCTAACGCTGCATTAAACCTTGATATAACATCATACTGTTTATGGTTAAGTTGAAATTGATAAATGGGTCTCGAAAGCATTTCTATTCGCATTTAGGAGTGCTAAGCTTCAAATTATATATTGAGGTCCATACTGATATATTTTTACTCATTAGGAGACAATGATTACACTATCTTAAGATCATCTGCCTACAGAAAAAGCTTAAATATGCAAAAACAATTATGAATAACATTCAAATAAGTCAAAAACAAAAAAAAGACTGAAAACAATTTTTATTACACCATTTATGACCGTCGTATATAGGTTTATTTTATTGATTTATTTTCTATGACTGAGGAAATAAGCCAATCAATTAAGAAGTATCTGATCTCGTAAAATTGTGACTTTGCTGATAAAAAACTAAGTTTTATTTTATCGCAGTTTATGTTTTTCATCATTCCGTTTTTTTTTCTATTTCACTGAATGCTTCTTATTGAACATTTTATTGTTATATTAAGGTAGTTTTGTTCATCATTTTCAATTTGGATATTATTTTCTGATTATTCTCTAAATAGTCGTGATAATATTAATAAAATATATGATTCGGTTATAGTTCTTACTACTGATTAAGCTATTTTCTATTAGAAAATAAACCAATGCTTAATACTATCATTTGAAGCCGAATCTATTCTCTAATTAAATTTCTTCGTGTTTTATCAAATCAATCTATATAGACGTAAAAGCAGAAGAATAGGAAGAAGGGCAATACATAGTGTGTGGGGTATTCTATTTATTGTATGATGAATAAATGATTCATTCATCATACAATATTTATCAAGCTGTATAATGATGGTGGTCATTATTCAATTTATCACAATATATATATATATATATATATATATATATATATATATATATATATATATATATATATAGTCAATCTGTTTACTTAAATTTTTCATTTGTTATGTTGTTGTTTATAATAGTAGTTAACTGCTTTTTATAGTTATTTATCGACATTCTTTGAGATGATTAATCTTATTAGTTAAGCAATTATTATTACTATCATTAGTATTAATATCAGTATTAAAATTAAATGAAGGTAATTTCTTAAGTAAACTTACTTCTGTTTACTGTATTTGATTTGATTTTCTTCAAACCTTCACAAAAGTCTCATGATTATAAGTTTATGATGTGTGTGATCAAGTATGATGTGTTTACCAATTGAATTTCTTTTAAAAGTAATTAAATCATTCAAATTCGTTTATACTATATATGTTACATGACATAGTTCAAAATAACTTATTTTGCCTTACATAATGGTACAATTTAGAGCTTCCAATTGAGGCTTACAAAACGTTCATAATTTCTGATTGAAAACCTTAAGGAACTAATAACTGGGAATCAATCCAACGACATGGATATATATACATCCATTGTTTAGCCTTTTTCTTAATCTTTAAGTTTTAATGTTATTTCGTGCTTTTTAATGCTCAAGTTTTGTTACTTTTTCATTCACATCAGTTTTTATTACTGTTGTTATTTCTTTGACTTCGTTCATTGTTACCTCCTAATACTTATTTTTACTGTTAGTCTGTGTATTCCTTTTTTATTGACTGTGTGGTTTTTTAATGGACCGTCATTATTAAAATAGCTAGAACTATAATAAGCGTTCTTGAAGTTATAAGTAAATGAATTAACTATAAGAGAACTAGGAATCAGACTTAAATCCGAATACGAAAAATAAAATTTAAAAAAACATAAATTTATACTCATCTCTTACGCCGTCAGATAAAGATTAGTGATTTTTCCCGTGTTCACATATAAGATTAAAAGATTTTTGAAAGTAAATAAGTACAGATTAGTTGACTAGATACGTATGTAAAAAAATAATAGATAGACTAGTTAAGAATAGGTTAGACTAAGAATAATTCAGTAATCAAAAGGTAGCGTTTTTAATTATCAGAGTAATAAATAATGAATAGAATATTTAAAATTACGTTCAAATCATCTTATTACAAATCGTGTTTGTAGTATAAAGTAGGATCAGTAGTTTGTATATTTTCTTTGATCTTATTGAACTATTGAAAAATGTCCATTTAATATCATATAAATTTACCTAATATATTTTAAAGAATTCGCAATTTTTGCAATGGAACAAATGGCTTATTTTTGTATTATTTGTTTGAATCTTCCCATTGATGTTTAGGATTACAATTCATCAGTCTCATTGACAAACGGTCATCCTGTAAGGATTTTCTCGTTATTGCCTTAAGTCACAAGCATTATGATCAAAGATGTAGAGAAACTGATCGATCACTGTCCTAATCACCAATGAGAAGATTCAAGCAAACTATGCAATTTGAATTGAACCCCTCAATGCACAAATTAGTGATTACGTGGACCCAGTAGCTAAGTAGAAAACGCGATGGCGTTTGAAGTGAATGGTACTTGGTTGAATTGTTGGAGTGAACATCAACTCTGGGATGCAGGTACATCCGGCTGACGAGTCCCAAATAGGACGGAACATGCACCCTGATTCCACTGCTAGCCATCATCCAACTTTGCTTATAATGATTGTGACTTAAGGAGCAAATGATATTGTTCCTGCCCTTATAGTGTAATTTCTTTTTATTGATAAATATCATCCAGTGAATACAATAGGTGACATCAGTTGTAATTTGTCTACTTCAAATAAAACCAAACATTATTTGTTGTGATGATCAGTAGATTATTTATTCAACTTTTGGGATATTTTCTATTTAATGTACTTTATACTTATCTGTTTTTTTTATTCTTTCATTTAGTTCAAGTTTCAGGTGGACATAATTCGATTTCTTACTAGTGTTTTTTTCTTTCAGTGTTACATTTCCTTTATTTATATTAGGATTTTACTAAATGACACTGTCGAAGTGAGAAATGTTTTATGGGGATTTAAGTGAACTGGTTCACTTTTTAATAAACACCGTTAAATCATTCAAACTACTTTAAAAATTTTCACCATCTATCTAGTCTTCTGTAGTGTTGTTTTCAATTCTGGTTGATTTAAATATGATGTATGAGGTTCAAGGAGATGAGTAAATGCAGTAGTATGATTTATTCACACTTTCTCTAATTAAAGTTTAAATGGTGTAGAATAGAAGTGAGTTTTTGCTACTTATGATTTTTCTCTATGCACTGTTTGATTACGAAATTCGTACAATAATTCCATCAGTTCTGTTAATTTACGTCGATCATCAGATGAACTTGTAGCGGTTTCTGTAATCCAGCTCCTAGGTTTATATTAAAAAGTTGTAATTTTGTGTAGATATCTTAACATTATAATTAGTTACATTGTTATATTATTTACTACCAACAGTCCAGTACAAGCTATGTATATTGTAGAGGAATAATTCCTCTATATCTGACTCCAATAAATAAATAATATCCCGCTAACTGATTATTTACTGCAGGCTAAATCTCCTAGTAGAATTACGGGTTTACTCGAGATTATTCAAAAGCCTAAGCTCGGTAAAAATCCGCAAGCATACAGTTAGCAAGCACACAGGGAGAGCAAGTGAGTGTGTGTGTGAGTGTTAAAAATCCATATATATTTATGAGTATTAATGGTTGTGGATAAATTATTGATTGTCTTTGTTCACAACCAATGCGAGAACAGATTAAAGATTAATGTGCAGACATATGCGCTCAATCAGACTCACACATAAATTTACAGTGGGTTAAATGTTAGTATTACAGAGAGCACACAAAAAATACAGTAGTTGAATGGGCTTGCTACAATATCTCACTTTATCTAAAACGTGTCATGTAGATACGCTTTGATTGAAATGTTTATGCTCCTGTTGTATGTTTGAAAATTAGTACCTAGTTTTTCAAACTCCAAAGCTTTATCAACGAAACTATTGTATGACAATTAAAGCTAGTTTTCTGTGTTTAGATACTCAATCTTCGTTTGTAGCCCGTCAGAGTTAATTCTGTATCTTTTCATCAGCGAACACGAATAATTTTATTATTTATCAATTTAACGATTTTCTGTTTTGGTATCTAGTTTTACCATTATAATTTATTCCCTAAAATCAATTTAATATCAATATTTTGACCATTTGAACATTCAGTTGTTCATATGATTCCTTATTATCACATGAGTTGTTGAGTATGATTGGTAACAATTTAGAGAATTAATACTATTTGTATGAATTAAGTTACTGATAGATATGTTAGTGATTATTTCGATTGAAATTTACGTGATCTAAGTTGATGGAATATATGTTGTTCAATGAAAAATAGTAAAAAGCGTGTCATTTTTATTAGGATATCAAAAAGAGATTCCAACTACTATAATTTTGCACTTACCTATTATATTACTTTAAAAAAACTAGTCAAATTTCAATATATAATTCATTCAAGTCAATTGTTCTATTGTTTTAAAAAAGTTTAAAAATAGTTTGATATCGTCTGAATTTATTATATAAAAATTACTACTTTGTCGTATGAAGTAAATACACTTGGACAAGGAGTATTTTCATCTTTTTAAAAAGATAACTATTGTATATCAATAATTCTAGTTAGCCTAATAGAATTTGACATATTAAACTTTTTATTTATTTCCTGTCATTGTTTATATATATATATATATATATATATATATATATATATAGAGAGAGAGAGAGAGAGAGAGAGAGAGAGAGAGAGAGATTTGATCGTGACTAGTATACTAAACAAATACGATATTGGTCGCTATTTAGCAACCGTTTAACCATAAATGTCGCAGTCCTAAAGATCAGTCGCCTGTTGTACTCTCAGTATTAGAGTCTCAGAAAATGATGCTGGGTGATGCGAATTCTTGTCCATCAGTGTGCAGGCAGTCCTTATCGACGATTGTGAATCTCTACGAAACTTACGTCTAAGGTTTCCTATCGACTATCTTCAATCATTTCACATGTATTTGTCGGTTAGTAGCAAATCTTAAATTTTTAAAGATAAATCTTAATTTATAGAGTTGAGATCATGAGTCAATTGAAGCTAGGCCACCATGGAAAACCTGGAAGCACTGGACGGCCGTTTCGTCCTATTATGGGACTCCTCAGCAGTGCGCATCGGCGCAGTGGGCTTCGGCTCGAAACTGGTAGGTTCTGGGTTCGAATCATGCGAGAGTGGGTTCGTGGATGCGCACTGCTGAGGAGTCCCATAATAGGACGAAACGGCCGTCCAGTGCTTCCAGGTTTTCCATGGTGGTCTAGCTTCAATTGACTCATGATCTCAACTCTATAAATTACTAAAATCTCCACAAAACCCCTTCTGATAAATCTTAATTGTTGATAGTTTCGACTTTCAACCATTTAGTGGTGATAGATTCGATTTTCGCTTTGTCTACTTTGGTTCAATCATTTCTTTTGTATCGTTAATCCTCTCCCTAAATACGTGACTGGAAACTGAGTTCAGGAATCTGTGTTGCATTTCAGGTTACATCAAGCTCTTTTTGTAACTTAGCTAGATACTGGTTATGTTTTTGCTTTTTCTGTAGACCTATGAGTATACCGTCTCATTGCTGAACTCTTAACATATTGGGATTTTTTATGATTAAAAGTTTATTCGATATTCCGAAATATCTGTTAAATTGTATCATTAATTTACTCAATGGTGTTACTTATAGTGAGTGTTGTTATTGAGCACGTTTTGAGTGACATCATTTCTAGAGAGATATCAGTTGTATCATATTTCTAAACTTATTTGAAAATATAACCTTTATCTGTTTTTTTTTTATTTCACCCTCAATATTTTTAGCTCTCAAAGTTTTTTCAGCAGTTTACTTGGTGTAAAATCAGTAGTCCAACGATGGGAAGTAAGTTTCTAGTTTACTAACTTTTTTTCTAAGTTTTGTTTTTTAGCATTTGTAATACATAAGAAAATTTTTATGACATAGATACGAGTCGAGAATATCCTTTTCAAAAATTCTTAACTTCTGCAGTTATACAACTACATACAGTGACCACGGCTTCCTACACCCGAGAAGCCTCAGCCATTAGTGTTTAACTTCATTTGGTGTTAGTTAGTTACCGACCGAAGACAATGAAAGATGGTCGCGCATTATCGTGGATTAGTCGGAATTGGACATTAACACCGTTGGATGCCGGCTCAGTGGTTTAGCGGTTAAGCATTTGCATGAGAGGTCGAAGGTCCTGAGTTTGAGTCCCTCATGCAGGATCGTAGCCGCGCACTGCTGAGGAGTCCCATACTACGACGAAACGGTCGTCCAGTGCTTCCATATTCTAATGCCGGTCTAACATTGATCGGTTTATAATCTCAGTAATGATAAATAATTATAGTGTGAGAGAAATAAACATGTAGTTACACATTAGATCTGACGTATGGTAAAAGATTACATGATTTATAAAATGGTATTAATTAATTCATAAATAGTGAAGTAGAATGAGTGATAACCAAATTCTCTGTGCGTTTGGAAGATTATTATTATTGTTAAAATTATTAAAATACAAAGATGTGTGAATAATATGTAAGATAAATTCAAGTTGTGAAAATACTAAAGGGAAGACTGTGTAGATTCACTAGTAAAATTAGATTGTCTGGTTATTAAGATTACTATTCAAGCATCAGGCCTGAGATTAGCCAAGATACAAGAAGCAGTTCATTATACATCGTTTACACAGTGACTACAGTTTTTAAAACCGTCTGATTATTCCCTCTGTCGTCCGACAAATTTTCTTCAGACATTTAAAAGTACGATATTTCTTTATATTACTTTTGGAGCATACTCGATTGAAATTTTTCTTTCAAGTTATGTGAATAGATTTACTTTTGTTAAGCAAGCACAGCGAGCATTGTGTGGTAAAGTAAATTCATTTCATTTCCTTTACTCTGCATTTTATATGCACTGATTTGTTTAAATAAATTTAAAGAAAAATTGAAATGTGATTTTTTATGCAACATATATTAAGTCATTTAGGACACTAAGGAAAGTTCGTATAAGACTTTCTATATTCAAGGGAGTTCAGTTTGTGGGTAAATGGATTAAACGAGAGAAACAAGATGATGTAATCTAAGTTATTTCGTCTCTATTCCAATTTCTATGTACGAAAGAAACTTATTGTTCACCTGGCACTGTCATGGTAACCGTTTCACTGGTAATCTTCCCTTTATTTGTCTTCTCATGAAAATATTTAAAGCCTCCTTTGTTTGTTTTACCTCATCTTTATTTGGTCATAATAACACTTATTGTTCTTGTGAGCAATATTTTCATTCCTAGTTTATGCTTAATAAGATTCGTCTTATCATTTTAACATGACTCTATGGTATGTTTGAAAATTTATCTATTTTGTCTTTCGTTTCTTCACACCCTCTCCAACCATTATCATCATATTTAGTAATTTTGCTATCACGACTATTATGATTATTTTTTAATTACTGTCACTTTCATCATTCTGTCCATTGTTGTCTTAACAATCGGCACATGACTCCTATACCCAAATACCTCCTACACTCTTTGTTGCCTAATTTAGTCACTTATAAATTGAACTTGTATGAATATGGGAAGAGCTATTATAATAATTTTTTACTGATGAACTGAATGACGTTGTACATGTTATACACATAATTTGATTTGTAATACATTTATCGTGGATGCACACTGCTGAGTCCCACAATAGGACGAAGCACCCCTCAACTGCTTCCAAGTTCTTAATGGTGGTATAACATTTATCCATTCATAATCTCAATTATGACTCAACAATCTACCTAACCTTATGTTGATAATTATCTAAATTAGTTGATATGTGGAAGATTTAGAGTATACGAAATGAAATGAATTTAACTCATCTCACAATCCTTGTTATTCTTGGAGAACGTTTTTCAAGGGGACTAAAATCGTGAAATAGATTCGTTGTAAGATTTATATTTCTGCAAAATAAACACATCACTTGGCGAAATAATTATTGAATAACGATCACAGTAAGCCATCCCTCTTCATAAGTTATCAAAACCTGAAAAAGAAAAAAATGATTTTAAAAAATATTGATACATACATGGTTTCTTCACGAAACCTTTGGTTTCTGTTTGGCTTTAGTTCAAACAAAAGGGTGCTTTTCGAAGCAAAATTAATAGCATAAATACAACGAAACTTTGAAGACAATCGAATACCATTATTATCCTTGGTTAAAGAAATAATTCCGCTAATAAATTTGTCAAACTTTTTTCATTTTTTATAATTTAAAAACATTTTGTAGCACGGAGAATTGAGTAATTTCGAATACTTAATGTATTTAAATACACAAGCTGGTCGCTCATATAATGATCTTATCCAGTATCCTGTATTTCCTTGGGTACTTGCTGATTATGAATCTGAGGAATTAGATCTGTCAAGACCAGAGACATTTCGTGATTTATCTAAGCCAATGGGTGCACAAACACCTGATCGCTTAGCTCAATTTCAACGTCGTTTTAAAGAATGGGATGACCCTACCGGAGAAACACCACCATATCATTATGGTACACACTATTCATCTGCTATGATTGTCGCATCTTATCTCTTTCGAATGGAGCCTTTTGCACAACACTTTCTCAAGCTTCAGGTATGTTGTCCTACATTAGATGTTCAATTTTCTATTATTCCTTACATGTTTTGACCTAATCCATAAACATATCATGGCCTAAACGTTTCCACTTATTGAAGTAATTCAGTTAAGTCTATGTTTATTTTTTTTAGAAAATTAATATTATATTGGCATCAGACATTTAGTCAGTTATAATGAAGTTTTACGTTGCTTAGAAAATTTCGGGCATGAGTAGCTGGAAATCATCCATCATTTATGGGGCTCTAGGATTTCTGATTCTCTTTTGTCAACTCCGTGCTCATAATTGATAAAACTGTCATCTGTAAGAACTGTGCACCTTAATGATTAGCAACTCAATGTCAGTTTTCATCAATGTATTCCATCAAACTGGCTATAGAAAGCATTGGAAATTATTGTTAACAAATTGTTTTAATGCTCTGAAGTTAATTTTAAGTTAATTCTAATTTATCTAAGAAATAAACGATATTACTTACTTACTTACTTACTTACTTACGCCTGTTACCCCTCGTCGAGGAGCATAGGCCGCTCACCAGCATTCTCCATTCAACTCTGTCCTGAGCCTTCCTTTCCAGTTCTTTCCAGTTACTATTCAGCCTTTTCATATCGGCTTCTATTTCCCGGCGTAGTGTGTTCTTTAGCCTTCCTCTTTTCCGCTTCCCCTCCGGATTCCAAGTTAGGGATTGAGTCGTGATGCACATTGGTGATTTCCTTAATGTATGTCCGATCCACTTCCAACGTCTTTTCCTAATTTCCTCTTCAGCTGGAAGCTGGTTTGTCCTCTCCCATAGAACGCTGTTGCTGATAGTATCCGGCCAGTGGATGTTGAGTATTTTGCGTAGACAACTGTTTATAAATACTTGTACCTTCCTGATGATGGTCGTAGTAGTTCTCCACGTTTCAGCTCCATACAGTAGGACTGTCTTGACGTTCGTATTGAAGATTCTAACCTTGAAATTAGTTGAGAGTTGTTTTGAGTTCCATATGTTCTTCAATTGTAGAAATGCTGCCCTTGCTTTGCCAATCCTCGCCTTTACATCTGCATCCGATCCTCCTTGTTTATCAACAATGCTCCCCAGGTACTTGAATGTTTCCACCTCTTCCAGAGTTTCGCCATCAAGTGTGATTGGGTTGGTGTTCTCCGTGTTGCATTTGAGAATCTTGCTTTTTCCTTTGTGAATGTGGAGACCTATCGATGCGGAGGCTGCTGCTACATTTGCTGTCTTCATCTGCATTTGGTCGTGTGTATGAGAGAGGAGGGCTAGGTCATCTGCGAAGTCCAAATCATCTAATTGATTCTGAGCTGTCCATTGTATTCCGTATTTCCCTTCAGATGTCGAATTCTTCATAATCCAGTCAATCACTAGAAGGAAGAGGAATGGGGAGGGTAGACAGCCTTGTCTGACTCCGGTCCTTACTGGAAATGCACCTGTCAGCTGTCCTCCATGCACCACTTTGCACTGTAATCCATCGTATGAGTTTTGGATAATGTTGACGATCTTCTGAGGAACTCCATAGTATCGAAGAAGTTTCCATAATGTTCTCCTGTTCACGCTGTCAAACGCCTTCTCGTAGTCAATAAAGTTGACGTATAGTGATGAGTTCCACTCAACTGATTGTTCAACGATGATCCGTAGTGTCGCAATCTGGTCTGTGCACGACCGATCCTTACGGAGTCCTTCTTTGTCTTTGACTGGTCTCTCTGGTTTGCTATATCTCCCTGCCAATTTCTTCGTTGTGTCATATAGTTGTTTCATATTCCCTTCTCTTGCAGCTTTTTCCGCCGCCGTTGCTAGTTCTCCCATATATTTCTGCTTGTCGGCTTTAATGCTTTTCTTCACTTCTCTGTTTGCTTCTGCGTAGTCTGCTTGTGCTTTGACTTTCTCTGCTCGTGTTCGGCTGTTGTTAATTGCTAGTTAGTGCTTCTTTTATCCCTTTCCAGTTGTCCTCCAAAGTAGTTTCTTGTTCTTTCAGTAGATCCTGTAGAGCTTGGAACCTGTTGTTGAGAGTTATCTTGAATTCATGGAGCTTGTCAGTATCTCGAAGGAAGGCTGTATTAAACCTTTGTAGTGCTGTTTGTCCAGTTGTCCAGTCTTTCTTAAGCTACAGTCTCATCTTGGCCACAACCAGGTGGTGATCTGAAGCTATGTCAGCTCCTCTCCGGGTTCTTACATCTTCCATTGATCTTTGGAATTTTTTGTTGATACAGATGTGATCTATCTGGTTCTCTGTGGTATGGTCCGGTGAGATCCATGTAGCTTTGTGTATGCGCTTGTGTGGGAATATTGTGCCGCCTATAACCAATTTGTTGAAAGCACATAGGTTTGCAAGTCTCTCCCCATTTTCATTTCTTTCTCCTAGTCCGTGTCGTCCGATTATATCTTCATATCCTGTGTCGTCCACTCCAACTTTAGCATTTAGATCTCCCATCAGGATGGTGAGGTCCTTACTTGAGCACTGTGCTACAATTGATTGCAGCCTTTCATAGAACTGATCTTTATCATCGTCGTTGCTATCATTGGTGGGTGCATAACATTGGATAACGTTCATTGTGATCCCTTGCTTCTTTGTTCTGAATGATGCTTTGATTATCCTGGGTCCATGAGATTCCCATCCCACAAGTGCATTTCTTGCTTCTTTGGACAGTATTAGAGCAACTCCCTGAGTGTGTGGAGCGTTTTCCCCTTCGTGACCGGAGTACAGCAGCATCTCTCCTGTACCTAGCCTTTGTTGTCCAGTTTGTGTCCAATGGGTTTCGCTGATTCCGAGTACTGCCAAGTTGTATCTTCTCATTTCCATTGCTATTTGGCTGGTCTTTCCTGTCTCCCACATTGTCCGGACGTTCCATGTACCTATAAAGAGTGTTGCTCTGGTTGTTAGAAGGTGCATCGGTCTCGTGACTTCCGAAGAATTTCGGCTTTCATCATGAGACGTCATTATTCCTTCAACTCCCAGGGCAGAGTTTAAATGGTTTGGATTATTTTTTCTGGTTAGCGTTTTTTTAGCGAGTTAGCTTTTCTACGGGATGGGGTCGCTAACCCCATGCCCAACCCTCCTCCTTTACCCGGGCTTGGGACCGGCAGTAACTCTAGAAGAGCTACAGGCGGAGTTAAATAAACGATATGGATACTAATAAAATGGGATCATTGCTAATGCATAGGTTCAACTACTACTGTAGTGAACAGAACACTGGTTGGGGACAATCGAATGTATTTAAGCAAAAATTACAGACTATCTCAGTAAATTCTGACAACCATACAATGAACAGTCAATTTGCAAATTAACAAGCAATTGTCTCAATCTTCACCATTTCTTCTCTAATTTCATTGTTCATGCAATTTCCTATCGATTGCGCTTCATTTCAGTTCTTTCATCATCAGTCTTCTGCCAAAATTCATTCTATGTCTGACCAACACCACATACTACTTATGTGTATATATGTAGACCACACCACACTACCTCTAAATGCCCTGGTACGGCCGAGAGTTGGGAGAGTCCGCCCTCTCTCCCGAAATGCTCTCACATGGCCACGCGTATAAAGCCTCTGCAAGGGAAGTTCTTCTCACTGCCTTCTCGTGGCATTACTGTTGCTTACGAAATTGAGAGGACTAAAAGCGAATGTCCGGCGCTATAATCAGGTTGGTGGACATGGAGTATCTGCCCATGGTAGTTGGAAAACCCTGATTCCAAACCAATGGTGCACATGAGCTCCAGTATCCTGAGGGAAAAAGTGGCGTATGAATCAATCGTTGGTGACCGGCTACCATGGGACTACATCTCCTTACGATGCTCCACTACCTTGTGGATCAGACCTTTAGGTCAAAGGCTCCGGGTGTGGCCCCCTAAGAAAACCACCTGCTTTGGTTTGGGCACCTGGGCAGTATCACAGCCCTCACACAAATGAAATGAGATTTGTGAGGCGCATATATATCTGGTGCCCCTTTGTACCAATATTGATGTGTTTAAATCAATTAATTAATGTAAAGATGTCGAGTGGTTATAAAGAGTAAATAGTATTTTTTGTGCACGATCTAACCTTACAACTTATTACAAAATTGAAAATTTACTGTTTTTGTTTTCTTAATTCTGTTTTCTTTTAAGGGTGGTCATTTCGATTTACCTGATAGAATGTTTCATAGTGTTCGAGATACTTGGATTAGTGCAAGCAGACATAATATGGCAGATGTACGTGAATTGATACCTGAATTTTTCTATTTACCCGATTTTCTTATCAATTCAAATCATTTTGAAATGGGTATTAAACAGAATGGTGTTGAAGTGAATAATGTAGTTCTACCACCATGGGCTAAGTCTGATCCACGTGAATTTATACGTGTTCATCGTGAGGTAAGTATCTACAAAAAAACATGTTTATCTTTGAGCGTATACATGCATTTCAGCTTTCATATATCAACATGTTTGAACTTAATTTTTTATTACCCTCTGTGTTTTAATGACATTTTTGTACAAAATGATTTACTTATGATAGGATAAAGAAATTTCACATATTCAATGAGTAATTTTCCTAGAAGCCAATCAGTTTTTTCAAATTTATTAAAATCTCTTAGGAAAATCTACCAATTCATACATCTGTGTATTTTTTTATCCTGTAAATTCTTTTTACAATCAAACAAAATGATACACTATAGATTTAACCATCTGATTTTTCAAAATAGTTGAATTTAAGTAGTAATGTGGCGTATGCTACTTATGTCGACAGACATAAGTAGTATGTAACATCAATCAGAAGTGGGATGCCTGGCAGCAGAAGGTTAAGAAGATCGGAACGAAGAGAACTGGAAGTGAAACATGAAGGAATTTGGAATTGGACGAATCATGAAGTATGTGAAGGATAATTCATGAGAGATTTGCAAATGAAGTACTTAATGTTAGTTTTTTACATTTTACGAAAGAACTCTGTTATTTTGTATGACATAATAAGTTAGCTGTCCCTATCTGAGTTCTTGTTCACTACAGTAGTATTCGATTTGCTTTAAACCAATCATTACTTAATGCATTTACTGCTTCATTGCTGAAAGTGTACAAATAATTCATTTAAAATGTACAGTATCTCACCGTTGTTCACAACAATACATCTTTAACATTGAATTTTAACAGATAAATAATATTGAACTATTAATCATACTCTTATGTCCACTTATAATGTATTCAATCTTAATATAAAATGCTTGTCTTGAATTCAACAAATGAAGTACACTCTTGTCATCTTTTTTTCTAAACCAAAATTTCTTGGCTGATTTTTCTCACTTATCATTTATATTAAAACTAGCTTAAATATTATTTCCCATCTATTTGTTTTTTCTTCCAATGAGAGTTATATTTTTCCACGAATGTAGGTTTAGTTGTTAACTTTCTCATCCAAATATTCATTCTACTTATTTCGTTTAACGATTAATTACTTGACACTATTGAAATTCTATCTATTTTTATTCTCTAAAATGTGTCACTAATGTATTGCTTTTTAGGCTTCATTCATGATTGTTCTGATAACTAATTATTCTTAGTATCGATTCACATTTTTATAATGAATGTTAGTAATACCATTTGATTTCTGTAGACTGAAATAGATATATTAAAATTCTAACCACTTGTCCCAGTGACTGGAAGTTGATACATTGATGCTACACATGTATATGGCTTGAGAAATAATTATTTTGTGTTTGGTATTTTTTGTAAACATGGCTTAGTGAATGTGAGGAATTCGTTTCAAGACTACTTTGGACATAAATTTTCATCAGTTGAACATGGGGAAAAGCTAAGAAAGCTGTTAAGATGACCTATTAGAAGCATAGATTGAAGGTATCTAAGTTTCACGGTTATTTATAACTCATTGCATTGTTTTTCATATTGCTACGTCAATGATGCTGGCTAAGAACTGATCAACTACTATGTAACTTGATTACTTTTACAAGTAATATTTTACATTTAAGTGTTTGAACTTCCTAGCAATCTGCCGAGTACTCTACAATATTGAATATCGTGCAAGAATTGATCCTGTGAAATTCTAAGGGGATTTAATGTGTCTTACGTGTAAAGTTTTAGTTTCTCCTTTACGGTAGAGTTGTGGGCACTACCTTATTCCCGTAGTAGGTAATTTTTTTATTTCAAAATTGAACTTCACTCAGTCACATTGTATTTAAATAACTAATTTTGATACTACTTCATCATTTATTAACAATATACTTGATGTTAAGAGTTTTCCACATTTTATTACATATTTGTTACCATATGAGGTCAACTAAGTGTAGAACTATAAAATACAGTAATTGGTAAAATAATTGAGTGGTCTTTATTTTATCCCAATTTTATGTTAACGTCAGAAATAAAGACTTCTAAACTTTATTCATCGTCGTCTTCTTCCTCGTCGTTAGACAATTGTGGTCTAACCACCTGATCTGAAACATTTAAACTGGTATTGTAGGACGATTTTTTACAACTGAGTACTTCTAAGATATTTTAATCAAATGCAAAATGGCTTTTCATTATTTGTCTAGGTTTTTAAATCTACTTTACCATCAATTAAATTTTATGTTACAAAATTAATTAAATAGAATATTTTACTGATTATAATCTATTTCTAGGCTTTAGAGAGTGAATATGTATCAGCACATTTACACGAATGGATTGATTTAATTTTTGGTTATAAACAACAAGGTGAATATGCAATACAAGCAGCTAATGTTTTTCATTATTTATTCTACGAAGGTAATGTAGACATCTATTCTATAGATGATCCATTGAAACGTTCTGCTGTAATTGGTTTTATTAATAATTTTGGTCAAATACCAAAACAATTATTTAAAAAACCACATCCATGTCGACGTGTAATAATTCCACGTCCATCTACACGTTTTTTAAGTTCAGCAATTGGATTTAATTCTGGTAGTCAATTAGCATGTGAATTATTCTATCGAAATCTTGATATTTTAAGACCTAGTCTCCAACCTATTAAAGGTTAGTTTTATATTTGATAAAAACGAATAACTAATTTTAATATCAATAAAATTTCTTTGTTTATTTTCCATTTCTGTGTATAAATTCAATTAAAAATCGATTAATTAATTTGTAGTGATCAAATTTTTATTATCATATCATTTTTTATGTACATGAACTCTATTTTATCTTTTTAATTGAACATTAGTACAATTTTTCTGATATTGTGAACAGTTAGTTTTGTATTCAACTTAGTATTGTTTGTTTGAATCGCACAGTATGCACATATACCAATTAGAGACTGACCAGTTGCATTCCTAACAAATCGATGGGAAGATTCAAACAAACAATACTAAGTTGAATTTAAAACTTCACCCCATCGCACAAGCAAGTAGCTATCAGGACTCAGTGGCCGAGTGGATAACGCGATGGCGTTTGAAGCGAGGGTACTGAGTTCGAGTCCCAGAGTGAACATCAACTCTGAGATGCAGGTACATCCAGCTGACGAGTCCCAAATAGGACGAAACGCGCGTCCTGTATTCCACTGCTAGCCACTATCCATCTCTGCTAACCAAGTTATTTTTATGTTTACTCTTCGGTCTGGGCACCCGGGCAGTATCACAGACCACACAAAAATCAAGTAACTTGTGTGGCGCATATGTATTCGGTGCCTTTTTGTACCAAAAATAAATATCATTCAATTTAAATTGTGTAAAGTTAAAATAGATTTTGCTTGCGTTATGTTATTTGATCTGGATAATTTAGATTCCGTAGCTTTCGTTGTTATTCTGGACAACATCGTTAGCTCTTATTTCATGTATAATTGAACTATTTAATTAATCTACAAGTGTTAAACCGAACGAATTCGTCTGGGAATTATTGTTTTCAGAGGTTTTATCGATATTTTTTTAAATCATTGTTCATATGATTAGTTGACCGTTTTTGTACAGGTTGGTAGATAGTATCTATGTCAATGTTTATTTATTGGACATTAATTTGACTACCATGCTTTCAGAAACTTTTGTCATTCTTTAATTTTCCTAAAATCGCATGTATGTAGGACGATTATAGAAGGTTGCAAATACTGGTGTTATGCGTTATTTTGATTTTTATTTATTGAACCTCATTATCATATGTTCAGTATCTAATGTGTTTGAAATGTTAGAGAATACTTATAGCTTACTATACTTGAAGCTGAAGTGAAGAAAATAACCAAAAGGTTTCAAAACTAAATCATTGGTGGTTAATGATGATATATCACTAGAACGTCTATTTATGTAAACTTATTTGTATGTTAAAGAAGTATACATGGGACTTGTTGGAGTATGGGCGAATCCGTTATTCAACATTTGAATTCACATTCGGCTGATTAAGAACTGGTTTTTCGGTTTCATACGTAGCTTTTCCAGTGATATTGATAAATAAGCTGAGGACAGTGTAAAGAGAGACAGTTAAATAAATGAAATCCATTCGGGTCAAGTATTCTTTATGATCCCATTCTTCTTGAACTCTTAGTTATTGTATCACTCATTAACTGTGTTTATCAGATGTAGCTCATTCTACTGAAAAAAACAACTTAATTCTATGATTCTATTCGGTATGGGAAATAGTTAATTTCATCAAATTGTAACACAACTATTACTGATTAATCCTACCTAAGCTTAATAGTAGGAGCTTTTGACTTTTAACCAGTGATTTTTTACCTTGAACCGTAAAATACATAAACTTGTATTTAGTAATAGACAAGTTACTTTGACACTTTTCTAAATTAATTGATAGATGGCTTTTACCTAAATTCCAAAAGTTTTTGTCCAGTCGATTACAAGAAGGAATTGGTTAAAACATTATTTTATAGGGTAGAAAGGATATGTACCATCGACAAACTTGAAGAAGAATTGATGAACTTTGGAAAATGTCTAACGGAAAATTGTTACCCAACAGAAATTTATAGACAAACATAAAAAATCTAAAGAAAACAATACAGAGATGATTACGGTCAATAAAGAACCAATGTCTATCAATCTCAACTTCAAAGGTGAAGATGTCGCAAGCACAATCAGCAGGAGACTGAATACTGCACTACCCAGAACTTATCCAGCACCCAAACTATTAATTCTGTATAAAACAACATGTTCAATAACTCAACCAAAGGTTGACAAGCACCCCTTTCATGTTACCGCCAACTGCATTTATAAATTTACGTGTACCTGCCAAAGCAACTACATCGACCGGACAGAAAGGAGGTAATATCTTAGATTTTTTGAGCATGTTCCAAAAAGCCTCAGAACAAGAGAAAGAAAAACACTAAAAAGTGAAATTACCAACCATCTCCTGGATACAGGACATCTGTTCGATACCTTGCAATCTTTCAAAATTATCAGTAAGCAGCCACATGTCAGTCTTCTTAAGTTTGTTGATGCCCTTGCTATCAGTCGTCAAAACCTGCCTTACGTGGTGACAAATATTTCTTCGTTACGTCTTAAAAATTTTTGTAAAACTTTTTCTTCTATTTATTACATCATTGAGTTTTATTCCAACTATCCTCCAGATTAATAATCTTATTTTATTGACTGAGCTCTATTCATTTTAATCCTATCACCTACTCATTATGTAATCACTTATTTCTGGCCGTTTGAACTGTTGTCACAATCAATGTTGTAGAATTTTTCTTTAACGTAAGGTGTATATTTACAATATTCAGCCTATTAAATTTATTTACACCCTTGCTATACTTTACTAATGTTTCCTCAATATAACTCCCAACTAAACCCTTTCATGTAAGTCATTTAAAGGCATAATGTAATTATGATTATAAATATCGCAGGTCGTAATCAGCTGACGTGAACCAATGAAATAAAATGAATTCATACTATTTTGCTA
The DNA here is from genome assembly GCA_944470415.2 of Schistosoma rodhaini. Classification (NCBI taxonomy): domain Eukaryota; kingdom Metazoa; phylum Platyhelminthes; class Trematoda; order Strigeidida; family Schistosomatidae; genus Schistosoma; species Schistosoma rodhaini. The sequence goes on from OX104044.1 coordinate 52,875,557, forward strand.
GAATCTTTGTTCTTGCTCTTTTCAAAATGATTAAGGAAATTATGTGTATGAAATTTACACAATTGATTGATATATTTGGAACCAAATTCAAGTTAGTTTATCAGCATTCATGAGATTGTGTAAGAGATAAATAGTTATATGGTTTTGATCACAATGTCTATGACAAAGAGAGGCTTATCTTACTTCCCTATAGGTCAGGTCGAAATTGTTTGTTAGTAATTGCCTTTAGGAAATAGAGCAAAAATAACGTTAGTTGTTTGTTAATGATTTAGAACGCTTCATAGATATCCTTTGTAATTCTACTATCGACCAGATGCTTGAGAAATCGCACTTGTGGAGAATTCACTGGTTTTTAGACATTGGTTTCTATGGTCATGTTTAGAAAACCCTGGTAGAAGAGCATTTTTTGTCAGTCCTTTCCACATTAACTTTTGTATCGTTTTTCTTTGTATGTATTTTTATAACATATATAATTTCATTTCAGTCACATACTTTTCACTTAGTGTTCTCATCATTAAATTTTGTTTTGTTACAATTTAGAATTAAAACATGCGGTTGGTCAAATTGTACAATTAGATCCACAATTTATACCGAGTGGTGCAAATATGAATATGATGAATACAGGAGCTACAGTGAATCGTCCTTTACTTAGTTTAAATATTAATTCAGATCATCCGAATTATGATAATGTTAATTTTTCTGGGAATAACAATTTAGGAATAGGTTCCGGAGGCTGTTATCAAACATCGACTACAACTTTAATTGGTGGACCAGTTGTTGCAGTTGAACAAAATAAATGTCTTCTACCACCAAATTATACACATTATCTTGCATGGGGTTTTACAGATGGGAGTTTACGTTTGGGCTCTTTATTCGATGCTAATGAACGCGTACGATATATATTTGAGATGGTTGATCAAAATGAAATATTATGTTGCACATCACCAAATAAGCATACGATTATTACAGCTGGATTAAGTGCTGTAGTACGTGTATGGTTTGTAAGTGATTACTTTTTGTGTATATGTTCTGTTTCTCAAGTTTGAAATGAATTTCATATCTGTCTAATTCATGGTTTTTTTAATAAGTTCAAGTACAGTGAATTATATCTTAATTTATTTGGTTTTAGAGTTTATGATTTGATCCATATGTTCAGATTGTTTAAGATTGAAATCCTTTCTGTTCACAACAATATATTACGTATTCTGAACTTCCTTCTATCTCGACAAATGTTGTCTGATGTATATGAAGGTTGAAAGAAAGCTAATGATGACCAAACAGAGATGTAGCCTCAAATCATGAAGTCATCGATTTTCAATATGAGTCATGTAGTTAAATTCAAAATATCAGGTTGGGAACCGCGCAATTATCGTAACCAATGTTTGGAGACTTTAGGTGACATGGTTTAGAGGTGGTCTTGATGGAAGCGGATACATTCACTTTTTGTTTGTATTTAAATCTTGAGTTTCAAAAATATTTGATACTTATCATTTGGCCGATTCATTCTTCTCAAATAATATCTTTTATGCCTTATATTATCTACTACCACTGGTACTTTAACTTGTTATACTACTGTGAGACGTCATACCAATAAATGTAACTGTCATACGTCTTATTAAAAAAAGTTAACCAGAACTAATAGTGAATGCATTAATTCAGTTACGTTTCGATGACTAGCTCTTAAATGTTCTTTTTAAAGATTGATCGAACTGATGCGATGATTCTTGAACGGTTTTTGGATTTCAAATTTCTTACACATTAGTAATCTATAGTTTTGAAATTCTCTGATATAATCTATGCATATTATGCCTGGGAAACTTTAAATCGTTAAAAACTATATTTACGTAAATTTATTTTATACCTCCTAACATATATCTTTTCTTCTCAACTAATTAATAGCTTAATTCTCATGAGGTTGGCAATAATATGACAAGTTCAAATAATCCGTCCAATATTGGAATGGTATCAGGTTTATCATCATCAGTCTACGGATGTCAATCTTTCGGAGATTCACGTCTTAAACTTCGTGCAACACTTTATGGACATACCGATGCTATAACTTGTTTAACTGCATCTGATTCATTTAATCTTATTATTAGTGGAAGTCGTGATAGAAGTTGTATATTATGGGATTTAAGTCGTTTATGCTTTTTAAGACAATTACCTAATCACATTGCACCGGTTGCAGCTATTTGTATCAATGAAGCCACAGGTGATATTGTAAGTTGTGCTGGTACACAATTATATTTGTGGAATTGTAATGGTGAACCAGTTGCTTCAATTGATACACCGGTTGGCCGTAATAAACAGATTCTATGTGTTTGTATGAGTACAGTAAGTTATCTTAAGTATCTTTTTTAGAATCATTTTGTGTGAATTGAATAAGATTCTCATTGATCATCACAGTAATAATCAGTTTTATGTTTGTCTAGTCCTTAGTAGTATATTATCGAGGTATTTGGTTATCAACTTAAAACTTTGTGATTCAAACTTCGAAATTTTATAGTCCGGAACACTATCATGACCGAATTATTCCATAATAAAAACTGAAGCCTATCGAAGGGTCTCTACTCGTAATTTGTTTTTGATTTATAATGATTATGACGTTCACCTTCGATTAATAAATTTTCTTATCGGTTAAAGAACCTTGGCGATGAACTTAACAAAATGTATCTTGAATCCGCTTATGTGTTAAGTGAAAATTTAAGATCCATGGTCAGAATAAATATGGGTCAGATAGGGTGAGAGAAATAATAGTGTAATTACAGTCCGATTAGTTGTTTAGTGGAAGACTATATTGTGTGAAAAAAGGACAATAAGGAGGGATAAATGCGAAGTGAATGAATCATGAATAGGGGAGTTTAATAACGATGTTTAACCAATAGTAATAATAATAATAATACGAAGATTTGTGAATAAAGATAACAGAGACAATTATATTTGACTATGAAAGGTCGTAAGTACAATAGTCAAGTTAGGTCTTCACTAGCTAAGATTACTATTGATTAATTGGCCTTGTGGTTGGCCAGGGGAGGAGGAGCAGTTGAAGATATTTCTTTTGCAATTGATTGATCACTGGGTGGTGATCAATCTCATGCGTGTCAGGTCCTTAGTGCTGATCGAATGCTATCGATCAAGTTGCAATGTGGCCACCAGTCTAGGTGGCTCGACACTGCGGGCACTATATATATTAGGGTAACATGGTGGTTGGAGGTGGTCAACAGGAAACCCTGGACCCGGGTTTCGTGCTACTTGGCACTCGTCAGCAAGGTGTACCTGTAATCTTGAGGGAACTGATGCTCCCTGGCGGATTCGATCCCGCGTCACTCAGCTTGACCACCTCCAACCACCATGTTACCCTAATATATATAGTGCCCGCAGTGTCGAGCCACCTAGACTGGTGGCCACATTGCAACTTGATCGATAGCATTCGATCAGCACTAAGGACCTGACACGCATGAGATTGATCACCACCCAGTGATCAATCAATTGTGATTAGATCTCAGTCCTACAGGAGGTCGGTCGCGGCCCGAATAGCTCAGTGGTAACGTCTCTGACTGTGAAGCTGAGTGACGCGGGACCGAATCCGCCAGGGAGCATCAGTTCCCTCAAGATTACAGGTACACCTTGCTGACGAGTGCCAAGTAGCACGAAACCCGGGTCCAGGGTTTCCTGTTGACCACCTCCAACCACCATGTTACCCTAATATTTCTTTTGCACACATCTGTGAATAACGATGTTACATTCAAACACATCATCTTTAGTCCCAAACTATTAGCACTTGATTTTGTCAACAAATTGAAATACATCATTAACATTGTATTTTACTAGCTTTTCGTGGAGAGGTTTCAATAATAGTTACCAATCGGATTGCAATTACACTATTATTTCTCTCACCCTATCTGACCCATATTTATTCTGATCATGGATCTTAAATTTCCACTTAACATATAAGCAAATTTAAGTTAACATTCTATGTGAGTCACATAAACGTTTGTTTGACAATCCTAAATTCACATGCTTTAAGCGATGTACTATGCCCTTAACCTGGCCATTTTTCGGGATTAACGATTTGGATATATAATTGTAGTACGTGAAAATAATTTATCGAAAAGAATATATTTTAATATGATGAGGATCTTTTTGACACTTCTAATCTATGGGTTGTGTATATGTTGAATATTATACTAAATCATTCTTGATCTTACACTTAATATATCACATGTTATGTTACTGTACTTTTTTTCGTTTATTCTTTATATTACAAAAATATAGCTTTATGATTGGGATGCTGAAAATGTTATTCTAACTGGTAGTTCAGATGGTGTAGTACGAATGTGGTGCTTGAAACACGTCTACTCTACAGATAACGATAGCGATGCAGTTGACAAAAACACCTTGAATGCTAATCGAACTGATGATAGTAGTAATCAACGGGAAATTTCTACTTTTAATACATCACACGAAAACTCTGTAGAGGAATCTCGAACCAAAGTCTTATCGGTAAGCTTTACAGTTTCTAACTCTACAGTGGTGCAGTCCAAAGTGATTATAACTGCGATCATTCGCCTTTTAAACTAACTTTTGATTAAAAGATAGTTTTCATCATGGACTGGCATCAGCTGAACATTAGTTTAAGTGCTTATTAGTAAAGTTGTAAATACGGATCACTAGTTCTGAACTCACTAACCTGACGATAGCGCGCTTGACGCAAGACCTGCAGGACGTCGATAATTGCTGTCAAATTAAGGGGAAGCGTGAGTCAATTGAAGCTAGACCACCATGGAAAACCTGGAAACACTGGACGGCCGTTTCGTCCTATTATGGGACTCCTCAGCAGTGCGCATCCACGAACCCACTCTCGCGAGCGAGATTCGAACCCAGGACCTACCAGTCTCGAGCCGAAGCCCTTAACCGATAGACCACTGAGCTGGCATCCAACGGTGTTAATGTCTAACTTCAACTGATCCACGAAGTTGAGCAACCATTCACCAATTGTCTTCAGTGAGTTCCTATCTCACAACAGACGTGGTTTTGAACTCCACTGGTCACTGCTTCTCACTAGAGCTCCTAGATATACTTCTCGAAGTCACTAGTGAGCATATGATTATATTAATTATAGAAGGGGTTTTGTGGAGATTTAGTATTTACTATAGTTGAAAGCGTGAGTCAATTGAAGTTAGACATTAACACCGTTGGATGCCAGCTCAGTGGTCTATCGGTTAAGGGCTTCGGCTCGAGACTGGTAGGTCCTGGGTTCAAATCTCGCTCGCGAGAGTGGGTTCGTGGATGCGCACTGCTGAGGAGTCCCATAATAGGACGAAACGGCCGTCCAGTGTTTCCAGGTTTTCCATGGTGGTCTAGCTTCAATTGACTCACGCTTTCAACTATAGTAAATACTAAATCTCCACAAAACCCCTTCTAAAATTAAGGGGAATCCATTGTTCAGTATTCAATAACTCCCAATGTTTCCGTATCTGATATCAGTCCTTAACAAAACTTATCTTCAAACTTTAAAGTTTTGTTATTTACCCATCTGTTTATTTTTATATTGAAGTGGATATATTAAAATTCGGTCAGTTAGTCAATCTTAGTAAATGTAGAACTTGGTACAAGTATACAACCGCTGAATTTACTATCATCACCATGGCGAGAAAAAATTCACTAAATTAACATCTTAGAAGTAAAACTTCAATTTCTCCATACATATATTTCACCTAACTAAAGAATAAATTTTAGGTATTACCGTGGTTAATGTAGGCATAACTCAATATTTCTTCATATCGTCTATTTTATATTACCATCATAAAATTCTCTTCTCTCAGACCTTCCTTCTTTGTTGTTATTGTTTTAACAGACTTTATCACAAGATTCATCTGACAGTATTGATTCTCCTTGTTTGTCTACCGATTTAACATCGAAGAGAATTGTTCAGAAAGATTCCAGTAAGTTTGTCGTACTTCATATTGTGAGTAAAAAGTGATGGGACGAAATAGTCCCTTGAGTTTTTTTTTCAACTCGGAGAAATTGAGAATGCATTAGACGTTTGACTTGATTGTTGTGCGTTTCACTTAAGAAACTATTGCTAATTAAGATAGTTTTGAAAATTTTCTAACTTATATTACTTTATTGTAACTGGCGCTCTGAAATGAGTCATTTTCCTTTTGTCATAACGGAAACAAAAAAATTCAATAGTTCATCTTACTAGATCACGTTACTTGACAGCGTGATACGCTCTACTAAATTATCCAACAGTTCGGTCGTGAATCAGACAAACTGTAACAAGGGTTTATTGAGATATGATACAGAAGAGGGTCATTAAGTTCAATGACATTTGCCATATAGGATAGTTATAGATATTTGATGTGGCTGTATATGCCTGTCTTTAATCCTTGACTAATCACAGGTCACTAGTGAGACCTAATCCTTCTTAATCACCCATATGGTCCATCTTTAAGAAAAACCTCACGCTAATCATTTAAGGTAATTGTTTCCTGTTTATTAAATGTTAAAATGTATCTGGGGATCAATAACGATTTTTCATATTTTCTTGAAGCCAGAAAATCTTCATAGTACATTCGAAACATTATGAAATGAATTTCCTTTTTATAAGCTCTTTATTGTTTCACTCTTTCTTCATGATAGCTTTGGTGAACTGAAATATTTCTGTCATTTCTGAAATTGAAAAATAAAAATCTATTACCAAACACACTAATTCTAGGGGACGTGGGTACACACCAGGACGAAATAGCTGTTAATTGAACTCTGGTATTCGTTTGTACTTCAAATGAGGTCATTTTATGACAAATACTACCTACACATTGAACTAATCTCCATTAAACTCACTCAAATAAAGAAGGTTAGGAGTTACAATGTGTTGACATGCACATTTTAGAATAAAATAAATCAATTAATTCATCACACTATTAATGCAGAAAGACTATCATATTTGAAGTGTGCTGCCTATTATCGTCAATCTGCCCTAAACTAATCTATAGTTGCATCAGAGTAATTATAAAATGTACTGAAAAGTCATTGATTCTTTGAGTATCATGTAGAACATTCCTGGATTTTACAAATAGAGCAAATCTATGCGCAACATTGCGCGGTCATCTACCATTATCTTCGGTCACAGTTCAACTCCACTGGTCACGGCTTTTCATTAGAACTCCATGTTTTGTTAACTTATGTGGCTAATACGAATTTTAATATTACTTCACCAATATCAACTGACACTCATCATTCTGATAGTTGTGTATATTATTAGTGTTTCATCTTAGCACTTTATATTCCTTTAAACCTTGAGATTAAAATTGCTTCATATCTGTCCATACTATATCTTGTACTATATGTGCCTGGTCCTACGTTGTAGTTGACTGACTGACTGATTTCATCTTAGTTCATTATAGTAGTACAACTAACTTTTGCTTTGTAATATTTATAAGCTACACCATTTAATATAGTGTTATTTTTTTAATATTGTGATTTTAATATTGTAAGCATTCTATTATTATGAAATTCTTATAATTGTAGATGTTAAGAAATGGTCTCGAATTCTAGTATTTCGCAGTAAACTTACCATGCATACAGCTTATGAACGTTCCGATAATAAGTCTCCAGCTGATATTACAGCCTTAGCAATATCTCGAGATCATCGTTCTGTCCTAGTTGGTGATGCTATCGGTCGAGTATTTGTTTGGTCTGTACCATCGGATAATTCTCGTGGTGGTATGACTGATCAATGGGTTAAAGATGAAGGAGCCACAAATTGTGCAGCTGATGGTTGCGGAACACGATTCTCTTTAACTGAAAGAAAACATCATTGTCGAAATTGTGGTAAAGTGTTCTGTTCAAAGTGAGTTGATTTTTAATTCTCTTTAAGATTGAAAATATAATTTATTATGTACACTTTAATAATAGTGACTTATTCAAGTTGATCAAAGTTATTTTCATCTTGTACTTATATTTGTAGATCTGTAACATCTTTCAAATTTCATTTGAATTGGTATGTTGTCTGAAGAAATGTCATCAATGCGGTGTTTTAGTTGTTCGTGTACTCAACTGTTAACCAATAAATTGTAGGTTCGAACTCCATTTCGTCTACTAAGAATTAATGTAGCTAGGTACTGTTATTTATACTTACGCAACCAGTGTGGCTCAAGGCCGAGTACTAGCTCCCACTTGGTAAATAAGTTACATTAGATTATAGTAGGTAAATGCTTGTCAGTAAATTTAGATTTATTTCCCCACTACAGTTTTAGTCATAATCAACATGGAGTCTGATAGATATTTGTGTTGGCTCAAGCTACTATACCACATTAACACGATGAGAGGAAATAGAAAAACTAACGGAGTGTGGTGAATGGATATAACATAAAACTCTCTTTGAACCTAGTACATAACGATAGCGTCATACATTTTCAGATCGGCGGCCTTTTTAAACATCTGGGCTATCTGTTCCTGTCATCTAGATATTTCAACAAGTTATCTAATTTCGTTTGTTTTAATACATCATTATGCCTATTAATCGCACAACCTATTCAGGTGCGTTTCTGAAAAGTGTAAGACCTTTCGCTGTAAAGGTTACAGAAGGCTTAATCAGCGATATCGTGGTTGCTGGCAATATGCAGCGAGAAAAATGTACACTATCCAGATGTCGATTGACTGGGCTGCTAAGTTCTAACTGGCGACCACTCAATATTTATCGTCAGGAAGGACGAAGAAGTAAGAAACGGAAACTTGTTGAAGTACTTTGTGCTGAGAATTCCATATTGTACCAAAAATATAATATTGAATAAAGCTAATAATAATAAATAATAAATAATAATAATTGTCCCAGATAAATCAGCCGATTTGAATATCATAGACATTTACTAATCAGTAAAACATTTTATTTAAAGTTATTTATTTATTTTATTTAAACACATAAATATTGGTACAAGGAAGCACCAGATAAATATGCGCCTCACAAATCTCATTCGATTTGTGTGAGGGCTGTGATACTGCCCAGGTGCCCAGACTGAAGCAGGTGGATTTCTTAGGGGGCCACACCCGGAGCCTTTGACCTAAAGGTCTAGTCCACAAGGCAGTGGAGCATCGTAAGGAGATGCAGTCCCATGGTAGCCGGTGACCAACAGTTGGTTCATACGCCATTTTTTCCTTCAGGATTCTGGAGCCCACGTGCACCATTGGTTTGGAATCAGGGTTTTCCAACCACCCTAGATGGATCCTGCACATCCACCAACCCTGTTAAAGCGCTGGACATTCGCTTTTAGTCCTCTCAATTTCGTAAACAACAGTAATGCCACGAGAAGGCAGTGAGAAGAACTTCCCTGACAGAGGCTATATATTCGCGTGGCCATATGAGAGCACTTCGAGAGGGAGAGCAAACTCTCCCCACTCTCGGCCGTACTAGGGCAATTTTAATATTTAATATCTGTTAGGTGCCATCGTGAACAGATCATGTCGGACGTAAAAAAACTGATGCTCAGTCAGCTACTCCTAAGAGACCTAAGAAGCCAGAAGGTCTCCGCGTGAAGGAAAAGATTAGACGATGACGGATTACAGTAGCCCGCAGAAAGGTGATACGTCGACAGACTTATATGAAGTTAAAGTCTCATTTTATTTAAAGAATGTTATTACTCTTTGCCTTTTCTGTTTAATCAATTTAATGACTATTCTTGTTTAAGGTTGTGAGATAATAAACACAAAGATTTGTTGTTTTTCACTTCCTGTACAATTTTTTGTAAATAATATAATTTGGTTCAACCAATATTCTACTTATCAGTGTCATATATATAATTTTGTACTAAGATATAAGTTGCGCAACTTATGTTCGAATTTTCAGAGTTTAAACCAAATAGTTGTAATCATTGTTACATAAACAAATGTATTCCATCACTTTTTTTTCTTATATTGAATTTATTTCGTATTTGTTTTAATAAATATAGATGTAGTCGATTTGAAAGTGAAATATATCGACTACGGTTGTTTAAACCAGTTCGAGTTTGTCAATCATGTCATAATGTATTAAAATTAATTCAAGCACCACAAAATCGTGAAGTAATTTCATCTTCTTAATTAAATTTTGTGTGTAAAAGCAGTTTTATATTGTACATATATTACACATACTTACATACATGCAAGCAAACATTCCCGTTATTTATCGAACATTAACTCCATTCTGCTTGTATAATTCTTGTTTGGAAATATTTGTGCTTATTGAAATTTTGCTCTTTTTTTCCCTGTAAAATTATTCAAGTGTAATAGCTTTTGCCAACTTCTTTGTACATCTCTTAAAATTTTGTTTATCAAGAGACTGTGTTTTGTTTATCTCTAACTATTATCCTTCCTATACTGTATTTTTTAAAACAGTATCTACTTTCTGCCCATTGATGTTGTGACTGTAATGGTGGTCGGATGCTAGTTTTAAAGTTCTAATTAATTATTTATGTTATTATTTAATTAATTCTTGTGTTTGCCCAATGTCAACACATGCATTTTCTCCACTGACTGTATTGAGATTCTGGAACCCTGTGTTTATTTGTATATATTTGATTTCTCTCAGATTAATGAGGTTATTTTAATGTTGAAAATTTTGAAATCCTGTATACAGGATTATTCATATTACGATTATGAAATATGCACATATACATGAATTTGTGTTGATGTGATTGATTTAAATGTGTTATACATTTCCTAATTGTTATTCCCTAATCCTTTTTAAGGAAAAGAGAAAAAAAATTACTGTTTTTTCACTCTTATCTGTTTGTTGTCCAGCAGGCTTTTTTTGTATTCTACTATTTCTAATTTGTTTGTTTGGATTCTCTGCTATGCAATTCGATCTTTCATCATACTGTGATATGTTTACTTGAGAGGAAAATATGTTGTGTATTTCTTTCACTTAATGATTTGTTCGTAACATATATTTTAATTGTCATAGACAAATCCAGTGTTTTTTAAAAAAAAAATAAATCTAAAACCTGGTTCATTTTATAAATTCATTTACAGAATCGTATATTTTAGGTTTACAAAGTTCCATTTCTTCAACTGAGTACGAGTACCTATTGAGTATTATTCTGTAGCTTTTCCATGTTTGTGATTTGTGGGTTTTATTTTAATTGATCACCTGAATTGTAAGTGTGTACTCCAGGTTTATAACACAGAGATGGCTGAGTATGCATCGTAACCAACTGTACATTACTTTAATCACCTAGAACACAAACGCTTCCCTTCCAAAACGGACCATGTTCTCTCTCTTACGGTGAACAAAACAATCATGCACACTTTATTTCAACTACCTCTCTTCTAGTTTGGATTTGTTCTGCCCAATTTGCAGATTCTGTACTAAAAATTCAAATCTTCTTTGTTCATGGTTTATTAATGTGTATTCTGTCATTGACTATAACCCTGATCATGTGACAGTTCTAATAAAATAAACATAATAATGGAGTGGGCAGATGTATTCAAATAGATAGCGGATATATATTAATGTTCGATTACATCACATACTAAATAGCTCATGGAGCATGGTTGTTCAAGTAAAAGTCATCATATCACCAACATTTCGACATCAGGACTTGAACGGAGAAATAGATGTTTTTAAGGAAGATGCGTGATCTCTTTTGTATAGGATGCTTTGTGGGGACTTTCAAAGGTATCAAATTATATTGGTTTGTTGTAAACATGTTAGCTTCATCGAACGTAGTTAACATATTTTATGATCTACGTAGTGTTGTCTTCATTTTGGCAGGCAAATCTTATAATTGTCTCAATGTAGCAATTGTAATTATTTGGTCTGTCCGATATTTATCTAATGGGTGTGATGGTATCTTGCAATTTTTGAAATAATCTGTGCGGTCACCGTCAACATCTGTAGCTGGAATAGAACATAACAAAGCAAGTAGGTAATTCCTAACCATACTTTTCATGTTTGTGACTCATACCATACAGTAATATAGAGTAAAATATCGACCAGATATCATATAATTAGGAAACCAAGTTATAGGCATAACTGCGTCATAAGTGTGAGCGAACTATGTGATAAATCACTAATTAATTAACAATAACGTGGATAACCAAAATGTAAAGTAATAGTTTATAGGTCAAAATGAGGCTTACAAGTAGAGGAATATAAAGGTAAAGTAATTCAAGTGTTTGGCAGTAATACAACAAAAATAGGAACAGTAACTTCAGGTGATGCAGTTGCGTAATTTCAACTTGCTTAGTATTTACTCCGCTATAGCACAATTTTTTTTGGGGGGTGGGGGTGGAAAAGGAAACTGTGATGGCTTCCCATGTGCCTATGTACCTTTTCTGTTGGGATAGATAACAAAAAGCAGATATTATGAGAAAAATGATCCGGTTTAGTATGATTGATTTATTTTTTACCATGCTCACGGGTACATTTTCTTATATTTGTCAATGTTAAGCCTATTGATCATATCGGACTTACCCTAATATACGTATTTATTCAATTCTCATACCTTTCCATATGCATGTATGGTTGTTATTGTGTATGTGTCTGCGCATTTATTTATTTTCTTGTCAGTTTCTAACTATATATACATACGATTCCCAGGTCGTACTTTGATTTAGGAAGTACATCAGTACCCATAATGCATTCACTAAATTACTCTGATTGGTTGCCTGTTGATACATGTGCGTAAAATATATCGTTCCTAAAGCAATTTGTGTATGACACTGCGTTGTCCACCTTATTGAGTCTAAGAGTGAATACTAAATTGGATCGAATAAACATCAGAGTTAGGCATGGGGATAAAAGGAGTAGAATTTTAAAAAAGTTGGATGTAAAATCCTTTTTGCATGTGTGGGTGTTTGTTTACGATATAATTGAGTTCTCTACCTGTTTGAAACATATTCCTCTTGGCAAGCAACCGAATTCGTGTTTCCTAACTATTGAATTATATAATGTTTGACAATGAGTTAGTACAAGGTTTGTCCAAATTATTAACTATATGATTTTTAGTACTTGAGTCGTTTAAACGGTAGATCAGTTTCAGTTTGGAAAGGACAGGAGGCTTGATGGCCTGTGTTAGTCCTGGCAATGATGGTCTCTCAGCTGATCCAACTTTCTTTTGAAGGAGTCGACGGATGGAGCCTCAACCATGTGCTGAGGTAATGAATTCCACTCGTTGATTATTCGATGGGAAAGTCGGTAGTCAGCTGACAAGTAATTCGTTCGGGGGTGTAACTTTTTTGGAGTGTCCTCGTAGATTTTCTGTTTTGGAAGATAAGAAAAATGAGGGCATATCAGGTGCAAATTTGTCATTAAGCAATTTGAAAACTATAATCAAGTCACCTCTGATTCTTCTATATGACAGCGGGAATAGGTTTAGCTTGGTCAGTTTAGTACCATACGGGAGCTCCGCTATTCCGGGAATCAGCCTGGTTGCTGTTCTCTGAACCCTTTCCAAGAGTTCATTGTCTTTTTTTAGGCAGGGGCTAGCTGCTTGTATACAGTACTCAAGTTTAGGGCGTACGAACACTGTATACAAAGTCAGAAACGTTTTAACGTCAAGATGCCTAAAAGCCCTGCGTATGGACCATAAAGTCCTAAAACCTTTGGCAGCTATTGCACGGCGGTGTGCAGTAGTCTTTAAGTCTTGACTGACGATGACGCCTAAGTCATTGTGTGCCTGAACAATAGGTAACTCAGTGCTATTCATCGTGTATATATCTGTACCCTGGTGGCCAATATGCATCACAATACACTTGGAAGTGTTTATCGGCAATTGCCAGGTTTGGGACCATTCGGATAAACTCTCCAGGTCATTTTGAAGTTCTAAGCTATCGCCCTTGCTTTGTATCGCTCTCCATATCTTGACATCATCAGCATAGAGTAAGACCGATGACGATAGTAGAGGAGGGAGATCATTTACGTACAGGAGGAATAACACTGACCCCAAAACTGTACCCTGGGGACTCCACTAAGCACAGTTTCCCAGCTAGACAACTTGGAGTTCACCCTTACTCTTTGTTGATGGCAAAATAACTTTCCTTGTTCATCAGGGATACATTACTTTTTATATAGGTAAATATTTTTGTGTTCTTTGGTGATTGATGAGGTCTTCAGTGCTTAAGTTCGTTATATGACCATCGTGGAAAAGTCAATGGACGCTTTCAATAGCTTCAGAGATTGTCATGTGTGTTACTGATGATTAGAACAACATATGCAAGCCAACAATATTGTTTTTATTTAGGTCATCATCAGGCTTTGATCTAAGATACAGTAATATTTACGTGCATATAAGAAAATTATTAAGCTTTTTATTGCGGTTACATTGTTGATACTCTTTCATTATCGTTGGTCTGATCATGGGAAAAAAAGAACTCTTAGAGCTGTTTAACAACAAAAAGAGTAAATTGATCACAAACTACATTTCCTCGACGTTTCGTCGAACAGAAAAGAAAGTGGTTCTATCAGTAAAAGTATGTATAAGAAAAGTTCTTCAGCAAGTCAGTACACACCTTCCATCAGCTTTGTATCTACAGGACAAGCTGAGAGCCATATGTGGAGAAATGCGAACACTTCACTTCTACACGACGTTTGTGCTGATGATGTTGTTCAGAATAACCATGAAACCTCCATGACCAAACCATCCAGCTCAGAGAACAAACTCCGTCAAAATTGTATCTATTCACTACAAGAGAGACCTAGTTAGATGTCTTGCGAATGGAACTAGGAAGATGTGATCAGACGATATTATTAACAAGGAACTAGAGCTTATCCATAAAAAGTTGACTGATATGGGTTATGAACAAGGTTTTCTGAGGAAACACTTGCATGTAATAAACAGGAAGATAACAACATCAACCGCTAGTAACAAACCCATCTTCCTGAAATTGCAATTCTACAGAGATATATCTGTTGATGTACTACGGGATAAAATAACCAGACCAGTGAAGACAACGCTTCATGCGGCTAACCTCTGTCCACCGTTCTCGACCCAACGTATGGTGATTCCACAACTACAGGATAAGGTATATGATTCTGTTATACCTCGATGGTGCTGAAAAACAGAGGGAAAAAAGAAAAGAACGACTAGCAGTTCAAACAGGGTCCAATTTCCAACGCATCACTAAAATAATGAAACTTTACATTTTAAATCCCTCGACGCACCGAAACATAACCTGTCTGACATATGAAATTTATCAGTTTCAGCCAAGTGGAAACATATATTGCATGGTTGAGCAATCAAATGCAGAGGGTCGAAGGAGGAGAAACAATTGATAAAATCTCTTGTCTAGTGAGAGGCCTCTCAGGTGGACAAAAGTGAAACTAAAATATATCTTGTTTGAAACCTCGTTCTAAGCCTGGAGTTTGTAGTGAGTCTCAGTAAAGGAGCTTATTCAAGAAATAACAGTACGCAAAGTTACCAATGATATAACAAAAGAATCAACACTACAAACCTAAGTGTGTTTACGAGTAAAACAAAAGGTAATATTACCGTCACAATACAAGTGGTATATTAAATAACAAAATAACTGTTGTTATGAAATGAACGTTACTCGTAAGCTGCTCTCTAAGATAACAACCACAAATGAGTTCGCTTAATTAATAAAGGTTCCTCTGCACCTGGTGGCACGAACGGCGTAACGAGAAAGATTAAATCCGATAGCATTATTTAATAATAATCCTGGCCAAATCCCTAACGTAGTGTTGAAAGACTTCAAAAGATGTTTTAGCACTATTATAATCTCCAATCAAGCCAATAAAGCTGAAGAACAGACAGAGTAGATAGTGTTTATTTTTTAACAATCGTCGCAGTGCGTGTGTATATACGACCAAACAATTATATCCGTTCCTTCACCATTGATACAGAGACACAATAGATATTGGTCAGAATATGATTACATATAAAGTGTGGCGAATAAAGAAAAAAATGAGGTCTTTATTTTGTCGTTACAAAAATTATTGAATACTCATATCACAATGAGTTCCACAAATGGTATTATAACTTGTTGAAATGTCTATAGAAGACTCTTCCTTATATATATCAGGTAAAAAGGCTTTTACTATTTCCGAATCGGTTATCAATTTCTCAAATTTGAAATCCCTTTTAGATAATAATTCACTGATTAACATAACGAACTTCTTTGACTATTCGCGAGTGGATTAAGATATCACTCAATCATCCACATAGAGAATTTCAAGTTGTATTATTTATAACAAAGTTTGCACAAAACAGCGATGATGTGGATCAGAAAGTATGGGAGGTCATTCCGAAGTTAACCGACTCGTTTGTTGCACCATTCTCTAGCCACCATAGAAATCCCGAAGGCCATGTTTAGACTCGAACACTTTCACTTACATAAACATCGAGTGTGGGGATAGCAACTCAACATAATGAAGAAGATTCTCATCACAGAGACGCCGACCAGAATTTATAAATTATAACATTTAGGTTCTGAACTATTTGTTGAAGAGTCTTCATCCAGAAAAGCTATTTCGCCGCGATCGACATAGGTGCATAGGCTGTTCGGACAATGAGGAGGACTTGGATGGCTATTAAAATAGCAGCAGAAATGAGGAGATAAAACCTGATGGCGCTTGGAGCAAAAAGAATCTATTGGTCAAAACAAACGAAGAGGACATTACAATGAACGTCATCCAATGCTATGCACCTAACAACGACTACAATGAAGACGTTGAAAATCAATTCTACGATAGGCTACAGTCAATCGTCGATCAGTGCCCAACAAAGTATTTGACCATTCTGATGGAAGATTTAAATGCCAGGGTTGAAATGGACAATATTGGATACGAAGGCATCATTGGACAACGTGGAGTGACTGGGAGAAAGGAACGAAAAAGTTGATATATTTGCGAACCAACGTGTCTTCAATAAACTAGTCATAGGCCGCACTATATTCCCACACAAACGCGTTCACAAAACCACATGGAATTCAGCGGACCACACTACGCAGAACCGAATTGACCATATCTCTATCAACAAAAAATTCAGGAGGACGACGGAGGATGTGAGAACCAGGAGAGGAGCTTATATACCATCAGATCATCACTTGATGGTCGCCAAGATGAAATTAAAAACTTAAAGAGCACTGGACAACGGCGCGGACATCACAAAAGTTTAATACGGCCTTTCTTCGGGACGCTGAAAAACTCAACAAATTCAACATAGCCCTCAGCAACAGGTTCCAGACCTTTCAGGTATCAAGGAGGCAATCGTTTCAACATGTCAGGAGGTTCTGGGCCAAAAGAAGCACCACCACAAGGAATGGATCACTGTTGGTACACTGGATAAGATTGAAGAAAGGAGGAACAAGATGGCAGCAATCAATATCAGCCAAACCAGAGCGGAAAAAGCCAAGGCACAAGCCGAATACACAGAGGCAAACAAGCAAGTGAAGAGGAGCATCAGAACCGACAAACGTAAATATGTGAAAGATTTAGCAGTGACAGCGGAAAAGGCTAAAAGAGGAGGAAACATAGGACAATTGTATGAAACAACAAAGAAACTTGCTGGAAATTACAGTAAACCAGAACGACCGGTGAAAAGCAAGGAAGGCAAAGTAATCACCATTATTGAAGAACAACAGAACAGGTGGGTAGAACACTTCAAAGAACTCTTGAATCGATCAGCTCCACTGAACCCACCCAAAATCGAGGCAGCACCCACAGACCTCCGAATCGTTGTTGGCCCACCAACAATTGAAAAGATCAGCATGGCTATCAGACAAATCAAGAGCGGTAAAGCAGCAGAACCAGACAGCATTCAAGCAGAGGCACGGAAAGCAGATGTAGCCGCAACTGGGATATCTGGAACTCAAGACAACTGTCAACCAATACCAAAGCCAGAATTTTCAATACAAATGTCAAGAAAGTTCTACTTTATGGGGTGGAAACCTGGAGAACTACGAAGGCCATCATGCAGAAGATACAGGTGTTTATTACCAGTTGTCTTAAAGAGTAGAAGTTGAGTCTATAGTCTGTTCTGCTATGTTGAGTCTTCAATTTCTGGGTGTTAACCCTTGGGTTTGTATTGGGACTAAGCTTAAGTAGATGTTTAAGGGGATGTCCAGAAGTGTCAAGGATACTGTAAGCCATTAGAAGGTCACCCCTAAGACGCCTTTACTATATTAGATAAAGGTTAATTGATTAGGAGTGCTCTTCGTGAGGTTTGAATTTGAGTCCCCGAAATGATTTCGTGGCTCGCCGTTGGATACACTCCACAGTGTCTTTATCCTTTTGGAAGGAGGGAGAAAATATTTTTTACGTGCTCTAAATGGGGACGAATAAAACTGTTGAAGATTACGTGGAATGTCCTGCTGTCAAACTGGTCAAAAATGCGTTTCAATGTTACCAGTGCAACGTTCGCTCGAAAAGCGTTTTGTCACAGTTCGCGCACGAATTCAAGTCGTAGGTCACCAACACTCCTAAATCTTTTTCCACTTGGGATACTTCTACAGAGGAGTTTCCTAAGTTGTAACTGTAGTCTGCAACATATCACAGATGGACTACTTTACACCTTAAAGTGTTGAAGTTCAGTCCGTTGTCATCTGCCCAACTTTGAAGTCGAGTCAGATTCTCCTGAAGTGCCGGTATATCCTCTTGATTGCATATTTCTTTCCAAAGTTACACTACATCAGCAAAAAGCAATAAGTCATACGAAACTTGTTGTGGAAGATCGTTTTTATAAATTAATAAAAGAAGAGGTCCTAGTATTGAGCCCTGAGGGAATTCACTAGAACATTCCATGGCCTAAGAGAAAGTGAAGTTAATTCTGATTATAGGTGGTTTGAAATTCAATCTTTTAAGCTTATTGATAAGACATATACATGGTTGACCCTATCAAAACATTTTGCGAAATCAAGGTAATTGATGTCAACCATCCCCTTGCAATCAAGGATGCTTTTCCATCTGTCCACTGCAGTCAGTAGGTTGGTTATGCAGGAGCGACCCTTCCTGACACCATTCTGTTGGGTTGAGAAGAACTTTATGGATAATAAGTAGTCGTGTATACCATCGCATATCAAGGATTCCATAATTTCTGATGATATAGAGAGAAGAGCCACCGGTGGTAACTAAAAGGTTCGACCTCCATCGAAAATTCGTTTGATGTGAGCCAAATTTCTGGTAGTTTGCCTTGGGAACATCACGTCAAGCGGTGTTGCCAGGATTGAAGCTGCTTCCCTCAGTATAGCAGGATGAACCATATACAGGTCAGAAGTGTCTTTCTTAGATGCTGCAGTTTAGGGAACACCAAGTCGGCACTCAGGCTAACTTCGAAAAGCCCTGTGCAGTTGCAGATGAAGCTTTCATCAGTGTGGTTGATGTGGGTCAGTTAAAATGTCCGATAGTATTGTTCAACTGAAAGGTTAGCGGCATTGCTGTCGTTATTGGTCGAACCATTAAGACCAAGCAGTTGAGAAACTCCAGTTTTGGCTTGTCGAAGAGAAGCTGCATAACAGAATAAGCTTTTCGGATTGGCGAAAATTTGCCACAAGTTTTATTTGGTACTGAAGCCTGTTTTCTCTTATTGCCTTTGTGCATATGTTCATTGAATATTTGTAATTCATGTACGCTACTTTGTTACTAGTTCGTATGTATTCAGCCCATTAGTGCCTTTTGAGGCTTAGCAAACGAAGAGTGTGGTTCTTGTTGATTGGGGACCGTTTGAGGAAGTGAATGCTTAGTAGCACATAAGAGCTTGTGCAGTAAGAAATCCCAATGATCACCCACTACAAATGGACGGTGAACATCCCATACCACCTGTTGTAGATAGTCCTGTAAAGCTGACACATTCAACCTTTTGAAATTCTTGCTCTTGTTGTTGGTGGGATATCTTAGGTCGGTTTTACTGACAAAACTGAAGGATAGGACGGCGTGGTTGCCTTTTCCCAGAGGAGCCACGATTGAGAGGTTTTCAAATAGGAATTCCTCGTTTGTAAATACCCAGTCTAAGCTCGATGGTATCTGACTGTTTCAACAAAGAGTTGCCAACTTCACATTTTCGAATAATCCCAGATCCTCAATGAGACTGAGCAACCGAGCTTCAGTTGAGTTTTCACTTCCAATACACGTATGTAAGTTGATTCTAGGAAGATTGAAGTCCTCTAGAATCAGGATATGAAAGAATCCGAGACGCGTAGAGCGGGTTAACTCTTCCAGCATACGATTGTCATACTCGATGTCAGCAGCGAGTAGATGACCGAAACTAGACACCTCGAGGTGGTAGATAATCTTACTGAGTACCATACGGATTCATCAAGATTGAGAAACTCTTGGTTGTGAACTTGGTGTAACTACAGTCATGAACGTTTGTATAAGGCTATTCAACCCTCAAGTCCTATTTTTCTGTCGTTGCGAAACAATGACACCCAGATATTGCTAGCTAATGGTCCGTGAACTGAGAAGATACCCAAGTTTGAGATATTCCTATCAGATGAGCATTATTACCTTTGCAAAGTTATCGTAGGTCATCCATTTTATTTGGTAAACTTGCGACGTTCATGTATAAGCAGTTTGTGCTTTCAATTTCAAACGCAAGAGCGTCTTCCTGTTTGTCTGTATGAGCCTTAAGTGAATGGACAGATAGCCTACCTATACAAAGTTTTCCGAGTTGATAACCCTTGTCCTTTACATGTTCCTTTTTATGATCAAGACAGTCCACAAGTAGAATTGTCATATTCAACTCGCCTTTGTGCTTGATTCTGGAGTCATGTAGCCTATCCAGATGCACATGGATTGCAGTTAGCAACTGACGTCTGTTAGTACGAAATGCTTACAGAGTAGCAGCCGACATATGGGAGAATGGGAAAGTTATCTTCATTAGCCGGGGTCTAGAATCTCCTTACAGTCGATTATGTTGAGATAATACGGTGTATTATTTTCATGATGACAGACGTGATTTGTATGCAGCAGTGGAAAACGGAGAGCAACACGGATAACAACAAGATCGAAAGCATGATGAAGTATGCAGAGGACAACTGATGGAACATGTGCAAGTAAGGTATTTTATGTATGCTCTTCATATTTTACGCGAGTACTCTGCAGTTTTGAATGAAACGATAAATTGGTTTATAGTACCCGAAATCTTATTAAATCTAACAGTCATCATTATTGTTATACATCTATTTTTAGGGGAGCTGTTACACATGCGTTCAAGTAAAATAACGCTGTGTTTTAGGTACAATGCAGATTTCCGAATTATTTCTGTTGTTGTCTTCACTGTCGGTAATTTTACGTCGTAATGTCTCTAGAAGATTATTGTTGATGCGCTCGATTTTCGCCTATCTAGTAGCGTTTGTTTTTAACAAATTATCATCAGTTCAAATGCCTAATTGATATGAAATTTTGTTACTCAAATGTAAAAGAAAAAGGGACTTTTTAATTAATTATTTCTTCATCTCAACTATTTAGGTTTGAAGGTCAGTGTTGTTTATGAATAGTGGGGATGCAAATTAAGCTTTGTGGCGATGCAAAGATTAGTGGCTATACTGTCATCTTTGTTTATCACGAAAACTCCATTTCTATCACAGCCATTAAAAACGGCTTGTGGCACACAGTAGGTTTGTTAATCCTTATTGGTCTTGACCAGTGATAGTGGATTCTGCGAAACTTGATGAGTTATGTGACCTCGTCAAGCAAACGCGTAACCAGTATACACAGAATCTGTCGGAGTCTTT
This sequence comes from Schistosoma rodhaini, assembly GCA_944470415.2. NCBI lineage: Eukaryota > Metazoa > Platyhelminthes > Trematoda > Strigeidida > Schistosomatidae > Schistosoma > Schistosoma rodhaini. The sequence goes on from OX104044.1 coordinate 52,897,229, forward strand.
TAGTTCTTCTGACCCATCTAGCTGCTTTACTTTGAGAGAAGAGGGAGCAAATTTAAATTTCGTGTGGTCCAAAGAAATTAAAAAAGGCATTAAAGTATCAATATACATTCTGAATGCTATTCTAGATCATCTTCGGATGTTTTCACTTACAACCTTCATATAATCCATTGGAATCACTCAGCGAATTAACGGGTTTAATCGCAAAGAATCTCAAAGAATCGATTTTATGCTGCAGTTATTTTGAGAGAGAAAACGAGAAGCTTAAGTCTTTGGCTGATGTGTCCGTAAAGGTATAATGTATCATGCCTTAATGGTTTTCAGAAATATGAAGAAGTGGTTTCTCAGATAGATGACAAAGAAATTATCCTACTGTCGAAGTTTTCAGCTGTTCTGAATGAAAAGAAAAGAAAGTTAGAGAGCTATAAGTAGTAGACTCCATTTCTGTTTTGACATACTCGTCTGTAGATGTCCAACTTATGCTTTAAGTGAAGATGACAAAACACCAGATAAATTGTCATTACAGGAAGATGTGGATGATTTAATACCTTCCAAGGACCACAGGAAACTAAAACTTGTCATGGGTCGTCGTAAATGAATGCTAAAGTAAGATTACCATTTACAAGCGTTACGTTTACTTGAGTGCTATTACAACTTTACAGTAATTGTGAATGTATTAGTATTGAGTTCCACCATGATGTTCTTCAATGTATCTTCTGCGATTACCGCTCTGTCAATAGATTGTATTTACTTACGTAACTGCCGTGCGAAGTTCTAGATGTATATTTTTACATCATAAGATGTCATTCTACATCAAGAAACTCTTTTCATATGTTTGTTTCCTAACTGTAACACACTTCTAGTGTTATGCACTAAGAAATAATGGTTTGTGTCGGCAATTTAAATAAAAAAGCTAATATAACACTACATTATCTTTGCCAGGGTTTTCATTCAACTCTTTCGCTTCGACATATGTATAATTAGTCTTGACAGCACAGGTATATCTTTGTGAGTCAAAGTTATCTTTAAGTTACTTCCGTTTATGTCATTCGTCTTTTTCGACAATGTGATGAGAAGACGAAAGTTATCAGAATTATGTGTTATATTTGTGCAATACATTTCAATCTGATATATTTGTTCAGATATTTTTATATGAAAACTAAGAGGTCAACTATACATATTAAAGGTAAGCCGTAACAAAGAAAAATAAAGTACAAAAAACGGTGTGATAACCACTCTGGATAATATATCAGTATTACATAGGTAGGCTAAAAGTGCGAACTAATTGTTTTTCAGCACATAAAGAGGGTTTCAGTTTCCGTATAGTCAAGGCTTCAGTAAGCCTTAATATACGCCTTTGAAGGCTTCTGTACAACACTGCAAGTCCTGACTTGATATCAATCTTATGACTATTCTCAACCAAATGTTTCTAAATGGAGGAAGGTTTTTGTCTATCCTGTGATCTTATTTGACCGTTGAAATCCATTTGTTTCTGCAGCCATTTGGGTATTTGTTCTGCTACCCTTTCGTCTGTTTTAATTTGGATATCTGGTGACAAGTTGTATGAATTTTGCGCCCATGCACATGACCGTCCTAAGTTTTCTGTCCATTATTTACGAGTTAATCAGTTATGTACCGCGATAATCAGTCAGTCAGCGACAACGTAGGACCAGGCACATATATGCATCGGTCCAAGTTGCTATACCTCGTTAGCACAAGATGAACACCAGATTCATAGAAGTAATTAATTTAGTGGTGGTAGTATATAAAGAAAGGTTGTATATAAGGATATAGTATAAGAAGGAAGAAAGTTATGAAGTAATTTTAATCTCAAGGTTTAAGGGAAGATATAGAGTGTATACACCTACCCCATTGTGATCGGTTCTGAGCCATGTCACCCAGAGTCTCCAAACATTGGTTACGATAGTCACGCGGACCCCAACCAGGTAGCCTGCATCTACCAACATGGCTCAGGCTAGAAGTTAGTGACTTCAAAAACTGATGCCATGTTTTGGTTTGGCCGCCCCTAACTCTCTTCCAACTATCCCCTACACTAGTCAACATTGCGCGTCGTGGTAACCGATGTTCAGGCATACGTAACACGTAGCCCAACCATCTCAGTCGATGAAGATTCATGACCTCATCAACTGATTTACCATCATTCCCTAATACCCTGCGTCTAACCTCACTATTACTTACCCGTTGATCCCAGCAGATGCGAGCAATATTTCTAAGACATCTGTGGCCAAATACTAGCAACTTGCGAGTATCTTCTACTCTTAATGGCCATGTTTCACAGCCGTAAAGTAGAACAAAGCAAAATGCTGCGCAGTATAGTCGTCCCTTAATTGGTAGACGGATATCTCGTCTTCTCCATAGGTGACGTAAGTTGGCAAAAGCCAAACGAGCTTTTTGAATCCGTGCTGAAATTTCGTCAGACACCAACCCATTAGGGCTGATCAGACTTTCAAGATAAGTGAAGTTGTCCACGTGTTCGACTACTTCACTCCGTATCCTTATTTCGGGTGTTGACGCAGGCCAGTCCTGGAGTAACAATTTACATTTGGATGGAGAGAAACGCATCCCAAACATCCTGGCATTATTACTCAGTTCCAACAGAAGACTCTGCATTTTGTCAGTGTCTTCACCAAACAGGACTGTCATCTGTGTATTCTAAGTCGATAAGTGAACCTCCTGGTAGAAGATCAATTCTTGAAAATTCAGTCGACGAGAGTGTTATTTCCAGCAACAGGTCTATAATGAAGTTAAACAAAAATGGGGATAGTGGACAACCTTTTTGGACACCACTTGAGGTTGTAAAATCATATGACAGTTCGTCATAAGCTCTCACTCCACTAATAGTGTTCGAGTAAAGAGCCTTCACAAGGTTTATGTACTTCTCAGGTACACCTTTCAATGACGGACACTGCCACAGAACCCCTCGGTCTACAGAGTCAAATGCTGCTTTTAAGTCAAGAAAAACTATCATTGTCGGACACCGATAAGCAAGTCTGTGCTCTAAAACTTGACGAATGTACCGCGATAATAGTGCTTCTAGTAGTATCTGTTATGATTAAGATGGATGTCTTGATATAATAAAAAAGTCGTGTCAGTGTTCTCCGTTAGTGGATGATGTATCTTAACCTATTTTGTGTTTCCAGTGTGTTAAAAAGTGTCTTCTATACTTTTGTATCCAAGCAGAATTATAGTATACCTGAGCCTAGAGGAAGTATGTACGTATCCCCGGCCATGTGATATACGAATCTTCGTAGTTTTCTGTCATTATTACACTGAACTGCTGTATATCTTTCTGTTAATCAGCTTTTATCTATATAAATTAAATACTCCTGCAATTTGCTCCATGTTTTCCAGTAAATTGTTTCAAGTTCTTATTTACAACCTGTTGTTTTTGTGCGTTCCACTAATAAATTGAAGCTGAATTCTATAGATTTCCGCCCAACAATACAACTAAGATAAATCTTGAAACAGTATAAGGTTTTTGCGGTAGTTGCCTATAAATTTGTTTTATTTGAATAGCTTGTATGCGTGAAAAAAGCTCTGAAGTTTCGAAATACCATTTGTTAGAATGAAAACAGTTTCAAGATATTTTGGTTGTTTATGATGGATAGCAAGTGCAAAGTTGGCGTGCAAATTGGCCAACGGCATATGTGATTAACATCCTACCCCTAGCAAATGAAACCAATGGAGTTGATGTTAAGTATTAAACAGGTATTGACCTAATCAGCGTTTAAAATGTCACTTGTCAAGTGTTATAGTTAATAATATCGTAAATGAAAACAGCCGTGGTCTTGAAAAGAGTATTTTATTTGACCAACCTTTGTCATCTTACTTTACCGATCATAGCTGTTCAAACATAACGTTTTACCACAGTGTTTATTAAGCAGCTCAGCTGTTCATACAGAGGACAAAATGCACATGGCGTACTAATAGATTACCTAACCAACAACTCTGTCGTTTAAAAAGGATTAAACAGCGTTAATTTGTAGATCGGTTTCATCCTTTTCGGTTGGTGGTGGCCGTGTGACAGATTAAACTTGGGCTTTTGGTATATAAACAGCCCATCAATACCAAGCAATAATCTCATATGGATTTGAGCGTCCTATCGTACTTAATTGACAACAATCATGTAGAAGATAGGCATATCCGTCTACCAATTAAGGGACGACTATACTGCGCAGCATTTTGCTTTGTTCTACTTTACGGCTGTGAAACATGGCCATTAAGAGTAGAAGATACTCGCAAGTTGCTAGTATTTGGCCACAGATGTCTTAGAAATATTGCTCGCATCTGCTGGGATCAACGGGTAAGTAATAGTGAGGTTAGACGCAGGGTATTAGGGAATGATGGTAAATCAGTTGATGAGGTCATGAATCTTCATCGACTGAGATGGTTGGGCTACGTGTTACGTATGCCTGAACATCGGTTACCACGACGCGCAATGTTGACTAGTGTAGGGGATAGTTGGAAGAGAGTTAGGGGCGGCCAAACCAAAACATGGCATCAGTTTTTGAAGTCACTAACTTCTAGCCTGAGCCATGTTGGTAGATGCAGGCTACCTGGTTGGGGTCCGCGTGACTATCGTAACCAATGTTTGGAGACTCTGGGTGACATGGCTCAGAACCGATCACAATGGGGTAGGTGTATACACTCTTTATCTTCCCTTAAACCCCATTCTTCATCTACACTTTTCTCTTGATCTGCACAGAAAACAAATCTTTTCGAAGCTAGACCTAGTAAAAGCATACCACCAAATCCCGATGGCACCTGAAGATATTGAAAAACAGCCATAATCACGCCTTTTGGTTTGTTTGAATTCTTGAGAATTCCATGCTGGCTAAAAACGCCGCTCAGACGTTTCAGCGGTTCATGTATGAGGTTACAAGAGGTTTAGACTTTGTATTTGTCCATGTTGACGGTGTTTTGACCGCTAGCCCATCCATGGAAGAACATGTACAGCACTTACACATCCTCTTTGGTCGTTTCAAAAGTTATAACGTTGTGATCAACCCTTCAAAGTGCATATTCGGCGTCCCAGCTCTGGAATTTCTGATACATCACATCAACTCTCAGGGAATTAAACCACTACAAAAAAGGTTGAAGCCATCGTCAATTACCCTGAGCCTAAGTCGGTAAAAGCGTCACGTCGATTCGTTGGGATGTACAATTTCTATAGACGTTTCCTCCCTAACTGCGCTGGCACATTACAACCTATGACAGATTTACTGAAAATAGATTAAACTGTAGCGAAGCCCAAGAAAGACGGTGCCTTCACGTTACCTCCTGATGCCAGAACGGCCTTCGACAAAGCAAAATCCATGATATCCACTGCTACCATGTCACAACACCTAAATATCGATCCTACGACTCACCTCACCCTCTGAATCGATGCATCTCAGAAAGCTGTAGGGGCAGTTTTGCAACAGCATGTAAACGACAGGATTACGCCTACTGCGTTCTTTTCTAAACGACTATCGCCAACCCAAGAGCGTTATAGCACATTCGGACGCGAGCTACTAGCCAAGTATTTAGCAGTAAAGCATTTCAACTTTCTATTTCAAGAACGCGATTTTACTATAATGACTGATCATAAACCTCTATGCTACTCTCTCAACACGTCGTACGACAGACACTCACCACACGAAGCAAGACAACTGGACTATATTTCACAATTCACTACAGATATCCAGTTCATCAAGGGACACTCCAACATTGTCGCAGATGCCTTATCCAGAAAGAGAATCAACATGTTGGTACACAAACACGATATCAGTCTCGAAATTATAGGGAAACCTGCTAAGAAAAGTCTCACTTGAGCATCAAGCCTGAACCTATTTCTTTCCCAGACTCATCTATCATTTACGACACTTCAGCGGGTAATAATCGCCCCTTTGTGTCACAAGTCTGTCGCCGAAAAATATTTCAACACCTACATGGTCTGTCACACCCAGGTATCAGAGCTGCCACAAAGCTCATCACAGAACACTTCGTTTGGCCTAAAATCAATTCGGATGTTAAACGTTGGACACGTGGCTGTTTACAGTGCCAACGCAGCAAGATCCAAAAACACCATCAGCCCAATCGGGGAATCCCCTACCCCCGATAAACCTTTCCAACATATTCATTTGGATTTCGTTGGGCCCCTGACACCGTCAAATTCTTTCACGCACATTCTCACCGCGGTGAACAGGTTCATGAGATGGGCCATAGCATGCCCCATCAAAGACACGTCTGCAGAAACAGTTGTATCGGTTTCCCTTGATCGCTGGATATCGAACTATGGAGTACCGTCGATAATAACTACAGATCGTGGTCCCCAATTTCAATGTCCTATTTCAGGAGTTCACTAGACTTCTCGGGGTAAACCACATCAAAACAAAAGCTTATCATCCAGTAGCTAATGGCGTGGTTGAAAGATCCCATCGTCAATTGAAAGCTCACTGATGGCGCAAGCTGACTCTTCAAAATGGAGTGATGCTTTACCGCTTTTACTCCTTGGGATCCGTTCAACTATAAAGGAAGACAACACTGTGAATAAACAACCCCTCCCATCAATTACTGCGAAACAAGAGGAGGATGAAAACTTCACACTAAACCTTCTTGCTTAACACGTTACGGTAGACTTATAAAGAAACCTAAACGTTATGTGCATTTTGTAGACCAATAAAAGCAAAAACATTCATTGATACATATTACAAGGTTAAATTTACACAGTTTTCTAATAAAAACTATTTCTTTTCTTCACATGTACATATCATTAATTACATTTCTTCACAATCATTTGTTTTGTCAATTTTTTTCTTTTTTAATAAAAAAAATTGTCACAGTAATAAACGGGTGAACTCTAGTTAATTATTTATTAATGGTACATAAAAATGAACAATCCAATTTTTATTTTATGATTTTATTAACAGTTTTGCACATTATTACTTTTATTAGCAAACCAAGTCTATAGATTTTAGATGATAGCTAATCAATAGTTCAGTTGTTATATCCTCAGGCATGATAGAACGAGACATGTGTGTATAAGAGTGCATTTATGTATGAGCAGTTAACAGTGTCGTGCTATGTGTAATTCAATAACGGAAGGAAGTTATTAGTCAAGGTCGCAAACTTAAACAAGAAGTGCAGTCGTTTAGTGATAAATGTACAGATTGTGAAAATAAACAAAACAAGATCTACCAAGAACTATTTACAAAATAGGTTTATTGGGCCTATCTACACAAGTAGCTCAGTCAGTCATGATGGAGGAAATACAACAGCAAAACTCATGCTTCCAACTGATTACGCATAGGAGATTTTCACAAAGTACATTGAATTGAGTTAGAAAACAGAGAGACATAACCCGGGTTACTGACTACAATACATTTCGACGGCTTGACATCACAGAGTCAAAGATGCCACGGATGTTTGGAGTTTACAAACTCCATGTGACAGTATAATGATCGATAGATACCAAACAGTCAAATTGGATGTCGAAAATGAAAGTATCAAGGCTAAATTTAAAAAGATTTCGATTTGTCGTGATGCGTCTAGTCTAAGTTGGCCGGCATAGGATGCACACTGGTTGTCTGATACGAATGCGTAACCAAACGCCTTCAGCTAGGTGTGCCCAGTTAAACTAATATGGTCAGCTTCAATGTCTAGTACTTAGATGACTTTTTATTTTGAGGATATATTTACCTCTGCAAAGTTTATTCCCAGCATCGGCCAGTCAGTTGCATGCCATTTTGTTGATGCTCGTAAGTTGTCCTTGAGCGTGGTGAGTGTTGTTAAGGTTTTCAATATTCAGTGACTCGGCTGCCGGACGATTTGGTTAGGACCCAGTGACATTTTAGTAGCCCCAGAGTATTCACATTAAAAAAATGCATTCCTACATAGTCATCGAGTTAATGGTAAAGAAAGTAGTCCTTTCCAATATTCATGAACCATTAGCAAGGAAGCAACATATATATATATATATATCGCTCTACTTTTTTCACTGGTGCGTGTATTATTTAGACTGTGATCCAATTTAGTATAACATTTCGAATCCTTACGCTAATATTTGATTATTATGATAACTAGCAAATGATCTCAGTATATTACATATTTGAAGGCCATAGGATATTTTTGACTGGTCTTTGGTTATGATCTAAAGTACGAACAAAACCTGAAGCTAATTACCTTACTGTCATATATTAGTGAGTGTGAAAGTCGTGGTTAAAGGAGAGTGATTTTGTTCGTAGGATGTCTAGATTATCATAAAGATACCACAAGTATTTGGAGTTTGACGACGCCTTAACCAGTAACACCTTTCATTACCTGGATATGTCAGCACAATCAGATCGAATGTCAGAAGCGAATAAGTCCGAAGATATATTTGACAGGCTATCTATGTATAGAAAAGTCATCACTCTGAGCTGGCTAGCGGTCGTAGGAGATAAGACGTATGGCATTCCCACTTGTGAACTAGCGCGCATGCGTGAACGAGCGTCTTCGGGTAGATGAGTTTAATAATTAACTGAGGCCAACATCAAATGCCAATGGCTTGCAGAGGATTTATCTACCACTACAATTATTTCATTATGAGATTTGATCAGTGAAGTTCTTACCAGATAGGTTGTAAACTATCTGACCCTGTCAATATATTAGCATAGCTACGAGATTACTTTGACAATCAACAAATGTAACAGCTCTCCTACCTAAATTACTCTAAGTGTTCAGACCCATTTTTATTCCTCAAAAAACTTCAGAACACTTAGTGGTTGAAGCGGGATTAGAACAGACAAGCTGAGTTTCATTTAGTATGTTGATTTTCTACTTTAGTGGAGGGCAGATTTGAAATTATCAGTGTTCGTTTACTGGGCTACATATATAGGATATCGTCTTATACTACATTATACTCGTAAATGTCCAACCAAGATGTATATAAGGGTATAAAGTATTTTGGAACTACATCAGTTAAGATTTGTAATATGAATGAACGGAATGTAGGTGGTCTTGTCGTCCTAATGCGCATGTTTTCAAGTCCATCAAAAAGCCTGTACCCACTTGAGTTAGACTGTAGTGAGATAAGTTCCCGAATAAACTAATCTTCGTTGAACTTAGGCCGCTCAATGATTTCCTGGTTCCACTCACCTTAACCTGGTGATTTCATTATCCTGCTTCCATAGCATGCATAGAGAACATATAAAATCTTATCCGAAGTATTTCTTATGTATTAATGAAGGGACAGAGAGATAATTGCAGAAAGGCTGTGTTTAGCTGCAGCTAATGGCGACCCATGTCTCTGAATGTTCTGTTCACTCCATCCACCATTCACTTTGACTTGTAGTCAACATCAGCTGATCAAGCCTCTAAGATCGAGGTATGTTTAACTTTGTGAGTACGTTGGTTAGGCTTTACTACCATTTCACTAAACTTACAAGCTGCTATGAATGCTGAGGAAAATGGGTTGTAGCGTAAAACGATACAATCAGTGTGTATGTGTTGTCGTGATGCGATCGAAAATCGGATTTTATTTGGTAGCAACATTAAGTTCGAAGGTGCCATTCGCATTTCTAGTATGATGTAAAATTAAACGAGATCCTTAACATCACAACAAATGATTTGATATGTGTAAGGTTTCATACAAAATCTCACAGTTGACAATGAGATCCTATTTGTTGCGAACCAGGGAGTAAAAAGCTAGGGGCTGTCTGCATGTTTGCTGTCGTAGGAAATTCGGAATCTGTACTGTAGTTATAGTCAACATTAGATTCAGGATCTCATGTATGGACAAAGAGACCAATCAAATCAACCTCAGCTCTACGAACCCGAATATTAGTTACTATACTGAGTGCGGTATGTTTTAGAACTAGATTTTAAATGGGCCTTCTATTCAGTACTTTTAGTGAGAGTCTAAAATTCCATTGAAACGGCGAAACAGTTTTGTAAATGGTAACCAGTGTATCTGACATTATTAGTCTTTGCAGATGCCGCCAGTCATTAGTCAAAAACTAATGCCAGCTAATGCACATTCCATGAACAATCTATCCTCTTTGTACTGGTCGGTCTTATTGTCGATGTTTTTATTACTCGCAACTGTGCCGGTGGCTCTTCTACGGTTGCTACTTGTCCCAGACCTGGGTAAAGGAGGAGGTTTGGGCCAGGATTAGTCAATCCCATCCTGTACAAAACAACCTTATTGAAAATGCTCCAACTAAAAGGAACAGTTTAAACTATTCGAACTCTGCCTTCCGAGTTTAAGGACCTTCGTTCAGAAGAATTGTGATGCCTCATGATGGAAGGTGAGATCCTTTCGAAATCACGCGTCTGGCAACCAGAGCAGCAATTAATGTAGGTGCATAGTGTATCTGGGCAATGTGTGAGACCGTAAGAACCAATCAAAGAGCAACTGAAATGAGGAAATACAACTTGACAGCATTAGGAATCAGTGAAATCCATTGGGCCGGAGCTCGACAGACAACGATAGGTTCAGGAGAGATGCTACTATACTCCAGTCACAAAGAGCAAATTGCTTCACACACTTAAGGATTTGCCCTGGTGCCGTCCAAAGAGGCACGAAATGTACATATAGCATGGGGATTCCACGTATCCAGCATCACCAAAACATACTTCAAAACGAAGAAGGAGGGAATCATAATGAGTATTATCTAATGCTATACACTTATGAATGATAGCAACGACGACGATAAAAATCAGTTCAACGAGAAGCCGCAATCAATCATGGCAAAGTGACCAGGAGAGAACCTGTGATGATTTGAAGTATTTGAATTACAGTGTAAACTGGTAATCCCAGCAATAACTCAATTTAATGAAGAAGTATTAGATGAGCACGAACGAATGTACTGTGTTTGCAATTCAAAATTAAAACAGTCATCAATACAAAGAAATCACTGGTTCATATAAACACCACAGGACCTCACCATCCTGATGGGATATCTAGACGTCAAAGTCAGAACGCACAACACTGGGTATGAAGATATCATGGGAGGACATACACTGGGAAAGAGCGACGAGAATAAGAAGAAATTCGAAAACCCATTAGCATTCAACAGATTGCTTAGTGATGGTACAATGTTCCCCCACAAACACATACACGGAGCTATATAGGTCTCCCTGTGTCTTACTATGGAGAATCAGATAGATCATATTTGCATCAGTAAAAAATTCGTAAAGTTAATGGAGGATGTGAAAACCGGGAGAGGATCTAACATAGCTTCAGATCACCACTTCGTTGTGGATAACGTGGAATCGAAACACTGGACAACTAAATGTACAGCATTACAAATGTTATAGAAACTGACAAACTCAGCGAATTCGAGGTGGTTGTCAACAACACGTTTCAAGCCCTACAAGATTTTCTTCATGTGGATAGAACTACTATGGAGGACAGCTGGAAAGAGATCATAAAAGCACCATTTTCAACAATGACATGAGGTTTTAGGCCGCAAGAAGCATCATCACATGGAATGAATCTCTACCGAATACCAAAGCAAGATCTAAGAAAGGAAGAACAAGAAGATAGCAGTTGACAACAGTGGAACAAAAGCAGAGAAAGTCGAGGCACAAGCTGAATATGAAAGAGAGAAAAAGAGCTTTAGAGCTAACGAACGGGACTACGTGGAAGACCTAGCAACGACGGTGTGTAAAGCTGCAAGAGAAAGAAACATCAAACAACTATGAGAAACTGGCTGGGAAATATAGTAAACCAGAGAGATTGATCAAGGACAAAGAAGGCAAAACAATCACTGAAATTCAGCAACAGAAGAACAGATGGGTGGAACATTTTGAAGAACTCTTGAATAGATCAGCTCAATTGAATCCACCAGATGTGGAAACAGCTATAGATATCACTCCACCAACGACCGAAGATATCAAGATGGACATCAGAAAAATCAAAGGCTAGAAAGCAGCTGCACCTGACAATATACCATTGGAGTCGGACATAGAGGTAGTTGCAAACATGTTCCACGTTCCATTCAGAAAGATTTGAAAGGATGAACAAGTAACACTGACAGACAGGAAAGATAGATACTTCACCAGGATGTCAAGGAAATAAGACCTGAGAAAATGCGAGAACTATAGAGTCATCACACGAGGAAACGTTTTCAACAGAGTGTGGCTGAGGCGGATGAAAGATTCAGTACATGCATTACTTCGAGATCAACAGGCTGGATTCTGTAAAGATCGGTCGTACATAGACTAAATCGTAACACTATGGATCATCGTTGAGCGATCTATTGAATGGGATTCGTCACCAAAAATCAACTTTGTTGACTGTGAGAAGGCGTCTAGCAGTGTGGATTGGAGAGCCATTTTCCGACACTATGACGTACCCGAAAAGATAGTCAATATCATACGGAATTTATACGACGGATTACACTGCAAAGTGGTGCATGGAGGACAATTGACAGACGTGTTTCAAATGAGGACTGGTGCCAGACAAGGTTGCATGCCCTCCTCCTTTCCCTTTCTTTGAGTGGTTAACTGAATTATGAATACCTCGACATCTGATGGGAAGCATGGAATACAATGTGCAGCTTGCATGCAACTCCACGGTTCGGACTTCACAAATGACCTGACCCTTCTATCCGATACATGCCAACAAAGTTAGGTCAATGCAACCAATGTAGCAGCAGCCTCTGCAACAACAGGCCTCAACATACACAAGGGAGAAGGCTAGATCTTCAAATACAACGCTGAGAACGCCAAGCAAGTCACACACTATGGAGAAACTCCGGAAGATGTGGCAGAGCAAATACAGTGTTCTGCAGTTGAAGATTATGTGGATCTCAAAACAACTGTCAACCAATAGCGAAGTCAGAATCTTCAATACAAACGTCTACACAGTCGTATGGAAGTGAACGTTGGAGAACTATCACAACCATCATCAAAACAGTACAAGTATTTCTAAACAATTAACTACACGAAAATCCTAATGTATTTCGGCCGAATACTATCAGCAATAGCCTATTGTGGTGAAGAACAAATCAGCTTCGATCTGACGAAGAAATTTGGAAAAGACGTTGAGAATGGAAAGGACATATGTTGAAGAAATCACCTAACTGCGTCACCACGCAAGAGTTGACTTGGAATCCTGAAAAGAAACGGATAAGAGGAATGTCAAAGAACATACTGCATCAACAATTGGAAGCAGACATCAAAGGGATGAAGAGCAACTACAAAAGAACTCGAAAACATTGCGCAGGGCAGAGTTGGATGGTGAATGCTAGTGGGCGGCCTGTGCTCCTCTATGAGTGGTAACAGGCATAAAAACTGAAGTGTCAGTATTCACAGACGTTCGGGGTTTCTTCAGAAATGCAACTGTACACAAGTCTCTATAGTGTTATAGTAGAATTCGCTATATTCAAACAGTTGCTCGTTTATTTTTTAAACTGTAGTAAGTTGATTTTAAATAAACAAACGTAAGTAAATTGTAAAGTATTTTTTTGAACATAATAACGAAAAACGGCATTATGCATACTCTAAAAGGAATTAAAAATAGATCACTAATGTAGTAAGATTTGATGGTAGAATAAGATTTTATGTAGTAATAGTTTGGAGTGACGTAAGTGAAGTTGTAGTCAATTGCGTAGAATGATCGTCAAATATCAGTATGTTGAGGTCATGCATACATGGTAAAGATAAAATATACTTCACTTCCTAAACATTATCGGCTTAACGACCTGGCACATCTTCTGACAGAATGCAACAACTCACCACGATCCCGGCATTGAGGTTTTTCTCGTAAAAACGAGCCTTACTTATTCCAAGGAATGATATTTTTACGTAATACTCTTACCCATTTCTTAACCTTTGAAATGACGAATTGACGACAAACGTCATAGTAATATCTGATTAAGCAGTCGAAGAAGTATTAAAACAGTGATTGAAAAACTGAGAAACCACGATACTTTCCAGAAGGTTGCAAGATATTTGATCAGAATGTGGTACTTTTTACACGGAGATCCCGAGTATGTGTTTGACTGTGCAGCACATACAACAATTTATGGAAAGACTGGAGTTCACCTCGTTTACCGACCGTAAATATCTTATCTTTACTGCTAACTAATACTCAGACAAGAACTCTCCTCGAGAGTCTTGAGGTGTTCAAATATAGTTCAAATATATCTTCAAATCTTATCGTCCATGACTTCTCCATTGAGTGATTTTGGGACAAACAGGTGAGATGAGACTATGGAGAGTGGTAATGTGAAACCTTAAGTGACAATGACGCCTTCGATATAATTACTAATGGAACAACCCAATTTACAGTCAGTGGCTTTTGAAACGAATAGACTTCCGCAAACATTGACCTAAAAGACTTTGAGATAGTAACCCCTTAGATTTAAGATTTATCATTATCGTTCTTTGGTTAGTTAGGATGCATAGATAAGGGCATATCTCTGCTTTTGCAGCCTCTAGCTTTTGTTCTCTACAAGGAACACGTAGCTGATACATGTCAACCATGCTAAAAATGAAGCGGATATGGCCTTAAAAGTGGTCTCTTGGTTGTTGGAAAGCGATTTAAATCTCATATTAAAAGAGTTAGAGAAAGATTTTACCTTCCTAACCAATCTTGTAACAAAACATGACATTGAAATGCTCATGCTTTGTCTGATTTCCTAAATTTTATCGCCATAAATCGAGATTTTAAGTTTTTTAGTTCATTATCTTAACTGATTTATGAACTTCTGTAATTGTTTTTCGAGGCGTACTAGTGGAAACTACTGAAACCTCAAGACGACAATGGGATAGCTTGACAGTGTAAGTGACCAAGAACTATGTTAATCAACAAAGGAGAGTGCTCAAAAACCTTGATATCGAGTATGGCTATAAGTAGATATGAAGGAATTACCTATTCAAAATGTCTCCACTCCATCCTGAGATGGCAGATAAGAAATTTATACTGTAGTTATGGAGCCAAAGATGCTACAATTACTGTAGTTTGATGACAATTTGCCAGTACCACCTATAATTGAATCGCGCCCATCCAGTGAAATCAAAAGTCAGAATGGAGGAAGTTGGAAGATCTATTTGATAGATTATCAATGTATCGAGAAGCGACTGATATAAACTGGCTAGTGATCGTGGGAGAAGTTGAACACGGTGTACCCATTCGTGATCTAGTGAGGATGCATGACCGAGCGCCTTCAACTGGGTGAGTCTATTAAAACTAATGTGGTCAGCATCCAATATTAAACACTTACAGAGCTAATGAATTTGAAAATTTATTTACCGCTACACAGTCCTTTCATTGCAACGTAATAACTGAAATAATTTATACATTATGGAGGTCTAAATCAATGATGTTCATTTCCTCTGTAATTACTTTTTCTAACTTGAAAATGTCCTTGAGAGCACTTTACCATGACAAAAACTCACTGAGTATTCGAAAATGAATGAACAGCTTATGTTTTATCCGAAAGATGAACTCACTTCCGAACGATTTGTTCAAAAATTATACGACAATAATATTTTAAACAGCGGTGATAGTGTACGTGATGTTATCATTACAAATTATGTTTCAGGCGGTATTGCAAGCGTTGAACAAAAAGCCTGTGTGCATCATTTTACTCGGAAAACCATGCTCAGGAAAGACTGAGTTGGCCAAAAGGCTATGTTTAAAATGGAAATTGCAGCTTATTAACGGTAAATGACATTTTAAAGAGTTTACCCTGCAGCAATGGAACTTATAACGGAGAATATTGATAGAGCAACATATAGTGGGAAAGTTATTAGTGAAGTAATGGGTAGTGGTCAGACTTTGGATGAAAAACTAGTTTATAACTTAATCACACAGAAACTTGAGTCTCCTGAGTGTGCTCATTATGGATATGTACTGGATGACTTACCAACCTTCTCTGAGTCAAGGATTACTATCGAAGATCAAATTGCCTATATTACATCTTTGAATCTGAAGCCAGACTTCATTGTTCATATCAAGGTTAGTATTGAATCGAAATTTATCTGCTCATCATAGTTTCATTGTCTTAAAATTCATAGTTCCACACTTCTGAACCGTTGTCATATACAAATTCCACATTTTAACTCACTTTGCTTCAAGATTCTTTGGTTTCGTTATAGCGCAGAAGAAATTTGAAAGAAGCACCCTAACTTTGTTCTATAATATGACTTAAAAAGATAATCAATTATCGAAGAAGAAAAATGCAGACGATTCAGTTAGTTATTAATTAGACTTGGAAGTTATCCGTTGGACATTTCATGTAGGTTCTCAAACATATTTCCAGAAAGAAAGTAAAAATATGAAGCTTACAAAACCAGTTCTACAGCTTGTACTGACACCGTGTATTTTCCAGCTAACTTTAAAAAATAATTTATTTTTTAGTACAATGCTCACTTAATATTCTCCATAATGCTCAGTAGACACAGGTAAAATTGGGATCCCTATAAAAATAACATACAGCTGATCCAAATCGCAATGAGAGTTTGGAAGGTTAAGTGTATAAAATCAAGCATTTGTCTATTGATCATTTTAACCTCACAATTTGTCGAAAAATGTCTAGGTAAAATACAAGTGGGTAGCAACACAAAACGTTTTCAGGGTTACGTTTTAGAGACGTTCGGTCATTGTCATTTGGATATGGATGGGAACTTTTAGAAGTCCCTTAGATAAGATTCACATTGAATCAAAGACACTAGTTGAAAAACATAAACAAAACGATTGGTAGGACTTGAGAAGCGTTTGAAACAATTGGTTTTACTCCTTCAACTGAAATTGGTACTGACTGGGAAAATTTTCCTTACAGCGTAAATAGTCTACTCTGGCTGATTTTAGAAAGCGTTGTTACCTAAGGTGTATGAGTATGTTGCCTTTAACATGGAAAATATTGTTGGACCAAATAAAAAAATTTATGGAAGCATAAAAGTTGTCAGATCTGGATTCTAGCGTTGGTATTTAAATTAACACTCAAATTGATTAGCTATCTCTTCAAACGTTGAGGCTTCATCCGTTGAGCTAGTCGGTTTAGAAGGATCAAAGCTAATCCAGCTAATATGTCATGTTTTTGTATGGGTTTATAGTTTTCTGTTGATTAGGCGTTATCTTTAATATTAAAACAGGAAAATATAAAATTTCACAATTATTTTCAGTCTGGGAAGCCAGAAAATTTCTGTTAAAACAAAGTAACGAGTCACGAATGAAAGGCAACAAAACTCAAATATTGAGGCTGATATTATGAAAGTTGAATATAATCACTGTAAACCAAACGCTTTTACTCTGTGTTTTGAACCAGTCATTATTTTTAACCTATTATTCCAGTTTAGTTTATTCAGTAGTCTTATGCTTTGGCTAACTTTATCTGAATTTTGGGTCTGTTATGTATTGAGTTGATTGGCCTTATGTCAAGATAAGTGTTGCTTATTTATAAGTTTTTGATAAATAACTGTGTAGGTATAATTCTGAAAATGATCAATTGATGGATTTTTGAATTAAATGAACTCTTTGTTTAGATGTGTTTGTTACTGAACACAAAAAATTTGTTAACGCATTAACTTAGGATCGACGAATCTAAAAGAAACTAAAATGCAGCATATTTTTGGATCAGCCACAAACAATTTACATAATTCTTGACCAATGATAAAGTTTCTAATCCTAATAAAAACGATTAGGCTATGAGATGTCTTAAGTGACTAGTGGCTGTAAAGTTATTCAAGATATCTAGAAATCATCGATTAAACACAACGTTTTTATGAATGAAATATTCGGATTGGATTCAAAGGTAAACTGATATTAAGGAATTGAAAGGTGATATTATTTAACATTAAGACTTTCTGCATCAATCCAGTATGAAATTTATTCAATATGACGTTTGTGAATTTTCAGTTAATATAAAAGTTATGTTTTCCGGGTAATTTTGAGTAAACTATACGCAGCATGTGTGTTTTTACGGTAAATTAACGTGTTTTTATATTGGCATTATTATGTGTGTGCCGAATAATTATATAAATGAATGTATTTTAGTCTAATGGCGTATTTTGGGAACATACTTTTATATAGTCGATTAATCCTCACTGCATCAAATTCATCTTTCCTTCTTCGCGTCGTGAAGTTATGGTGAATTCTGTTCCAAATGTAGGCATCTGAACCCCCGACACAACAGTAGCAACAAGGCCGTGACGTAAATAATCTATAAAGGACACTGAACTGAAACCAAGTTTATCAAAGTTTTCTACCGATAATATATTATATTCTTCACACTTCTAAAAACGTACTCATTTGGTTCTTATGTCACCGAAATACTCAAACGTTTTACTTTGGTCACATTTCCACATATTGTCATGTCGTTAGCTTTGAACGCATTGTTATTATCGACCTGTAGTATCTATTTAGACATTCAAGAGATTGAATGCAATCAGAAAATGAACTAAAAGTAGGAAGTGAGCCATCTGCTTTTTATCAGGAAGTTTTTTCTCCCATTTGTCCTGGTATTTTATAATAACAGTTAATTCTGAAGGTTTGTGTTCAAGACGATCCATTCATTGTTGAGTCATTTTGCCACAAGACAGCATGCCAGAAAAATGGTTCATTGCATTCTGAAGAAGTGGTATACAGGCAAAGAGGGATTTTTATGTCTAGAATAATGCTGATTGCATGAAATAATTAAAGCTTGCTAAGGCGTAGTGGAGGTAAAATATTTATCACTTGCTAGAATTAATGACAGCTTGCCTAACATTGCTTACATAAACATAAATATCGAAGCAATGAGTAACTCATGAATGTAATGCCTAGCAAAATTGCTGATGTTTTATCAGGTAAGCCTGCTCAATAGCGAGATAAAGCGTTTTCAGTAGACGAAAAAGCTTAGTTACATAACGTTTCTGTCTGTTGATACTAAGTTGACATATTGTAACTCTTATTCTAGGATCATAGATACCGCTATGTATAATTAAAAGCACATTTCTTCTATCAACACACAATAAAGCTTAGCAAAAAGTATTCACGTACCAGACACAGATGGTTTTAGAACCTTAAAATTAAATATCATTGCATAAATCTTCAAGTTAAATGGTTTAAAATTCAGTGTATACGAAACAAGCTATTCAAAAATGTGTAAGTAGTATGATATTTGCTCACTGAAATGATATTTCAAGCAATCATTATGTAGTCCTGGGAATGAGTTGTTAATAGCTCTTCTGAAACAAAATTACCATTTAAGAATCATGTGATTTATAAACATGTTGCTCATAAATATCTTAGTGACCACTAAGATGGAGAGCTAAACATTCTCTCTGCCTACGTGATTGTAACGGTTCATATTTTAGGTATACATCCATACAGCATCGATACTGATATAAAGAAGTTAACTTCAAAAACCTGAGGTCGTGAAGTATTAAACTGCTGTACGTTTTGAGTTTAGAATTATGTGTTATTGTTTAGTAATGGATCTAAATACTCATTTTTTTAGTTAAATGGTAAACATGTTTTTGTTGTTGTTGTGTAGTTAAGATCTAGAATACTTAATCCAGAGTCTTTGATTTTTAATGAGATCGTACTGAAATGGCGAAATATCTTATCACTTTCAAATTCATTTGTTGGCATAGAAGGAAATAAGTAACAGATGTCTTTAATATAAATTTATTTCTATTGAAATATCCAGGATTATGCATGAAACATAAGTATTTTCGTAAATGGTATATTAATTTATTGAACTGATATTTAATGAAATATTATAGTACTGTGTTAAACAATATGGCACAAATAATGTAATAAAGGGGATTGAAAAGTGGAAATTTAAAATGACGCTTTGAGGAAAAATATACTATGAAATAAACCGTAAGATAATAATTGGGAATTTTAAAAATCTAGTGTTCAGTCTTATTGAATTAACTGGGAATCAGGTAGTGATAACCATATTATTTGTTATAATCCAATGAGTAGGAAAATTGTTTTTCTGACGTCTCGTGACTTAATGTAAGTCAATTCCTTAAAGTAAATAATACTCTAGAGAATCAGCTTACATAAAATAACGAGATGTTAGAAACACAATTTTCCTACTCATTGAATTATAACAGAAAGATATTTATTATTAACTTTTTACCCGATGCTCAATTTATTTAAAACTATCAAATCCGACATTGGCATTGATACCAACATACTAGAAATCAGGTGTTTGGATAAATTTCTTAATACAAACTATGGATTGGAAAATACAAATTCCAATGTTTTCAATAAGTTATATTGTGAACAGTTGAGTACAGTATATATTAGTTTTAACAAGTAACAGAGAAGTGACTAAACTCACTTCATCAGTGTTACATATCTTTAGTGACGAACATTAATTTTTATAAATGCTAAATAATAGCAAATAGTTTTGATTCATAAATAATTAAATGAACTTTAGTCGGCCAAAGTTTAAAAATATCTGTATTATTGGCTTAAAAGAAAAGGTTATAAACGACCTATAATAAGATCTTTTCCTACTTCCCTTTACATTTCAGTTAAATTTCATAACATTTATTATTCAAAATGAAATGATGTTTTTCCATCACTTAAATTCCGTGTTCAATTACTTTAACTTATTGTAGGTGTTCTCCTCTTATCATCTTTTTTAATTAGTCCCAAATTATAAAGTTATGCAATCAAAATGTTCTAGATATTTTACAATCTTTTGTATAACTGATATTTATATCTAAAGTTTTGTAAACAAAGATATAGTAAATGGGTTTCAAAGTTGTCGTTATTTTTGCTACGTGTTTCTGCTTTTTAATTGATGAACTTTGAAATATTGCGTAGGATCTTTAACTTTATTGATCGACTTACAAACAGTCGAAGCATATTCAACGTTGTCAAATCAACTAATTGCATCGTAGGTTATAATAAAAGACATGTTCACATTCATGTAGTCAATGTATTAGTCATATTGTGATGTAGTTTTTATTAAAAGAACTAGATTATACAGTGAATTTCGCTATGACTGTAATTCTTATTGACCATATCAGATTGTGTTACACTGGAAGCGTGCGATACATGCTGAGATAACATCCTATGTTGTTTTGATGTAGACTGTCAGTGAATACTGGGGAAAAGTTTACTCAAAACAAAAAGGATTAACATTTTATCATATAAAGCACGTAAGCATAGAGGAAAGAATATGCTAACCTGACTAGTGGTAACGAAAAATGAGAAAAAAACTCATTCAAAACCATTAGTACCAACATTTATAGGGGCACGTAAATTACGAAATTTCAGCACACTAAGGGTTTAAATTTTGCAGCTACACGGGAAAGCCAGCGGAAAAACAAAGAACTAGGCAAGTCGATGGCCATTGCTTGCATAGATAGCGGAATGATGATTCCTGATTCGTTCTGAATGGTCGCTAATTAAACTGCCAAATTACGAGCCAGATTTGAATTTACTTCTTGTCTCTTACAAATAGTTTTAACAAAATAATTAAAATATGTGGAAAATTAGTTTCCGTATAACTTGCTACAAATCTTTATTACTCATATTTTCGTCAACATAGATTCCTCAAGAGGATATCATACGAAGACGTGAAGGACTAAGAATCGATGTTGAAGATGGAACTGTATACTCCAGTCAAAATTATACTGACGAATTAAAAACATTTTGTGAACCTGAAGAAAAATTTACAAACAAAATAACAAAAGTTAAACAAAATAAAACTGAAGAGGATGCAGATGATAGTTTAGATAATGTACTTGAAGAAGATGTTGAAGCTATAGAAGAAGTTAATGAAGAAGAGGAAGAAGATCAAATTAATGGAAAAAGTCATCCAGATTTCAAAAAATTAAATAAGAATAAATTAGAATATTTAGTTTCAAGATTGGAAGATAATCCAGAAAAAATGAAATCAGATTTAGAATATCATGAGAAAAATATCGAATCACACATAACTTCTTATGTAAAAATGTTTAATCCATTCAATGTCATTGAATTAGATGGAAATCTAACTCCAACTGAACTGTTTTATGTAAGTAAATAAGCATTTAGATTTTTTTTTTATCTTTCTTATCTAATCTAACAAATACATTCAATTTGTCTTATTACAAATATATACTTAATGTTCAGGATACTAGTGATTGTTTTTTATTTGAATTGCAAATGACAGCCACATATTTCAACGACATAGTTGTTTTGATAGAATTATTAGCATGAATAAGGTGATTGAAATGTATATTTTTTCACAGAATAAACCTGAGAACTCTAATTTAATATCAGTTAGAACTCATGGAAAACAAACTGAAAATATTTAGATTATTTTACAGGTTTATTGAGATTTTAGTTTTTTGGATAATTTTCTTAAATAATATCATAGTATATTAAAATTTGTTCTTATTGTAAACATTTGAACTGGTCTGAGATTGTTCTAGCAAATGGTGTTCCTTGAGTACATTTGATATTTAATTGTGCATAAAATTTACATATCGTTTCATAGCTTTACACTCCTTGAATAAGTGATTTATTTCATTGGTTAATCAATATTCTCATGAATTATGTATAATAAACATTTAGATTACTCAAAATATTCTTATGAATTAGAGATTATTATTGACTGAAGATGCATTTTTTAATATACTTATACAGATGCATCAATTGAAATAGTTAACACAAATATTATTCTTTTTCTTGATATCTTAATCACTATTAATTTAAGTAAGAGATGTTGACTTGATCATTAAGAAGATGAAATAATCTAAAAAATAGTTCGAAAATAAAATTTTTATTAAACTATGAAATGGTTTTATGTTGGTTTATGCTAGTGTTGCTGATATGATATTCTTTAGTGGCCCAAAATCTAACTCCATTTGGATCGAACAAATGACCTTTATTAAATGTTATTGAAAAGTATATATCGTCAATCCTCGTATATTTCAATAATATTAAATAACGATCATTAGTCCGATCTAACTGGAGTCAGATTTTGGGCCACTAAAGTGGCTCATACAAAAAAAGTCAGGGTTAATAATTGAATAATTAATAGGGTCAAAATGTGACTCAAGAAGAATATATAAATTGGCCTATCCAGAAGCTAGAATAAGGTATATGGACTTAACATAGCAACTGACACCACTAGTCATCTGTTTTTTAATACAATACACAATAAAGAAGTAATTAGGTATTTACGATTTTGTATAAGAAGTCTCATGATCTATAGATTAAACATGTATCACTTCTATATACTTCAGATCATGAGTTAATTGAATCTAGACCATTATGGAAAACCTGGAAGCATTGAACGGGCGTTTCGTCCGATTGTGGGACTCCTCAGCAGTGCGCATCCACGATCCCGCACTCGCGAGATTCGAATCCAGGACCTATCAGTCTCGCGCGCGGGCACTTAACATCTAGACCACTGATCAGGCATTCAACGGTCTTACTGTTTAACTTCAACCAATCCACAAAACTGAGCAACCATTCACCAATGTCTTCAGTGAGTTGATATCTCCCAACCGACCTGGTTGAACTTCAATGGTTACTGCTTCTCACTAGAACTCCAGGAAATACCTCATAGAGCCAGTCACTAGTGAACATATGATCATTATCAGAAGGGGGTTTTGTGAAGATTTTAGTAGTTTTATAAATTTTGAAGATTTTAAAAGCACTTAAATTTCAGCTTGTTTCATATTTTTGACTTGCAATAGTTGTTTAAAATTTTTATTTTCTATTGCCGTTTATTATTTCGATCTTATTACATATATCTGAATAACATATTGTTTAGGTAAATTTACCATATAGTCTGTACTGTATTGATATTTTTTGTTACAATATGTTTGTTGCAAATCTTTTCAACAAACAGCAAGTTTATATATGATTTAATGGTTTATGCAGATATAATTAATTAAACTCACTGCCAAGAAATCTTTTCTGTAGTTCTAATGATGAACTAAGGTTCGTAAAATCAACTAAGTATAGAAATGAGTAATTTTCATAGACTTCAAATACGTCATACGCTGCCTGAAGTTGAATATCGATCATTGTCATTTTCTAACGATAGTGTTTATACTTCGAAAACCTGGATGGTCTGGATTCTATTATATATTAATGTACAGCCCTAAGCATCTGGAAATAAGCACCACTATTCTTTGATTTTCAGGATTTCACTTTATAATTCCTTGAAGAAAACTATATTTGAACCATTTCTATATATTATAATCAAAGATGGATAGTGGCTAACAGTGGAATATGCGATACGAGTTTCGTCCTATTTAAGACTCGTCAGCTGGATGTACCTGCATCTCAGAGTTGATGTTCACTCTGGGATTCGAAACCAGTACTATTCAGGTCAAACGACATCGCGTTATCCACTTAGCTACTGAGTCCTGACATCCACTTGCTTGTGAAATGGGTTGAAATTTAAATTCGCTGGATTCCACTACTAACCACTATCCAACTTTGCTTATAATGTTTGGGAATCTAAGCAATATTCAGCCAATACGTACAGTATGCACATATGCCAGAAAGTGACTGAGCGATTACATTCCTGAACATCAACGAGAAGATTCAAGTAAACAATACCAAGTGCATTTCTATATATTTATCAATGAAATAATTTTTGTCAACTCATATTTCTACGCGTTAAATAATCTATTCTTTTTCTTTTAAGAATCTACTGGTTAAATTACAAAGTATGAATTTATATCCATCAGTGGCACCAATAAGATTTTTTGGTTCAACTGGGGGAGGTGAAGAGGAAGAAGAAGAAGTCATACCTGAAGATATAGATACGGAAGAGCTATTTAAAATAGTAGCTACTAAAAAAATGCCTGGTCCAAGGGCTCGTTGGCATAAAAGCCCATGGAAACGTTTATGCCCTGTTGCATTATATGAAGGTCAGCTGTCTATGGGAAAACCAGAATTTACAGTTGGGTAAGTTTCACTGACATCAATTGGTCATACATAAAAATAACTCTTTATTAATATCAACTTTGTTCAGTAGAAATTATAAAATATATTTGATTGCATAATTTTAAGTGATTATCTATTACTAGAATATCCATGAATGTTATTTTTTCTTCAGGCACATTAACTTACAGTTACAATAAAAAATCTATTTCAATGAGACTATTATTAATTTCTCAAATATGAATGCTCTTTTGACC
The DNA here is from genome assembly GCA_944470415.2 of Schistosoma rodhaini. Lineage (NCBI taxonomy): Eukaryota > Metazoa > Platyhelminthes > Trematoda > Strigeidida > Schistosomatidae > Schistosoma > Schistosoma rodhaini. Next base: position 52,922,315 of record OX104044.1, read on the forward strand.
ATAAGCATTTGAAAGTGCCCACAGAATGTTTATTCTTTTACAAGAAATATTAACATTTATGTCATAGATCTAAATAGCTCAACTCTTATTTACTTAAAAGCCAACATTATCATGGAATTCACTGTGTCCATTTAATTTTGATATATTTCTTTAGCAAAGTTTTCAATACAACGTTTTGATTAGAAAAGATTTTAAGCAATATTTAGGCAATACGTACAATATGCACATATGCCAGAAAGAGACTGATCAAATGCAGTCCTGACCATCAATGAGAAGATTTAAGTAATCAGTACCAAGTGAATTCAATCTTACTGTTGTCAATGATTAGATTTGTAGTACCTATTATTGTATATTACTTTAAAGTTGTTAATATCTTAAAACACCTTCAATATCATCATAATCACAACTTTTTTATCTGAATGCTTTCCGATCTAGTTTTCTTGGACAAGTATTTTGCTTAGCAAATATTGACAATTTTACATCATTTATGAAAAATCCAAGACCTTATTTATTACCACCTCACCCGAGACCACCATTTCGTGTTGTTGTACTTGGTCCTAAAGCATCTGGTAAAACGGAACTGATTCATATATTAGCCGAATCATATAGAGCGAAAATTATTGATATAGCTGGAATGCTTCAAGAAGAATATAATATAAGAATAAGTGAAAAATTGAAAGAAATTCAAGAGAAAACTGAAGCTGTTGTAATCAAAGAAATAGTGGAAAAACAACACTTAGAAACTCAATCATTAAACACAAGTAAGGGTGACGTTTATAGCAATGATACAATAATAAGGCATAAATATTTTTAAAAGAATTACAAAAAGCACACTAATTTGGAAAAGAAATGCACCATTTGGAAGAATAAGGGTACCTTAATTTACAAAAAACATTATTCATAAATCTTTTTCATCAAAAGCCTGCGAAAATGATCTTAATAATGTGAAAGATTTGATGCGGGCAAATACTAAAACATTGTTGATGGTATTTTAGTGATAGATATTCTGCCTGTATACATGGTGATAATTTCTTAAACTTTTTCTAGATTCTAGTTATTCTGCCACAGTTGATCCCAGAAAAGTGTAAGAAGGGGACAAAGTAAGAAAAGAAGCTTTACTTCAGGGTTATTTTATGTGCAGAAAACAATAATCTGTAAAATATACCTATAATCTTTGACATTTAGAAACTTTTGGAAGCGTGCTAAGTTTAGTGACAGAGTTAGTAAGCATCCAGTCATGGTATGGTATAGAATTTGTCAATTTTCTAAACCTTTCCCTAGATTCTCAGTATCTTATTGAGGTATTCTCGGTAGGTTGAGGCAGTACAATGATCTTATAGGAGTATACACCAAAACACTTATCAGCCTGGTAAGCATAGTTATCTTTGGTACGAAGTGTGAGAAGAGCGTAAGTACCTAAAGAGTGGCAGAGCTACAACGTTATAGACAATTTGGAATGATAAATGTTCCAAAAAGGAACATACATTCATTTAGTAGGAAAACTATGGGGTTATTTTTACAAATGAATAGTTTGGCGTAGTGTAATTTAAGTGTTGTTGCAGGTGACTTATAATCAATTTAAATGTACATGCTTACAATAACAAAGTAAACAAAAATAGTACAGCAAAACTAGCTACATGAAGTATGTGTGAAAAACAAAAAAATTAATAATGTGGAATAAAATACAGTTTAATCATTTGAGGTGCAACAAATTGAATAACAACATAAATCTCTTTGTATTTAATTCACACAGTATTATTTAATTTTGCAATCATTAGTTTTAAATACCCCACTGAACAATTCATTTGTATTGGTGGTTTGAATCTTTCCATTTATGTTTAGGACTGCAGTTGATCAGTCACTATCTGGCATATGTACATTCTGTGAGGATCACCTCGATATTACCACTAAGTTAGGAGCGTCATAAGGAGAAATGAATGATATCTAGCCGTGAAATTCAGGATGCACGTTTAGTCCTATTTCGGACTCAAATCTTTTATTATTTCTTTGACAAAAGTATATTAACCATTTAAAACTTAACAATTTTTGTTTGCTTAGAAAAAGTGGTTGAGGATACCGCTGAAATAACTGAACAAACAGTGACAAATGAAACAGAAGAGCAAAGCACTAATGATGATAAAGATTCACAAGAAGGAGAAAGTGAGCAGATGGAAAAATAATATAAAAATCTTATTTTAATATTGTTTAATAATAATCCCTCGTGAGGAATCGTGGACGCACACTGTTAAGGAGTTCCATACTAAGATGAAATGTCTGCCCACGGCTTCCAGGTTTTCCATAGTGGTTTAGGTCTAATCAATTCATGAATACAACTTTTAAATAATGAGATAGTTGGTGAAAACTTTAGAGCCATCAATTACATACTTAATTGATATTTATACTTGATTTTATGGACTACTGAAAAATAAATTGTTTTATTTAGCTCAAAATTTTCAGCTTATTGATGATGAAACAAATGTTACATGATTAGTATAGCATTGTGAATGTTAGTTTAAAAAAAAAAGAATTAAAGTGCCGTCAATTCAAATTAACCTTTTATTGAAAAAAATAACAAAAAATTATAATCGTCAATTTTAGCGTTTATTTGTAAATAAATTTATGCATTTCATGGTGCGAAACCGTTATCCCAAGCCAAGTTTGCTGAAAAAGACTGTCTGATTATTCAAAGAAGACTATTTTTGTCTCCGTTCTGTTAGGCTAGTGTGATTTGTAGAAATTAAGTTATCAAATCTTTTGGACAGTTTGATTTCTATAGTTAAAAGTTTAAAGCATTCTACATAGTTATTATATCATTTATAAATTAATCGACTAGTTTGCGTGAAGTGCTTCATTTAGTTCTATAAAATTTGTTTCTTCATATAGAGACAAGTGAATTAAATTATAAGAAAGAACAATCACTATCGTCTGACAGTTCACAATGTAAGTGACTGATTTTTACAAAGTGTATTTGTAAAATATAAGCAAATGCTTGAACTTTATAGATTCTCCCTTTTTTATTAGACCTTTAGTAATTCTTGTTAAAGATAACTATTAGTTAGCGAATGGTTGTAATTCAGTTGAGAGTTTCTTGGTTACTGTTTGAAAATAGTTTATGTTATAAGCTGACTGTTGCTAGACAACCATTGATAACTAGGTAGCACCAGATGGATGTGTCGTTCTAACACGGTACTCCTTAGCAGTTGGACATCCACAACCACAAAGACATTGTAGCCCTGGACCTTTAGTATTCACAGTGAGCTCCATTTCTTTAGATCAATGAATCAGCATTCATGTTTGATACTTTCAATCTCAGTCGTTTTAGGGTTTTATGAAATCATTATGCAATATCTTCGGTGATGCTCACTTCACTGCACAGATTTTTGAAATCAGTTAGTCAGATAAACAGTTTATCATTTAAACTACAACAACATAGACAATGACCAGCTACATGGTTTTCATTCTATACATCACATAAATTTTAATTTTGTTAAGATGCACACGAATTTTCTTTCTTTCTTTGAGAATATGTCAAAATAGTTTTCAAGTCAAAATAGCCGGTGCTGTTCGGTTAAAAAAATAGGATTATTAGTAAGTAATAATCTCTTAACCAAAAGCCTCGTGAATTAGTACTAAAATACCGTTATAATACTCATAACTGTTGTACTACTAATAACGATAAAAATAAGCAAAAATATATTTTGATATTCGAAGTCCATCAAACTTTAGGAAAGTAGTCCTTCAAAGTAATTCAAAGTTTAGATTAGGTCATTTAATAAAATCTGATCAATGGATATTACATGATGAATCAAACTGAGATGTTTAAAGCTATTTGTCGGTTGTTGTAATGTTCCTCCAGTGCTGTGACGAACTTGTTTTGTTATATCGATTAGAGACATCAACTCAAGTATCTGTATTTAAATTAAATATGTAATTCTTTAATCTTTTCACATGGGTAGCCTCGATCCACCTAGGTGGTCAAACCTAAAATCTTTAGGAACCAGGGCTAGAGGAATTTCATCAGATGATTTGATTAGAATCTATCGATCAATGTCTCTAAATCCAGTCAATTTACGACGGTCTTCAACGACCATCCAGTGACATCAGTGATATATGTCTCATTTCAATTGATCTTGAATTCTATTAGCCGTAGATCATAAGATTTCAGTGGCTATCTAATTGAAGTAATTTCGTATTGTAAACTATATGTACACTGAAAAACCTTCACAAACATTTTATCATAATAAGGAATAATATTGTATTTCATTTATTTATGGAATAATAGATAAAAAAATTCTCCGTCATTTAAAACTATTTATAACTAGCCATTATACTGAGGATGCATAAACATGTCTGGACGTTACTACTTAAAACAGAAATACATTATTTCATGATTAAATTAAAGAAAATCCTTCTAGTATTTCAATAACAAGAGGATATGACATTATGTTATTTTGTTAATGAACTTTATCGAAGAACAACTTAGATTGTAGTTTTAATTGGAAACAATTCCAATAATATGTCAACCATTACTTACAATCCAATATTATTAAAAACAGGAGTATAACCACATGACTTGTTTTATGTGTCCTTCACACTATTACCTTAATTGATTAAACGAAATATGATTGTGAGTTGCTTAATGTTGAGATATCAAGCTTGACTATAAGACCTTCATTTACACCTCCACTGATACCAATGTTCTCTAGAAGACTTCAGATTACTAATGGTCTAGAGGATAAATTTATTTATATGACAACCTCGGTGTTCGTCCACCAAATGACTTGATTCTTAAACGTTTAATACATTGATTATTCGACGAGTGTTGTTTTAAGTAGGATTCAATCACACTAATTAATATGGTTAAAAAGAAATAGGAATCCATCGATATGAATAATAAATCCTTTTTTCAAAACATGGTAGATTCTTCTTCATATCTACTTTCTATGAGATTCTCGATTAATTTTTTATGCTTTAAACGATTCAATGTTCACTCTTTCGTAAAACAACGTTATTTGTACATTTATTAATCTCCTTTCTTTTTGTTATCTTATTTGATATTTGATAGTCAAAGAGATTTCTTCTTTAAACCATTTTCTTTTTCCCTTTCTTGTTTTAACTCTCAGTAAGTATTTTCCGTTGATCTAGAAGCTGTAAATGACGTTAAGTGAAATCTTAGAAAATTCAAAGCCATTGTCTGTAGAATTTTTGTCTTCATTGAATAGGTTAATGGACTACAACAGTAAAAAAAGACTTAAAATCAAGGCTCTTTTTTAAAATGTTTTTGTTGATCATGAACATAAATTGAAATAAGGTAACAACGTAACAGCTATTTTTTTATAAAACATTTAGTAGATTTACTTCAACCAGTAAATAAAGATCATCCAGAAGTTAAAAGGCGTGTCGCAGAAGCTCTACAAAGCATTAAACAAGAGCCTATTGAATTCGAAGTAGATTTTTACATAAATGCTGTTCGTTCTGCAGTTGATGAAGTTGAAACTAAATTGCGTAATGATAATCCAGGTGGTCCATAGTAAGTAAAACTAAATTACTTTAAATAGTTTTTAGTGTTAAGAATAGATTCTCTTTTAAATTGCTTATATTTAGAATAAGTTTCCTTGAAATCATGAATCGATCAACGTTAGACCATTACTTAAAATCTGAAATAACTGGATGGCCATTTCATTCTAATATGGGACTACCTAGTAGTGTGTGTCCACGATCTCGAGCTCAGGAATCCAACTTCTTGACCTCTGACCTTACACCCAACAATGTCAATGTCTAGCCTTAACTAATTCACGATATGGAGCGATCATCTTACACTGTCTTCGGTGGGTAACTGCCTCTCATCTGACACGGCTTGTCATCAGAATTCCCGAGATTTACTCTCGAAGCCATTCACTAGTGAGTTCATTATGACTATCATTTAGGGGTTGTCGAAATTGTTGAATTTCGTTGAACTCATGAGCCAATCTAGTTTGTTGTATCCTTTTTGAATCTATTAGTATTTTGGCTTTTCTGTATTGTTATTATATGGGGCAACTTTAAGTTACTAATTAATGTTCAATATTGCTTACTGTAACCGACAGATGTAGTTCCAAAGCTTTGTTCAAACTTTGTCTTCCAAAATCACTCTATGAATACTAGAGGATTCTGTAAGTCTTTATTCCGTTCTCTTGAACTAAGTGTCATTATGTTACGACCTTGTTTGGCCTACCTACTTGTCTGAGCCTAATATCCAAGGCGATAGAGTTGTTCTCAACTCGTTTACTACCTTAACGTGGTAGGTCATGTAGTAAAACCTTGAGACCTGTAGCTTCTGAGTTTTAATTGTGAATGAACTGCTCTGAGGCCACAAAGAGGAAGAAACAATTTTACCACTGACCTATGATCAATAAGATCATAGGTTAAAAAGATGACTTAAATAGAACTGTTTGTCTGACTTATTCTTGATTCAGCTAAACTGAAAAAGTGTACGAATAAGTACATGACTAAGGGAACCGTTATGTATAAAGATTGAAAAAAATACAGTTAAATTCAAACATTGACATTATAATAGGAGGAATGGGATACAAGAATCACCTTTAAATAACAGTAATTTAGAAATAAAAGAGAATATAACAGTCAATTATAAATTTAGCGAAAGCTCATACTTTCCAGAATTAAGCAGACACAAAACTAACTTCTAATAATTTACACACTTCAAATTTAGTGAGATAACGTTTCTAAAAGTACCTTTAATTGTTTGTCATTTCTTCTTTATTCCTCTCTTCACAATAATATGGTTTTAGTAATTATAAGTCATACACAACGACATTTATTTGAAGAATTCAGCAATGAGGCTACACACTAATCTTAATCTTTGAAACTATTCTTTTGTTTATGTTACAAGTGAAATTATGAACCACTGACTTTTTAGGGTTTTTTTTCTAACATGAAATATTATTTGTGACAGTCTTCGTTAGTGTCGTCTCTGACGATAAAATGTAAAAGGTTAATTCTTCGTTTGTTTTCGTACTCCCACTGACCAGTATTATTGTTTAAAAATTAACAGTTCTTCAATTTCTCAACATAAGTAGGTTACTGGTACTTATTTGAAATATATATGAAAGTAAAGAGATTTATGAGCCAAGCTGAGTCTTTTAAATGGGATCATGGTACACAAGAATTGAAATCCCTATTGAGGAGCCTTTTAAATATAAACACGAGCTCTAGTTTTACTGTTGTTGACAATACGCTTCGACTTTGCACGTATCATCTGATGATGGTACAATTTTTAATTTTTCTTTCTGGCTGATTAACCTCAAGTTGTTTTTAGACAAGCATTATTTATATTTTATATTCATATGGCATATATTCTTTAGTCATGGTCAGTGGATTATTGATGGTCTTCCTGTACGTCCAGATGTTTGGAGAAGTTTCATGGAGAATGCCCCAGAATTACTGCCTGATTTAATTGTTTATCTGCAAGACACAAGTATAAATTCAGAGTATTTACTTCGACGATGGATTAAATTAAAAATAGAAGAGTTCAAAGGTTTGTAAAATATTTTGTAGTTATTTATTTATTTGTAACAGTCCTACAGTAGTCACTGATTATTATTAAATCTATTATGGACTCAAGATCTCATACTGGATCAAGCCCCAAAACCCTCAGGTTCGACAGAAAATTAGGTGTGTTTAGGTCATTAAACTGGGATTTAGTGAGTTACATTTTCAACTTATCTGATTTTATGAAACTCACTCCCATTCAATGACCATCATGTCACTTTCAAGATTTATGCAATACTAAGGAGTCCTAGACTATGATGAAACATCTTTTTAATGCTTTATGATTTTTAATATTTCCCTAGTTGATTTGATTTCAGGTTAAAACTTGTCACCAGTATATAATAGTAGTAACTCAAGTAGTGTTTATATTTATTTATTTGAACACATAAATATTGGTACAAAGGGTCACCGAATACATACGCGCCACACAAGTCACTTGGTTTGTAAGTTAGCTGTGATACTGCCCGGGTGGCGAGACCGAATCAGGTGATTTTCTTGGGGGACCACACTCGGAGCCTCCGACCTAAAGGTCTGATCCACAAGGCAGTGGGACAACGTCGGGAGACGCAGTCACATGGTGGGCGAGGACCAATAATTGGCTCATACGCCTGGAGCTCGTGGTTTGGAATCAGGGTTTTCCAAATCACCTAGGTGGATCCTCCGTGTCCACCAACCCGGGTAAAGCTCCGGACATTCGCTTTTGTCCTCTCAATTTCGTAAACAATACCCCCGCCGCGAGAAGGCAGTGGCTGTATACGCGTTGCCATGTAAGAGCGTTTGGAGAGGGAGAGCTGACTCTCCTCCTCAATAAGAATAAGATACTAAGTTGTAAAATTTCACATATATAACACAATGAAACATTATCTAATGCTAACTGTCTGAAATTGTTTATTTTCCGGAATAAAAATTTGATGATTAAATTTCAAAAGGATCAAATGATTTTAACTGAATTACTTCATGTTGATTACGTGGTAAGATGAGTTATATTACATCGAAGGTGAATGTAACTAATACTTTCATGCTTCATTATTTACAATGAATGAAACATATATTTTTATCAGTATCATACATCAACACACCAATCTGGCTTAAATAAGGGGAAAGAAATTATTTTAGATCTCAAAGTAAATCATTGTATGAATATTCGAATTTACTTACCGTTTGTCTAAGACAATGTGAAATATATGTTATCCCCGAAAACAGGAAATGAAGTCAGAACGTATCTTAGTAAATTTGTCTGGTACTGTTTTCCTAATAACATCAGATAGACAGATCCAGATTTTACATTTTTCTTGATGTCGAAATAAAATTTCTTCAGTTGATTATTTCAGGAAAATTGAACAATTTTCAATGAAAGTGAAAAGTTATGATCTCAGTTATAATCTGACTTCTATCCATTTTACACACCTTAAACGATTAAGTTATCATTTTGTACTAGTGACTCAAAGATTAAAAATTTGATACTGATTTTGTGGTTAAGAATTCTAGTTACTAAGTAAAAAGGTTTCTCAGGTTTTATTTCAATATTTACCATTTATAATTATTCTGAACACTCGTTTATTTGACAAGATAATTTTTACAAATCACTTAGACTTTAATATGGATGTTAAGCAACTAATAAGCGTCATCATACATTACTTTCTTATTACTTCATGCAAAATAAGACATTTATAATCTTTTATTCCCGTATAAAATTTCAGACATGGAATTAGTTCATATGACCGATAATATTGAGAGTGTAATTACTCAAGATTTTGAAAGTGAACAACCCAAGGTATCCGAGGAAACCATTCTTCTAAGTGGAATTCATGGTCAGGCTGCTCTCTTGAGACTTAAAGAGTCAGAAAAATTATGGACAGAAAGTTTCGATTTGTTAAGACGTACAACTCAACCGTTAGGTGCTCCTGTTGATGTTTTGGAATTGAATATAACTGAAAAGACAATAGATCAAATGAGAGATGAAGTTTTAGATCGTTTAGTTAGTAAGTTCGTTTTACAAAAATATCTGATTATATTTTGTTTAGGAAACTAAACTGTATTCAATATTAATTTTACTTCATTTTTTGGATGTATTCAATGATGTTTAGGACTGCAATTGATCAGTCTCTTAATGGCATATGTGCGTTCTATGCAAAATTGCTCAGTATTGCTAGTAAGTCCTGAAATGAACATCAACTCCGGGATGCAGGTGCGTCCAACTGACGAGTCCCAAATAGGATGAAACGATCTTTCTGGATTCCACTGCTAGCCACCATCCATCTGTGCTTAGAGTTTTCGCAATATTATTTGTTTAATATGAAGAGCAAGTTACTTCAAACTCATTAATAAGACAATTTTTATAAAAATAAATATATGGAAATACTTTCTTTATATTAGCTAAACTGATCATAAATGGTGCAGATTTAGTTTGAAAAGCTATTTCTCACATAATTTAACATAAAAAGTTTTGAAAACAAATATTCCCTTGGTTTTTTAAATTGGTTTATAAATGTAATAGGATCAACTTACTTATAAACCGACTTTCTTGGATTAATGGATAGAACGAAAAAGAGTTAAATGTTGACATTATTTGTAAGCGGTTTAAAATCTTAAACGAATACTGAAAGTACTCGTTGATATCCATTTCAGAATCTAATAACAATTCGGTCAGCTGTTTAACTAATTTATCAAACTTTGTTAAATGTCATAATAAACGGTATTTGATTGGAATGAAATAACCAAGTGATGCTACTTAACTTTAACTTTTCTGCATTTATTTTAACGAGGAACTTATAACAAAAAATCTTTTATTCATATAAAACTTTTGTATCTATGGATAAATTGATACTTACTACTGAGAATTGTGGATTAAGTGATGCAAGTAAAAGCACAAAAACGATAGATAAGAGTTCATTTATAATTCACAATAAATCAAGTATGAATACTTAAATACATTGAATTTTCATATGATTTACACTGATTAATTGTTAGATATTAGTTCGCTTGATAGTGTTTACTTGAATCTTCTCATTGATGTTCAGGAATCCAATTGATCAGTCCGGCATATATGCATACTGTGAGTATTACCTTAATATTGCCTTCATTCACAAACATTATAAACAAAGATGGATAGTGGCTAACAGTGGAATACAAGATACGGTTTTCGTCCTATTTGAAACTCGTCAGCTGGATATACCTGCATCTCAGAGTTGACGTTCACGTTGGGATTCGAAACCAGTACTGTTCACCTAAAGCGCCATCGCATTATCCACTTAGCTACTGAGTCTCGATAGCCAATCGCTTGTGCTAGCCACCATCTATCTTTGCTTATAATGCTTTTGAATGAAGGCTATATCGAGGCAATACGCACAGTATGCATATATTCCAGAAAGAGACTGATCAGTTGCAGTCTTAACACATCGATGGGAAAATTCAAACAAACAATACTAAATGAATTTATCTATATGTATGTTCATTTAGTTTATGATAATTTTAAGTTATGTTTATTACGTATATTTATGAATTTCTTAAATCTCAGTTAATGTGCATTTATATATATGGAAGAATTTCAGCAAGATCAGATTAATGAATCACATAGTCAACATCAAGAAAATGACTTTATAGGAAAACTTAACTGTTCATTTTAAATAATTCATTGTTTCTATTACATCATAGTTGTTCTGAATACTTACAAAAATTTGTTGAAATAAAAATAATAGTACAGAAATGTTAAAAACTAAAGGAAATACCAAAAAAAGAAGAAATAGAGATTTGATTTATTACGAAAACTGTTTTTGATTACTATGGTAACGAAATATCGATACCCTTCGCTCAAAATTTAAATTGATTGTGTTCATTTGACTTATATCATTTCAATCATCAAGTCAAATCTAGATTTAAATTTATAATGAGTAGTAAATTGATCCTTTGAAACAGGCTTGACTGAAAGTAATCTTTTTTCATATAAAATGATATATGAAACTTGTAGAAAATATAAGTTCCAGTCTAATACTGTGGTTGAAATCTTTAAATTATTGTCGTTCATATGCATCGAGTAACTTACTTTCTTTAAATACCTTGATCATAATCTCTAAGAGAGTATCAATCTGAACAGAGCTATATTAAATAATTTTATCAATAAAGCACTAGTCTAATTATTATTTAAATTTTCTTACAATGGTTAACCTTAATTAGAACCATTTAAAATAGAACCGATAGCAAAGACACAGGAGGATTTAGATGAAGAGGAAGAAGAAGATGCTGGTGCGTTTGAAGAAGAAATTGATGAAGAGTTTAGTATGGATGAAGAAGGCATAGAAGAAGGTGAAGAAGAGAATGAACAAAAGGAAGGAGGTGAAGAACTAGAAGAAGAGGAAGATGGAGAAGAAGAAGTAATTGAAAGAATTTAAATAAATATTTCATGTGTTGATATTTATTTGTTTGTAAAAACACTTATTTGAGTTATTTGTACAATTTTATCAATTAATAAATATTATCGGTAATGATATTATAATTATGAAGGAAGAAGAATGTAGTTAAGAAATAGTTTTTCAGCACAATTACATCACATGATTCATTGAATTACTGAACCTCTTGGACAAGTTTAGGATTACTTCTGGACATACCTGTGAGTTTTCTGTTTATTTTAACCAATAGTCAGTTGAAATGGCTTAGTCACTAAGTATTTTCAATATACGAACTTCTCTGATAACAAAAGAAGGATTATTTTTTTCAGCACTTAGTGAATGAAGAACTGAGGTGGAGAAAACCGATTTATTCTTAAAGCGACACTACAGATTTCTTTCATAAAAAATGTTAGCCATGCATTAAATACATTGTGTGCACATCTTTCTTTAGTTGTCTTGTACATGTTTTATGATTCTTTCAAATCTATTGTCAATAAAATTTCTCCCTGTTCTCCCTAATTGAATCTCCTCAATGTTGTGTTGGCAGGCATACTTCTTCCGACCGGTGTTATTTCAGGATTCAGTTATCTTATTCAATGCGAGCTACAATTTTACCAAAAGATATCCTTTTTTAAAATATCCGTAAATTTAACTTGACCATTAACCGGTTGTTAGTCTCAGTGGTCTCGACTATATTTTGAAAGGCTTAAAACCAGCCGACTGTCGTCTGCTTCCAGTTTTATACGAAAACAGAGATAGTTGTTCAACAAAGATCAGCAAAAAATCATTGTTGAAAATCAGAGAACAATGGACAGACTTTTCATCTCGAGTTTGGACTGGCAATCAGTATTTATTCATGTCATTAAATATTGAGGAAGCCGAGTTCTCCAGTGGTTCATATCTTGTAAAAAATTGAGGTTAAAAAATACGGAATTTCGGAGTCTGGATCGGCGATTTTACGGTATTACACTCATCGTTGGATCTTAATTTTATTCCTTATTGATGCACATTTTTGAGTTGTGTCAGTATGAAACTCTTCGATTTTCAACTGTTTCCTAGTAGATATAGGTCTTTGATGAAAGTGATCTTCATATTATATTTATATACACGACATAAATGTTCTCTTGTTTTTAAAGTTAAATGAAAAGTTTCATCTATATTGATGTTCTAGGAATTAGATTCAAGTAGAAATTTACAGAAACAATTAGGCTTAACAAGTTATTTCTGTCCAGTAACATTACGTGAATATGGAGTATTGCGTGCTGGTGATCCAGAAATTGTAGCTGTTTATCAAAATTTAATTTATTACTTTTCTAATGAAGAGGCCAGGTCAAAGTTTATTGATAATCCAAATGCAATATTAAATGGTTCAAATGGATTATTAAAGGTTAGTTTTATAAAAAAATATTATATAATTTGAAAACGTGACTTGTTCAGCCTACCGTTTATTCCCTTATAGAATATTGGATGTGTTTAAACATTTTCTCACAACTGTTGCCAAATCGTTTATAATGACTGGCAAGAATACTTCATGGATTAGGTTTTGTAAATGATATCACTATGACTATAGTTTAAATATGTTTTTTATAGCTTACTAAACGTATAAATTGAAGCACACCCTTCATTGTAGAGATTTTTTAACTAATAAGCTTTTATTTTACTTTGTGACAATGTAATCAATGAGAACTCAGGTGGAGAAAACCAATTCATTGTTTAGTGCACAATCACACAATAGTTTGTTAAAGTGTGAAAATCATACATCAAATACATCATTTGAACATCATTGAATTGTCTCTTACAAGCTTCATTATTCTTTCACTAATGTTGTTGTTGTGATTGTTTCCAGTTTCCTTCTCTCTTCTCGTCATTTCAATTTTCTGCTTGCATGTATTTCACTTGCGAATAGTGTTGCATACTACTCAAATCGGCAAACACAACTGATATACACCACAATAAGTCACAGATCATTGAGTAATTGCGTTATTCAACGAATATATTTGATAGATGGACTTAATTTGTATTTAAGAAAAACATTTTCATTTATAAAAATAACTATACAAGAAACATTTATTTTTTATTATTAAGTTAGTTCAATTTCTGTTTTCTAACAGAACCCAGTGATTTTTTTATCAATATAATCAGTATGGGTCGATCGATTCATAGTTCCAATCAGAAACTCAACAATCAACAATTCCATACTAATAATTACCATGTGCTTACTAGTGACTAGCTTCGTGAAGGAATTCTCGGAGTTCTAGTGAGAAGCCGTGATAAGTGGGGTCCAGTCCTGGTCAGCTAGAGAAAGGTATCTACCTTAGACAGTGGAAGTTGGTCGCGCAATTTCGTCGATTGGTTGGAGTTAGAGATTAACACCGTTAGATGCCGGACGGCTTAGTGGTCTAGATTTAAGCGTTCACGTGAGAGACCGAATGTCCTGGGTTGGAATCTCGCGTGAGGGATTATGAATGCGCACTGCTGAGGAGTCCCATATTATGACGAAACGACCATTCAGTGTTTCCAGGTTTTATTAATACAAGTCAACTTGTGATAAACAGTTAAGATATTTCAAGAAATATTAATATATTTTTAATATTTTTACTATTGATTGATCATTGATCAATGAACAGTATTATGTGTGTTCAGTCCTTCCAAGTGCTAATCAAATATATATTTGATATTTGTAAGTTCTAGAAAATGTATTTAGACTATACAAAAGGTTCACTAATTATCATGATCATAAGGGGTTTGTATTGATTTCTTCATTTGTTCATTGGCTTTCTTATATTCTAGATTAATTACAATAATCAATTACTGAATATTAACCAATATAATAATATTTTTAGTCAGTTTGATAAGTCATTGTAATGTGTCATGATTTAATTTACGTGGTCATGAAATTAATTTATTGATATAAAAGAACCAGTCATTATTCAATAGATTCATTTTTTCTGTTTGATATTAATGTAGTTTATCAAACAATTCAATATTCTCATAGCTGAAAGCATGAGTCAATTGAAGCTAGACCACCAAGGAAAAACCTGGAAACACTGGACAGCCGTTTCGTCTTACTGTAGGACTCCTCAGCAGTGCTCGTCCACAACCTCGCCTCGCGAGATTTGAACCCAGGGTCTACCAGTCACGCGCCGTCCAGTGCTTTCAGGTCTTCCTTGGTGGTCTAGCTTCAAATGACTCATGCTTTCAACTATGAAAATACTAAATCTCCACAAAACCCCTTCTAATTCAATATTTCTTTTGATATTTTTCTGGTAACAGTACAACCAACTAAAAACTTCATAAACTGAGATTATTTAACAAAGTTATAAACTATACTGAAACCACGCTTTTAAGTGAATGACGCGGAATTTCATATGTGATGTTATATCCTACAACATTTTACTGTTTGAACATTAGAAATAATGGTAATGGTGTTTAGGATTTAGGAAATCTTAACTGAAATGATCTCTGATAATTTCTTCAATGCAAACTTATTTCAATAGCACAACATATTGTTTGATTATCTTACAATACGCATCTATTGTACAACTAACTATATTCAATATTTAAATATGGTTACTTATTAATTAAAGAAAAAGTGATTTTGACTTAGTAATTTACATAATATGTATTTATTCTCTGAAGAAGTGGCTTACACTCAGTCACGAAACGTCAGAAAATCTCATTTTTCTACTTATTGGGATATTACAAATATATTAATTTATTTGTAGTAATAATGAATGTTTACCAAACATCACATTACTCTTTCGTCTAGTTTCATTTTACATTTTAAAGAATGAAAACAAGGAGTGGTATTTTTAAAAACAAAAGTTGCTAAAACCTTAAACCGATAAATGTGATAATGATATTGAAATAATAAAAAAAAACATTAATGTATTATTGCATGTTTTTTAGATGACGAGTATCACTAGCTGAACGATATATCACTCAATATTTTGGAGATGATATTATATTTTAGTTTTCTCTATCAATTTTTAATCAGTAGAAAGGTTAACATTTTTTACTCTATGACTTTGGATGTTGTCATTCATAAAACCAATAAATAATGGTACTTATGTATCCAGTACATATAAATGAATTTTGGAATATATTGTTTGAAAAGTTTATCACTTAAACAAAAGTAGATGAAATAGAAGTCAGAAATGTGAGCCATTTACTAAAAGGAAAGTAGTTTAACCTCTAAGCCAACGCTTTCAGCAAAGACTCAGTAATTAGTTGCTAATCAGATCCCAGTTTTTTAAAATAAATACGCCGAAAATGTTTAGTTCTATTCAGCTCTCCATGTGGCATCATCATTAACTTGTGTGGATTTTAATCTGTCACTTTGAACTCGTTTCTGGCTGTATGGATTAATTTGACTGAAAAAACCAGTCATTTGATTAGCATAGTAGATGGTCATTAAAAAGTGTCGCTACAAAACTTTCCTCAAATGTAACTGTTTGTTTATCAAACATCGATAAGTATGAGCCATTAACAGAGTAAATTGTTTGCACCATTTTCACTATTCTTTCAAAGAGACAGAAGCGTTTTTTAGCAAGATTGTTTCGTACGAGATAGGGTTGCTGATCCCATCCTTAACCTCCCTTGATCGGGCTTGGGACCGGCAGTAACTCTAGAAGAACTGCAGATGGAGTTAAGAGACAAAAATATGTAAGCAACTTTGCAAGGTAACTTAAAAAGAATGCATGAACAAACGTATACTTCCTGAATGTATTGAAGTTTCCAAAAGGAAATTTATTAAGGATATAAAAACGTTAATGATTGGTTAAAGATACACAGTCTTATGTAAGAAGCAAATAGGTTTGAAAGACAAATAGTTAATATTACAATAAATAATAAATTATGAGTTGAAATAATCGGGTTCGACAAAGTTTATGATATGAACTATTAAAAATATAATCAGCTTCACATCACCTATCAGCCATTGTGTGTTGCTCAAGCGTGTGTACATACTGCACTTCAGAACCAAATCCGTCATCTCATTTCACATATACTCATTAGATTGGTACTATTCATTTGTGAAATTAATAATAAATTCTTAGTTGATAAGTAAACGGAATATATAATATTTTTAATTTCTGTTTAATTATTGCAAAACCTAAAATGTAGGTATCAGTTGTTTACGGGATATTTTTCACAACGCAACGTTTACATTTTGATGCTTTTACTTCTAAACCATTAAAAATTCTGAAAGAATTGGTGAACTATTTTTTTTCTTCAATGATCAATTTTGTTTATAAAACAATTTTTTTAGTTTATGATAGTATATACATGAATTTGAAAATGATAGAATTTGTATATATATTTTTTTTAAAAAAAACAATAGCCTCCACCGCCAAGAATTTTAATACTTGGACCAACTGGTACAGGGAAGTCTCTGCACAGTCGTCAAATAGCACTGAATTTAAATCTAGTACATATTGATTTCTTAAGTTTGTTACAAGAGATAACATTTCCAAAACTTGGCAAGAAAATTGGTAAACAGTATGCAGATCAAGAACCTATACCGGATATTGTACTACCTCCGTAAGATATAGAATATATACGGCTGTTATAAATTTTATATCATGATTATTTATATGATTAGTATTTATTGGTACTTCTGCTTACGTTCATGTTGAGTTTCGTTGCATTCAAGCTTATGAAAATAATCGTCAAACAAACAATCAATTTTATTTAAAGCAGTTAGTCCATTGGATAAATTTCGATAGCGTAATAAGAAGACAAAGATTATCAGAACTATGTGATATATTAACGCAGTACATCTCGAACAACTTAATCCAGAGTGAATAAGTTTCAAATTGTTTTCACATTGTTATGATTATCCTGTTAGTATTATCCTTGTCTCCTCTTTCTCCTCCCCCCGGATTTCAAGTCTGGTTGTCCTTTTATTTTTATACATACATGTTCTTAACAAGTATATTACATGTGATCAGATTGTTCAAAATGTATTGCGTTAATATATCATATAGTTCTGATAATCTTCGTCTTCTTATCACACTATCACAATTATATTCAATTCAGTTTAGGACGATAAGCATAATAGATGTATCATAATAGCATTAGTGTATATGTTCTCAAGAAATATTCAATATTTTCGCTTTTTTTGTATTTACACTGCGTGAATATGGTGGATAAAGTGTTGATAGGTGTTTTGTTTACTAAATAACTGAGAATTATAAAATACACTTCCCTTTATGAACCCATTCACTGATTGACCGGATTAAACATTGGTTATGTAATATTTGTTACGGTGAGCTTCAGATTGTATAAAGAATAGTCATTTTGAAGGGTTCATAAGTTTGTACATACAATGAGGATAATCATTTCACCGGTATTTTAAAGCTAAAAAGAAGAATGACAAAACATGTTATTCACTAGTTATCTGGTTACTCGCAATAATAATTCATAAAAAGTGCAACAATTTATTTTTACTGTCTTTTCATCCTAACAATCTGGATAAAAATAAATGAGGAGACTTCATACTCTTTTAACACCACACACTTTTATATGAAACAAATATACATTGTCTTTTTGTTTATAATTTATATTGCTCGGTTTATTATTTTGCTCTGGATTATAAAAGACTTGAAGAGTCAGTTAATGGAAATGATGAGAAACGAGAGGCATCAGATAATGAAATACAAAAGCCAAATATAACAGAAATAACAGACGAGTCAGATAAATTGCTTTTGTTAGATGAACACGAAACAAATGTTTATGAATATCTGTTGAATTCTACATCAATGCCCAACGATACGTTGGAATGGTTACTTGGAAAGTTTTGGAAACAAGAACCATATAAATCTACCGGTTTCATATTGGATGGTTTCCCTCAAAGTGTAGAAGACCTGCAGTTTTTAGTAACATCAAACTATTTTTTTGATTATGCAATTTTTTTAACCGCTGAAGCTGATGAAGTTGTTTCCAGATTATTGCCTCCTAGACTGGAAGTATGGCGTAAATTAATGGCAAAAAAAGCTGAGAATGCAGCTAAATTGATGGAATGGAAAACTGCCAAAAAGGTTAGTAGTGTGAGAAATTATTGCTTTGTAAACAAATATAAACTATTTAATCTAGCAATTTTATTCAATTCTGTGTCATTATTGTTTGAAAATTTTGTTATCCTCTGGTTTTGACTGCTATCATTTGTTTACTTGGATAACAAGTTTTGTTACAAACCATTATTTTTAATTTCAAACAGACTGATTGTCTTATAAATCCAGTTGAGTTATCTCATTTTCGTATTTAGACTGGTTTGTTTCCTGAATATCATTTCTGACCGATGGATATGTTACTTCCAAATCGTCAAGTTGCTATCACTTGTTATATTCTGTGACCAGCTATAAGTGAAAATTTTGAGTACACTGCACAGTATGCATAAATAAATAAAGAATTCGGTATAAATTTATGATTGTTTCCCTGTATGAGTAACATTCATCTCTGTTGGATATCTGATGAATGAATCGACATTGCAATGAAATTCGAATTAATCACAGTTTGGGATGATCGCAAGAATTAATAATATTCATACCATGACATTGATTACAAAATAACAGGTTTTTCACCACTTGAAACCAAATTAGAACAATAAAATATTACCTATTGTTCCAATAATTAGACTAAATATCAATAAACAAGTAATATGAACTAAGAATATTTTCTCTTCAAGTTCTACAATTATATATCCAAATTCATAATCCAAAAGGTGATTATGTTTGAGGCAAATACAACGTTTAATATTATATGATGTGAATTATCTCTTTCAAATCATATTACCTATATCCTATAGTTTCATTTAAAATACAACTTGCTTAGGTTGATATCGCATATTTGTCATCTTAAGATTAACAAATTTATGTTATGGTATAATGTTAAACGATCTATTTTGCCTTAAACCTGGCCAACTTTTGGATTAATATTTTGGATATATATGTAGTTGCAGAACATGATAGGAATTTATTGAATAATATATTCTTTGTTCATATATCTGCGTTTCTAATATGATGGGAATATTCCGGAGACTATATATCAATGTTAGCTGTTATAATCATACGTAAATATACCACTTGAACTTTTACAGTCCTGTGAAGAAGAGATGGTATAAATCATCAGCTGCTTTTAAACATTTAGAGAAATACTGTACTGAATGAGACCTCAGATGGATAAAACCAGTTCGTAGAATGTGATAACTATACATTATATACATTATTTGAACATCTTTCTTCAGTTGCCCGCTAAGAAACCTATATGTTTTTCATTGATCTATCATTATTTAGAATCTAAACCATCAAGCTCAGAGAACAAAACTCTATCAAGACTCCTTTAAAATTAATTTTTTCATTATTTTATTTTAACAGAAATTGGCCATGGAGAAAAGACGATCAGAAATACTCAAGGAACTAGAAGAGAAAAGAGAAAATGCGAGAGTAAGATCTCTTATTACATGTCATGAGCTTATTTATATGTGAATTCATTCTTAATACGATTAATTCTTATTTGGTGAATATATATATATATATACCACTAGTGTATGTGAATAACTCCATTTAAAATATTATGACTTCAGCTGGGGTTCTCATATCTGCTTTTCTTCTAATCAATACTTTGCTTTTCAAAGAATCCGGTTAAATTTTAAGAATCCATTTTATCTTGTTAGGTATCTGGTTGAAATTGTAATATCACTTGTTTCACTGTTTTTTACAATATATGTTGTCTTCCTAATCTAATGAAATGTACAGTTACCTAGTTAACATGTTAAATAAATATGCAATACCTGTTAACAGTAAATTTTCATCAACTAAGATGTCTGGTACCTCACCACTGTCTACTTTATGTGAGATGTCTGGTGTAGTAGTAAACTAGAAAATAGTTGGGGGCGACCAAAACAAAACATGGCATCAGTCTATGAAGCCATTGATAATCGGACTGAACTATGTTAACAGGTGTAGGCTACCTGTTTGGTGTACACATGATTATCGTCACTGATAATTAAAGACCGAGTGATATGGCTCAAAATAATTTAGAATGGCACATATGGATCCTGTCTTTGTTTTTTTGTTCCGTTGGACGCCGACTCACTTGTCTAGAGGTTAAGTGCTCGCGTGCGAAACTGATAGATACTTGGTCCGAATCTCGCGAGGCATGATTGTGGATTCGCACTGCTGAGGAGTTTCATACTAGAACGAAACGGCCGTCCAGTGCCTCCAGGTTTTCCATGGAGGTCTAGCTTCAATTGGCTCATGATTTCAACTATTAAGTTACTAGAATCTCCACGAAACCCCATTTTATTTCACTAATTTATATTTTCTTGAGTCATAGCTTTGATTCTTAATTTTACCACCAATACTATTGGTACCTCCGCTACTTTGAGATTTACCCTGACAATATTATTACGGTAATTTGATGGGGTATGGCAACTTAAAATGATGTACGTAGGTACCGAGTTATACGTTATGCTTGAATGACTGATTTGGTTTATATCGATTGTATTTGACGCCTTCTTTCAAATTTTCTTTTCTATTCATCATCACCTTATTCAGTTTATAGTACAAACAATAAATTCCACATTTCAGTAAAATGCACTTACTTTTAGAGATAGTTCAAGAAAGTGGAGAATTCAGTTTCAACGTTCAACTTTTTAAGTGTTGCTAATTTTACAAATGCATTTAATGTTGTTAAACAAAAAAGACTATAAAGAAAACGAACAACATAATTCTTAAAGTATAACACTCACAAGGAAACATTAACAAAAGCGCTGACTGGACTAAACTTACAAATTTTCAAAATATACTGGAGTAAGGCTTGATGAGAATCTAATTAAAACAATATTTTCCTCACAATATGCGGATATTTAAACTTTCCGAAATAATCACTGTTCATTGAAAAATCTCTGCAAAGTAGATAATTGTGAATGTGTATTCATAATCTGTAGTTGATTTACAATGTAACATATTCATCACTGACTTTCTGTCTTTATACAGAACAATATTCTGCATAAGTTACATTTTGTTGAGTACTGACCATATTTTCTACATAGACATTACTGTTGTTGGTTTGGTGAGAGGAAATACGGATTGGTTATTTTCTTAAAAAGACTATTAAGTAGTTTGACAGGTATTTGATGTGTCATATATATTTCCCCACTTCCTGTACTTATTTGATGGTCGATTGTTAACAGTACAGGTCCTAGTCGGATGGATCACCTGTTCTTGAAGTGGGTTATGTTGATCCCTGGTGAAATAGTTCTAGCTAGGTAGCTAGTATAAAGCAAGTGAATCGTGAACGCAGATAAATCGCTCATTGTTCGTCCTAAACAATTTAGTGTCTCATTAGTTTAGAGGAGGAACACAAGCGTTATTTCCATTTGCAACTAAATATTAAAAAAAGTTTTGTATTTTAATTTTTTTCATTTTATAACCTTTCCAATGACCATTGTAGATTCTCAAATACAATAACCATAATCTTAATCAACTACGGAAGAAGTATGTATTACAATTGAGTTACTTTTTCTATTGATTAAGTTGTAGAAAAGTTTTTTAAGTTTCTTCACTTTTTTGGTAGATAAAACAAAATTCCGACGATCCGGATGTTGAAGAAGATGAAGAACTGGAAGATGAAGTTGATATTGATGAAATGTTGGCAGAAGAATTTGCTGTTAGTAAATCATTACAAATATTAGCGTTAAGTAGTAATAATTCTTTTTGTCAAATAAGAAATTTTTTCACCGATTTACTGGTTTTTAAATGATCGTGGTTAAACATTAACATCGTTAGATGCCAGTCCAGTGGTTTAGAGGTTAAGCATTAACGTGTGAAACCGAATGTGCGAGATCGTGTGTTCGATTTGATGAGAAATCTCATACTGGGACGAAATGGTCGTCCAGTATTTATAGATTTACGACGATGTCCTAGGTTAGATCAGTTCACGATTATTAATTAATTTGTTCGAAATCAAACTGTACGACATATCGTATTTTATTGGATTTTTCTAATTTAACGTTATGATCTAACATTCATCCATTCATGATATCAATTTATACTCAGCGATTTCCACAACCCTACACTGATAATTATCGTGTGCTCACTAGTGTCTGGCTTCAAGATGAATTTCCTGGAGTTCTAGTTAGAATCCGTGGCCAGTGGCTTTCAACGATGTCTGCTGTAGAGACAGTTACACATTGAAGACAATAGTGGACGGTCGCTCATTGTCGTGGGTTGATTGAGGTTACACATCAACACCGTCGGATACCGGCTCAATGGTCTAGAGGTTAAGCGTGCGCGCGTCAGACTGAAGGGCCTGGGTTCGAATCTCACGAGGCAGGATCGTGGATGCACACTGCTGAGCAGTCCCGTACTAAAACGAAACGGCTGTTCAGTGCTTCCAGGTTTCCAATGGTGGTCTAACATTCTTAACTCAACAATCTCCATAACCGGAGTAAACACCAACTCTGAGATGCAGGTACATCCATCTGATGAGTCCCAAATAGGTCGAAACGTGTGTCCTGGATTCCACTGCTAGTCACAATCCATTCCTGTTTATACTCCTTGTGATTTATGACAACATCGAGGCAATCGGCACAGGATGCACATATGCCAATAAGAGACTGATCAATCGCAATCCTAAACATCAATGGGAAGATTCAAACAAAAAATACGAAAAATGAATTAAAATAAGATTGTTACTTATCAATGGGTTGTCATTTGCTTTTCAATACTTTTAATTTCATCAAGGAAGATGAAGATGAAATGGAAGATGAAGAAGAAGAGACTGAAGCTGATGTTGTAGAACGATTAACTGAAGAGATCACTGAAACATTTAATGATTCTAATGACATTTTTACAGAAATATCTGAACAAATTGATGAGTTATCTATACCGAAGTATGAAATTAATGCTGGTGGTAAAATTACATGGGCTCGTTATCGAATAGTTAAAGTGAGTCAAACATTACATAAATTCTTATTTATTTTACGTTTTCTTAAATAGATGTCATAATGTTGTTTTGAATTGTGATGAAGGCTTTTAAATTAATCAATGTATCTATCTGAAAAACTTCAGCACCATCAAAATTATTTACTTAAACCTATTTTTAGAACAGATGGATTTGTGGCTAGCATTGGAATTCATAACGCACTTCTCATTCAATTCAGAGTTCCTTAGTCGGATGTACTTGGATTCAACACCAAGATTTACACTGTAACTCAAACCTATAATTTTTACTTCAAAAGATTAACGCGTTATTCACTGATCTACTGAGCTCAACTAGCCACCTTTATTATCCGACTAAATCATCTACAAATAATGTCATGAACTTCATTTGGAAGTGTTCAATTCTCTAAGCTTGATATTTTAATCTTTACACACAGGTTTTTCAAGGTGAATCCATTTAGTCTTCTGTATTAAAATTATTTTAATCGCCTTTCTCCTTGACCTAATCACTGAGCCTACAGATGTCCATTATTTTTCTTACTAGACAATAGATTAGGCGTTTTTCAATGTGTAAACCGATTACTGAGTGGCGTGAGTATCAGAAACTACTATGGACGACAATTAAAAGGGGATCAAAGAAGCACCAACTTCAATGTGTAGGGAGGTTCTGGGCTGCAAGAAGCGGGATCATAGACAATGGATCGCTATAGAAACCTTAGACAAGATCCAAAAAAGAAAGAACAAGAAGACAGCAATTAACAACAATCGAACAAGAGCAGAGAAAGTCAAGGCACAAGCTGAATACGAAAGACTGAAAAAGAGCATTAGAGCTGATAAACGGAACTACGTGGAAGACCTAGCAACGACGGTGGATAAAGCTGCAAGAGAAACAAATATGAAACAACCATAAGAAACTGGAAGAGAACTGTAGTAAACCAGAGAGAGGTCAGGGACAAAGAACACAAGCCAATCACTGAAATTCAAGGACATAAGAACAGATGGATAGGACACTTCGAGGAACACTTGAACAGACCAGCTCGACTGAACTGACCGGAAATCGAAGCAGCGCACACTGACCTTCCTATAGATGTCATTCCACCAACGATCGAAGAAATCAAGATGGCCATCAGACAAATTAAGGGCTAGAAAGCACCTGACAATATATCAGCTGAAGCATTAAAGTTAGACATAAAAGTGAATGCAGACATGCTCCACGTTCCATTCAGGAAGATTTGGAAGGAAGGAAGGACGAGCGCCACCGACAGACAGGAAAGATAGATACTTCACCAGGATACCAGACAAAGGAGACCTGAGCAAATGCGAGAACCATAGAGTCATCACTCTACTGTGAGTACTAGGAAACGTTTTCAACAGTGTTTCTAAGGCGAATGAAAGATTCGGTAGATGCCCAACTTCAAGATCAACAGGCTGAATTCCATAAGGATTGGTCGTACATAGACCAAGTCGTGACACTACGGATCATCGTTGAGCAATCAATTGAATGGGATTCGTCACTACAAATCAACTTTGTTGACTGTGAGAAGACGTTTAGCAGTGTGGAAAAGAGAATTTGATAGATCATTCTTCAACACTACGGTATACCTGAGAAGATCGTCAATATCATACGGAATTTATACGACGGACTACTTTGCAAAGTGGTGTATGGAGGACAGTTGACAGACGCCTTTTAAGTGAGGGTTGGTGTCAGACAAGGTTGCTTGCCCTTCTTCTTTCTCTTTCTTTGAGTGGTTAACTGTATTATGAAGACCTTGACATCTGAGGGGAAGCATGGAATACAATGTGCAGCTTGCATTCAACTTCACGGTTCGGACTTCACAAATGACCTGACCCTTCTACACATCAACAAATTCAGGTCAAGAGAGCCAATGTAGCAGCAGCCTCTGTAGCAATAGGCCTCAATATGTACAAAGAAAAAGTAAGACTGAAATATAACACGGAGAACACATTTCAACCAATATCAAAGTCAGAATCTTCAATACGAACGTCAAGACAGTTCTACTGTACGGAGCTGAAACTTTGAGAACTGTCTATCATTTCTCAAGACAGCAATTAAATGTTTTCTTTCATTTTTCCATTTAAAAAGAAGCAGCTACATGTTTTCTATTTTGAATATGGTTACTAGGCGTCTGAGTTTATTGATCACTGAGTCATTGTTATCTTGCTCAAGAATTTTATTATTTTAGTGGCCTGAGATCTGACTCCATTTGGATCGTATGAATAGTTGCTATTGAAATATACATATCGCCAATTATCATAAAGGGGTTCTTGTGAATATCATAGTAATTTAATAGTTGGGATCATCGGTCAATTGAAGCTAGACCACCATGGAAAACCTGGAAGCACTGAACGGCCGTTTTGTCCTAGTATGGGACTCCTAAGCGGTGCTCATCGTCAATTATCGTATATAATTATAAACTTAAATCGCGTCAGTGAATAACGGAACTAAATAAGTCAAATATGAGAATGAAGTTTGAATGTATATATATCATACAATCGTTGAAGTGAAGAAAAACGAAATGATGGGCAATGAAGGCGACTGAGCCAACTCAGTTTTTTTCAAGCGTGAATCGACATTTATAGTCAGATAAAAATAAATTACAGACATGTGATAAGTAAGATAAGAAATGCACACATATACACTTACATAGAAGTAGTCAAGGTTGATAAGCGAATAATTAACAAGGTCAAGATGTGACTCAATAAGAATGAGTAAATCAGTCTGTCAGGAAGCTAGAATAAGTTTGTGGATTGACATAGCAACCGACATAACAACTTTCGATAAGCTTGGTCCTCTAGTTATATCGTATTGGTTCATAATGGTTGTTCATTGTTTCAATTATTATCTAATGTATAATGTGTGTATATCGAGATGCTGTTGAGCGAATTAAGATATCTTTTATCCTACCTTTTTTACTAAGAACAAACTTGACATTTGTGACTTTATGTCTAATAAGAGAGAAAAAATCTAGTCTTTTTATTCCTGCTTCTATAATCAGTCCGTGTATTGATGATCCTGTAGGTGTTTCCTTAGTTTGTTTGTATATTATATTGCTGAACTAAAAATATGTTGTCTGATGTGGATCTTTAAGTTAAGTTGATCTCAAAATTTAAAGTTTTCTAATATCGGAATGATTTCCATCAATTTTGAATAACAGGAATACTTTATAAATGTACATACATTTATACTTCCAGTGTTGGTTCAGTTAAAACAATTATGGGCGAAACGCCTAACAATACCATTATTTTTGTTATTTTAGATTTAAATATATATTTGATAAATCCCGGGTATCCACCAAATCTCTTACAGTTACTAAACTTTCTCTTAATTAATTTATATGCAGGTTCCTACAATTAAGATAGTTGATCCCAGGCGAGTAATCGATCTGTGTAATTTTCATGTACCATAAGATTGAGGAAGAAAAGATCTATGAGACTTTGTTTAGCGCTGTCCATGTTTTCTTATTCGCCCTTCCTTGATGAGTCTGTTTAGAATCTTTGTACTCATGTTTTTCTGTTTTTAAATAAAATTTATTTGTATAGGTCGACTTACGCTTCATCTTAAACTAAATCCTTATCCTACTTAATATAATCGTTTATATCCATAATTACAGTGGTGCATCCTTTATCAATTAAAAGATAGGAAAATTTAATAATTGGGGTTTATTGTCAAATATTTAAGGGTTTACTGTGAACTTTTATCCCAACTGGCTGGTTTGAATAATATCTGTGGAGAAAACTAACCTAATCATTCTCACTACATTCTCTCATTGATATGATTCTAAGAGTAACATTTCAACATTGGAGCTTCCAAAAATTAATTTTCTGTTGGAAGATCCTTCTATCGACTTAAAGCTTGGAATTAATAACGTTCTACCTAGTAAAGACTTTGACAAAATACAAATTCTTCTTAAGAAATTGTTTCAAAGGGAGAAAAGCTTTTGAATGCGTTTCTCTACCTTCAAAATCTAAATACTGATTATGAACAGATCTCTGTGAATGCCTATTTCAATCTATTGAGTTAAATAGCTTTTGTTGAACAATTCCACTAACCATAGTCTTATGAGCACTGTTGATTTAATGACAGACTGAAATCAACAAGAAAATAAGTTACTTAGTAGGGTTTTATCAACCCATTTCTTATGTAGTACAAGCTAAGTGTCTTTCTGGATATTAAATAATATGCACACTGTATAATGTATGACTGAGAGTCTAAGGCTGTAAAATATGATTATTTGAAACGAAAGACAAGTGGAGTCTGTTAATATTTGATCTTGAATGCTTCCAAGGTATTTCTAACCTGTAATTGATCCACATACTGATTAGTGTTGTTGACAGTCATCAGATAGTAAGTAGAAATGGTGACTTGGTCAATGAAACTGTGAACCGAAACTGATTAAATTAGATATAACATGTTACCCATACCTATCTACATACCTGGTATTCAAATATTTCATCTTTGTTGTCAAAGAGGAGAAGCGTTACCTGGTGAAGTTGTTATTATTTTAAAAAGTTAATGACTTCAGAAATCAGCAATGTGAAAAGAAACAGTCTTGTTGGTCAATGTTCAAAATATGATTATGAACTCTATTTAAAGATCTTAAATCATAAAACTAAAAATCGATCATAGTAGGGGAAATTTGTTCAGTTCCTTTTGTCTTCTAAATTTTAATTTCTCGAAATCATTCTTTCTCTAAGAATTTGTTCTTTAGTAACGGCTCATCATCAACATTAGTATTGTTACTTCGGATTTGATTTTTAATTTACTCTCATTATGTCGTTGAGAATTGTAGGAACTGGAGCTACGTCATACATTATTAATGACTAAATCAATAGTATTTAATTTAAAATGATAAACATTTACCGATAACTTATTTAGAGTCATATTTGTGTCGGTGTTTCATTCTTTAGCGCTTACATAATTTATTAGAGAATCGTAGCTCATTATTTGAACGTGTCTATCCAATTACACCGAAAATCGCCGAACGTTTATTAATTAATGGCTATTATTTTCCAAGCACATATGGTCGATGGTGTCCAGTTACATTATACTTTCAAAATGCATGGCTTCCACCTCTTCCAATGCCTAATATAAAAGTTGGTAACCCGAAATATTTGAGTAAATTACCTGGAATTATTGGTGAAACATTACCTTTAGTTAAAGCTAAAACATGTGCTGCAGTTTATAAACAACATATCTATTGGTTTATTAATTCTAATGCTCGTGAATTATTTATAAAAAATCCTTTAAAGTATACACAGAAATATACAGATCCACCATTTAGAGTACCATTAAGATTGCATATTATAGGAGCTCCAAAAACCGGCAAAACAACTAGTAAGTTTACACCTTCAATAAAATATTAATAAAAATTAATATTGATTCTAATTAATGAATTGATATTTATCGATTTTTCATTTCTCATTAGTTATTTTTTCTGTTATCCGCTTAATTCCGGTTAGCGTTTTTTTAGCAAGGTTGTTTTATACGGGATGGAGTTGCTGGCCCCATCCATATCCAACCCTTCTCCTTTACTTGGGTTTAAGACTGGCAGTAGCTTTAGAACAACTACGGGCGGATTTTCATTTGTAAATAGGAAATTTAATTAAATGGAATAACGTTTCATGACAATAAGTTATATTCATTTTAAAGAAAAGTATTTTTTTTTCTTTTTTTATGAAAGAATCTAGAATAAAACAGGAAGTTCAATATTTCATTTGGTATAAATTCATTTGATATGTCACAGTTGAAAGCGTGAGTCGATTGAAACTAGACCACCAGGGAAAACCTGGAAACACTGGTCGGCCGTTTCATTCTATTGTGATTTTATTTTATTTTGAATTTTAATTAACAGAAAAAGTTCGAAAGAAAAAACATTTATTTTTAGTTTATTTCTTGGAAAGTTTTTGGTTAATTAAGGGCTGATATAAAATTGCTTTCTTGTCTTGAACATTTAGAGAGAATGAGGTTAAGAGGGTACTTGATATGAGCTAATTACTTCATATATATATATATATATATATATATATATATATATATATATATATATATAAAGACAATCGTATTGTGAAATTGTTCTTGTTTATATTCATTTAACGATTTCAATTAGCAGAAATTTGTAAAGAATAGTTTTATAGGCAGAGGTTTGAAAGTTAAGTTTTTTCATGTTAGGTCATAGTTCCTGGGTTTCATTCTCGCTGGCGAGATCATGAATGGGCAATGCTGAGTAGTATCATTTCTAGGAAGAAACAAAGGTTTAGTGCTCATAAGTTCTCAATGGCGATCTATCAAAGATCAGTCCATAATTTTGTAAATCACGAGAATGTTGTTGGATGAATTTGATCTTGAACAATTAGCTAGAGATCCATTTTGAGAGATAATATATCAATCAATCAATAAACTATGTGTAGGATATATCCTCACTACATAAAGAAAGCTTACAACGAAATGGGTTTACGATAATTAAATAGACCAATCTATTCTAGTTAATTGATAAATACATTTTAAACCTTCACATCTTTTACCCATTAATTTCTATTGTCTGAATTTCATTTCTTGGTCTTTTTAATTGTTCTACGCTTTCAAAATGGAGTTAACCAGGGAACATAATCCGTATAATTTAAAACAAGATAAATAATTTTTCTGTTTGACTTATTATTGTTATTTCAAAATTAATTAATGAAAACAGAAAAAGAATGTAAAATGTCATTGAATTATCAAATAGTGTTTTTAATGTTATCTACTATCCCAAAACTTTTTTCACTTGTGAAATTAAACCGATAATTCTACTCTATAAAACATACAGTAAGTTATGGCTGGAGATCAATGAGAAAATGACAGATGATTAGTTTTTTTGATAATAAAAAACATGAAATGAATTCACTTTTATCAAATTATTAATAGATGTTCTGAGATTGAGAATAATCTCGAGACTGACATCAACTGGAGGAATTGTTGAAAGCTAACAATTGACGAACAGTTATATCACTTTAGTGTGAGGCTCAGCATCTGTGGCTACACTGGACCATATATGATATCGAGTTTAAAATCATTCTCGGGTTTTGCTATGAGTATGGTACTTTTAGGTTACACTGTAAAAATTCAGTAGTTTAGATTTCCAATTACAGTTGAGCAGAAAAATGATAATATTATCATTTAATTTCGATCATATAACTGTTTTTTATAGAAGGGATCATTAGTAGGATTCAGTATGTCTTTTATCTTTGTTCACTGTGATATTTCGATTGTGAGACATCTGTAAACCGCTCTCATACAGTAAGTTATCAAATAAACAGTGATGAACCGTACTCAAAATCTGGTTACTAATTACTGTAAAGAAAATGATCTTTTTAGATTAACATGTCTAAGTACAGATTTAAGTACAGTTTTACTATTACACAAAACTATATTTTCACTTTCTTAACTTGCATTGAATCTTTTATATTCATGTGTTGTTTCTGAAAAGAAAAAACTATTCAATGGATAGAGAACGAAAACTTAATTACTTTTACAATTCACTATTAAGTATTACAAAAGGAAGTAATTTTTCCATTTTTTGAGAATGATATTAACACCATTGGATGCCGGCTCAGTGGTCTATCGGGTAAGTGCTCTGGCGCGAGACTGGTAGGTCCTGAGCTCGAATCCCGCGAGGCGGGATCGTGGATGCGCACTCCTGAGGAATCCCACAATAGAACGAAACGGCCGTCCAGTGCTTCCAGGTTTTCCATGGCGGTCTAGCTCATGATCTCAACTATATAAAATAACATAATCGCTTCATTTATACTTTCTCGATCTCAGTTGATGTTATTCTGTAATATAATAACATCCGAAATTCTGTATGGCAGCTTTTTTTGTAAATACTTGTTATGGTTTCCCAAAATGCGATAATAGCAATAATGTTTCATATGAGATAGTAATTTTTTAACCTTGAAAATGTGAACTTTAGACTCAGTGGGTGAAACGATTTCTATTAGGACGGGATTCGCTTGTAACAAATTTATCTTCATCTTTAAAAAATATAGAAGTCTAGAATATTGTATAAAGTATGTGAGTTATAATTACATTTCATACTGTAAGCCTTTTATACAGAGTATCGAATTATTAGAAATAACATGTAAGTTATGATCCTCTTCATAAATGTTTTCCACCTAATACAAATAAGATTATGTATTTTTGCGAAAGAAATGTCCAGTAACTTCATTTTCATTCGTTAGACCCGTAAATCAGTATATCGTATTATTATTGCTATTTTAAACATATTATGGTCTAAAGTATACAACTCCGATAGTATGAATAAGGAATTTATTAGGGTAGAAAATAACTAACCTACGACAAAGTTAAAGGTCATACACCAATTATTGATCATTTACATTATTCCATCATATCTGAAATGAACTGGAAATACTTATAATAACCAATATTTTGATATGATAATTGCCAGAAGAAGAATTGGCACCGTTCTATCTTTCGTCGGTTTAAATTAATAAAAGTTATTTAAGTAAATATCTTGTATTGAGTGTTGTTTATTCATACAATAAACAAACATTTTATTGTGGCTGTAGTGAAGTATTAAATGTTGAACCACTTATTAAAATCGTTAATAACTGAGACTTAGTAACTATAAGGTTTTGTGCTCGCAACGATGAATGAATGTTCAGGGTTCTACTTCATGCACGAGGACGTGGATGTCAACTTTTGTGGAGTTCAGTACTAGAAGTATTTACTGCTTTCAAATGATTTTATAATCGATAATTTTCACAAAAACGCAAGTGTGGTTATTCTTGTTGGTATCCAGACAAAATAGAATTAGGTATCGGTTAAATGAATGCAATTTAATATCGACAGAGAATTTTGAAAACTGTTCTTAATACATACTTAAATATAGCATCAGTAAGGTTTTTCATCGACAAGGGATTTCTTTGTGATCACTATAATGAAGCACTGCTAACTAACTATTACAATGGAGCATACACTAACCCCAGTTTGCAATAATTATGTTTTTAGAAATAAATATTATAAACTTGTTAAAGGTATCATTAAACAATAAGAATACATGAAGAGTAACTAAAATAAAAATTAGTTTAGATGGTCATACCATTTATATTAAGTGTGTAGCTATTATATAACCAATCTAGATAATAAAGACTTGTTTATAAATAATTAGAACCTAATATTACTATGCATATTCGTATTGCTAAAACTATATTATGTATTTAATATCTTACATTTTGGACAAAAAATAAGCACAACCAGATTACTTTCTTTTTATATTTTCAATGAAAACAAACGTGAAAAATTAGTTAACATTTAGAATTGAAAGGTATTTTACATAGTAGTAGTCATTGAAAATTAGAGAGTATTGGTTGACTGCTTCGTCGTAGAACAGAACAGGACTCATAACATGACCTCATAAGGTCATGTAGCAAGTGCGTTATCTTCAGATAATTGAGTTGAAATACAATGGTTATAATTTTAAACTTCAATTGTTTCGCGATATTCTGTAGTCATCATCCACTGCCGACACTAATGTTTGTCCATTTCAAACATTAATGAACTCAACTGCTTACGATTTCGTACTAAGATTTCAACGGTCTTCCCAAAAGTTAGTAGCTCATGAGCACATGTTTATTATTAGGAATGAATTTTGTGAAGATTGTTTATTATTGTAAACAAAACATATTATAAATACGTTACAAGGTATTGAGTGCATACGACAAAGGAGTCCTAAACTAAGATGAAACGGCAGCCACGTGTTCTGAGATGTGAATAGTTGTGTAGTTAAAGTCAATCTTGAATATGATCAATCTTTAAGCTAAACAATCTAAACAAACCTTTCTCTCTAAGGTGGAATGTTTTGTATAATGTGCAACAACTTTTTTTTAATACAAAAGTTTATAATAATGCTACATAAATCCGATATTATCATTTTCGATAAAATTGTTGATATTATGCTAAAATTCTAAAAAATTCTGTACAAAATTCAGTTTTGTGAATCTTTCTCAATATAAAAATAAAACTTTGAATTTCACACCAAAATCAAATTTCTCGAAATTCGTTAAATGGTATCAAGTTGGTTTTTTTTGTTTTCAATATCATCATTGTTATAAAATCAGAAATACTTACATGGTTTGATTATTGATCTGTTTTAAACTATGACTTTCTTGATCTTATGTAGTCATAATATAAATGAAGGCTGATCAGTAAATAATCTTAAATATTTAAGTGATACAATTTCATCAGGAAATTATTAGAAGCATATACAAAGGAAGGATGGTAACTAATAATGGAATCCAGGACGTATATTTTATAAGGCCGATGAGTCACAATTAAAACGAATCGCCCGTCTATGATTACAGTGCTAGCCATAATCCCTCCATTCAATATAAATTTTATTATAGTAAATGTATCGAGAGAATTCACCCAGGATTTACATATGACAACAAAGACTGATTAAGTTTCAGTCGGAAATACCGACAATAGAATAGCACAAACTTTTCCCAAAAATGATATGAAAGAATTTTGTTCGTTAAGATGTACATTTGAAGTATAGTGATTTTTAAATATCTAGTACGAATAATTGAAGTGGATTCATAGACAGGAAAATGAATAGATATTAATTTTATTAGTGTATGGAATCTACTAAGATTGTTGGATTTTATGATATAAATCACAAACTAACCTTAGACAATCATTGAAAACCATGAAGCATGAACAGTTTTTTCATCCTAATATAAGACTCATCAACATATGCTACCCACGACCACACAGCACATTGAACTTGGAGCCTTCAATTTCTGCTATAAGACTCAATCGTAGATGGGAACTTTTGATTTTCGTATTAAGAAAAAGCAACTGTCCAGTACTTTTTTGGTTCACAATAGTTATCTAGCAAATGTCATTGAGCTGTAAGCTACATGATTTCACAAGAAAAGGTATCAAGTTAAACTTGTCATATTTTCTATAATACTAAAACTAATCAATCAAACAAGGTAATTTTTAGCTTTAACTAAATGGCAATTAAAATAAACTATGAAGGTTCGTTTAACTTAAAATTTATACAAATCATGATTTTTTTTTTAAAGTTAATCAAAACAAATTTTCATAATAAGGACTTACTTTATATTTTCTTAAATATAAATTTTATTTAGTCGCTCAACGTTTAGCTAAAGAATATAATATACCTGTAATTAATGCTGGAGATTCAATACGTTGGATATTAAGTGATCCAAGTCATATGCATACATCATTAGCTATTAGAATTAGAGAACAATTTAATCGAGGTGAATGTATTTCAGATGAACTAACAGCTCAGGCTATACAAACATTATTAATGAATGGTATTTATTTCACGCGTGGGTAAGTTAACTTTTAACGTAAAAAAAATTGCATCAGGAGTAATACACTTTCTTACCAACATGAACTTAGAAACGTTTTCACACAATAGTTTCAGTGGGTGTTTTTTAAGAAAAGGTGAATTCTACTGTAAACGTATTATTTTATACTTGAACTATATACCTAGATTGAAAAAAATATATTTAGTAATGAGTACTTATAGACAAACACCGGAAATCCTTCAATCAACATCTATTCAATATAAAGGCTGATAAAATGAAGTTTCATCAACATATTTCACTTGACTCTCAAGAGGTTTGATCAGTTTTGAAGAATAGCAATAATCAAAGTGAACTGAGAAGTAAACTCATATATTACTGAATAGAAAAATAAGGAGTGAATAGATTTCGGAAAACTGTCCTTTTTTATCAACTTATAAGTTTATAGAAGGTTTGATAGAACTGACATTAGCAATACAATTTTTCAGTTAAGCGGCTAGTGACGTTACTTTGGAAAAAAGTCACTTTAACTTTCATCTCTTCGGAAATAAAGAAAATTGAAATGATTTACCAGTTCTATTGTTTGTGCTCTTCTGTTTAGTTTTAACTGTATAAGATTATGGAATAGCCAGTAAATAAATCTTTTACGAAGAAATTGAGTTTAGATTATTATAAACTCATACGATATCCTCCTCTTTACGTTGTAAATCTTTCAAAGTATTGACTTCATGTTGTTAATTTCTATGTTTTATACTTTTAAAACTATATAATAGATAAATTTGAGTTCATTCTAATAATTTATTGCATATAAATGAAAGTAAATAACTCATACAATTCATTGGATATCAATAATTTTCTTCTTGATCAGCTTATTCAAATCTAATTAGGATTTAATTAGGATAAAAGAATTTCGAAAAACCTGTTTTTTATGATGTTAATTTAATTAACCCCAAATGAAGAATTTAATTCTATGTAGAAATCATGATTTCAAATAACAAATACACTTATTAAGAAATGAACTTAAGATTGTAGACTGACATATATATGTACGCATCTAAAAGCGATAATAACTAAAAATACGGTGGATTGTTTGAGGTTAGACACTCAGTGGTCTATCGGTTAAGTGCTCTGGCGCAAGACTGGTAGGTCCTGGGTTCGAGTCCCGCGAGGCGGGATCGTGGATGCGCACTCCTGAGGAGTCCCACAATAAGACGAAACGGCCATCCAGTGCTTCCAGGTTTTCCATGGTGGTCTAGCTTCAATTGACTCATGGTCTCAACCATATAAAAATACGGTTTATAATTTTAAGTTTTCTGACAATTCATTACATACGACTAAACATCCAAAAATTTTCAAGTGTTTTATGATAAAAGTAATTAATTGTTTAGGTTTTTAGAAAAATGTATATGATTACTCAACAAATGCTATCTTAATTATCTAAGAATCATATCGTTAACATAGTTGTACAGTTTTATTGGATGGAATAACTTTCGTTGAGAGTAAGTGTACTGGTCAACAATGTAAGTTGTTAGTTGGAAAATATAGGTTTTGGATTATTAGGAAAGACTTAACATAAATGAAATTGTTTACTTATTAGTGATCAATCGATTGTAAACACATCTCAGTCCTACAGATCATTCTAGACCTAAATAACTAAATGGTAATGTCTCTGACTATAAAGCTAGGTGACACGAAACTCAATTTGTCACGGAGTACCAGTTCCTATAAGAGTAACAAGTGTCAAGTAACAGAAAACCTAAGTTTATAGATTCCTGTCAACTATCTCTAACCACCATCTTAAATCTTAGTATAGCACACATGATATCGAGTCAATTAGACTAGTAGTCACTTTGCAATAAAGTTACCTTAGTCAATCTAAATACTGTTTTCATGGCACTAATTTTATTTAACTTAGTCTAGATAACCTCAATCTCAGACAATAATGAAAATAGCACGAAAATTCTCATTTGTCAGACTTCCCTGATCATTTTATTTTTTTTACTGTTTCACTAGATAGTAATCATATGTAAATTATTTTATTCACTATTTATAATTCAGATATATTTTAGAAAATTATCCATTAACTAAAGAACAAGGTGAATTATTATCTGTTTTTGGAGTTCGACCAAATCTTGTTATTGAATTAGTTGTAAAAGACGAAAAACAAAAGTACGTTTTTTTACTGATTGACTTACAGTATTAATAAAATATTAATTATAAACTAATAACTATGTAATAAGATTCTATATATGAGAAATAATTTCATATTCCGTTCTTGGATTTTGACTATCATGCAAGAAACAAATAAGGTATTATTGTTCTTTTGATATAATAAGGTCTCTTATTAGTACTTGTAAATAAATACCGGATTTTATTCTATTTACTAGAAAATATTTTATTCTTGGGATAAAATAGTGAAACAGCTTCATTGTATAAAGATGATTATTTCTGTGCTTAACTAATCCATACATGTAAGTAAAGATGGATAGTGGCTAGCAGTGGAATCCAAGACGCGCATTTCGTCCTATTTGGGACTCGTCAGCTGGATGTACCTGCATCTCAGAGTTGATGTTCACTCTGGGACTAGAATTAAGGCTATATCGAGGTAATACGCACAGTATGCACATATGCCAATTAGAGACTGACCAGTTGCAGTCATAAACATCAATGGGAAGATTCAAACAAACAATACTAATTGAATTTATTCTATTGTAGT
Organism: Schistosoma rodhaini; assembly: GCA_944470415.2. NCBI lineage: Eukaryota > Metazoa > Platyhelminthes > Trematoda > Strigeidida > Schistosomatidae > Schistosoma > Schistosoma rodhaini. Next base: position 52,960,261 of record OX104044.1, read on the forward strand.
GCCGTGCTTCGATCATAGTTCGCTTCGATAACCGTTATTAATACCAATCTTAACGGTGTATAATATCAGAAGGCAAAGGGAAGCGGCAACTACATTTTTATTGATAATCGATGCAGACCAGAAAGTTGTAAGCACATGAGCAACTGTAAGCAAGCGAAGCAAAGATGATGCGTAGTGGAGATGGCTGGGAAGCCAACTCATTTTAAGCAAGCGTTAACTAACATTTATAGGCAGGCAAAAATGAGTGACAGACATATGATGAATAAGATACGAAGTGTACACATATGCGCTCATATAAAAAGTACTCAAGGTTAATAAGCAAATGATTAACAAGATCAAAAGATGACTCAATGTACAGGTGAATTGGCTTGGCCAGTAACTAGAGTAAAGTATATGGGCCTAACATATGAACTGGTACTACATAGCCCCCTTGTAGAAAATAGCACATTTATAAAAAAATGTCTGTTTTCGAAAAATAACACTGAAGCGGTATGTGGATAACGTCAAAATGTGGGAAAAAATGGTACAATACCTGATGAATTACAGTGTCGTGTGAGGGGTGAGCGTATTAAGCGTAAGTGTCATACTTATGTAAAAAGGAACATGAATATTGTCAAAGTGCGGACAAAAATAGGGATGCTAGCATGTGATTATGAGTACATTAGTAAGCGTTCGAAAAAATTTAACATGAATTTATGTAGTGACTGTCCGAATGATAAAATAACATGTTCGTATGACCGATTTGAAATATCGTAAAAATAGAGTAATAAATCGTTAATAGGTATGACAGCGGAATAAATCGTGGAAATAAGTAATGTAGAATATAATAGAAATTGGTCTATGGTGCCGACTGAATATGACGATAAAGAACAGTGAAATATGTTCTGATAAGCCGCAGTAGAGTAAATAGCGTCGATCAGCGATTAGTAGATTCGAATTCGCATACATGGAGTTTGTGTGTGGTAAAAATAATCGAGTCGTAGGATGATGACTGCATCAACGGTTGATATTCATTGCTGTACTGATAATGATAATGATAATAAAATGCGAAGTCAGTGTGCGTTGTCACTTGCGTTGAGTTATCGTTAAATATGTATTAGTAGAATGACCAGAGGAACAGGATAGTGACTGCTGAAACGAGATATGCGGAGTCGTATTCCTTTATGGTCATGCAGCCTATCGTGGTTTGTGTAGTTAGAGGGATATGCGCTCAACCTCGTTTGTTACGAAACCGTATTAAGGCATAACAAAAATACCAATACATATGATTATCGATGACGGCAAGTGAGACTGACTTGGATGTGACGAACAAGAGTGTATCTTTGAGAGACCAGTTCTAAACTCTATGTTCTTGTATACCATGCAATGGAAATGGAATACTAATCGCAGTAATCGAATAGTGTTTATGGGTAACGGATGATGCAGCATTCAGATTTGCATATCGATGAATAGATAATATGAACATAAACATTACTAATCGGCTGGTAATGCGGCGTCGAATACTTGATTTGTGTATAGACATTAAAGTAGGGATCATCGTAAAACAGAAATTGCGAAAGTTCGGTTTAGGTTGTGGCTGAAAGTGTAGGAGACGACGATTGCTGCGTACCAATGAGATGAATGAACATTAGTTGCGTCGAGAACATAAGTTCCTACTATCGGAAGTATGACTCCAAACTTATGTCTATGATAGAGTGTAATATTAGACCGAAAATGACATGAGAAAGAAAAAATTGGAACGAACTCACTTGAATCAGGAAAATTGTACGTCATTGGATAATAAAAATAATCCAGTGAGTTTCGAATATCATAACGTGTAATGTCCATATCATTATAATTTGTTCGATTAGTGATATGACTGCGTATGTCATAGTTTAATGTTAATACTAACAAAAATAATAATTCCACATTAGATGATGATATGACATTATTGTAATAATGAGCATATGATGATTATTAGAATCAACGAAATATGTCGTCGGCGGTTTCATTTTTGATTTGTGTTCACTCGTTGCGGTTGCCGATTCTGTCGCGTGTTCCAAATACGGCGTGCCAATTATGTTGTGAGTTCGTACGTCTAGGTTGTCGATTCTGGTCGATGTTCGTTCGGCGAGACATCCAATTATGTTTTCGCGTTCGTAAGTCGGGATCGCTAATTGTGTTGCGTGTTCGTACGTCGGGATTACCAGTTTTGTAGTGTAGTGCTTCGTTAATCGATCGTCTTGATAACCGTTATTATAACAATCTGAACGGTGTATAATATCAGAAGGCAAAGGGAAGCGGCAACTACATTTTTATTGATAATCGATGCAGACCAGAAAGTTGTAAGCACATGAGCAACTGTAAGCAAGCGAAGCAAAGATGATGCGTAGTGGAGATGGCTGGGAAGCCAACTCATTTTAAGCAAGCGTTAACTAACATTTATAGGCAGGCAAAAATGAGTGACAGACATATGATGAATAAGATACGAAGTGTACACATATGCGCTCATATAAAAAGTACTCAAGGTTAATAAGCAAATGATTAACAAGATCAAAAGATGACTCAATGTACAGGTGAATTGGCTTGGCCAGTAACTAGAGTAAAGTATATGGGCCTAACATATGAACTGGTACTACACTATACATGGTTTCTAACATTAAGGAGTACAACATTGATCTCATCTATAATCCAGAACATATCCGTTAAGTTTAAGATCACAATGAAAATCCTAATATTTAAGTTTTTTTTCAAAAAGTAGTGTAATAAAAATTCGGAAACACTCTCATTTGAAAAGTTATAAAGGTTGGTCTAGATTTAAGTAACTAACATTTAATCAAGTTTTTAACAAAATTCGTACAAACAGTTATTGTATGTGGAGTAATGTTAGATATTTTAAAAGTTTCTTGATGAGGGTTATATTTCTTACCATAAAGACAGTCTAAAAATCGACCAATAAAAACCGACCAAAGTAGAAACAAAACGGTCTTATTACATTCCATACCATTTTATGAGTATGTGACCATAACATGTTTAGAGATATAATTTACGATCAATATACTAAGTGATTATGATCTTCATTTGTACCACAGGACCATATTTTATTGGTTATTATTATCTAATAACATGGATTTTTGAACGGTCATATCTGGCAAAGTTATCTTTGAAAACCATTGAATAGTGGAATCATTTACGACAACTATTGTTGGTTTGATTTCAAATCACTATTGTATAATGACAGAATAATAGGGTTTCTATGCTAAAACGAAACATCTAATTGATGATGTCTGGTGTTCAATAAATTTGTTAATTAATATCCGGTTGGTATGAAGGACGTTTTTATATGTACCGAAAATTATTGGCCTCACAAACTATGAAAGGTAATAACTAATTAGCAAGTGTCCTTAAAATAACCACCCGTTGCATACACTTAAATTTCATCTAATAATTAGTAAAAACAATATTTTATTTTTCAACTAGATAAGTTCAAATTACATATTTCAAATGAAACAATTATAACATTACATATCTCTACATTTCTGTAAGACTAAATTGTTTGAATTTTGACAGTAATTTTCATCTCTAACTAAAATCAATTGTAAAAGAGTTGATAATTGAAATGTCTCGGATAGATATTTCACCTTCCTATGAGAATTCATAGCAGGGAGCACTCAATTGCTTGACATGAAATTGAAAACAAGATCGCCAGGTCTTGTGACAAACACGATAACTTTAGATAACTTATATAAAATGGATCTGTTCAAACTTTCAGCTGACTTCTGATGAATCACGTTCCTAAGTTATATCTTTATTGGGTTTCTATCTTACACTTTATTTGTTTGACTCTACAGGATATGAATTCATACTGGAATTAATAGAAATTATTTATTACTGACCACATAGTGATTATCTTTTCGGATTTTCTTAAACTCATTGCGCTAGAAGCATAAAATAAACAAATTGTACAGTTTGGAAGAATAGCTGAGATTAGGTTTTTTCAACAAGTAGTTTATCTCTCATAAAAAGAAAAAAAACGATGAAATTACGTTTCTTTGTGACGTTTTGTTATTGAATTTGTTAATATCAACGAAGATTTAAAAACGGTATAAGACTTAAAGTATCAGTAGTATCCATTATTGTATTATTATTATTATGGGTATGGCTGTTTGGAGTACAATAGTCTTAACAATAACATTCGGATTTGTTAACATAATGAATTGTAATTTCATATCACTAATTTAGAGAAGAATTAATTGTACGAGGAATAACACAAGCATCAAACACAAATCAAGTAAAACTGTCCAAATCAAGTCTTTCATTTCTTACCTTTGATGAAAAACATATAACAACGAATGAAACTGCAGAAGAACACTATTCAGAAAATGAACCAGAAAGAAATGAAGAAGGATTCAAAATGCCTGAACCAGAAGTGGATATTGCACAAGAATTAGTTATTCGTTTAGCAGCTTATGATAACATTATATCACAACTTAAAGAATGGTATTTATCTCGTAATGGAATTCTGGTTGAATTAGAAGCTGTTCAAAATCGATGGTTATTATGGCGTAAAGTTATTTATTTAATTAAGCATAGGATGAGACATATTGAAGAATATATGGAAAGAATAACTACTCGTAAGTTATATTTTAATCGCCCCATTTTATATGCTGGATGATAAACAGTGCAACACAATACCAACCTATCATTTTTGTTAAATGGAAACCTTTGTTCTTCACCAGACCGCAGCTGCTACGTCGATGTGGTAGTCAAGCTTGCCTATTGTGATGACTCAACTGAGCTATATTGGCTGGAACACATGTTCCCTCAGGTCCTACCATGTCACCCAGGTAGGTTGGAGAACGGTAACACCAGAAGCAGTAACTTAAGGAACGAGGGAAACGTCGTACTGTTGTAGAGAGGTATTACAACAGCAGTAAGATGTTTTCCTCGGACAACCAGCATCTGAAGTGATACTTTCTTCTCACAACGGAAAGACGAGGTCAGAAAAGATCGACTCTAAAAATGTCACACCTCAAGCTTACCCACCAGATTACCATCTCCGGCGGCAATGTCTTTGGAAGTGAGAAGATAACACATCGAAAACGTCCCATAAGAATACTGTGAGCGATGGGACTCATGCAGTGGTCCCTTGGGCTGTGCGATCACTCTTCTAGGTCGCTAGGGCTGCTACTGATTCAGCTCCTTTTTTAGGTCCCCCAAGAAGAAATATTCTTCCGCGGTGTGAACAACCGGTAAGTGAAAACTGCAATCATATCTTTATCAGCACCCCGAGATTATCTTGTTGACAATACACTTTGAAACTTTTCATTTCCTGAAATTCATTTTGTCTTCTTCACTGGTTTGTTTAAACAAATGAATATTAACCATTTAGATAAAGCTGCTTCTATAGCTGAATTAGGCATTGAACACTGTGAATATGAGAAACTAAGCAGTGAATTCCGTCAATATTGTCCTGTCACATTGAGGGAAAGGCAAGAGTTAGAAAATACAATCGATGAACCTAAACAACGATTCGTTGTTCAGTTAAATATCAATGATAATCAAATAAACAAATCAGATCTCATCAATTCAACAAAACATAATTTGCGGAAAATGTTACACAATAATAATTATTACAGTAGTAAAGAAAATGAATATCCCAACATCCATAATCAAAACAATAATATCAACAGTGATCTTGCCACTTCCATTGGTGATAATAATAAAAGTAATGATTTGAATAATTTAATTTATATCCATACATCAATGCGTTTTACCGCTGAATATGAAGGACGTTATTATCGTATGGCTGGACCAAGTGAACTACAAGCATTTCTAGCAAATCCAACTAGATATGTTTCACCGAATAATATAAATGCATTACCAGAAAATGAACTACTACCAACACGAATAAAAGGGGATAATTTAAAGCAAATACATGATTCATTCCCCAAACAATTAGCCCTAAATGGTTATTGTCCAGTTTGTTTTTATGATAGTAAATTACGTTATGAAGGTTTAAAATTAGGATTACCGGAATACTTGGCTAATTACGACCACAAAATTTATGCATTTTGTTCAAATAGTTGTTTATTGAACTTTCTCAGGTAAGCGTAACAAGAGAAAGGTAGCTGAAATTATTTTATAATTGTTTTCATTTCATAGTTAAATCATATAATTTATTGCTTAACACAATTTTTACTAATATGACTTTCAGATTTGATAAATGTCGTACATTGAATGTGTTGAGAATTTTAGATCTTCAGAACTTACTTGGAAAAGGTCCTAATTTTGTAATTTTATTCTGAAGATTTGAATTTTATGTTTTCACTCTAAGAGACGTTTAGTTGACCTACAGCTTACATTTCTCACTCGGAATTCCTTGACTGTCATTGGTTGACGATCCTTTTAGTACGCTATTTTGTGGCTCTCCCCAAGGGAGTTTCTGTCATTGTACAAATAAGCTTGATTTGCGTGCTTAGTGACCACGTTTTTCTGGGTGCTTGTAGAATACATTTTCTACGCCTCATCGAAACATCGTGATGTAGTTAGCAGGGCCGAGGACAACGGATTAGAATAGCTTATCATGTCACTGTGTCATTGACCTTCGTTCCGTTTACCGAGTAAGGTGAACTCGTCATAGCATCAAGCATATCAGATTGATGGAAAATTGGACTAATAACTACTGAATATGCTATAAAATGATTTAGTTACTAATTCTGTCGGGTATTGTTTGAATAAAAGGATATGGAGTGGATGCACGTGTGCTATTGCAAACAATTTTGAGCCATGTGATGCAGAGTATCTAACCATCAGTTACGATAATAATTCGGACACCAACAAGGTAGTTTGTACCCATGAACATGTCAGTTGTCAGTCACTTCATTTACTGATCCCACGTTCTGATTTTGCCATTCTTAGCTTTCTTCCAGTCTACCTCTGCTCCAAAAAACACCACCCATCGAGGTAGGCGTTGGTTGGGCTCAGGTAACATATGTCCCAACCATCTCAGTTGATGAACATTTATTACCTCATCAATCGATTTTCCTATTCACCTAGTACTCTATATCTAACCTCGATATTGCTTACTCTGCATCAAAAATAAGATTAATAGTTAAGTCATAGCGTACAGATAGTAACTTTAGTATAGCTTTAGTGGCTTATAGAAAACTGTGAAAAATCCTGGTTAATGATACTCAGTTTAAACCATGATCCATTGAAGCACATCATTTACGCATAAACAATCAAATTTTGCTAGGTTTTGAACTGACTGATTAGAGCATGAGTTCAGTGAAAATTCAACCATTTAAAATATCAGTGAGTTGATGGAGAAGATTTGTAGCTCAGGTGGGTGATTTCTTAGAAGCTTGGCACTCAGCAATAAACAAACATATTGACATCAATCTAATCTATCAACCAATCAAGAAAATTATGCAGGAACATAGGAACAAAAATCAAACCAATAGGAGATACAACCAAAACAAAGAAATAAACAATGACAGATTTAAGGTCAATAAGAACCAATCAACATCGAGGTGCAGAGGACAAGCTGTGAATCACATGTGGAGAAATTCAAACACTTCACTTCTACCCGAAGTTTGTGCTGATGATGTCGTTCAGAAGGACGATGAAAGCTCCACGACTAAACCATCCAGCTCAGAGAACAAACCAACATCGATATCTGCTAGTAACAAGAATTAATAAATAAGAAAACAAGCCCAGGAATTGTTTCTTTTCATGAAAAGAAAAAACATTCAAACGAAACTCTCATAAATATAAATAAAAAAAAGTCTACATAAATATTATTCAAACAGATAATCTTAAAAAAGTAACATCGAAATTGGTCTAAAATTAAAACTATTTTTCAAAACAGACATCTCTTGATTTTCTGAAGTTAGATATTTTACAGTTTAGCGGTACACTCATAAAACTTAGCTTCTCAATGTTGTTATGAAGTTTTACTATTTGATAGACCATTGGAGAGAAAATCAATCAGTGAGATTTTATCAATGCTACATAATTAAAATTGCTGAAAACATAGTCAGTTAGTTAAAAACAAAGAAGGATCTAAAACGAATTTGCGTCAATTCATCTTACTACACCTCAAATCAATTCAGTGAATGTAACAGTTAGGAAAATGAGAAATGGTTATATTTCAAATAGCCTGCGGTGATTCCGAATTACAAACATTTGGCGAATTCTTCAGATACGAGACAGGATGTACGTGAACTAGACAAACCGGATGACGCCAAGCAATAGAAGTCAAGAACTTAGTGAAAAGATTAATACTTGTAGTTAGGATTGCTGTAGAACAACTTTCATATATTGACAATTATGACCATACGGTAACAAAAGTCAGCAAGCTAAAAGCGAGAACAATCATTCAACAAAGGTTAGTGGGGAAAAAAGTTATCATTGACCTCTTTGTACGTCAGAACTACCATCTAATAAAATGAGCTAAACACTTCCTGGCATGAACAGAGGGGTGAATAGTAGAAGTGTCGGTCCAAGTTTAGACTAAATGTAAGAAGCATAATTGTAAAGGACTGGCTGAGTAAGATCAACGAATTCCAAATATGGAGTGGTACTAAGTTCAAAATCTAAAGACAAATAATTAATGTGAACGCACTATTGTGACCGATTTCAAACAAGTCTACCGTGAATTTACAAGTAATTTTTGTTTTTATCACACTTGACAGTGTGGTGTGGGTTAATTATATCCACATAAGCAGTATATGGTGATGGTCAGGCATAGAATGTATTTCGCTAGGGGATCGATAAGGAAAGAACGGAAACGAAACGCAATTGGTATGAAAATGCATGAACAACAATAAACGGAGACTATGGACTGATATTTTCAGAAGGAATAGTCAAGATTGAGACAATCGATTGACAGTTTGCAAATTAACTGTTTACTGTATGGTTGTCGGATTTTAGTGAGATAGTCTGTAGTTTGCGTGTCAAATTCATCCGATGGACCCCACTAGTGTTCTGTTCACTATAATTGTAATTAACAGAAATTTGATTAATGTTGTTCAACTCGTCGGGCTTTTTTAGTTTAAAAGTTTTGGTCTTTAAAATTATTTACCTTTACAACATTATATAAGTTACACGAGTAGCCTACTACTTGTAAGTGCGTTCCATAGAACACATTCTACTTCTGTTTAGAATTAACTTTTAATTATATAAACACTACTGTATATAACTGTTTTTCATACTGTATTTGTTTATTTAATTTGGGAAACAAACAAAATCGATCAAACGGTAGATGTTCATGTTGAATGAGGAATCTGTTATAGGTTTAAGTGTATCGTCTTAATTACTAGTCAGTATTCGATATCCCTTTGGTAGTCAAAAGTTATGTTCATCTACTGACACCAATTATCTCAAAGACTAAAAATTTTTTCATGCTACAGAATATCATTGGAAATATTCTTTTTTTTCATGTTTATTTATACAGAAAACCTATTCTTTTTACTAATTTACAACTGCCACACAAGTTGCCACCAGTTGTCGACCCCATAACAGTGAAATCATTACCATTGCCTGGTTTTCTTGAACAAACATTAGCTGTAGCCCTTCGTAGGGCATTATCTGCTATTGGTCAAGAAAGGCCAAAGTTTCCATTCATTACAATTAAACGATCAGCATTGATTTATATGGGATTACATTTAAAAGGTAAACAGTAAAATATTAGTGAATATTGCATTGTAATACATACCAGAAACTGATCAATTGGAAGAGTTCATTTTGTTAGTAGTAATACTTATCAAAACTAATAATCATCAGATTTAATGAGGATATGTTCTCAGCAAAGGTGAATATCTTTAGACTAAGAATGTACAATATCACGAAGTTTAAAACTTGGACACAACTCCATTAACAAAAACAGTTTTTCCACAATAAAATAAATCCATTATATTTCAAAGTTTTTCATCAGGTCAAAATAGCCTAGAATTACAAGAATTAATATAATTAGGGACCAATGTCTGACTATTTTATTTATTTAAACACATAAATATTGGTACAAGGAAGCACCAGATATGTATGCGCCGCACAAATCTCACTCGATTTGTATGAAGGCTGTGATACTGCCCAGGTGCCCAAAGTGAAGCAGGTGGTTTTCTTAGAAGGCCACACCCGGAGCCTTTGACATAAAGGTCTGATCCACAAGGCAGTGGAGCATCGTAAGGAAATGCAGTCCCATGGTAGCCGGTGACCAACAGTTGGTTCATACGAAGTATGTTCCCTCAAGGATACGGGAGCCTATGTGCACCATTTGTTTGGAACCAGGGTTTTCCAACTCCCCTAGGTGGACTTTTCATGTCCACCAAACCGGTTGAAGCGCCGGACATTCGATTCTCGTCCTCTCAAATTCGTAAACAGTAATGCCGCGAGAAGGCAGTGAGTAGGACTTCCCTGGCAGAGGCTTTATACGCGTGTCCATGTGAGAGCATTTCGAGAGAAAGAGCGGACTCTCCCCACTCTCGGCTGTACCAGGGCATTTGGGGGCACCAATGTCTGACACACTTTAGTTAGTGGATTTAAAAAGAATTTTTGAAATAGAGCCGAAAATAATAATAACTATAAGTGACTACATGATTGACGATAATAATTAGTAACAAAATCAAATTGCTTCGTGAGTATTAATGAGATTATATTAGAGAAAAATTATGTGGTTACAATCATTCTCTACAGTTTCTTCGATCTGTTGAGAAACATATGTCTGTCAAACATAAAACAAAACAAAGTTTATAATGAAACACCGTGTCGTGGATTTAAATCTGATTCAGAATAACAGTGTCAACAAGAGATTGATACATAAACGCAGTTTGGAAACCTGTACGACCAAATCACTGACTTAAAAGTCATAGATAAGGATAGAAAAAAGTTGATTAAAATAACTTCATATTAACACGAAGAATTGAGTGGTAATATGGCCAGTAAAATAATTCCTCTATATACCTTACCAAATATTGATGCGATATTAGAAAATTTAACTAATCAGAATAACTAGGTATTAATTGACAGCTTCCCATTGAAAAGTAATGAAAAATGAAAAGTTGTAAGGAAACAAGTTTTCTGAGACACTGCATTCACATATGATAGACTAATATTAAAGTATATCTCTGATCGAATATATAATTCGAGAAGTATATTAAACAAGGTGAGAATGAGTTATTAGCATTACAAACACAGAAAGTACATGTCACGCAGCTTCCAAAACTTTCGACAATGAAACTAGGCTACTTTAATCCATCTGAAAGAAGAAACCTTAGCTCTTTGACACAATTCTAAGACTTTCCTTGTAGTGAAGATAAGAGAGGAATCTGCTGGATGAACAACGTTCTATTGATTTGATTCCGATGTTATATAATGCATGAAAGTAGAGCTGAGAACGAAGTGATACAAATACTCATTCAATTACTACGACTAGGTATACAACCTTATGGACAAAACTTTTAACAGATCAAGAAATACAGAAATAGTTAACACTTTAATAGCTGTAGGTATTTATCTATTTAGTAGTGTGCTGAATTTCACTTCATTGTTTTTTTCCCAACAACAGCTTATAATCCACGATTTCCGATAAATGAACAGAAGAAAAATCAACAAAAGTTGGCTAATTATATGAATGCTTGTCATCTAATACCATGGTTGGCTAAATCTATGCCAATTCAATTTATTTCAACCTCCAAACGTTCAATGGAATTCAATACAAAACTAGATCAATTTCTTGGCCTTGAAAAGCATAAAGATCTCCCTGAAACATGGATTCATTAGATCACTAATGAATACACATAAATCGTGTACCCAATAAACGGTACAAGTCTATATAAACGGAATTAAAAGGTGGAATCTAATAATTTATAAATCCAGATATATATATATATATATATATATATATATATATATATATATATATAAGTGAATTTCAGTCAACCCTGAAGATCTTTTCATTTCTGAATGTTTGCCTCCAAATGTGTCATAAAAAAAGTTTTAATTCTCCTAATCGAAACATATTACAGTTTAAAGTTAGGATGATTTATCTGTAATGACTAAATGGAGTTCCTACCACAATAAGGTTGGTTTCTTCTTCAGAGAACAAATAACTTGTTTAACTAAACACAAGTTTACATATAAACAAAAGGAAGTTAAATAGCGCTGAACGTCATAGAAATACGTGCTTACAATTATTCAAACACAGTAATAACTCGAAAAGACTGGGAGACAAGTCATTCCATATTCGTTGTGTCTCCTTACGCCCTCACTGATTGCAGCTAGGGCGAAGTTGAAGATGAATTTTATTGGAAGCTGCCCTACTTCCTCCAAAAAGCTACTCTCTGATGTAGTAATAGCGGTAGGCAATTATAATATTCAAGTAGGTAAACTAAGCAAATCTGAAAGGATCAGAGAACAGATAATGGCGACCGTGTGTTGTAGCTATGCTCAGATAACTATCTTTCTCTGACAAACACTAACTTTAAACATAGGAAGAAACATCGTCTGACGTGGCGACTGTTATGAATTTAAAAAAGAAGGCCGCTGCCAATTCGTTGTGATTTTACGCCCGGCTTTCATCACGTGACTTATCCACCAATCGGAATACGACTTTTCCTATCTTAGCACTGTGCCAAATCAATGACGTTCGACCGGTATGAGCAGTCTAGCGTCCTTATTGGTCCCTTGTCCACCTAGCCCTTCCAATTGAATCCAGAACACCAATGACAGCTTCTGTTATACAAATAATTTATTTCAAGCATACTCGGTTTATATACCAGGCAGACAGACATCACACTATAAAATAGAAAATAATATTTGTACAAGACCAAGCCCAAATGTGGCTGTGAACTTGGGATACAATAATCAATAAACTGAATATAATTTAGGGACGGTAATCCGTATAATAATAATAATACATAGGTTAAAATGAAACTTATAATAAGATGAATATAGATATACACAATCTAACTACTCAATAGTTATACAATAAGAATATATATAGAATAATAGTCCACTAGTAGGTCTCGGAAACTACCTGTACTTATGTCTTCACTAGAATATAACAGTGCCTCTAAGGCGGAGCTACTTGATAGTGCCCATTTAACTTTTGCACTGAATTTGATGTAGCTCTGAGTGCTATAGAATCTTCCACAGACATCGATGTAGCACGATCAAGCCAAATGTGGCTGTGAACGTGGGAGACAGCAATCAATTAACTGGGTAAAATTTAGGGACGGTAATTCGTATACTAATAATAATCCATAAGTCAGAATGAAGCTCATAATAAGATGAATATAGATGTACACAAACTAATTACTCAATAGTTATACAATAAGAATATATATAGAATAAAAGTCTACTAGTAGGTCTCGGAAATTACCCGTACTTAAGTCTTCACTAGGATATAACAGCGACCTCCGCAATAGACTCATCGATGGACTCGAATAGATCACATCGCTACTGCACACCGTTGGATGAGCTCAGTTGAAGACAGTCGCTCATTCTGTAGCATATGTTTAGACTCGGATTATGCTCTAGTTAGAGCACGTATTTATCTGCGTCTCACTAGACATAGGAAAGCTACAGCAAGAGAATCCATCTTATTGACGACAAAGTTGGGAATATATATCAGGAACAACTAGAGGAGTTAGTCAACAATAAAAGTGATACCCACCCCGAAGTAGCTTGGTATGATGTCCAATAAGCTGTGGAAATAGCAATAATATCTACCAGTGACTCGAACTAAAAGGTTAGGGAAAATCAGTGAATTTTGGCGACGTCTACAGAACAGATAGATGTTCGGAAACTCATCCCATCTGGGTCCGAACACTGTGAGGAGCAAAGGCAGGTTAAACGTAGCCTGATAAGAATCATATGCAATGATCGTGATGGCCAGAGAAAGCAGAAGAGATGGAAAAGACAGTAGCCATAAGTAACAGTAGACAACTGTTCAGACTTATCAAGGAAACGGGTGTTAGAAATTCGGCCATCAATGAAACTATCTCGGAGAAAGATTAAACTTTTATTCTTTCTCACTGCAGGAGATTGAACTGATTAGCAGAACACTTTAGAAAATAGATCAATCAGTCTTCAGACACACTTCAGTTTCCCACTATCTCCGAGCAACCTGAGTGGTGTACTGATGTAAGTCCTTTAATTCTTAGGTTGAAAAGGCTGTAAGTTAACTAAAGCGAGAGAGGGAAGCAGTGTCTGATGGACTAACCCATGGAAATTTTAAAGACAGTGATCCAGTTTTAGCAGTTAGATTAACTGAAATCTCAGCTAAAATCTGAGAACTGGACGTGATCCTATCTGACTGGTCTCGATCTCTGGTCGCCTTAGTTAACAACAAACGATAAAAATCCTCTTGTGACAATTACAGAGGAATCGGTTTGACTAATATAGTGTCTGAAATATTAACCTCAATAATACTCCCATATCTAACTAGAGCTCATAAAGAGCGAACCCGAGGAAAGCAGGCCCGTTTTAGACTTGGACGGGGATGTATAGACTAAATATTTATACTTTAGCAGATTCTGGAACATAGACATACTTCTCATAATCCGACTATAGTTGTATTACTTGACTTTAAGATAGCATTTTATTTTGTTGGTCAGTCAAGAGGTTCTCAGGCAGTATGTCATTGGAAGACGTACCGAAGAAGCATATCAACCATGTACGGGCTCTCTACTCAAACTCTACTGGTTGAGTCAGAATTTATGGCTAACTGTTGTTGAAATTAGCTACATCAAGTAATGTGCCTCAGGGTTGTCCGCGTTTTCCATTTTAATTTAATTTTGTCATAGACATAATTTTGGAGACATTTTTATCGTCTGAATTTTCAGGGACTGATTTTTTACCAGGACACCTAACTATTGACTTAGATGATATAGTTCTGTTTGAAGATGCTGACAAAATGCAGTCTTCTCATCACCTTAAGCAACAATGCAAGCATGTTTGAGACGCGGTCCTCTCCCTCCAGATGTAAGGTGGTATTTCAGAATTGGCTTGCATCATCGCATGAATTAATGATAGGGAGTGAAGTAATTGAACATACCAACCGCTTTTCTTATCCTGAGAGTTTCATTAGTACTGATTGATGGTCTAGTGTCTGATGAAATCTCAACACGGATTCAGTAGGCTCGATTGTCTTTTACAAACTTGCGTCACTTGTGGTGCAGGCAATATGCCTTTCAATAAAATGACGAGTTAACTGTGTAGCATTTTGCTCTGTCTTACTTTAAGGATGTGAAAAATGGCCATTAGTAGAGAATACTAGTAAGTTACTAGTATTCGATCATAGGTGTCCACGAAGCACCGCTCGTTTATTTTGGGACTACGGGGTGAGTAATGTCTGGGTTAGGAATGGAGCAATAAGCAATTACGGAAAATCGATTAATGAGGTAGTAAATGTTCATCAACTGAGATGGTTGGGACATATGTTACCTAAACCCAACCAACGCCTACCTCGATGGGTGGTGTTTTTTGGAGCAGAGGTAGACTGGAAGAAAGCTAAGAATGGCAAAATCAGAACATGGGATCAGTAAATGAAGTGACTGACAACTGACATGTTCATGGGTACAAACTACCTTGTTGGTGTCCGAATTATTATCGTAACTGATGGTTAGATACTCTGCATCACATGGCTCAAAATTGTTTGCAATGGCGCAGTTGCGTCCATTCTTTATCTTCCAAATCCTGGGACTAAATTCCTTATAATAATTTTCCGTGTTTTAGTTTCACTAATTAATATCTTATCTGAGTCGTATCTTTGATACCTAGTCTTTCCTATTAGCATTGATACTGTTACTACCTCTACTATTCTGGCATTTGGTCTGACAACTTCGTCTCTTTGTGTTAATGGAGTATAGTAAATTGAACCGATGTACATGCGTACAGGTTCTACGGTGTGACTGACTGTTTTTGTTACATTAATAGATGTAATGTGATACAAGTCCCTTAGAACCTAGCAATGAAATCTGTCATTGTTCAGTAATTTGTATTGGAAATTCCTCATAACGATTTGCTAACAAATCAGAGCTCGGAAATTAAATACTTTAAAGTGGTCATATCAGAAATTCTTATGAACATGGACTTTTACCTATAACTAGCTAGAATGATAACTTCTGTTGTTTAACCTGCTGATAATTAGTCGCTAATGATAACCACAATGGCTATGGATTGAAAAATACTGGGGGTGTTCGTAAGATTAGGGGTTATGAAGTTAATGACGGAGTTGGTCACTGAATGCATCGTAAATATCAAAAAAGTATCCTTTTTAATCATCACTGTGTATCAAACTTTAATGAATGTACAGTCATAGTACTGTAGAAAACTTTTATTTTAAATTTAAAAGAGTATTTTTAGCTTCAGAGCATAGTACACTAATGACACAAAATGGCTTATTATTCCTGGGCACACGAAACATACCTTTTGCGCTAATAAAAAATTTATTCACAGAACTGTAAGAGAAACAAAGTTTGAAATATAACCGAAATTAAAAAACTAAGTGGGTAACTTATTATTTCTGTCTCTATGACAGTTGGAACACTTCAAAGTTTGAAGTTACTTTCAGGAATCACTTCGAAGCCATTTGTTGGAAAAACATGATAAGGAATCAATGCTAAAAGTCAATAATTTACGGCAGGCGGAAGTCATTATACATCTATAATAAACTCACTACATATATATCAGCAAACACAATCAGAACTTCTTGATTCACTTGAGTAAAATCTCAGTTTCTGTTTACGATTTCACTGCTCGAAACCTGGCTCCTGCCTTTCCCCTCTGTGGAGAGAATTCGGACTTTCAAATAAGACAAATGAAATCGTGACACAACAGATGTACGTCGTATGAGAGAAATCTACTACCAATGTCGGACACACTATATTCAAAACACGACCAGCTCAAAAATGCACAACATGACTGGATCACAAGGTATGTTACAAACCTATGGAACAACATATTGCTGGGATCAAAAAAATACTGAACTCGTAGACATGAAAATTAAAAATAGCTAATAAAACTACGAAAAAAGCTTAGCATTAAAAGTTATATTTTACTGAATTAAAGGAGGTATGTAATACAACCGAGAAATGTAGAATCCATAAATGAGTCCTAGTTACGGTACTTCTTAGCAGAGCTGTAAACATTAACAGTATTGAAAACCTATGTTATGGGGTCATAAAATACATTTCGAACATGTGCCAGGGAATAGTACACTGGAAGTGAAGGAGGAAAAGTCAGAACTGAAACTCATTCTTCAAAAATCTTAGGCAACGACGAATGAGTAACACCTATAACACACAAATTTACTGTGTACCAGGTATGTTTTTTGACAAGAACGTTCGGAGATCTCCCATTTCCTGAAATGCAATTTGGTAAAAATAGTCACTACTACCAGTTTACCTTTTCACATGATGAGTGAGATAATTGAGGATAACAGTTGAGTTCACATTTGGATAACTGGAAAGTTTTTAAAAGCTCATGAGTTAGCTTTCCCATGGCAAAGGGAATTGTATAATCCTCCAATCCATGACACTGGAAAACTGGTACATCCTTGGGCATAGTCAAGAGCTAAGCAATAATAATTTGTAAAAAGAAAAGCATACTGTGGGTGAGGACATAAATTTTGTATGGAGTGGAAGCCAACAACTGAAAGCAACAACTCCACCATACTGTAAAGTGCTCGTTAGTGCATTATAAAGGGCCACTGAACCACCTTGCGAAAAACCTCCGATAACTATATTCCCGATGGGGACTCCGGCTTTTATTTCTGCATCAACGAATTTTCCTACTTTATTTAAAATATAATAAGGGCGAAAATAAATGGAATGTACATTCAAGCGATGCCTCTTTTATTCCTGCTTCATCTTGTTTGGCGTTTTCACTTAAAGCATATATGTCGTACCTTGTCATCGAATAATCAAAAAAAATCACAACAAACCATGCTGGCATGCACATCCCTCCATTGAGTGTAACTGGTATTGAATTCCTGTGAGAAATATACAACTCAAACATTATGAACTTACGCATGAGGACATATAATCTTGAAGTAGTCCGGAACATATTCCTTCAAAGCATCCGACCAACCATGCCTTATCGAGTCAACCCTTTCAAGTAAGGTAAACTTACCCTGTGTCACCCAATCCATGTAAGAAAATCAACTGAAAAATAAATAAGTTAGTAAGTATGATAGGTGGAATTCGATGCATTCACAATAAGGAAGAGATCATATGTTACGAGAACCTTTGTAGAGCAGTTATATTTTGCTACCATTCTCTCACTGTACCCGAAAGACTTAATTATTTGTTGCTTACGCAGTACAATAGTTTCTTCAGTTTTTATCGTTAAATAAATATTACTTTTTATAAAACCTTGAAGCTGACTGAAGTCAACTACTAAAAAGCGTATGGCCTCCTAAGGTGTATCTGAAGCAAAATCTTTCAAGCTATGGTAGATCATGAGCACCCGTCATTCAAAAAATTATTCTGTATACATTAAATCGCCTCTGAACACATCTTGTCGTATTGCATTACTTTATCTACCACCTCATAGTTGTGGAAAATTGTTCTAAAATGGTATAGATCGACGTAATAGTTAGGGGTGAACTGTTTAAGCTCACTAATTTCCTTACTTGCAGAGCTGCACTGTCTTACGCAAGTCTGAGGTTAGTGCGATTCACATCCATTAAAAAGCACTAATTAAACTACAAGATGTATGGATTCCGATCACGAAGTGTACTGTAAGACCGCTTACTACAAAATTTTGTAATCAAAATATGAGTTGAGGAGGAAAGGCGTGGTGGGCGAGGGACTTCAAGGTCATAGCGACAATTTTAGTACCTGATGATCATGTACAACCGGTTCATATAAGATCTTAGAGAAAACGTGACTACAAGCGGCTACAGTAAATGGGACTAATAATAAGTTCCTTTATTTGCAATCACGGCAATCGATTGACTTGCAGACCTTGTGAAGACCACCCTGATGATGTTATCTTTCGATGTAATATATGTTAGAGGAAGGAGATTGCTAGAATAGAGACCTTTTTGCTCGATCCAGATTGAGACTAAGTCAAATTTTATTAACTGCTGTGAATTGTTTAATAAAAGCACCAGTATTATTGGCTGCAATATTTGGAGATGTCACTGAAGCTTCGGCTGTATGGAGGTATGAGTGCTGTAGAGATATATGCGTAATAAAAATGACAACTTACATAACCGGAGAACATACAAACAATATTGAAGCTATGTAGTCGAGGCTGAGAGTTTTTGTGACTTTATCATGGCTCAAGAGGACGAGTATTATGGAGCCATATGGATGAGTTCGTCTACCTTATGAATTTCGATTTTCAAACCTTTGAAGCTCTTTCTAACCTTGACAAGTTTTGCGCCATGTAAGAGAAGCGTACCCATCAATTCTTTGGTGTTGTATAATATATATTTTTATGTTATACTAATTGTCTTCTGATTGTCTAACATTTCTCAATGTCACTTAAGAATCATTCATAAGTCGTCGCATAGTGTTACAGAAACCTTTATCATCGAATCATTAGTTGAAACAAAAAACGAAATATTTTAACCTAGGCCATATACAGACAATTTTCTAGCCCCCCAAATAGAATATTTGAAAAAAGATGAGCAAACTGTGGACGTTCCTCATCAACTGCAAAAAGAATCTTATTACGCGATGAATCGATAACATATGGCAAGACAACTTACTGTAGCAGAATGTTTTGAGCGAGAAGCTACGACGGCAGCAGGCAAGAGTTTATTAGCCATACCTATCTCTGAGATACAACTAATACTACTTCCCATAAAACATTAACTAAAAACAGGCCAAACCAGTATATTTGAGTCAAGCGCTCCTACAATTCACGTAATAAAACACTAATTCTGACCTTCAGTTAGCTAACTTTATAAGTTTTGTTGATTGTTTTATCTAATTTTGAAATGCTTAGAGTCATTGTGAATAATACTAGCTATTCACTGCTTTCAGCTTGGAGATAAATGTGACTCGTGTAAACTTTACAAATACTTCTTTACGCGCTTAGCGAGCAAATTAATCACTGAGTGTGCCGTACCCTGTAGTTCCAATTATTTTTCTACTTGTTTATTGGGTAAGCGTAGTTTACACAAATTAAAAGACAAGTTGAGTGACAAAATATTTCTTTACAGTTAATTTTTCATCAAGACTGTCGACTAATATAGATGTTTTACAAATGAGTGGAAAGTTGATACTAATTAGACAATGATGAGTCAATTTACAAACATAATAATCGGATAGATACACAGCGCTTGGGAAATTTAAATCAAATAATTAATGCAAGCATTTACGTTAAAATAAAAGTAGGAATTTAAAATGGATATAAATGTCTTTTGTTATCTGTGAAATTGATGATAAGTAATTATAATACGGGTTCAGTGAAAATTATGTGATAAAATTACTGAACAGGTTAAGTACGATGAGAATTAGAGATTAAATTGCTAACAAAATCGAGGGATGGAAATTTCTTTTTCAGTGATTTCATTTCAAACATCTAGATTTATATACAACTTTAAAGATTCCACAGGTGTTCAGTTCAACAAAGCCTTTAAACTTCATACCTTCATAATCGAAGGATACTGACCAAATCAAATTAGAAGTCAGGAACGAAAAGGTTCAAAGATATATTTGGAACGCCATCGACATGTCGCGGGGCATTTGGTCTAACCTGGCAAGTAGTACCGGGAGCTGAATAGCATGGCGTTCCCCATTCGTGATCGGGTGCGGATAGTGAACGCGCACTGCTGAGGAGTCCCATACTAAGAAGAAACGACCGTCCAGTGCCTCAAGGCTATTCATGATGGTCTAGCTCCAAACGACTCCTGAATTCAACTTCTAAAAATTACTAAAGTCTTCGCGAAACCCTCTTCTGATGAGAATAAAGACAAAAACGTACTGAAATGTGGTGGGTAAAATAAAAATTCCCATAGAAACTAAGCCCTCGTGTGGAGTATTTACTTACTGTATGAATAGAAAAATAGCCGAAGACAACCATCACCTTTCCAAGTGACTCGATCACAGAAGAAGAGCTCATGGGTGTCTATTTAGAGGTGCAGGTCTGTGACATCGAAGAACAGTCAACTTTCCGTTATCAAAACAAGTGAAAGATTGTTTAATATTGGCAGGTGTAGGTGAGTCAACTTTATTTCGAATAGATAGGGTATTGATTGACATTAGCGTCAGGTAAGGCAAGCATTTGTCTAGTAGGAGGGTGTGATGTGAACGTAGTAGATTGTTTATTTTGTCATAAGAAGAAGTAGGAGTGCCGGCTCCATATTCATGTTCGTTTGGTTAATTTTCTATATGGATAGTGGGAGAAATTTAGACGGAGGGTAATTTGCGAAAGAAAAATGTTTCGGAATGATAGGTAGAGTGGGTTGAGTGAATAGTTAGTGTATTTGAGGAGTGGTCAGGAGGTTCATTCAACGAGCTTTTAATACCAGAGATAGTTATCGGTGAAGAGAAAGACGTGTCACTCTCCATTATGTCGGAGTATATAGAAGATGATCTCAAAAGAGTAGGATTGTCGCCCTCAACATTCGAAGACCTCATAACAGCACTGTCGATGGAGAGAGATAAAAATAATGAAGTGGTGTATACGTCGAAATAGGGGGATCAAATAGTTGTATTAGGTTGCTTGATTTAGATAGTATCCAGAATCACTGGGTGAGTTCTCAAGTAGGCAAACGTTATAGCTTCATTGTGTGCGGCGGACAATTTTAGTCTCCTTATGTGTGGATGCGACTGTATGCTTCAGGTTAGGAATGGGGAATCGCCTGAGATTATTGCCAAGAGCGGTGTTCGTTTTGTGCATGGTCGTGTACTGATTCTAGAGCTTGCGAGGTTCATACTATAAGTCTTACTGGTGTCATGTGTATATGTGGTTTTAGTCGAGTGTGGCCTAACGTTACAATGAATGGTTATTGTCAGTCCACTATGTTTATTGTCGGGCATTCTGCTGCTATGAACAGGCACATGTTATGGGTTAAATGTGATGGAGTATTTGTGGGTTTCTACAAAGGGTTTAGTATTATTTCGAATTGCGGGGAGTGAACAGCTATAGCCTTTAGAGCAATTCCTTGGAGGATTATTTCTAGACTAAGTGAGGTTTTTATAGTGGCCATTAAGGCAATGCTGGGACACTATAGATGCATAAGTGGGTTGAGGTTTTGGAGTAGTTGAGTGTTTGGGCTTAGGATGAATAGATGAAGCTGCCTTATGTGCAATCTTGTTCTTAGCCCTATTAACATCATGCGATGTGCCTTTGGCTTTTGGAGGGGTAGCGAACGGTGTTTTAGGGTTCGTGCAATGTCCAACGCTGTAGCTGTCGCCAGTACGTAGGCTGAGTTGATTAGTTTGCAGTTCACTAAAGATTTGACTTTGCATATTAGTCGTGTCATGTATGATTCTAATCTTTTAAAATATTGGAATATGTCTCAGTAACGTCTGATTAAAAATAATAATAATAGTAATAATAATTTGTTTTCAAATAACAGTTTGTTACTTGAGGCATGCCAGTTTACAAGCAGGATCGAATTATATTCTTGATCATCACACGGACCCATAAGATCGTCTACCTCTCACAAGCTAGTCGTTCTATACGACGACTTCATAGATATTTGAAAGCCGTACTCTCAGCCTAAACCGTATTACAACGAACAAATGCCCTTTCACTTGATTTCTCCTAATTTAGAATGCAATTAAAGTCGACTGCGGATGCACTGTAGTAAAGCCTGTTTACGATACAACTTTTTGACTATCTAGAGGATTCATAAATCCTTTGATTTCTTCAATGATTATGGATCTCAAATCCTACGTGAGCCCTCATACAAACGCTCCTAGCCTAAACGCATTCCAATCCAAAAACAACCAGCTAATATATCCATCCACCAAGCACTGCTGTATTATACATATGTTATATACGTCATGTTCCATTAAAATAGTCCCTTCACGCTGCTTATGATGGACCCTATGAAGATTTTCATTGTCACCCAAGTCATATACTGTCGATTAGGATGGAATGAAGGACAAAGTCAAAGCAATCCGGCTGGAAGCCGCTTACACAGAAGCCTTTTCCTTCTCCAATTGTTTGCCCACGAACATACCAAAAGACATAGTCCGTGAAATCACGATGCAACCTCCGATAGTAAATAATCGCAGGAAAACCTCGCTGATATACGATAACTGGTGTGAAATGGCATGCCCTTGAAAATCACGAAATCACTAGTACGCCTAAACGACTGTCGTGTGTGAAACATTTTCGCACCTTAATTCTTTTTCACACGTCTCCCGTGTTCTGCAGCTTATTGGTCGCATTTTAAGTTTTCACGGCGATAAAAATATACAAAGAGGTCTGGTTTTTAATCCCCATTTACACATCTATTTAACAAATAAAAAAACAATATTTTTTGACTATGCCTTTATATATATATATACATATATGTAAAAACATGACTTTTACAAGTATGTAGCGTTTTTCGCCATTGTATGTATATATATATACGTCACCTGATTACTCGAAGGTATAGCGGTGTGCTTCACCTCAATGGCAGCCTACTAGAATAAAAGCAAGCAATAGCTTTTTCGAACAGTGACTGCTGATTGGGAGATGACTGTCAACCTATTTATTGGGGGACGAAGATTAGGAAGTACATGCTTCACTTAAAAACATCAAAACACCTGATATTCACTAAAAACATAGGATCTGTATTGAGCGACAAAAGACTGATGACCTCAGACGTAACAGTGGATTACTGATAGGTGTTTGGAATATCTGTTTAATGCAAGAGGGGACAGTGAGTTATACTGTCTCAAAAATACCGAGTAAAGTCCCACATCAGTACTGACAGGAGGAATATAATTATAATTAATTGGACTCGATGACATGACTTGCATATAAGCCGGCAATTGTCAATATGCGACGAATTAATATAGCCACATGAATTTCATTTCTTTCATAAACCAGTTTGCTTTCAGTTTCTCGATTACCTTGTAACACTGTTAATTACTTCATTTCAGCAATGCACTAAATGCACAAAGAGCAGACAGTAACTTCCGAAGCATCATGTCCGTCTTCTTAAAAACTAGCCAAGTCAAGACGATCCTTGTATATGGCCATACAGATATCTTCAGACTTGTAATTGTAAAGAAAAGTAGAAATTTCGGGAGACGCTGTTGCTTTGCTAGTCCTATATCTGTGGTTGACAGCTTGGCCTCAGGTGGCAGAAAGCATTTTCACTGTCGACTCTTCTATCATGGTATTCATGACGTTATTCGGTAGGAAAGGCTATCCGAAAGAGTGGTATTAGGTTTAATTTAGTGTTGGTTGAGTATTAATTTTGTAAATGTCTTCGGAATCGGGCACAGTAACATTTATATACTGACTTTCTTGGGTAGGGCTTAATTGACATTTCAATCCTCCGACTGCTATTCACTGAAGAGCAGTCTAGGAGTGTATGATTCAATCAACTTATAAAGCTGTAAGGCCCTCTTAAGTGAATAAACTTCAGTAGATAACTAAACAAATAACATATTTTACAGTCAGAGCATGTAAGTGCTATTTTTACAGGTAAGGCCAATGAATTACAACATTGAATTGTAGATAAGCTGATTCCGAGGTAGGGTTGTTAAATAGATAAAATCAATGAAGATAAAAGGTGGTTCATTCTTGCCGATGTACCACCGAGTTAATCATCGGGTTTATGTTTTATCACCGTTCTATGGGTACAGTTAATTTCATGCATCGAAAACGGAATAAAATCCATGTCATGTACTCGGGAAACACATAGTCGGTCCAAACTCGACATCCATATGCTAGACTTGTAATACAGAGAAGTTTTTAATTCAGTGCAACTACTTAAGAATTTCACGGTTGCCGTAAATTGCAAACAAAGGGCGCTTGATAATAGTTACGAACTTGGAAGACTAATTCTTCAATTTTGTTTCAGGCATAAGACGCTCTGAGAACGCGTTGCCGAAAAAAAGAAACAAGGGAGCAGCAATGCATTTGGATGTAAACCTTCAACAATCCTTAACGGCTTGTGGTGGGACAAAGGTAAAGCAAATTAATAGATAAAAACTATAATAGCTGGTTTTAGTAGAATAAAATGTGGTTAAAGTCTTAAAATAGAAAACTGTAATAAAGAACGATGAACTGTTATGGGTAACAAGGTGGAATGAGTTCAAATGATGAAAGTAAAGTCTAAGCTAGAATCGGTGAGGCTGTTCATTTAAATCTAAAGTGTATTAAAAGAGAGTAAATTGTTCAGAAACGCTAATAACTATAAATCTAACCATTTGTTGTTATTTATTGTCACTTTTTCATACAATGGGTGTCTCCAAAATTTCGTCGCAAGATCTAGACTCATTATCAAGAACCAGCCTCTCGTTCTCCTCGCGGACAATGAGAATTATATAGAAACAGTAGTACATGTCTTGTGAATTCTTCGTTAGCGGAACAGAAATGTCCATAATTCGTTTGAAAAAATTAGAAAAGTCACGAGGCCGATGCACCTTCTAACAACCAGAGCAACACTTTTTATAGGTAAATGAAACGTCCGGACAATGTGGGAGACAGGAAAGACCAGTCAAATAGCAATGGAAATGAGGAGATACAAATTGGCAGTATCGAAATCAGCGAAACACAATAGACACAAACTGGACAACAAAGGCTAGGTACAGGATAGATGCTGCTGTACTCCGGTCACGAAGAGGAAAATGCTCCACACACTCAAAAAGTTGCTCTCATGTTGTTTTGAGAAGAACGAAATGCACTTGTACGATGGGAATCTCATGGACCCAGGATAATCAAAACATCATTCAGAGCAAAGAAGCAAGGGATCACAATGAATGTTATCCAATGTCATGCACCCACCAATGATAGTAATGACGAAATTGAAGATCAGCTCTACTCGAGACTGCAATCAATCATAGCTAAGTGCCCAAGAAAGGACCTCACCATTCTGATGGGAGATCTAAATGCTAAAGTCGGAGTGGAAAACACAAGATATGAAGATATAGTTGGACGACATGGACTAGGAGAAATGAAAATGGGGAAAAATTTGAAAATCTATGTGTATTCAACAAAGTGGTTATAGGCGGCATAATATTTCCACACAAACGCATACACAAAGCTACATGGATCTCGCCGGACCAAACCACAGAGAACCAGATAGATCATATTTTATCAACAAAAAATTCCTAAGGACAATGGAAGATGTGAGGACCAGGAGGAAGAGCAGCTGACATAGCTTCAGATCACCACCTGGTTGTGGCTAAGATGAGACTGAAGCTAAAGAAACACTGGACAACTGGACAAACACCATTACAAACGTTCAATGAAGTCATCATTCGAGATACTGACAAGTCCAACGAATTCAAGATAACTCCCAAATACAGATTCCAATCATTACCAAATCTACTCAAAGAAAACAAATCTGCTATGGAGGACAACAGTAAAGAGATTAGAGAAGCAATAAATTCAACGCGTCAGGAGATTCTCGGTCCCAAGAAACATCGCGATAAGCAATGGATCTCTATGGGAACCCTGGACGAGATTCAAGAAAGGAAGAACAAGAAAATAGAAATTAACAACAGTCGAACACGAGCAGAGAACGTCAAGGCACAAGCAGAGTAAACTGAAGCAAACAAGAAAATGAAGAAGAGCATTAGAGCTGAAAAGCAGAAACACATGGGAGAACTAGCAAAAGAAGTAAATATCAACCAGCTATATGATACAACGAAGAAGCCGGCAGGGAGATATAGCAAACCGGAGAGACCAGTCAAGGACAAAGAAGGAAAGACAATCACGAAGATTGAAGAACAGAGGAACAGATGAGTAGAATACTTCGAGGAACTGCTAAATAGACCAGCTCCATTGAATCTACCAGATATGGAAACAGCACACACAAACCTTCCTATAGATGTCACTCCAACAACGATCGAAGAAATCAGAACGGTCATCAGACAAATCATGATTGAGAACGCAGCATGACCTGACAGTATACCAGCTGAAGCATCGAAGTCAGACATTGAAGTAACTGTAAACATGCTTCATCTTCTATTCAAGAAGATTTGTGAGGAAGAAGAAGTGCCGATGGACTGGAAAGAAGGACACGTCATCAAGATATAAAGAAAGGAGAGCTGTGCTGTCATATCGTGTGCGTGCAAGCGCGCATGCCCTGTTAAATATATAACGCGATGATTCCTGCCAATCATAGAGAGATGTGATTTATCGATGAAAGCAATGATACATGAAACCTGTATGAGCATTCTTGAGTCGTTATCAGTCCTGCTTTCTACCTAGCTCAGCCAGTTAAGTCCAGAACACCAATAATAATAATAACATATTTCTGAAAGGGCAGGTACACGCCATTTTTACAGGCATGATCTACAAGTTACAGTATGCACAGTATGCATCCCAAGCATGGTACTTTAGTAAACATAATCCATAAAAGTTAATAGCAGTTCATTCGTTCAGATACAATGTGTTTTCATTAAAAAATATTCTCCAAAGGGGCATCACGTCCACGTTACATACCTGATCCTATCTCTGCAAAATTGTGTTAGGATTTTGGTCGTGCCAAGTGTTTATGCAATGCAAATTTTAAGTTTATAGTTGTTATAAAGCAGACTTGTGGAACGCTTGGTGCAAATTATAACCTTGGGGAAGCGCGTTCGTCGAGCTTCTTCCAGATGTCAGAAGTTACATAGCTTCACCCTCAGGGAAAGATTCTGAAGAGAGAAAAGAAAAGAAGAAAGAAACCGTGGAGCAGCAAGACATTTGGATATGAACGATAAATAATGCTTAAAATGTAGTAGTGGAACAGACAGAGGTATGATAAATTATTCGATCAAATCGATACTAGCTCATTTTGTAAGAGTAAAATGTGATCAGGAGCTCCAGATGAGAGGATGCAGTAATAAACAACAATGAGTTGTGATATTTATCAAGGTGGAGTAGGTTCGAATGTAGAAAAAGAGGTCTAGATTGGAATGAGAAAGACTGTTTATTAGAACAGAGAGTTCATGTAGAGAGTAGAGTGTTAAGTAAAATAGCAACCATATCCTTTGTAGTCTGTTTTTTTCATCATCCTATGCCTGCCACACAGTTTTCATGTAAAAGTCCGAGTTAGCATGCTATAGGTTGTCTTAGTAGAATAGTTAATCCAGCATAGAAATTAAAAACATGTGTCTGAATGGTGAGTGTAGGAGAACAGTCTCAATATCACATATTGATTGAATTGTTCTCATCCATAAAGAGCCTGATACAGACAAAATGTTCTGCCCCACAAACACGGATGGATTGAAGTCATCGCCCTCACCATCAATGCTTGCTGGTCAGTTACTACACCCTCCCTCCTTTTGTGATGTTAGGCTCATTTACACTTTTTTGGATATATATCATATTTCACACAATGCTCTATGTTTCACATCCTGTTGGAAAACAGTATTTCTATAAGTATCATTTTACAAGCTTACCAGACAGTTACAAATTACGGACTGTGGGTAAGGCTTTGGTGCGATGCTTTAATTGACTATAGTGTGAAGTATAGGTTGCCAATCAGAGTATAGGCATTAAGAAGGGTATAATGTAGGATAGTTGCTCACAAAAGTAGGCGGAAAAGTGTAGATTCATATTCGTTACAGATAAGGTGAGATAACGAGTAGTGAAATAATATTAATGGCAAGGCAATATAGTGTTCAGAAGAGTTAAAAGCTGATAAAGAATAGACAAGAAGGAAGTCACGCTAAATTCGTACCAATAACAGCCTCTGCAATGTGGGTCATTATTCTCAAACATACTGGGTTCATATACCAAACAAACTGACCACATCGTACCATAAAATAAAAAATAACATTTGTATAAGATTTGGCCAAATGTGGCTGTGCATAGAGGGAACAGTAATCAATAGACTTGTGATAACTCAAGAATGGTAAATCTTATAATAATAGTCTACAAATCAAAATGAAGCTTATAATAAGAGGAACATGAATATAAATAGTTGACTTACTCAACAATTATACAACAGGAAATATAAGTACTATATTGGTCCATAAACAATTCCCAAAGTTACCATCCATAAATGTCGAAGGGATATCACATGAGCAAATGGGAGAATTACAGAGGCATCACACTGATATCAGTACCAGGAACATTTTTCAATAGGGTGCTGCAGAACCGGATGAAAGATTCAGTAGACGCCTGACTTTGAGATCAACAGACTATATTCCGTAAGGATCGGTCGTGTAGAGAACAAATCACAACACCACGGATCATCGTGAAACAATCAGTTGAATGGAATTCGTCACCATAAATCAACTTCATTGACTGTGAGAAGGCGTTTGACAGTGTGGACCGGAGAACATTATGGAAAATTCTTCGACACTATGGAGTTCCTCAGAAGATTATAAACATTATCCAGAACTCATACGATGGACTACAGTACAAAGTCGTGCATGGAGGACGGCTGAAAAATGCATTTCCAGTAAGGACCGAAATCAGACAAGGCTGTCTACTCTCTCCCTTCCTCTTTCTTCTGGTGAATGATTGGATTATGAAGACCTCAGCATCTGAGGTAAAGCACAGAATACAATGGACATCAGAATCAATTAGACGATTTGGACTTCGCAGATGACTTAGCCCTCCTATCCCATACACACAAAAAATACAGACAAAGACAACTAAGGTAGCAGGAGCCTCTGCATCAATAGGCATCAATATACACAGGAAAAAAACAAAGTCCTCAAATACAACATGTAGAACATCAACCCAATCACACCTGATGGCGAAACTCTGGAAGATGCAGAGACATTCACGTACCTGGGAAGCATCATTGATGAACGAGGAGGATGTGATGCAGATGTAAAGGCGGGGATTGGCAAAGCAAGGGCAGCATTTCTACATTTGAAGAACATGTGGAACTCAAAACAACTTTCAACTAACTTCAAAGTGAGAATCTTCAATACGAACGTAAAGTCAGTCCTACTGTATGGAGCTGAAACGTGGAGAATTACTACATCCATCGTCAAGAAGGTATAAGTATTTTTAGACAGTTGTCAAAATACCAACATTCACTGGCCGGATACTATCAGCAACAGCGTTTTAAGGGAGAGTTCAAACCAGCTTCCAGCTGAAGAGAAAATTAGGAAAAGAAGTTGGAAGTGGATCGGACATACATTGAGAAAATCGCCAAACTGCATCACGAGACAATCCGTAACTTGGAATCCGGATGGGAAGCGGAAAAGAGGAAAGCCAAACAACACAGATATGAGGAGGATGAATGTTAACTCGAAAGAATTGGAAAAGTTTGTTTGGGACAGGGTTGTATGTAGAATAACTCCGCCTGTAGCTCCTCTGGGGGTTACTGCCAGTCCCAAGCCTGGGAGTAGAAGGAATAATTATGACGTCTCATGATGACAGCCGAGTTCATTCGGAAGTCATGAGGCCGATGCACCTTCTTACAACCAGAGCGAAAATTTTTATAGGTACATGGAATGTCCGAACAATGTGGGAGACCGGAAGAGTCTTCCAAATTGCTGCAGAAATGAGAAAATACAACCTGGAGGTTCTTGGAATCAGCAAAACACATTGGACGCAGGTTGGACAACAACGACTGTCTTCAGGAGAACTTCTGTTATACTCCGGTCATGAAGAAGAAAATGCCCCACATACACAAGGAGTTGCATTAATGCTGTCCAGAAAAGCACAAAATGCACTTATTGGATGGGAATCTCATGGACCAAGGATCATCAAAGCCTCCTTCAAAACAAAGAGAGAGGGCATTACGATGAACGTCATTCAATGCTAGGCGCCTACCAATGACTACGATGAAGACGCTAAAGACCAATTCTACGATAGGCTGCAGTCGATCTTCGAGAAGTGCCCAACCAAGGACCTGATAATTCTGATGGGAGATCTCAATGCTAAGGTTGGAATGGACAACACTGGATACGAAGACGTCATGGGACAACATGGACTAGGAGAAAGGAACGAAAATGGTGAGAGATTTGCAAACCTATGTGCCTTCAATAAACTGGTCATAGGTGGCACCATATTCCCACACAAAAACATGCACAAAGCCACTTGGATTTCACCGGATCACATTACACAGAATCAAATCGACTATATCTGCATCAACAAAAAGTTCAGGAGGACGATGGAGGATGTGAGAACCAGAAGAGGAGCTGATATAGCATCCGATCATCATTTGCTGGTCGCCAAGATGAAACTAAAACTCAAGAAGCACTGGACAACGGTGCGAACAACATCACAAAAGTTTAATACGGCCTTTCTTCGAGATGCTGACAAACTCAACAAATTCAACATAGCCCTCAGCAACAGGTTCGAGGCCTTTCATGATCTACTCAATGGAGAGGGGACCACTATGGAGAACAACTGGAAAGGTATCAAGGAGGCAATCGTTTCAACATGTCAAGAGGTTCTGGGCCAAAAGAAGCACCATCACAAGGAATGGATCACTGTTGGTACAATGGATAAGATTGAAGCAAGGAGGAACAAGAAGGCAGCAATCAACACCAGCCGAACCAGAGCGGAAAAAGCCAAGGCACAAGCCGAATACACAGAGGCAAACAAGCAAGTGAAGAGGAGCATCAGAACCGACAAACGTAAATATGTTGAAGATTTAGCAACGACAGCGGAAAAGGCTGCAAGAGAGGGAAACATGAGACAACTGTATGATACAACAAAGTAACTTGCTGGAAATCACCGTAAGCCAGAAAGACCAGTGAAAAGCAAGGAAGGCAAAGTAATCACCGACATTGAAGAACAACGAAACAGGTGGGTAGAACACTTCAAAGAACTCTTGAATCGACCAGCTCCACTGAACCCACCCAACATCGAAGCAGTACCCACGGACATCCCAATCGATATTGGTCCACCAACAATTGAAGAGATCAGCATGGCCATTAGACAAGTCAAGAGTATCAAAGCAGCGGGACCAGACAACATCCCGACAGAGGCACTGAAAGCAAATGTAACAGCAACTGCCAAGATACTCCACATCCTCTTCAGTAAGACTTGGGACGAAGAACAAGTACCAACAGACTGGAAAAAAGGACTTCTGATCAAAATACCAAAGAAAGGCGATCTGAGCAAGTGCGACAACTACAGGGGCATCACTCTTCTCTCAATACCAGGAAAAGTCTTCAACAGAGTATTGTTAACAGGATGAAGGATTCCGTGGACGCCCAACTTCGAGATCAACAAGCTAGATTTCGTAAGGATAGATCGTGTACAGACGAAGTCGCAACTCTGCGGATCATTGTGGAACAATCAATCGAATGGAATTCATCGCTCTACATCAACTTCATCGACTACGAGAAGGCATTTGATAGCGTGGACAGGACGACACTATGGAAGCTTCTTCAACACTACGGCGTGCCTGAGAAAATTGTCTGATGGACTAAAATAGTATGATGGACTAAACTGCCAAATTGTCCACGGAGGACAACTCACCGACTCGTTTGAATTAAAGACCGGTGTTAAACAAGGTTGCTTACTCTCACCCTTTCTCTTTCTCCTGGTCATCGACTGGATCATGAAGACGTCAACATCTGAAGGAAACCACGGGATACAGTGGACAGGCAGGATGCAACTTGACGATTTAGACTTCGCGGATGATCTGGCTCTTCTATCACAAACGCAACAACAAATGCAGGAAAAAACGACCAGTGTAGCAGCAGCCTCAGCAGCAGTAGGTCTCAATATAAACAAAGAGAAAAGCAAGACTCTCCGATACAATACAATATGCACCAATCAAATTACACTTGACGGAGATGCTTTGGAGGATGTGGAAACCTTTACATATCTGGGCAGCATCATTGATGAACACGGTGGATCAGATGCAGATGTGAGGGCGCGGATCGGCAAATCAAGAACAGCATGCCTACAGCTGAAAAGCATCTGGAGTTCAAAACAATTGTCAACCAACACCAAGGTTAGAATTTTCAATACAAATGTCAAGACAGTTCTACTGTATGGGGCGGAGACGTGGAGAACTACGAAAGCCATTATCCAGAAGATACAAGTGTTTATTAACAGCTGTCTATGCAAGATACTTCGGATCAGATGGCCAGACACTATCAGCAACAAGTTACTGTGGGAGACAACAAACCAGATTCCAGCGGAGGAAGAAATCAGGAAGAAGCGCTGGAAGTGGATTGGGCACACCTTGAGGAAATCACCTGATTGCGTCACAAGACAAGCCCTCACATGGACTCCTGAAGGTCAAAGGAGAAGAGGGAGACCAAAGAACACATTACGCCGAGAAATTGAGACAGACATGAGAATAATGAACAAGAACTGGATAGAACTAGAAAAGGAAGCCCAGGACAGAGTGGGTTGGAGAAAGCTGGTCGGCGACCTATGCTCCATTGGGAGTAACAGGCGTAAGTAAGTAAGCAAGTGTATGTATAATTCTGGTGGGTAGCCTATGCTCCTCCAGGAGGGGTAACAGGCGAAGGTAAGTAAGTATAGTGCAGATTTCTTGATTAGTTTCTAAAGAAAATTTTTTCTTACGAAATCCATTTACATTCATATCTTATGAAATATCAACCCAGCTGAGTAATTTTCAACAGTGAAAATTGTAACTTCTTTAACAATTTGATCTTGCCTGTAAACCGGCATGCCTCATGTAACAATCTGTTATTTGAGAATAACTTATTATTATTATTAAAATCACATCTACAAGAATATTGCGATCTTTTGCCTCAGCCCAATCTTCTCTTGCAATGAGAAGATTTGTCAAATATGGTAAGCCTTTCTTAAAACCATGTTATTCCCTGGATAAAAATCATGTCATTCCACATAGTTTATAACAGCCATCCTAATAATTTTTTCCATCAGTTTTACAACAGCACTAGTTAAGATGACGGGTCGATAGCTACAAATATACCACAGTGGACAGACGCTCTTACACTCGCCTTACCAGGTATCCGCAATGCAGTGAAGGCTGACATTGGATACACTGCATCTCAACTCGTTTACGGAACGACACACCGACTTCCAGGGGAGTTCGTGGATTCTTCGTCTTCTTCATTGAACATGGATCTAAACTCTTACACAAGCAGGCTTACAAACGCGATGCGTCAATATCAAGTGGTGATTTCCTCCCCGTTAGTTGTAACGGTAGTTTCACTTCGCCATTATACACAGTAGCTTGTTAAACGCGTTTTGTGACAGCACTTACAACTCTGACACAGTCTTCACTGTCAGTGCTTGCGTTACTAGCGCACCCACTATCTTTCTTTTTACAGGCTAGAGCCAATAGGCTCATAGCCTCCTCGATTATTATCGTTTTGTTAGTACAGCAGAACATGCAAAGCCAGTGCGAGTTAGGCTTAGGGCATCTTTTGTACGCAGCTGGACTAAAACGAGTACACATCTTGTGGAACCACTTTTACATTCATCACAATGCATCCCTTAATCTACGTAGAATAAACATTTGTAGGCACTGCCAACCATTGTAATCAGATTAGGGTTAAAAACAAAATATGATCACAACAGTAACACAAGTGTCAGAGTCTATTAAAAGAAGGTACCAAAAACAAAGTTTTCAACAAAATTTCAAACCTTAACCGAAATAATTCAAGTTAAAGTAGACCAAGAATGCTTTTTGATGCGACAAATACACAAAGGCCCCCAAATGTCCTGGTACGGCCGAGAGTGGGGAGAGTCTGCTCTCCCTCTCGAAATGCTCTCACATGGACACGCGAATATATAGCCTCTGCTAGGGAAGTCCTACTCACTGATTTCTCGTGGCGGGGGTGTTGTTCACAAAAGTGAGAGGACGAAAAGCGAATGTCCGGCGCTTCAACCGGGTTGGTGGACATGAAAAGTCCACCTAGGGGAGTTGGAAAACCCTGATTCCAAACCAATGGTGCACATAGGCTTCAGTATCCTGATGGAACGAATGGCGTATGAACCAACTGTTGGTCACCGGCTACCATGGGACTGCATTTCCTTACGATGCTCCACTGCCTTGTGGATCAGACCTTTAGGTCAAAGGCTCCGGGTGTTGCCCCCTAAGAAAACCATCTTCTTCAGTCTGGCACCTGGGCAGTATCACAGCCCTCAAGCAAATCGAATGAGATTTGTGCGGCGCATATGTATCTGGTGCTTCCTTGTACCAATATTTATGTGTTTAAATAATAAACAAAAATACACAAGGAACAATAATCACAACAAGTGCAAAATCACTGTCCTTTTTGAATCCTCTTGAAACTCTATTAATACATGATAATAACCACATACTCAGACATTATATTTTGGTTGGACAAGCTCTTTACTCACCCAGCTTTAAATTATGACAATTAACTCTAGAAAAAGAGAAATTTCACCAACTTTGAAGCCACCTATAAGGTAAAAATATGTAACCTCTATGACTGACGACTCATTACCAGACAGTTATGAACCTTTATCTTCTGAACCCTATGTGTTTCGTCCGCAAATATCCTTATCACTACCTGATTCTCCATGTAACAACCCCTCTATCTCTTCGTGCAGTATGCCAACGGTAAGACTAGTTGACATAAAAGACACAATACCCACGTACACCGAAAAGTCAATACAGTCTACCAGACAGCATGCTTTACTAAGGCCAAATCCTAAATTTCAAAAACCAATGTATCTAACAGTTTATCTCACACTTACGGAAATAGTGGTCGATATAGTACTGCCATCCGTCAGTTACAAAACTCTGTAGCCGAAATTAACGGTCGACTTAACCAATTAGTCTCTGTAAAGACATTCTACAAGACGACTCGAATGAACCTAAATTCATCTTGCAAAGGCAATGAAACTCTCCAGCTCCGGCAAAGTGTTTGAGGAGACACAATCTACTAAACCAAATAGGGAAACACCTAAGATTGAGACCAACTCTTTTGTGGGTATCCCAACAACAATGAATAGGTTCTACCCGCTGATATCATGTAAATTGTCATCAACATTTCTAAGTTGCAAAACGGGTAGTAGGCTTGAGCGTAACAAACCTTTTACATGCACACTAACAAAAACTTCCAAAGTACTGATCACTCCACCAACCCCCTAAAGCCTAAGACAACTTTAAGCATGGTAATCAGATGTTTCTCACCCCACACCCTATATATATTCCCAAGGATCACAATCGTAATTCCTCTCAGAAAGAAAACTTTCCACGCCCGTCAGTACCAACCCACCACATAAAGGCGCCTTCCATGTATAATAGGAGTCGTAACTACTTCCAGTTACGTGCAGCAGACCACCCTCATGCTCACACTAACGTAAATAGCTATAACAGAGGATACGAGCTTAATCATCAAAACTATTTTGCAAATAACATTACACTTTACAGTCAACCTGTACTATATTTTTCTGGAATACGACCCCTAGTGGTACCCTGTTGAAGCATATGGCTCAAATCATTTCAAACCACATGCGGAGCATAAACTTGCTTCTCTCGTACAGTTCTCACCAGGGAGTACTACCACCCTTTTCTCCAGGGTAAATTCTTCAAGCAACTTCACTAGCTCATCTGATACATCTCCCACCAACTCTAGCTGTCAAAATACAGAACTATTGAAGAACATCCAATCCCTCACTTCAAACCCTCGAGAGTCATCACAATTTAATCGATATACTCCTACTCATTTTAACTTAGTGAGCCATTTGTTTCATAGGTGTCTTATCAATGCTAGGTCGATCTGCAATAAAAAGACGGACTTAGCCCTGTTTGTATCCATATATCAACCATCGATTTAACAATATCTGAAGCATGGACTAACAGTAATATTTCCGACCCAAGTATATCTCGTGATACCTATTTCGTATATGGAAATGATAGATTGAAGGGACAAGGCGGAAGATGCTTTATTTACGCTCACTATTATGTAATATACGTGAACTAAACAAACTGAATGATTCAGTGTGGGTTGATTTCAAGCCGTCAAATTCCATTACCTTACTGTTCGACTGTGTTGTAGTGGATGTCGAGTCGAAGGCGGACTATGATCACCACTACAATTCGTTTACGCGCCCAAAAACGACTTGGTTCCTTTGATAGCTTGTAAATCAGAAGACTTTATTAATCCAGATCAATTGTATTTATCGGCGATCTCGTGGTATCGAAATAATACCGAGACGTGCCAAAGAGTACAGGCGAAAAGGCAGTGCGTGAGCAAGTTCGAACCAAACAAGGCGGAGAGCGAAAGCAGAAGTGAAACTGATACAGTTAAACAAATACAGTAAAACAATCTCTGGTACAATTGGTTACAATAATAATGATTGTTTCCGTTATTCCAATCGTGTTCTTATCGAGACTGGCCGGTCACTACAGGAGCCCCCCGCTAGAAAGGGTTTACACTTTCGATACGTAGCGGTTTCATTCGTGGGACTGATCGCGAAACGTGCAATTGTAGGACGAAGGCGTTGGCAGAACAGGAAGTGATCGTTGATCCTCGAGTTGCCACCAAAAGTCTTTGACGTAGAACGGTACCAGAAGGAATGTACTGTATTGATTGCTTGGATTAGCATGCTACACCAGAGTGGTTTGTATCCAGAATCTGAAGGTTGCGTTCGTAGGGATCCGGACCAGAAACGCTGCAGACGTAGGACGAAACCAGATTGAGCCAAGGAACCAGATGCGACCAGGATAACCATGTTCGGGACCAAATGTATACCATACGTATTTGGAGCCAGAGAGGTCGACTGAGTGCGTTGACTAGAGCGTGGGTGATCAGGCCAGCTTTCGCCAAAGTTGACTGAAGTCGACGATACCGTAACAGCGATGGTCGGAGGCGTAGGCTCGGGGAAAACAAAAAAAATGAGAGAAAAAGAGAAAAGTGTAGCATTCGTGTAGTATAGGGTTAAGGTCCTATACTGTATCCGCTGCTGGTTATGAGGTTAGTCGCGAAAGCGTACGGGCAGGCGTACTCGGCGACCGGAACGTGAGACGGTAGTCTCGTTCGAACCTCGTGAGCCTTCAATCTCATCCACAGTCAAGGGCGGTGTGGTCTGCTGCTCTGGACGTGAGACGGAAGTCTCGTCCGTAGACGGGGCAGATGACAAGTGCTGTTGACTGGGACGTGATAATGAGGTCTCAGGTGCATCTAGCGTGGGATCCGAAGTAGATGTAGAGATCCCGCTAGAAGCTTTGATGGGTTTAGCATTGGGTCTCGGCTTATCAGGTAGGGCACTGTCATCGACGTGTGCTGGCTTGAGACGATCAATGCTGACGATTTCGACGCGGCCATGTCGATCAACCTTGAAGGTCTTTTCGTGACGGGAAATCACGTGAAAAGGGCCTTCGTAAGGCTGTCGTGTACCATAGTTGGGAATGACTGAGTCATCCGCAGCGCGTAGTCGAAGCATCGTAGCTTGAGACTTACTGTTACTGATAGGTACGACAGAAACTTGGGTACCCGTATCCACAAGGTACCTAGCGTTAGTGCGATAATCGTGCACGTAAAATAAACGGTCAAGCTGAGGTAAAGGGCCGGTGAGTACGGCCGTATTTACTCACCGGTTCGGGAAATTCCCGTCTTGTATGAGCAGGGAGCTCGACAATGACGGGCACCGGCCCCGAAGGCACGGTAAAACCAGCACCAACCTGGACTCGCTTCCGAAACCGCCTTCTGGCGTGGCTTGGAAGATGCCCGCTTGGGGCGAGTCGTTACGGCCTTACGAGATTGTGACCTGGGTCGGGGGACGTAGGGGGCTGGCACATTTGAGCGGTCTCGAAAAGTGAGACGTGTATGGATACATCTGTCCCTATCCCCATGAGCCGAAGGTCGTCTAGCATCGAAATCCATGTTTGAATGAGAAGTAGAGGCAACAATATAGTTGTCTTTGGCGCTAACACGTGCCAGAATCTTGTCTGCTATGAGGGCCACTTTGTGCAGTGGGGTGTCCTCGAGCAGGGCCGTAAGGGTTGGTT
This sequence comes from Schistosoma rodhaini, assembly GCA_944470415.2. Lineage (NCBI taxonomy): Eukaryota > Metazoa > Platyhelminthes > Trematoda > Strigeidida > Schistosomatidae > Schistosoma > Schistosoma rodhaini. Next base: position 52,999,220 of record OX104044.1, read on the forward strand.
GGATACTAGCTGGTAATGCTTCGAGACATAACTCTTTGACTGTTTCGGAGTCTGCTGTCGAGTTTCCTGCAAGGGATTGCAGGCGCGTGAGGTGGTGGTTCGGCTTAGCATCACCCATAGGGTGACGTGCTAAGAGAGTCCTCAATCGTTCCTCTCTTGATGGGAGGAAATGTCGAAGGATGGCATCCTTAAGACGGTCGTAAACGTTCGGATTGAGGACAACCTCACGAACAGCAGTTAGGTGATCCCCGGGCAATGATTCCAAAGCGTAGGCGTACTTTTGCCTTTGGTTGGTTATGCGGCGGATCTCAAATTGAGATTTCAGTGCCGCGAACCAGACTTCTGGATCGTGGGGAATAAATGGAACCGGTCGAAAACTGATAACCTGTATCTCGGAGTCTATCATATTTATGTTATTCTTATCGTTATCTACCATATTAAGTTGCCAAAATATTATATATTGAAAAATATCAATACGAATATATGCAACCGATGTGGATAGATAAATAGACTCACCGGATTGATCTGGCTTGGAGAATTGGCCAAGTTTGAACTGTGCTCGAAGAATTGGGTTACTGGTTGTGGTTCACCAGTTGTGCGTGTTCCCAATACGGCTCACCAGTTTGTAGTGGATGTCGAGTCGAAGACGGACTATGATCACCACTACAATTCGTTTACGCGCCCAAAAACGACTTGGTTCCTTTGATAGCTTGTAAATCAGAAGACTTTATTAATCCAGATCAATTGTATTTATCGGCGATCTCGTGGTATCGAAATAATACTGAGACGTGCCAAAGAGTACAGGCGAAAAGGCAGTGCGTGAGCAAGTTCGAACCAAACAAGGCGGAGAGCGAAAGCAGAAGTGAAACTGATACAGTTAAACAAATACAGTAAAACAATCTCTGGTACAATTGGTTACAATAATAATGATTGTTTCCGTTATTCCAATCGTGTTCTTATCGAGACTTGCCGGTCACTACAGTGTCAATCTAACGCATCAATAGGCGAAATAGCAGTATTATCAAAGGTATTCACACTAGCATCATCCCTCCCATTCACAAACAAGCTCATTTGTGGTGACTTCAATATGTCTGAAATTTCCTGTCTTCCAGTCAAGGCTCCGAAACGTTACGAATCATTTATTGAGTGTCTAAAACTAGGACAGTGGACTCAGTATGTCAGTAGCCCTACCAGACATCAAAATATCTTGGACATGGGCATGAAAAGCTCAGGAAACATTCAAAAGCATTTTATCCAATCAGCGTTTGGTTAGAAGTATCGCGAAAAAGAAAAGTCACATGTAGAGGTTCCGATTGGCTGATTACTACACTGCTGCTATGTTTAGTAGTAATCTACAATTTTCAGGAAAACCCAAGGACTTCTGAAATACTATAAAAACCCTGTACTTTCCGTACATAGATAAACCTTTGGAGTAAAGAGCTTCTCGCATATTTTACGCCTTTCCTCTCTTGTTCAAGTCGCTGTGTAGTTCCAGCTTGGGAGCTGCGAGACTAGCCTAGGATCCGAATATAGTGTTCAATCAACAAGACTTATTAATAACATTGTCGTATGTAGCCTTAACATAAAAAATACAACCGGTAGACGTACAACTGTAACACATCGTAGAAACTATCGCAAAGTTGATTGGAATAACTTCTACAAATACCTAAGAGGCACTGATTGGGGGACTTTCTTTACTGCAAACAATACCGGCACATTAACCAACATATTATATCACAGCATCACAAGTATCATCCACAAAGTCGCACCTTTAGAATACTAGAGACCTAAGTTCTCTAAAGATCTGTATATATCAGTCGGTACACGATGACATATTCAAAGACATTGTACTCGATTCCACAACTTTAATGACTTTTTTCTCTTTAGTAACGATGACAGAAATACTTGTCCGAACAGAGGCAACAAGTACACAAAAAACAGTCGAACAAGAAAAAAGCGCTGTCGAATTTAACAATAAGTCATCTGCACTAACCATACTCTTTCAAAATGAAGTCAAACATTTAAATTGAGAAGAAATATATTTATTACATGTATAACGAATTTTTGGTCAACTCCAAGTATTACATCTCAAGTGAGTGTGGAGCATACTAAGAATTCATGTAGGAAAGAGTGTCCCGAACAACCAATAAAAGGGAAAATGCGATGGGAAATAATGGGGAAATGCGTCAAAATGTCCGCTTTTTCATCTATCAGGGGGAAATAATGCGAATTTTCTCCTTTATGTTGCTCTGCGCTTCAAAATCGCTCCAAATTGTCTGCCTTTCGCCTATATACACACCGTTGTATGTAATTTTGCATCCACTCTGAAGACACCTTTGTCATTACCCCAAACATCTGTGTTCGCCTTCAGTCCCACAACACAGCATAGGAAAAGCGGAATGTATGTAAAATGTGGTATAAGTTCAAAAAATGTATTAGAAACAAAAAGCGTATTGTTGTACAACGTTATGAGTAGTTGGCTAGTTGATGCTAGAGCATCAATCTTTATATTTTAATTGCAATTGTCAGGCGCCAGTGTCATTTGGAAAGATCTAAAAAAGAAAGAGCAGGTGGTGTTTCATTATTAAGGTGCGTGTACTGGATTTGACTTGACGAAGAACCTTGTAGATGTAGATAGCATAACTCTCCAAATACATTTAAAATCAAACAGGCTTTCTCAAATAAAAAAGTAAGCACATTTTCTAAGAACAATTTATTGAAAATGGAGTTGAACAGGAAAAGCATTTCACAGATTATTTCTTTTCCTAACGCCTGTCCGACTACTGAGAATCAAAACAATCTTGTAACTTTTAAAATTTAAAGAAAAATATGTTACTATATCTGAATGACTTGTTTTTGCACAACTAACTACTTGAAGCTGAACTTACGGTTATGCTCGTTAACATTGAGAACCCTACATATAGAGCAGTAGATAATAGTAATCACTTTAAATCCGTACTTACGTGTTCTTTCTTCGTCCGATAACAATTTTGTACCTTGTCTCTCATGTCATGAAATCGACTTTTCCCTTTAAATAACCGACATGAATGCGAAAAATCGACATTTTTCCTTTATTTACACTTTCGTTCGCTTTATTGGTTGTTTGGGGTTCGTTCACCGTTACAGGTCTGAGTAAGCCTAAACACTAATTGGGATGGCGATATATATCATTCTCGTTCTCAGTTTCGACTGAAACAGTCAGAATTCACAATATTAACAGCATTGGGGTAGTAATAACGTCCGCTCTGTAAGCTACGAGTTTGATTGTCTCATACTGAAATCCGGAAAGCTTAGAATCTGGGGAACCACAAATAATGGATTCGCCTGCTCCACTGCAAACTATTTTGAGCCATGTCATTCAAGACCCAATTACCGTCGGTTACAATAATCACGAGGACCCCAACCAGCTAGTATACACCTACCAACGCAGTTCACTCCAGTTGCCAATGGTTACATGGACTGATCCTATCTCTTGGTCTAGTCACCCCCAGCTTTAGCTGCACGTAAATTTTGCATAAAACATGATAGTATGTTACGTTTCACCACGGCAGTGTGAAACTGCATTTATGATAGACCAGTTACCATCTTCATCAAACGTTTTTTTGAGGTCCATGTTTACGAAGCTATCGGAATACATACACATTTTCGTTAGCAAGCCACTGGCTTGTTGCAACGATTATCTGCTTTCCCGAAGAATTAATGACAGCAAACTGTTTAGCTGTAAGGAATTTAAAATTTAGAAATTAGTTTACTAAAATTCCTAACATTAGTTAGAGAATAGGAAGCTTATTTACGGAAATATATGTATCAACGAAGGGGTTACTACTTTGATGCGAATATTTGAAAGATCTGATAGGAATTAGGCACTGAGTATGTGAAAGACATTTATTACGTTGTTTACACAGTTAACAGAGAAAAATATGCAGCAGACATCATCGATAGAAACCCATACATACTCATGACTAACTGCAAAGCCCATAAATATACCTATCCTTATTACTGCAGCACCAAGAATGATAGCTCAGTTAGCTTGATAGTTTCTTCTAGTTGTTTTTCCCTTGCCGTAATTGCATCTCTTGATAAATATTACTGTCAGTTTATCTAGTTTTCAGCAATAAAGATAAAACGTCGGTCCTTGCAGTATGTTTCTATGATAATTAGAAGTATTTGAATTGTAGTATGAACTAGTAATCCCAGGAATAACGCAATTTAATCAAGAAGTATCAGATGAACTCGAACGAATGTATTGTATTTGGAATTCAAAATTACAACAGTCATCAATACTAAGAAGTCATTGATTTATTTAAACATCACATCCGCCACAGCTCGAATTGAAGTGTAAGTGTCTGTAATCGATTGTTTGTCTTCTTCTTAAGTTCATCCTACATCTGTCCGATGGTGTATTGAATGTACACTCTGTATTATCTAGAATGCACTCTGGGTTCTAGAATTGTATACAATCAGCATGTCGGTTGTGTAGTGAAACCATTGATATTTAGAATTTGCATCATGGACTTTCCAACAATATCCTCCCCCACGAAATAATGTTGGGTCCTTGATTCGCAATGTTTTAGCCAATATGACGTTCCCAATTTGCATTATCTCAAATCTTACGCACCGACTACTGTATGTGAGTATTTGGGAATAAACACTGATATATAATTTGAGGTATTCCATCATGTGACTTTGACTTGAATAAAAATCATGATACATATTCTTTTTGTTATTCATATTAGAATACACAGATGGATATACATTGATATATGTAATTAACACACGTGATTCAATTAGGCTTGATTTACCTGCGAAACAATCGGATAGAAAACATTCATCTGCCTCATATTCATTAGGATAATCTTGGACTTGATTTGGATTATCTGTCTGTGCAAACTTCACTTCTGGGCAAACTGGTTCTCTGGTTGCTTCGGAAAATTTTGCTATCCCCTCTGTATCATTATACCCCTGACTAGGGATTCTATTCAACATGCATTGTTCGTGAGAGTATCCAACATATGACACAATAACATCAGAAATATGACTAGAATTCAATTCATAAGAAACATATTTTTCACATTCATGAGGAATATCATTAGAGATAAATTCATTATGAGGACCACTGACACTTGATATGATATCAGAATTCGATTCTTCTGAAATATTTTCCTCAAATTGATTAAGAGTTTCATTAGGTAATGGATCATCAGGGAATTCAACATCTACCATGACTGAATTTGGTTTTTGATCATGATTTGACTCATTTAACATTCTATTCTCAGAGTTGTAAGAAATTACATCAGAAGTATGTGAATTATTACGACAAACCATATCTGATACAATAACATGAGAAATCCGATAAGTTGATTGGTTGAGAATTTTCGCCTCCCAATGACTCTGGGTTTCATTCAACTCTGGACTGTTATATAACGTTATACCTCTTCTAGATAAAGATAACTGATCATTAGAAGCATCCATCTTAGCATTACTTTCAGCGAAATGAACCATGGTATTACAAACTGACTGAATATGTCCAGTTATACCACATTTAAAGCATTTAGAATTACGAAATATACATGAATTACATGGGTGAAACTTGCCGCAGAACATGCATTTACTAAACTTGTGCTCATCATCATGGACTGTTTCACAACTCAATGAAGTATTATCTGAATAAATTTGATTACGCATCGAACTACGACGACTGTTTGAATAAGTGGAATTCCTGATGTTCTGACGAGTCATTTTATCGGATTTTCCTTTCTTACCGCATTCGGAATTTGTATACTTTACATGATCCAACAGAAGTTGCTTGAGAGTTGCATAGGGGAGTGAAATCGGTTTGTCTGGAAGTGCCAAAATCTTTATAAGGCTGTATGCTTCTTTCCCGATGAATGTAAGGAAATGGGCCACAATATTAAAATCCTCATCATCTTCCTTGGTCATAGCCCAGATTTCGAACCTTTCCATGTACTCCTCAAAAGCATTAAAATCTGAATTTATATTTAACCGTTCCATCACAGGCTCAGTCGCGACGCCAATATGATAATTAGAAGTATTTGAATTGTAGTATGAACTAGTAATCCCAGGAATAACGCAATTTAATCAAGAAGTATCAGATGAACTCGAACGAATGTATTGTATTTGGAATTCAAAATTACAACAGTCATCAATACTAAGAAGTCATTGATTTATTTAAACATCACAGTTTCCCATTGGAGATCCAGTTTCTCCTTTAAAGTGTTACTCGAAGGTCGGTTACTATCTACTTGTTCTGCATGTTCTAGTCATTAACCACTCTGTAAGAAAGACTAAACCCTAACCCGGGTCTATTCGATCATGGTTTCGAAATCCTTTTTTAGTGTCAACAGGGATGTTTAGTTCTAGAAAAAGCAAGAAGATAGAACATGTCTGTAACCAAGTCGTCGTTCAAGACACAGAATCTTAGTGTCACATCTCATCCCCCAAATGCCGAGAGTGGGGAGGCTCCGAGTGTGGCCCTCTAAGAAAACCGCTTACTTCGGCCTGGGCACCCGGGCAGTATCATAGCCCACACGCAAATCGAGTGACTTGTGTGGCGCATATGTGCTCGGTGCCCCTTTGTGCCAATATTTGTGTGTTCAGATAAAATAAAATCGACTAAATAAGGGAGACGAATCCAAATGTTTCAGTTACCTTTATATGACAGACTGGGAAGTCTTTGTACCAAGTTGATATATATACTCTGAACACTAAAGAGCACAATACAGTTAGTCATGGACCAAACTTTTGGTTACAGTAACCTAGATGAGATCTTACGCAGGTAATATTTATACATTTCGAAACATTTCATCAAAGCATTTTGAGGCTCCTCGAATTAGCTACACAATTGGTTGCATAACTGGTGTGCTGTTTTCAATACACAGAATTACTGCAGAAACCCAAACTTGGAATCCTAACATGAATTCATGCAAAGATTATCTTGAATAAGCATCATATTAAAATAAATGAATGTTATACTGAAAAGAATACCCCACTGGAAATAAAATAAATACTACATTGAGGAACCATCATATTGAACTAAAAACGGAAGTAGTGTTGAACAAATATCACAATGAGTCTAAAACGTAATTTTGTCATATAATCCTGTCATATCACCTCCTGAAAGGGTTGGGATAGGCGCACATCAGGCATGAATGCTGAAGTCAAACAAACAATACTGAATGAAGTTAATATAAATATTTTAACACCTACGGCGTGATTTTAATAGTAAATTCTCCCTGCTGACGACCAGTTAAATCAAGAATTGGACATTCGATGACTAACTATAGATTATAAACCAAATCATACATTTATAATCTTCCGTTTATAATACTATAATAGGGGTATTAAATTGACGTGCTTAAAATCGAGTTAATTGGCATATGCTCTGAACTGGAATTCCGCGGAACCATTTAAAAATATTAGGTGCACATTAATTGCATTTCAAAATGAAAATATGTTTGACTTCACATCCCACTATAATGTTCAGCAAACATGAAACTAGATAATTTAGTTTCGTATATCATTGAAAATTTACTAATTCCGGACAACGACCCGTCCTCCGCTATACATGGTTATTAAGACGATAACTAACATTCTTAAGGCTACTTTTATACACTAAATATTGTGATAATCAATGTGACCGTTGTCGTATTCCGCAATCACATGATTTCTTGCTGACAATATATAGAAAAGCACTTCCTGATATGCTTGAACTAAATTGATTCCGCAGTAAGGAACGAAAGCCAATGACACGATAAGCTATTCTCATCTGTTGTCCCAGGCCCCGCTAACTAGATGAAGAAGTCCAAGGCAAGTAGGGGAATATATGTATTCCGTAAGCAGCTGAGTACAAGCAATCAAATAAGGGAAAAAGTCAAGCGGATTTATACAGCAACAAATTATCCTTGAGCATCATTAATAAATAGCACACAAAGAAACAATGGACCAATAGCGTTTAAGATAGTTTACAAGTGGGAAATATGACGTGAAGGTAAAAACAGCGCGTTTGGTGCGAAAACAGCTAAATTCAAATTTCCAAAATAAAATTACAAAACTAAGCTATTTACCAAGTAAGTTATGGGGATTTGACACCCTCAACACTTCCTACGACAGAAATGATTAGCGTTATCGACCGACACACACGTTTGTCGACCATTAGAAATTATAGCTGAGCAAGAAAAACAAAATTTGCAGGATATAAATAATTGTATTGCTTAGTTATACACAAAGTAGTAAAGACTAGCTCCTAAAAGTTGAAATGTATTGAATTTATTGGTGAATGGTGAAACTGCAATATAACACAAAGTTCCCATGTAGGAAGAGTCACAATTATAGCGTTGGAAAGATAATACATGAATATGTGAGACAGTAGAAATTATTTAGGTGCAACTAGATTTAAATATCATGGTTGAACAAATAACAAGAGGAAAACATGGTGAGTAATATTTTATTAATAGATAACTTTGTTCAATAAAAAGTTAAGACGTGACAGTTATGAACGGGGTCGACGACCGAAAATATTTTCCAAAGCATCTGCTATATCAGGGTATTTGAACTCGAACCCTGCATTAAGGAGCTTCCTAGGAATCACACGCTGACCATCTAAAACTAAGGTAGCACGATCGCGACCAAGAAGTAAAGTAAAAAGAAACGATGGAATTGGAGCATCAGAAAAGATATTCATCGGAGCACTAAGTGACTCAGCCATGGCTTTAGCAAAAGTAACCTGCTGGACAGGTTTAGGTGAAGTACAATTGACAGGTCCGCTTGGAAATACTCGTTCAGGGTCGGAAACATATTCAATTATTCTAACCAAATCATCTAAATGAATCCAAGACATCCATTGACGACCAGTACCAATCGGATTACAAAACCCAAGGGGAAAAACGTGCCGAACAGTACGAATGAAATGTGAGTCTTTGCTAAGAACTACACCTAAAACGAAGGAAAAAAATGAAAACTTTGGAAAATGCTTCATGTTATGAGTAAGAATGGTGGTCAGTAAAATTACTAAGAATTACCAAAAAGAATGAACCTAGAGAGTTGAACAAGAAAATTAACAAGGGTCTTTATTTAGCTTGTTGACATTGGAAGCACCAGATACACATGCACCGCACAAATCTCATTCTATTTGTGTTGACATCGGCGAGAAGAATGTATTTGTAATCTCAAGATGGTTTGATCTACACTTCGTAAGACAATCATATTGATATCGCCTAGTGAATCAGTTAAAACTGAACGTAATTTTATGAAGCATTCTTGTCCCAGTTATTTACCGTCATCATATGTTGTTAGTTATTTACGTAACTAGAGAAATCAGCCATACCTTACTGTAAACATCAAGCCACTTTGACTCAGTTTTATCTGAGAGTGGTTTGCATTTACTTTACTACCAACCATCGAAATTGTACTCTCCTCATAGGTATGGTTATTTCTAAGAATTAGAAATTGTTGGACTCCCCATTGCTATATGCACTGCCTTTATTTTTTAGCTGATCACATTTACTTCATGATATGTCTTGCAGGTTGAACGCTTATTCAGATCCTAAGCTATAACGGATAACCCCAGGCTAGCACTACTCAGCAACTTGAAGACACGAGTAGCAGAGAAAACCTTTACTGCAAGGATCAGTTTTGTACAGAAAATCGTAAGTATTTATAGATGTTTGCTTAAGTTAAATCAACATCCTAATTCAGCCAATCCAATAAACGACATATATTGCTACTGACCAATGGTAGCGTGCCACGTTGGAACTCCAGAATGTTCCGTCGTACTCTGATTGGTTGGGACTCTTTTTGAGCCTCTGGGGGCTCTGTTGGAGTTCGCGGGAAGCCGACTTAACACTTCAAGTTTATATACTAATTACATAAATTTGCGTTTTGGAAACATAAAGCGTAAGTGATGAAATATAGTTTGTTTTGACCATAGTTACCACTCAAATTCTGATTCAACAGTTACGCGAATCGTAACTAAGATATATGCAGACGAAATAAATTCTTCATGCACTATTTTTGCTTTAATGATATCCTTAGTCGTCATTTGTGTCAGCAACTACTTGTTACATAACATTTGAACCAACTTTAGTGATTTTTGAATCACACTTAAACTAGCAGTCTAGATTTCTCAAACCATTCAGATGTGAAAAACCAGTCTTCTATAATTTTGTTAGCTAATTACAATCAACACGGAGTCTGAGTCAAATATGTCGGCTTAAAGTGCCATACAACAGCAAAGGGGAATGAAGTTAACAAGATGAATGACAAAAACGTCGAGATGATAGTAATATCACTGATAATGTGAAGGACTAAACATTAGAGAATATGTCTCAAGAAGAATGGATTTGAGGGATAAAAAATACGGGATAATATCGAAGATTAAGATCTAGGGGAAAATAGGCAGTGAGTACATTCACACCAATGTGACGAACGTTCAGTCATATCACCTAGCTCCTCGAACCACTAATTGCGGTTATCGCAAGGACCAAACCATAGCGGTCAATCATCCACAAATTTATAAAGTGGAGCAAGACATTTGTCAGTGTACTTGGTGGACTAATATGAAAGACAACGATGTTTAAAAAGTATTGTTAGGCAATAACCTCAAGGAAGCAGATTAGAAAAAAACCAATGTCCATACGAGGTAGCAAAGAAAATATGAAATAGGCAGTTATGAAACCTGATAACTTATGTAAACAAATGCTAATCTAAACAACGCTGGGGGAGTTGGTCATATATTGAAAACTAACTCTCCATGAGCACTAAAACCCTTAGTATGAAAACATACTACGTTTTCCTGATTGTAAAGTGAAGGGAAGATTGAGTCGGCTGAGAAATGTGTTTTTAAGTGTAAAAATTGATAAATCGACAAAGATCAAAAAAGAACCTGGCATAAATGTGCTGTGTGCCACGGGATTAAAATAAAAGATTTCAAAATAATGCATCGGCAACGATAAAAAAAAGATTAAGTCTTGGGAATACGGTTTAAAAACATTTAGAAGAGTGAAGTTCGTAATAAAAGGATACTGAAGATCAAAATCGAAAGGAACAGAAAACGTGAATGCAGCTACACCAGTGTGATTGATTGTGAACCATATCACTCACAGTCCCCAAATATTGATCGCAGTTACTACGCGGGCCCCAAACTGGGTAGTTTAGGTCTGCCGAAATGACTTAGACCAACAGACAATGACGTCACGAACTGATGCTATGTCTTAGTTCGACTAACCCTAGCCTTCATACAAACTTCTTCTGGAATAGCAAGCAACATTTGTCAGGTTAGGCAAGAAGTACTAAGAAACTTCAAAACTCACCTGTTCGCAGTTGAATTTGACGAATATCTGGTCTAGAGGGTATTTGAGCTGCATCTTCCCATTGGTTAACAAGATTTGTAATAAAATTGCAATCTCTGGGTGGAGTAGATTCATCATATGTGGTTTGCAGATCAGGAGGGTAGAAACCTACCAAAAAATACAACAGAGATAAACACAAATGTACCACAGTGGAATATTGTGTGCACAAACTATCAAGATGGTTAGATCAAAAACGGTGATTAGTTCTACTTATGAATGTTTTCCTGTTTATTTGAAGGAAGTTCAGTAAGAATTATAACTGTAAAAAGGCTAATGCACAACTAAGTTGAACAAATAAAAGATGGAGACTGAAATGTCCATCACTTCAAATTAGGTAGGATATACCTACTGAGAAAATAAAGGTTCTTCAGTTTATCTAAAAATCATCAGTGAAACCCGATATTAACTAACGTTCGTTTTTAACAAAGAACACTGATATCGGGTATGTGGATGACGACGTATTGACTGTAAAATTGACGTCTATGAATCAATATGATAGATACTCAACGCCAGTTAGAGCAGACAATAATTTGGTGTTAGCTGACATTGCGAAAAGATATTGAAAGTCACAAAAGTACTCGACTTCCAGTCTATTCCAAACTTGGTCTCTTAATGAACTCGACTATCGATTTTTACACGAAACCACTATGTGATAGTGATTTGGAACTTACCAACTAATATCTTTGTTTATAATTAATTCGAAATATGATGTGACAATCATTAAGTGTCATATCTGGGAGCTTATTGTTGATAAAGTAAGCAAACTAATTAGTTCGACTTTTACAAAAGTGAGTAGTTGGGGTGTGAATAATCACACATTTGTAAACTGTTATATTGCACAATTTTTGAATTCATAGTGAAAACCAATAACGGCAGTAGCAAGGATGTATGTTCGTCTCCATTCATAATAATTGCAAAGTGTGCAAAACAATAATTTGTAGAGAGCTGTTCATTCGCTGAGAGATTACTTTGATATGCTAAATACTGATCAGTCTTGTAAGGAAGTCTTAATAGTGAATGTATATTACAGCGCACTTGATTTTCTCTTGGTATATTTATTACTTTATTAAACTGAAACACAAAGCAGGCCATAACTTGAAATCCTGAAGGCAAAAGGAAAAGCAGACCAAAGAAAGGATTGAGCCGGGAACTGTAGGCAGACATCGAAACAATGAATAACAGTTTGAAAGGAGCCCAGGACAGGGTTGGTTGGGGAACTTTGGTAGACGCTCTATGCTACTTACCTTTTGTTTACAAAATTACACACAGTCTTCCTTATAATAACTCTTAACAAGTTTGACAGAATTACTAGAAGCTGATGATCCTTGTAAATTTAACATTGTGTTGTATACGCAAAACAGAAGTTGAGTTTATGAATTATTGAACTCACCAACCGCTGATGCATTTATGAATGCCTTTATTGGGGCAGATTTTGATAAATCAACAAGAAGCTTGGTTGTGTCTATACGACTGGTAAAAACTTCTTCAATATAACTATAGTAATTCCTGTGATTCATGGAAATAAATGTGAATGTAAGCAAAGTTAACTGACTCTTTGATAAAAAATAGTAGGTTAACTTCACCAATGTTTCGACCGCTCAAGTTTACAATAACATCTACATCACTTGGTAAACCATTCTTCTTGATAGAATCCTAATAGGTAAGCCCTTCATATTTTAAAAAAGAGTCTACCCAGCTCAAATCATTTTTTTCCTTCGGTTTGCGTGAGATAACTTGTACATTATGTCCGGTTGATCGAAGTGATGAAACAAGTGATCGACCTATTAGTCCCGTGCCACCACCTGTTAAATAAAGGCATTGACTTTAAGAGGGTTAAGAGATTTAATAAGATAAATTTTAAAAAACAGCTGACAATAACAGGAGTATGACCAGAATGATATGGAGATATTGAATGGTTTCATGTTGTTCGAAAACTGGATTTCTAAAAGCTGCTATGATCCCTCTAGATCAGAAACTGTACTCCAGTTACGTCTAATAATCGAAGGTCAAATACGATACAGGTTGGATCATAGAGCAATAAAATTCAAGTTACATACAAGAAGCTGATCTGCAAATGTACCGAGAAGTTAGCATAAGTTATGAAGAACAGTATCCTTATTAATTATGAAATAATCTACCAGATATTTTATCAGTGAGGTTTAGGAAGTAAAATTCCTTAGCGTAAGATAGTTCTCTAATCTGAGTTGAGTACTTTTTGGAAACTAAAAACAGTCCAGTCGTTTAGAAAGAAATCTGTTTACGACTGTTCCAAAGTACCAAACCAAGTCCAGTGGTCCATATGAACTCCGTTGAAACGTAATTTCAGTAGTAGAAGGCAATATATTATCTGATTCATTGCATTATTAACCACTGAATCACTTAAAAGTCCAGGGGATGGATATTACCATTATTTTATCACCAGGTATGAGAATAAGAAAAAGCCTTGATGGGTTACCTCCAGTAATTTTAAAGAATGGCGATTCAGTTTAACGATTACATTGATTAACGTATTACTTGTAGCCTAGAATTAGGACGCTGATCTATCAGACTATGACTAACCTCTGAATGTTTGAGTTTGTAAAAAAAGTAATAATCAGTTCAGGGGTCACAATGTTTGATGGATTATTTCCTATAATCCCTCGATACTTAACTGAAAATTGAAAACAGCACACCAGTTATGCAACCAATTGTGTAGCTAATTCAAGGAGCCTCAAAATGCTTTGATGAAATGTTTCGAAATGTATAAATATTACCTGCGTAAGATCTCATCTAGGTTACTGTAACCAAAAGTTTGGTCCATGACTAACTGTATTGTGCTCTTTAGTGTTCAGAGTATATATATCAACTTGGTACAAAGACTTCCCAGTCTGTCATATAAAGGTAACTGAAACATTTGGATTCGTCTCCCTTATTTAGTCGATTTTATTTTATCTGAACACACAAATATTGGCACAAAGGGGCACCGAGCACATATGCGCCACACAAGTCACTCGATTTGCGTGTGGGCTATGATACTGCCCGGGTGCCCAGGCCGAAGTAAGCGGTTTTCTTAGAGGGCCACACTCGGAGCCTCCCCACTCTCGGCATTTGGGGGATGAGATGTGACACTAAGATTCTGTGTCTTGAACGACGACTTGGTTACAGACATGTTCTATCTTCTTGCTTTTTCTAGAACTAAACATCCCTGTTGACACTAAAAAAGGATTTCGAAACCATGATCGAATAGACCCGGGTTAGGGTTTAGTCTTTCTTACAGAGTGGTTAATGACTAGAACATGCAGAACAAGTAGATAGTAACCGACCTTCGAGTAACACTTTAAAGGAGAAACTGGATCTCCAATGGGAAACATACTGCAAGGACCGACGTTTTATCTTTATTGCTGAAAACTAGATAAACTGACAGTAATATTTATCAAGAGATGCAATTACGGCAAGGGAAAAACAACTAGAAGAAACTATCAAGCTAACTGAGCTATCATTCTTGGTGCTGCAGTAATAAGGATAGGTATATTTATGGGCTTTGCAGTTAGTCATGAGTATGTATGGGTTTCTATCGATGATGTCTGCTGCATATTTTTCTCTGTTAACTGTGTAAACAACGTAATAAATGTCTTTCACATACTCAGTGCCTAATTCCTATCAGATCTTTCAAATATTCGCATCAAAGTAGTAACCCCTTCGTTGATACATATATTTCCGTAAATAAGCTTCCTATTCTCTAACTAATGTTAGGAATTTTAGTAAACTAATTTCTAAATTTTAAATTCCTTACAGCTAAACAGTTTGCTGTCATTAATTCTTCGGGAAAGCAGATAATCGTTGCAACAAGCCAGTGGCTTGCTAACGAAAATGTGTATGTATTCCGATAGCTTCGTAAACATGGACCTCAAAAAAACGTTTGATGAAGATGGTAACTGGTCTATCATAAATGCAGTTTCACACTGCCGTGGTGAAACGTAACATACTATCATGTTTTATGCAAAATTTACGTGCAGCTAAAGCTGGGGGTGACTAGACCAAGAGATAGGATCAGTCCATGTAACCATTGGCAACTGGAGTGAACTGCGTTGGTAGGTGTATACTAGCTGGTTGGGGTCCTCGTGATTATTGTAACCGACGGTAATTGGGTCTTGAATGACATGGCTCAAAATAGTTTGCAGTGGAGCAGGCGAATCCATTATTTGTGGTTCCCCAGATTCTAAGCTTTTAAGTAATATGCATTACCACAGAAGGAAAGATAATGCGTGTAAAATTTTCCCGTTCTTTAGGTGCACGGTACCATTTTAACAATTGTTTTACTTTTTGTGGTAATTTACTAATAGTACACATACTGAAATATAACTCCGCTATACGGGCTGACTCCAACTTTATTTTAGAAGTCATCTAATGATATGTACGGTTCGTAATGAGGATGTACTAACATGATTTCGAGGTTATGTAACCATTTATACTGAATATTATTCATTTACTGTACACGCGTTTACTTTTTTACTTGGATATGTTATATAGAGAGAAATTAGAAATACGTAGGAAAGGCTTACACGACTTGTCATTTTGTTTATAACAGGACCCTGTTATCTGGTAATTTGTTTAAAAACCACGGATTTATTGGTAGCTTTTCTACCCTTTCCGGATTTCAGTATGAGACAATCAAACTCGTAGCTTACAGAGCGGACGTTATTACTACCCCAATGCTGTTAATATTGTGAATTCTGACTGTTTCAGTCGAAACTGAGAACGAGAATGATATATATCGCCATCCCAATTAGTGTTTAGGCTTACTCAGACCTGTAACGGTGAACGAACCCCAAACAACCAATAAAGCGAACGAAAGTGTAAATAAAGGAAAAATGTCGATTTTTCGCATTCATGTCGGTTATTTAAAGGGAAAAGTCGATTTCATGACATGAGAGACAAGGTACAAAATTGTTATCGGACGAAGAAAGAACACGTAAGTACGGATTTAAAGTGATTACTATTATCTACTGCTCTATATGTAGGGTTCTCAATGTTAACGAGCATAACCGTAAGTTCAGCTTCAAGTAGTTAGTTGTGCAAAAACAAGTCATTCAGATATAGTAACATATTTTTCTTTAAATTTTAAAAGTTACAAGATTGTTTTGATTCTCAGTAGTCGGACAGGCGTTAGGAAAAGAAATAATCTGTGAAATGCTTTTCCTGTTCAACTCCATTTTCAATAAATTGTTCTTAGAAAATGTGCTTACTTTTTTATTTGAGAAAGCCTGTTTGATTTTAAATGTATTTGGAGAGTTATGCTATCTACATCTACAAGGTTCTTCGTCAAGTCAAATCCAGTACACGCACCTTAATAATGAAACACCACCTGCTCTTTCTTTTTTAGATCTTTCCAAATGACACTGGCGCCTGACAATTGCAATTAAAATATAAAGATTGATGCTCTAGCATCAACTAGCCAACTACTCATAACGTTGTACAACAATACGCTTTTTGTTTCTAATACATTTTTTGAACTTATACCACATTTTACATACATTCCGCTTTTCCTATGCTGTGTTGTGGGACTGAAGGCGAACACAGATGTTTGGGGTAATGACAAAGGTGTCTTCAGAGTGGATGCAAAATTACATACAACGGTGTGTATATAGGCGAAAGGCAGACAATTTGGAGCGATTTTGAAGCGCAGAGCAACATAAAGGAGAAAATTCGCATTATTTCCCCCTGATAGATGAAAAAGCGGACATTTTGACGCATTTCCCCATTATTTCCCATCGCATTTTCCCTTTTATTGGTTGTTCGGGACACTCTTTCCTACATGAATTCTTAGTATGCTCCACACTCACTTGAGATGTAATACTTGGAGTTGACCAAAAATTCGTTATACATGTAGTTAAGGCTAAGCACAAATCGGTGAAGTGACCATACTGACACATCGTACCAAGAACGTAATTAAATGAGATCATGTAGTGGTGTCTGATGTCATTGTCTCTTGATATTTAAGGATAGCACGTAAAAAGCAGACTGCTCGCAAGTCAACTCCAACGGTCTTACTCTTGTGATTTGTTGCACGACCGCCTCTGCTTCTAAGCAAACGCTATAATAACGTGCTACAAACCTACCAATCAAAAACTTCATGTTCAAACTAACCCTCACAGACGATACAAACAAATTGGAATTAATAAACCACAGAATATGTGGAAATTAATGTGCTTTTCATATTGCTTTTTATAATACCATTTTTACCAAACTTCACATGCGGTTCAAGAACAAGTTTTAGATCTCCCAAAGTTTAAGTGAGTCTGAGAGCAAAAATCAGTACCAGTCAAACGCCATCGCGCTTAGACTGAGTATTTACAAATGAAGAATTCCTAGGCGACAACCTCTCAATCCTGGCCTCCCTGGGGAAAAACGATCACGCCATTATATCCTTCTGTTTTGTCAGCAAAAGTGTTCTGTCTTTATTTAAATCCATAAAGGGAACTAACTGCATGAAACTGAGCTAAGTTATCTCACCAACATCAGGCGCTAGAGTTTCAGACGATTGAATGTATCAGCTTTACAGGACTATCTACAACAAGTGGTATGGGATGTCCACCGTCCATTTGTAGTGGGTGATAATAAGGATTTCTTACTGAAAATGCTCTTATGTGCTACTAAGCATTCACTTCCTCAAACGGTCCCCAAAAGCTATAAGCAACGTACAATCAAAAAGAACCACACTCTTCGTCTGCTAAGCCTGAAAAGGCACTCTTGGGCTGAATACAAACGAACTAGTAAGAAAGCAGCGTACATGCATTACAAATATATAATGAACATATGCACAAAGGCGATAAGAGAAAATAGGCTTCAGTACCAAATAAAACTTGTGGCAAATTTTCGCCAATCCAAAAAGCTTATTCTGTTATGCAGCTTCTCTTCGACAAGCCAAAACTGGAGTTTCCCAACTGCTTGGTCCTAATGGTTCGACCAACAACGACGGGGATGCCGTTAACCTTTTGACTGAACAATATTATCGGACATTTCAAACGACCCACATCAACCACACCGATGGAAGCTTCATCTGCAACTGTACAGGACATTCCGAAGTGAGCCTGAGTGCCGAAATGCTGACTGAAGTGGACAGATGGACCAGCATCATTGACCGCAAGGGGATGGTTGACATCAACTACCTTGATTTCTCAAAAGCTTTTGATAGGGTCAATCATATATGTCGGTATGGTCGAAAAGTCATATCTTGATTCTCGCTGACATGTTACTTACTGTTGCGGATTTGTAATGTCGTTATTTATCAGCTAATCACAGAATTTTTCCGTCACATTTCAATTTTTGTAATATTTGTGCTTGTTACATGGCTTTTATTTCAGTCTATTGGTTGCCTGACGTTTTTGTTGCTCATAACCTGAATGAATGTTTAGTTAGCCTAATTTGGTAATTTGTGACAATGCAAACTCAGGCAAGTGAAATTCACCATTCATCAAGTCAAAAATAGACCGAAATTGTAGTTTCAATCAAAAAGAAGCTGTAAAATAATTTACATATGACTCACCTCCCTTATTATGATAGTGATGAACATTGGTGTTGGTAGTTGTTTATAAATTGTAGATTGATGCAATTGAGTGTCAAACTATTCATGAATCTTGTAATGGTAATAATAATCATTCCATGCGACGTTTCTAATGGGAGTTTGTTTTTCTATTGCAGGGCAACAAAGAGCAAACGTTCTGGAAAAAGATGATCTGAACGAGCAGAACAGTGAATAAAACTATTATGTAGTAAGTTTCCCTTTTTGTACTCGAACCGTGTCTTTCATTTTTAAAAATATATCTGTTTTGCCAGTACACTGTGTTCTTACTTCAACGGCACTTACCGGTCCTGACTTTAGTGTTGTTGTTTCAGATCGCTCCTGCTTCCAAGTGAACGTCAATATATAACGTGCTACATTACGATATGAACTATTTATGTACAGCCGTAAACGGTTCTATCCATGATAAGTATCATCGTTGTCAACTGAACTGATATTTTATTACGTAATGTGAGAAAGAAAAAATTATGTAAGTAACAATTGGCGTTGATAAATTTCTCTGCCCGCTTTCTAAATTTATACAGGAATTATGTAGAACATTGCTGTAAGTGCCACATAAGTTAGCCAAATACTCTTCTTCAGTAAAGCGATACGTGTTTGTTATGAGCATGGTAACTAAAACATGCCGTAGATAATAGTAGTTTATGATGTCTCGTATAGGGTTAAAATATAAATTTCTGTTAACAGGATCCGAAATCACTGACCAAATCATTAACGAAGTTTTAATGCACGTTGACGAGTAATCGCTAAATAGTGCTTACCAGTTATTTCATTATTGTAAGTAAACAGTGAACTGCTAACAGTATTATGAACGTTGTAATTGGATTTTTCTCAAATTTCATATAATTAATCAAAGTTTGTGAGTCCCTTCATTTGGTGTCTGAAGTTTGTTTGTTATTATCAAATAACTAGATGAAATTCTAGGAAGGTTAGAAAATGAGGAGCACTGTTTACAGCAAGTAAGACACTTAGAGGTACATCCTATCAGTTGCTATTTCATTTACTTGTTGAATTTGATACTGATAACGAAGTTTAATCGTTTGTTTCACGATTGATTTGTTGTTTTTCAGAATTGCATTCAGCAAGCTATCCATACGTTTTCTGTTGTACAACTTATAACTTCTGTCAACTAATTGAAAGGCTTAAATCTTTGTAATAATCAAGTCTATGCAGGTGAACAACTTGTCGAATTTCTGAATATGAAAGTTTAAGCTGAGAAATAATTTACACATGGACGATAACTGTGTTTTATATTGACTACTACCGTGTTTATTCATCTGATGAGTTATCTAAATATAATATAAATATAACAACTGTACAGTTATTTGCATTATAAATCTTGTTAGTATGTGTATAGTCTATTTCAGTACTAATACTACTTTTATAATAGACGTTGTCCGAAAACGGTAAATTTATCGTTTGATTGCCTATTTTGTAAGATCTTACGTGGAAATCGCATCACTATCTATACTGACTCATCGTATCCTGACGACCAACAATAATATTTAGAACTTCTGGAGAACACATTTACGCTTGGGATAGAATAATATATTTATTGTGAATATAAATAAGTTAAACATAATGAGCACGTCTGCAATAGTGAGCCATGCCATTCGATTGAATGAATGTCCCCACGCCCACCACTACCGACCTTCCCCAAGTGTTATATGTCGAATAGACATCTTTTCAGTTATTATATGCTTGGCTCCGGAGACCATGTGATTAGGAAACAATGTCACTCCAATTATTCATCCGAATATACTGATCGTAAAGAGGGCTGCACGAAGAGAAATGTTTGAGAAATTGCAGTGTGTCCTAGTTATTGATAATTCTTCAATAAAAATTGTCTACTTTTTTCTCCACCTTCATGGCGAAGTGTTCACCATGTTTTTCAATTATCTGTTGTTTGTGGATTTTTTGGCTTCTTTGAATCCGTATATGCTCTTTACTCCGTCTCGGTAATGATGTTGTTGTATTATAATGGAAGTTATGTGAGCTATTTGACTTCCATCAGCTGCATGGTCTAAGAATGTGATGAGCTTATCAGTTTATTTAATAATAATAATACTAATAATAATTTATTCTCAAATAACAGATTGTTACATGAGGCATGCCGGTCTAAAGGCAAGATCAAATTGTTAAAGAAGTTACAATTTTCACTGTTGAAAATTACTCATCTGGTTGATATTTCATAAGATATGAATGTAAATGGATTTCGTAAGAATATATCAATATCACACTTGGCGCACTTTATGGAGGTAGCGTTGCAACATACAACTGATGGTCGAGAATAGATACATGCGAAGTTGGGGGCTTTTAGAAGTTTCGAACTCATATCCCTCCGGAATATCTGAGGCTTTAATAACGGTGTAGGACGAAGTCACCCGTGCCATATCTGTTTTCGGTGGAGTATCTGCAGGAGGCTGAAAAAGGAAGGACGAAAAGCAGAGCACACAATATTCATGGAGGAATAGCTAATGTATAACCATTTAGTCTATTTGTCTGTTACTGAAGTATTTATTAGGTAAGAACATACTAATGTGTTGAAGAAAAATAAGTGTGGTCAAGGTGGATAAGAAACTGTATAAGTGAAGGTAGTTCGGAAGGAAGTATGGAATTGCGTAATTTTAAAATAAAGTACTGAAAACAGTATTCCGATACAAATGGCTATCTCCCTTTTTTTCGAAGCTGTTTGAACTCTCTTTTTTGTTTTTAGATTTTATAGGGTATAGAGTGAGCTTCTTTTTTTGGCCAATTGTCTAGTTTGCTTGTAATAGGATTACTCGGTGGGAAGTGGAACCAATTTAGCTTTTTTTTAACATGATCTAAAGTGGTATTTTTCATGAATAATTTCGCATCAATACCGTTGGTTCGTGACATTCCACTAGACATAAGCAGCCGCAATTAATATGTTCTGCCCTACAGACACAAGTGGATTGAAGTTATCTCCCCACCATCATGTTTGCTGGTCAGTAACGCCACCCTCCCTCCTTTTATGATGTTAGGCTCTCTTACGTTTGTAGTCAGTATGAATATTGCTTTAATCAAAGACCATAGTTGGAATACACTATCTCTACAAGTTCCATGTTACAAGGAAATTAGATGGTAATAGCATTTGTATTATGGGTTAGATATCAATTTAATATATCGTACTACTATGAATATAACTAATGGTAAAAATTATAAGAGACAAGTCAGATTATATGTGGTTATGAGATAGTAAGGACTAATAGCAAACAAGAGGATATGAAAGAGAATATTGTAAAATTTTCGTAATTGATTAAGCTTACCTGTAAGAGTTCGTCTTTTTACATATGCCAGTAGTATATGACGACAAGAATATCGACAAGTCAGAAATGTTCGACAATTGCACTCGCAAGTGCCTGCATCCACTTCATAATGCTTGCCACAGTCAATCATGAACAACCGGTCACCATTTTTGTATTCAATATTAACGAAACACATTTTTTCAGTTCCAATAACACCTTCGTCTGTGCAAAAGGAGTTAGTAGGTTAATCAGCGGAAGCAATCGTCTTGGGGCACTGTGCGTACAAGCATCTGCTGGCTATTATCGTTTCCTCCACAGTTCTCCTTGCTGATGTTAGTGTATTCCACTTAAAAACCTTGTACATACACTTATGCAAGCTGTCGCTTTTGTGTATGTTTCTCTTCAGTTGGCGATTTAATGACTCCGTACGATTGTTGATGTTGTTACCGAGCGTCAAAACAGTTCCAGTGAACGCTGCGGCCCACAAATTTTTACGAGGCATCCAGAATCGGTGAAGATAATGACCTATTTGCTTGTCTCTTTGGTTAATAAATCTGAAGTACTGGTATAGCAACTCAGATACAATTGAGTTTGTTTACATCTAATTCAGCTAAGCCCTTTTGTTAACTTATTTAATGGACAGTCATTCATACAATAACAACCCATCTATACCATTGTACTTTTATTATATACGCTTGAACATTGCTTACTGCCTACGCATATATTCATTCCGCTAGCATTATTATTAATCGCTTATTTGATCCGATGATTCATGCTTTTCCACTTAAATATATATGTACATCTTAATCCTGCACTTGTCCTGCTTTCTCTCTGCTCTGCACTAAGCTACACCGTACTGTACATGCTTACTCATTCATTCGGCTCTACGGCACTGCTCTTTCATGCTTGCTTGACGTACCTGTAATATTGGATAACTGTGTGTGGTTCAGTAATAAACGTGATCAATCCTTCGTATTCGTCTTCTGATTTATACATCGTTAGGACGTAGTCGAGTAACGGTTATCAAGACGAACAAAATACGAAGCCTAGGGATAATATCGAAAATCGACCACCACACTGGTTAAATCTACAGAATAAATATATTTCACGTAATACCTTCAAACAGTTTCAGCGGTTACTAACCTAATAAAGTAAGTTTTCAAGATTTTGTCACGAGTCTAAAGGCGATTTCATGAAAATTGCAATTACTGTACCTTTTTACGAAAAGCGCGATATACGTGAAAGGCTCATAAAATTATATTTGCACTACTGTGTGTAATGCGGACTGCCGCACTTTCCGCTCGTGAGCAATCCATAACAAAAGTTTGCGTATTCGACGTATTTTCCATA
The DNA here is from genome assembly GCA_944470415.2 of Schistosoma rodhaini. Lineage (NCBI taxonomy): Eukaryota > Metazoa > Platyhelminthes > Trematoda > Strigeidida > Schistosomatidae > Schistosoma > Schistosoma rodhaini. The sequence goes on from OX104044.1 coordinate 53,022,766, forward strand.
ATTTCTCTAAGTTTATCCAAGATCCACGTTACATCTGCTCGAAATTCCTTTTTTGTCAATGCAAACAGAACAAGACGTCCCCGTCCAAAATTATCGGTTATTACTAACTGGAATAAAGAATATCTACATAGCGGCATTGGAAAAACATAAATACTTTTTATTATTGGTGTTGTAAGTAGAGTCAATGCAAACTACTTCGGGGTATTTTTATATAATTCTATTTGCTCATAAGAACTAAAGCAGATTCTAGTAAGATATCCATTTTCTGAATACTCCCTCAGCTCACCGATTCGCCGCAATATTTCAAATACTTGCAGTCGCGTACAGTAACCTGAAATATACTTTTAGACAATAACCTGTGGAGAATTCAGCTTTCATTGTCTTCACATCAGCAGCAGTAACCTGCTTACCAGTTCAATCTTTCATACTTTCGATAAATGCATCTGCTGATGCTGATTGTAGTATCGCCGACTTCAAATTTTCTTCTTATTCTGATGACAACCTTCTGGTCCATGGATCCCAAACCATCCATGAACTACTACACGGAAGATTGTGAAGCATCTTGTATGACTTTATGACATATTCATCAAAGTCCAACTTCACACGGAACCCTGATTGGCAGTTTCGAAACTTAGACAATAAACGTCAAACGTTAGTTACAGTTCTCACTGATAGACCTTGTGATTTACGCCTATGACCAAATTAGCAATGAAACACCACAAAACTGTATTTAAAACTCACGTCCTTCAGCAGTTTACTTTCGCCGTGAATGTAATGAGTGTGTGCAATCTAAGAAGGGATAGAATTATGCATCCACACTTTTTGGAACTCCTTAAACACACCGTCGAATTTAATACGACTTCCGAGACGCCTGCTAAGTATTATGCGTTGAAACAGCTCGCTTAAGTTGACCGAAATATCTCTGGAACATAAATCACTACAAACAACACTCGTTAATTATTTAAAAAACAGCTATTTCATGCTATAATACTTCTATAAATGAAGAAAGGACTACAAACATTTATGACTTAGCGGTTACTCGTCATGTCGTCTTAATTCTTGCAGAAAAGAACGATTCACACAAATTCAGAGTATCTTTTACTGTTAATTTATTCTCAATACGCAGTTTTGTGAACCCCTATAAATTTTAAACAAGGAGAGTAAGGTTCAGTAGGGTAATTTGTATCCCAGGTCAAGTTACGAAGCAACAAAAGAGCCGAATCGTGCACTACAAAACAAAGAAAGCTAAATAAAAGCTTTTGCATTTATTTCGTGAACTTACTACAACAAGAACGGCGCAAATACGAGAAAACCTGATATTCGTGCAACCCAAAGGACAAAACAACCGACCCTCAACAACTCAAATACAGAATGACCTCCTCGTGTCAGGCGTTCAAAATCGGTAAAACAAAACGGCGGGCGGGTTTGAAATCATTTCGGGGACTCAAATTCAAACCTTATGAATAGCGCCTCCAATCACCTAACATCTACCCATTAGAGTATAGGCATCTTAGAGGTGACCTTCTAATGGCCGGCAGTATCCTTAACACTTTTAGACATCCTTTTATACATCTACTTAAGCTTAGTCACAATACTAGTCTAAAAGGTAACACCCAGAAACTGGAGACACAACATAGCAGAACGGACTGTAGACACTACTTGTACTCCTCAAGAGTAATCAAATGCTGGAGTTCGCTGCCGACTCAGCTAGTCCAAACGAATTCCCAAGATTCTTTTAAGAGGAAACTTGACGTATTCTTAAGGACTAAGGATAATATCCTAATATGATTTACGAGTTACTTTTTCCTCTATTGTCGTTAATATACCTAGGTTTTTACCTGGAGGAATTGGTGATCTACTTCCACTATACACGGAAGCCTGTTAAGCGGAAGCTTCTTCTATACCGTCCACAACCATTTAAACCATTTGAATCTGTGACTTCGAGAGTCTGTTCTGAGCCTTAAGTTCAGTAAATCACTTTCCGCTCCGAATTTTGTCCTAGTAATTAAATGTAGTTTTGTCTCAAATTATAGTTCAGTTTTTTACTGTTTTACTCGCTAAGAAGCTAATTTTAGTAAATCCTAACACTCTATACTACTCGTTTGTTCCCACTTTATCCGTTTTGAGTATACTTTATTTTCACTGTTATAAAGCTTTCCTAGAATATTTAGCCTTGGTAACTAAGACCACACGTAAGCGACCTAGATGCCATTTTCCTATTATTGTGGTATGTAGTGTGAAAAATGCGAAGGTTGATTTTATCGGGCATCCACAGATCTCACAACAACTGTTCACAACGAAGTTAGTAAGTCAGATCCGTAGTGACATGTACATTGAATGACTTTTGTGACGACAAAATAAAGATCACTTTTTGTATGTGACACTTTATATGTAACTGCATTTACATTCAATATCTATTGCTTCTATGTTTAAATTGCAGAAACGGACACAAGTGTAGTTGCACCGATACATTTATTTATTATTTATTTATTTAAACACATATATATTGGTACAAAAGGGCACCAGGTACATATGCGCCACACAAAATAATGAAAGTAGGAAGAGAAGGGATGAAAAGATAAGGCGGACTGAAATGTACAACCAGAAGACTCTTTCAGTTAATAAAGTTAGAACCACTTTATGTAGAAAATAGAAGAAGGTTACAGCAGGATCGCCACTGGCTTCTATTCTGAGCCATATCCGATAACGTCTCTAGCCACTGTGTTGCACTACCTCTCGGACCCCAACCAGGAAGTCGTGAAGGACCAACGGAAGCTAGCCCTTTGCAGCTTTCTTTCATGCCACGACACCATGTCATACACTGACCTCCTCTCCGCTTTTTCCAACCAGTCCCAGGGTCGGCAAATAATGCACGACGCGGAAGTCTCTGGGACGACATTCGTAAAATATTTCCAAGCCACCGAAGTCGGTGTTTCAAGATGGTGACACCAATTGAATTATCGTCTCTGCGTCCGGACACACGATGCCGAACCTCTGCATTACTAACATGGTGTTGCCACTGAATGTCAACAATCCTTCGGAGACAACGATGATCGAACACAGAGAGACGTCTAACATCCTCAACTCGGAGAGGCCAGGTTTCACAAGCATAGAGCAAAACTGCTCTCACCGACGCGTTGTAGATCCGACCTTTTACAGCCAGACTAACATCACGAAGGCGCCAAAGATGGCCCAGATTGGCATAAGCCGATCTGGCTTTCCTTATACGTGCATCAATCTCATCACTCACGCCACCACCAGCACTTATATAGCTACCTAGATACACGAACTTCTCAACTACTTCACTCTGCTCACCATCCAGGGTGAGTACAGGATGAGAATCCTGCCAGTCTTGTAGGAGTACTTTGCACTTGGAGGGTGCAAAGCACATGCCGTACCTGCGGACACTGATTGCCAACTGATTAAGTGCTGATTGCATGCCTTGGGCATTATCGCACAGTAAGACAATATCATCCGCATACTCAAGGTCGAGAAGTCGTTCTCCAGGCAACATATCCACACCGCCATTACTTACATCCATCAGAGCTGTTTCTAGGATGTCGTCGATGGCAAAGTTGAAGAGGAATGGGGAGATCGGGCAACCCTGCCTAACCCCACTGCTCGAATGGAACAAGGGAGAAAGGTGGTTGTATGCCCTCACTCTGCCTGAGGTGTTCGTATACAGGGCCTTTAAGATGTTAATGAACTTCTCAGGCACACCCTTCTTCAATAGACAATCCCAGAGAACAGTCCTGTCCAACGAATCGAAGGCCGCCCTGATATCAAGAAACACTACGATTGTTGGCCTGCGATAAGTATGACGGTGTTCTAACATTTGGCGGAGGGTGAAGATGTGATCAATGCATCCTCGACCAGAACGAAAACCAGCCTGCTCCTCGCGAGTCAATCGTTCTCGGGTTTTAAACAACCTACGAAGAATGACAGAAGCCAATAGTTTGGACGCAATCGGAAGTAGACTTATCCCCCGATAGTTATTGCAGGAACAACGTGAACCCTTTTTAAAGATAGGGACGACTATCGACTCATTCCATGATGTTGGGACACTTTTTTGCTCCCAAACCTTTCCAAACAACGCAGTCAGTTCCTTAGCCAGAAAGTCACCACCATCTTTAAAAAGAGCCGGAGGTAAGTCATCTGGGCCAGGTGATTTGTAACGTTTCAAGAGTTGGAGTTCCTTGCGGACTTCCGCCTCGTTTGGTGGATCAGTCGTCACCGGCCATGGGGAGCAGGACAAGCTGGTTGATGTTGCCGGAGCAGCAGGCCAGTTGAACTGCCCTTCGAAAAATTCCGCCCATCGTCCAAGACGTCGACATATGTTAGTGATTGGCATCCCGTCATCCTCGTAGATTGTTTCACTCACACCAGACTTCTTGCTGCACACCGATACATACTACTGCCGTTATAAAAATAGACACTATCTCTGTAGTCTGTTCTTTTACTTTACTGACAAAGCCTTCAAATGAAGGTTGGAATAGTGTTATTATGGCCTTTTAGGCCATTTACAATAAGTTGAGGTTTAGGCTCGGATCACTATTGAATAATACCATCGGATTTAAACGTTCTCATCACACCATCGATGCCATCGCGTTCAGAGGAACATTTGTTAATCAGGTGAACTCATTTGTGGTTGTTGCCTCAAAAGAAGTTCATATGCAACACTCATTTCATAACAGTTGTCACCATTTTGCACCGAATATACCATTTTGTTGTAAGTTCCATTTGTTACCATTAGGTTTTAATCATAAACGTACACTTCATTTAGTTGTGCTAATATCTATCGGCATGTTATTAGTAGTTGTGCGTATAGTGATATCTTGAATAAGCTCTTTCACTGTGATCCACCACAGATCTCAAGTGGGTATATGGAACACGAAAAATGGATACGAAGGATTTTATGTGCAACACCACCATTCTCCCGGCAAGTCTGTTAAGAAATATTCAACAAAATTGTTAGAGGGTGGTGCCTATTATGTACCGGCTCGTCCTAAGTGAAAGATGCATAGCACAACTGAAGAACGAATTTGGGCTGAACATAAAAATATATGTATATTTCATGAAAAGGGAAGAAGTAACATAGAGTGGCCACGCCTGCATGGTCGAGGCATACTATACCCATTAATTGTTCTCGCGCTCACTATCTCTGTTCCTTTTTGGAATTTCACTAATCATTGCTTTATTTTAAATCTTATGTATTGTGACATATATATATATATATATATATATATTTCTTTCTAGTTTTTGGATACATATACTTTTTCCTTATTCATTCTCATACTTGATATTTCGCCATGACGAAAAAGACACCCGTAGCACTTTAATTAAAGACAACGCCACCACCTTCGTTTCAACTAATGCCCTTCTGGCCAAACAATATCCAAGCCTGGTTCTGTTACGCAGAAGCCGACTCCTACGAGCACGGCATGACTGATCCGCGAGCACAATTCCTCGCGGTAGTAAGGGCACTACCGCGCGAATTCAACAGGTACGTATCACCCAGTATGTTTATTAGTGATGTTTGGGAACCTTACAAAACTCTAAAACGGTTCATTCTGAAACGTTGAGATCCAACAGGTCGGCAAAGGTTATATCAAATCCCTAATAATGTCGACCTGCAACATAGTTCTCCGACAGACATGTTGCAGAGAATGAGCGAGGTCATCGGCCAAGAACTTTCTATGATGGCATATTTAGACAACTTTTCTTATCCAAGTTACCTCAACAGAGGAGAGCTGTGCTGATCTCGTTTCAAAACAACGCCGTAGACGAGCTGGCTGTATCTGCCAACTGCACCACAGAAATCGCGAAATTTTCTAACACCGATGTCCTTTCAGTCGGAGAAAAACCCCCAATGACCTAGAATAACATTACGGAATCATGTCATATACTAACACGTTATCTTAGATTTTGTGATGACCGTGAACGGTCACATACCTCGCGAAGAAGCACCTCACGTAGGTGATCTGTCTCCAAACTACGAGAGACGGATGAAACATGACTGGTGCTACTATCAACGGCAACCGTAGCCAGTGAACACGGGTCTGTTATACGTTATAACGAAAGTTCTCTACCTCTTCGATACTGGTGTTCTTCCCTGCAAATTCTGACGACCGGCTTCACGATTTTGTTTTAAACTTACAGGCGGCAAGCGGAAAATCAATCGCCACATATGGAAAAACGTATGTTTACCTCAATGTGGGCTTATGCAAACATAATCACCGCATATGTTTCTATGCCAATCATTGGTATAGACCTCCTACAACATCATGATCTACTCATTGATAAGTGCGAACGGAGGCTAGTAGACGGAAACACTAAATTATCTGTTTGCGTGACTTCTTTTTTCGGTCGCAGATTATCGCCAATCACAATAAGGCACAAAATATACCCATTCTATCAACCATTACTCGATAAGTACTCGGGTATATGCCATACACAATCGAAATTGCCATGTGTAATCAGCAATGTTGCACATCACATCACGACTACATGACCACCTGTATTCTCGAAAGCACGCCGACTGGCTCCAGAAAAGCTGCAGTTGGTATAAAACGAATTTAACCACATGATCCATAAAAACGTGCAGCCGGTGATTATAGGCGTTTGAATGCGAAAACCATCCCCGATCGTTACCCTTTGCCTCAAATCACGAATTGACAACTACATTGAGAGGTACAACTGTCTTTTCGAAAATCGACTTGATTAAAGCCTATAACCAAATCTCTATGGTTACTGGCGATAATCCAAAAACGGCTATCATCACTCCCTTCAGACTCTCCGAACTTTTGCGAATGCCTTTCGACCTAAATAATGCTATCCAGACATTTCAAAAGTTCATAGATGACGGTTTTCGAGAACTCAACTTCGCGCATCCGTGTGTTGATAACTGCTGATAGCAAGTCCGGGTAGAGAATCTCATTTCCAGCATCTGAACATTGTGTTCGAATGACTTCAAAAGCATGGCATTACTGTAAACATTCAGAAATACCGAATCGGAACCGACTCCTTAGATTTCCTAGGACACACCATTGATGCTCAAGGCATCCGACCCCTTAGAAGCAAAGTGGAGGCCATTCTGGATTACCCAGAGCCGACCACGACTAAGCGATTGCGCACATTTAACGGCGTTGTAAGTTTCTGAAGACGGCTCATACCAAGATGCGCGTCCCTTATGAAACCGCTAACTACCCAACTTCGTGGAAATGAGAAATCTATTAATCTGGACGACACAGTGCGAAAAGAATTCTTCACGGTTAAGGAACTTATCGCAAAGGCAACCATGATGGCACATCAGGACACTCAAACGCTCACTAGTATAGTAGTAGGTGCATCCGACTCAGCAATCAGAGTCTTACAACAGTGGATTAACTGTTACGGGAGAACTGAAGACATTTGGCTGATTAAAGCCTTTTTTATGTACTTCAATTTTACTGTGTTTTTTGGATGTGTTTGTTTTACTTAACCTTTGGACTTGTTTGTTTATATCATTCTTTTCGGACATTTTGGTTTCTTTTGTCGTTGGTTTGTTATTTGAGAGTTTTTGCTCCGGGAACCTACAAAATTGAAGGTTTGTTTTGTAATTGTTATTATTATTGTTGTTAGAACGACTTTGGTCGATTATTTGTGAATTGTGAATAAACTTGGTATCAAATTTGGAGTTTTGGTCCTCTTGCCTACTTGGGTTCGTAATTTGCGAATATCGACGGCCAGTGCTTCAATAGTTGGAACGGGAAAAAACAAATAATTGGACGTAACATTAACCACATCTAGCAACGTTTCGCATTTTCCTCAAGACGATAGCTAGACACTGAATCTATGTACAGCAATTTCGGTAGGAAACTCCTAGCTATATATGGTGCTGTACAGCATTTTCAACACTCTATCGAAGGCAGAGAACTCACCGTTTTGCTGATCATAAACCCCTTACTTTCTCTTCAAGCTCATCTTCAGACAAGTACTCACCTCGTGAGTCTCGACGATTGGACTACATTCCGTAGTTTACTTCACGTATACAACAAATTTCTGGAGGAAACAATGCATTTGCAGACGCCTTGTTTCGTATAACTTCCTTGAACAGTTTCCAAGGAATCGACCTTCTTAAACTCGCTCAGCTTCAAAAAAAGACACTGATCTTCAGCACGGGTTATCCTCGACAACTCTAAAACTACGCATTAAGCAGATGGGAACAGGTAAGGAAACCTTACTATGTAACACATCTACAGGTAGGGATCGTTCGATCGTGCCAAAACATTATCGACGCAACGTCTTCAATACGTTGCACAATCTTTCTCATCCAGGTGTTCGTGCACCCACCAAGCTTATAGCCGAACAGTTTCGCTAGCCTGGTATGAATAAAGACGTGAGGGAGTGGGCACGCTCCTGTGTCAACTGCCAGAAATCTAAGGTGAATAGACACAAAAAATGTCCCTTAGGCTCATTCAAAACTCCTGATGCTCGTTTCGATGATGTGCATCTGCATTTGATTGGACCTTTACCAGATTCAAATGGATGCTCTTATCTCTTAACCTGCGTAGACATTGAACGCATGGCAGCTCAACTCGTTTATGAAACAATACTTTGACTTTCAGGAGAATTCGTGAATCATTCGCCGTCTTCAATCAATATGGATCTCAAACCCTACAAGAGCATGCTTACAAAAGCAAAGCGTTCAGTTAAAGATGTTTCCACTCGACCGCAATAAACTGATATTTTCGTTCAACTTGACTAACGATATAGTACACACATCTTTGTACATAACTTCTTACATGGATGACCCCTCAAATCAGCATACAAAGGAGCCTTCAAAGTTCTTCAGCGCAAACTGAAGTGCTACTTAATCGATAACATCAGCATTGACTGCATCAAAGCAGCGCAATTAAAAGGAAACCTTATCCACGTCGATTTTCCTTACGTACAGCCGAAAGACACGACTCCTACACATACGATAACTCATCCGATAGCCATCACTCACGATAATACTTTAGCAGTATCTGAAAAAAGACTCGAAACAACACGTTCTGGAAGGAGAGTAAGATTGCCAAAACATTTAAACGACTATGGCACACAAGACACCAGATAACATTTTGCCTTATCTCGATTTTCCTTTCTATTATATATAATAAAAAAATTTTTATGTCCTTATACCTATACATTTATTAAAAAAAACGAAATTTTTCGCTAACATGTGTATATTTAATTTCTTTTTCTTGAAAAATCTCAAAAAATCCTTCAAAAATCGCTTTAGCGGCATCTCATGTGTTAGAGTTTATTTACCTTTCCTTAGCCCACTTTACGCGCGTACGAGTGTATTTCGACTTGCCCTACTATATTATTTTTTTCTTTTTCAGGACGGCTGGAAAAGACGATAAAAAGAACGATGGAGTTTACGGGGAACCGAAATTTTCTTTGTACTTTGTTCCCTTATTGCTACGTTGTACTTCACGGCCCCTTATAGTAAGGAAAGACGACCAGACTCTGCTGAACATAGCACGCTATCAGAAGAGTGTTTACCAACGACAAACTCGTTGGGTTTAAACTTCTAGCTGGCCACGTCGTAGGGTCATCACTACCCAATAGGGGCCGGGGTGATCTGTAGCGGTAAATAAATCCCCAAAATCAATAGCTTTGTATGTGTTCGACATTGGATGCTGACCACTTTAGTTTCAATATGCTCACCTAGCTGAAGGTGCTCGGTTATGTAGCCTCACTAGATCACGAGTGGAAACGCAGTGCTCAACTTCACCTACGATCGCTAGCCAGTTCAGATCGGTCACTTCTCGATATGTTGATAATCTATCAAATATATCTTCCGACCTCCTCGCTTGTGACTTTTGATTTCACTGGGTGGGCGCAACTTAACTATGGAAGGTGTTGACGGTAAAGTGTTGCCAAATTACAATACCTGTGGCATCCTCACGGTTTTCAAGCTTAGTTCTCATTATTGTTGTGCATACTGTAGTGAACATAGCAGTAACTTGTTGAATATCCGTCGTAAAACCCATAGGGTTCTAAACTCCTTAGCTGCAATGTCACGGCAGTAGGCCGTGGACTTAAGACCATGACTTACTGCCACCACAAGATCCTTGTGAGACCAGACCATGGATACAGACCTATCCCCTATGCCGTACATATTTACCTTTGCATACTCAATGTGCATGTAGACACTTTTTCGAGTTGATCGGCATCAGTGGGGCAAAGATTGTGCGCTTTTAATAGGTAAACCTTTACCCTTTGAAGTACAGACATATTGTTGGTGACGTTCGAATGGCGTACAGTATCCCTAACACATTTGAACATCCTCTTAAACATCTACATATGTTTAGCTCCAACACAAATCTAAGGGCTAACACCCAGAAACCGGAGACACAACATAGCAAAGCAAACTGTGGACGCAACTCCTACTCTTTAAGAGTAGTCAAATGCTGGAATTCGCAGCCGACTGAGCTAGTCCAAACGACTTCCCAAGAGTCATTTAAGAGGAAACTTGACATATTCTTAAGGACTAAGGAAGTATCCTACGATTTACCAACTTCTTTTTACTCTATTGTCGTTAATATACCTTAGTTCCTGGCTGGAGGTATCGGTGATTCACTGTAACTATGCACGGAAGCCTGTTAAGCGAAAGCTTATTCTATTCTGTCCACGACCATTCGAAGTATTTGGGTCAGCGCGTAACTTAAGCTTAGCGTCACATTGTGGCAATTACTATGATAGACGGTGTGAACAGTATGGTTGCTGAGTTATATTCGTATTTTACGGATGTTCAGATATCTTTTATAAAATATGCTATAACTGCTCTTCTGGTGACATCTACATCTTTCTACTTGTTGCGAAAAAGCCTCGGGAAAGAGCCTGTCACCGTCAACACGAAGAAGTCTAAGACACGCGTCAAGAAAAGCAAAAGTAAATCTTCTGATGGTAGGACATCGTCATCGGTATTTTCGGTTCATAATATAACCTCAATTTCAGGATGGTGATCACGCAGAAATAAAAAAATCTGTGATCCCGCCACGTAACACAACTATTATGAATACTCAAAAATCACGTATTCCTGTCTCTACAACCGTTGAAGTGTCACCAATGTTTCAAAATCTTGCTAAAGTAACAGTGTTGCATTAATAAATAATGCTGTAGGATGATCCTGAAAACGATGACAAAGGCGATAATTGGGTTACTATTAAAAAAGGGAAGAAGATCACAGATCAGCGTCCAAAATATAAGGAGACTAGTAAAGAAACTAAAACAATTATCTCAGAGGTCATCACGTCGAAAGGCGAAAATGGTGAAAACTATCTGTTTGCGAGTACAGAAAGCGGTGTGGAGCCTGTTCCTCTGAAGGTATCAAAAAAACTGCCACCTGTCCCACAAATTCCGACGTATAAGTCAGCCGTTTTCGAATCTGATGGCGATTGGCACGAAGTTCGATCCTCAAAAAAATGGCGCAAGACGGTGAAACAATAAGATCACCATACATACAAAGTGTACATATCCCCTGTGATTTCTAAAAGTGCCTACTTTGCTGTTATCCTACTTTTGTTTTTCCATTCCATTATCCTTATACCAACCATATTACTCAAGTTCTATACTTACTAGTGTACTGTATCACTTGGGATTTAACAACTGTCAGATACTAGAACCAAGATTTGGTCGTCAGCTTCATCTTTCTTTTTGTCTCAATGTCCATTATTTTGTAATATGATTCTTGTGTTCAGTATTATCACTTTTCAAACTGTAGTGTTCTTGTCAGGTAAATAATAAATAATTTGACCCAGTTTGATCAATAAAATATGTCATTGTTACCAATCTTGTTGAATATGATGTGTACTTGTGGTCCATCTAGTATACAAATATCTCATGTATTGGGTATTGAGACCGATTGCTGTCTTAATTTGAAACTCAGTCCAAACTGTAAGTACAGTTTGAGAAAACCGAAATGTTGCTTCGCCCCGTCGTTATATTTGCTCCTCCGAGTCAGTATCCGTCGTCAAATTTTATATAGATTCACAACATTTTATTAATCACTTTGATGGCGCATTTAGAATATTGATAGCCTTTATGAGATTCTGGGGAACCTTTGAATCTAGTTATACAGGAACACTTATGCAAACTGCCTTGTAAAGCCAAAGTAATTTCCACTCATTTTTATCAGTAATATTTTTTTATAAAATAGCCAAGTTTGGTTCCCGTCCTACATCTTTTTGTCCTAGTCTATAATGTAAAGAAGCTGAAAACTAAGGTAGTAAGTCTGTCACTGACTGTAAATTGATCGGTATCTGTGTCCTTGGCAATGTATTTACGTGATCAGTTTTCCTTCGAGATCATGATTACTTTTTAGTCATCCGGAGGAAGATGTTCGTGTGAGACTTCTAGGAAAGTCAAAATTGCAATTGTTATTACCCTGTGTGCCTTTTTCACGTTTGGGCTTGTCTAATACTGACGTTCTGTTTAAAACTATCTCAGTTATGTTGCATTGAAAGTCTTGGTGATCTATTCTAGCTATGCAAAATCATCTTAGGACATTGAAGACGTATTTGTGGATGTTTATATTGGTTTTAAGTTTATGAATATTACTTTAAATCGAGACCGCCATATGGAATAAGCTTCTATGGTTGAGACATGGCTTACAGAAGTGTCTCATTTTACGTTCCGAAAAGACAGGTTGCATCGCCTTCGAATGACAATGATTGTAGCTTGGCATACAAGTGAAATCAAACTAAAGTTAGTCAATAACGTTATGAACTTCCGATGACTGAGATACGTTTTGCCAGTGTTCATATGCCACGTACCCTGATATGTTGTCTCCAGTCGACCTGAATAGCAAGTTAATGTAAATCCTCCAATTCTTTATAAGGTTGAAAAAGCTATAGGAAAGCTGAAGCATGGGAGAGCAGCAGGTCCTGACGGGCTTACCCCTGATATTTTTAAGGATGGCGGTCGAGTACCAGCAGCGAAATTGACTGAGGTCTTAGGTAGAATCTGGGAACTAGACGTAAATCCATCTGACTGGCCTCAATCACTGATTGTGCCAGTCTATAAGAAAGGACAAAAGTCCTCTTGTGACAATCACAGAGGAATCAGTTTGACTAATATAGTATCTAAAATATTAGCTTTAATAATACTTGAACGCCTAACCAAAACTCGTGAAGAGCAGACTAGAGAAAACCAGGCTGGTTTTTGACCTGGACGTGGTTGTATAGACCAGACATTCACTCTACGTCAGGTCCTAGAATATAAACACATTCAGACGTCCCAAAATCGTAGTATTCCTCGACCTTATAAGGCGGCATTTGACTCTGTTGATCGTGAGGTTCTGTGGTAGTGTTTTTCACTGAAAGGAGTACCAAAGAAGTACATTAACCTTATAAAGGCTATCTACTCGAACACAACTGGTCGTGTTAGAGCTTATGGTGAACTGTCATCAGAATTGATTACCTCAAGTGGTGTTCGTCAGAGCTGTCCACTGCTACTCACTGCCTTCTCGTGGCGGGGGTGTTGTTTACGAAAGTGAGAGGACGAAAAGCGAATGTCCTGCGCTTTAACCGGGTTGGTGGACACGGAGGGTCCACCTAGGGGAGTTAGAAAACACTGATTCCAAACCAATGGTGTACTTGGACTCCAGGATCCTGATGGAACGGACGGCGAATGGACCTGCTGTTGGTCAACGGCTACCATGGGACTGCATCTCCTCACGATGCTCCACTGCCTTGTGGATCAGACCTTTAGGTCAAAGGCTCGGGATGTGGCCCCCTAAGAAAACCACCTGCTTCGGTTTTGGCACCCAGGCAGTATCACAGCCCACACACAAATGACATGAAATGACGCACTTCACTAACTACACTGCTCTCGTTCGTAATAGAAGAAAGACAGTTTACATTGTTATTATTACCATTATTATTATTATTATTACCTTTATTATTATTATTATTATTATTATTATTTACTACGTCGCTTTTTCACTCCCGTTATTCCCAAATTGTGTATCCTTCTTTTCCAACTTATGCAGTAGCTCGCCCATGGTGGAAAATCTGTCCTATCTAAACGATCTCCAGTCACTGTCTGGTTGAAAGTGAATGCTTCCAACGATTACGAATACTGAAGCAGTCTTTCTGAAACCACGTACGCCGTTCAAGCTGGCTTCCTTCAACGTTCGCACACTAATGCAGATCGGACAACAGATGGGGCTTGCTATGTCTTTAGAAAGTCTTAATGTTGATGTTTGCTGTCTATCGGAGACCCGTATTCAAAACTCTAGTGAAGTACTACAAATTCGCTCTCCATCTGTCGCTTCGAAAAGCTTGTTTCACGTGCGTTTATCCGGGGACTCTGTGGCATCTTCGTCTGGTCTTGCTGGCGTTGGTGTCGCACTAAGCGCTAGGGTTGAGGCAGCACTAATCGATCGGATCCTCATTAACAGTCGGTTATTTGTTAGATTAGAAAGTTCCATCAAAGTGAGAAGAAATCGGCGTGAGAAACGGTGTCTTTTCGTTATCTCCGCCTATGCCCCGACAGATTGCAGCCCGGATGCAATCAAGGATGAGTTCTACCATCAGTTAACTGTTCTTCTCCAGAAAGCGCGTTCGACAGATATGGTAGTATTAGCCGGAGACTTGAATGCTCAGGTCACGCTTCTAGGCACAGAAGAGAGTCGTTTAGGTGACCAATGGGGACTTGTTGGTCGCAGGACAGATAACGGGGACCGTTTGCTGCAACTGTGCACAGACCACAACCTGTTTCTGGCCAGCACTAACTTCCGGCACAGTCATCGCCGGTGTGCCACCTGGCGTTCTCCCTCTGCATCTCAAGCCTGGACTCAAATTGATCACATCGCGATCAGCTACCGCTGGCGTGGTTGTGTACAAGACTGCCGCTCCTTTTGGAGTACCTATCTGGAGTCTGATCATGCCCTGGTCTGCGCCAATCTCACCTTATTTTTCAGTGGCCGAAGGATTGACCACCACCACAACGGATCGATGTTAGTAAACTGGCTGCAACTTCTGTTGCAAGAAAGTATCGAGCGGAACTAGCTTCTAGGCTAGCTACCATCCCACTGAAAAGTATAGATGAGCATTGGTTGCATCTTCATGACGCCATGAAAATGGCGAGTAAGGCCGCTTGCGGCTTCGCGAAACGTCCCGCTTACAAGCACTGGGTTTCTTCTGGCTCCTTACAACTGATGGAAGCCCGTCGGTCTACTCCGGGTGACCGTGAGTTTGACCACAAACAAAGGCTGTTACGTAATGAAATCGGGCAAAGCTTGCGTAAGGACCGGGAAGCCTGGTGGTCGAAGCGTGCTAATGAGATGGAAGAAGCAGCTGCATCTGGTAACTGCCGGAAGCTCTTCCAACTCATCCGAGTCACTGGCAGCAAGAAGTCTGGTGTGAGTGAAACAATCTACGTTGATGAAGGGATGCCAATCACTAACATCTCTCGACGTCTTGGACGATGGGCGGAATTTTTCGAAGGGCAGTTCAACTGGCCTGCCGGTCCGGCAACATCAACCAGTTTGTCCTGCCCCCCATGGCCGGTGACGACTGATCCACCAAACGAGGCGGAATTCCGTAAGGAACTCCAACTCTTGAAGCGTTACAAATCACCTGGCCCAGATGACTTACGTCCGGCTCTTTTTAAAGATGGTAGTGACCTTCTGACTAAGGAATTGACTGTGCTGTTTGCAAAGGTTTGGGAGCAAAAAAGTGTCCCAACATCATGGAATGAGTCGATAGTCGTCCCTATCTTTAAAAAGGGTTCACGTTGTTCCTGCAATAACTATCGGGGGATAAGTCTACTTTCGATTGCGTCCAAACTATTGGCTTCTGTCATTCTTCGTAGGTTGTTTAAAACCCGAGAACGTTTGACTCGCGAGGAGCAGGCTGGTTTTCGTTCTGGTCGAGGATGCATTGATCACATCTTCACCCTCCGCCAAATGTTAGAACACCGTCATACTTATCGCAGGCCAACAATCGTAGTGTTTCTTGATATCAGGGCGGCCTTCGATTCGTTGGACAGGACTGTTCTCTGGGATTGTCTATTGAAGAAGGGTGTGCCTGAGAAGTTCATTAACATCTTAAAGGCCCTGTATACGAACACCTAAGGCAGAGTGAGGGCATACAACCACCTTTCTCCCTTGTTCCATTCGAGCAGTGGGGTTAGGCAGGGTTGCCCGATCTCCCCATTCCTCTTCAACTTTGCCATCGACGACATCCTAGAAACAGCTCTGATGGATGTAAGTAATGGCGGTGTGGATATGTTGCCTGGAGAACGACTTCTCGACCTTGAGTATGCGGATGATATTGTCTTACTGTGCGATAATGCCCAAGGCATGCAATCAGCACTTAATCAGTTGGCAATCAGTGTCCGCAGGTACGGCATGTGCTTTGCACCCTCCAAGTGCAAAGTACTCCTACAAGACTGGCAGGATTCTCATCCTGTACTCACCCTGGATGGTGAGCAGAGTGAAGTAGTTGAGAAGTTCGTGTATCTAGGTAGCTATATAAGTGCTGGTGGTGGCGTGAGTGATGAGATTGATGCACGTATAAGGAAAGCCAGATCGGCTTATGCCAATCTGGGCCATCTTTGGCGCCTTCGTGATGTTAGTCTGGCTGTAAAAGGTCGGATCTACAACGCGTCGGTGAGAGCAGTTTTGCTCTATGCTTGTGAAACCTGGCCTCTCCGAGTTGAGGATGTTAGACGTCTCTCTGTGTTCGATCATCGTTGTCTCCGAAGGATTGTTGACATTCAGTGGCAACACCATGTTAGTAATGCAGAGGTTCGGCATCGTGTGTCCGGACGCAGAGACGATAATTCAATTGGTGTCACCATCTTGAAACACCGACTTCGGTGGCTTGGAAATATTTTACGAATGTCGTCCCAGAGACTTCCACGTCGTGCATTATTTGCCGACTCTGGGACTGGTTGGAAAAAGCGGAGAGGAGGTCAGTGTATGACATGGTGTCGTGGCATGAAAGAAAGCTGCAAAGGGCTAGCTTCTGTTGGTCCTTCACGACTCCCAGTCTGGGGTCCGAGAGATGGTGCAACACAGTGGCTAGAGACGTTATCAGATATGGCTCAGAATAGAAGCCAGTGGCGATCCTGATGCAACCTTCTTTTACTTTCTACATAAAGAGTGGTTCTAACTTTATTAACTGAAAGAGTCTTCTGGTTGTACATTTCAGTCCGCCTTATCTTTTCATCCCTTCTCTTCCTACTTTCAACTCCGCCTGTAGCTCTTCTAGAGTTACTGCCGGTCTCAAACCCGGGTAAAGGAGGAGGGTTGGGCATGGGGTTAGCGACCACATCCCTTAGAAAAGCTAACTCGCTAAAAAACGCTAACCAGAAAAAATAATTCAAACCATTTAAACTCTGCCCTCCGAGTTCAAGGAATAATTATGACGTCTCATGATGAAAGCCGAAATTCTTCGGAAGTCACGAGACCGATGCACCTTCTAACAACCAGAGCAACACTCTTTATAGGTACATGGAACGTCCGGACAATGTGGGAGACAGGAAAGACCAGTCAAATAGCAATGGAAATGAGAAGATACAACTTGGCAGTACTCGGAATCAGCGAAACCCATTGGACACAAACTGGACAACAAAGGCTAGGTACAGGAGAGATGCTGCTGTACTCCGGTCACGAAGGGGAAAACGCTCCACACACTCAGGGAGTTGCTCTAATTCTGTCCAAAGAAGCACGAAATGCACTTGTGGGATGGGAATCACATGGACCCAGGATAATCAAAGCATCATATAGAACAAAGAAGCAAGGGATCACAATGAACGTTATCCAATGTTATGCACCCACCAATGATAGCAACGACGATGTTAAAGATCAGTTCTATGAAAGGCTGCAATCAATTATAGAGAAGTGCTCACGAAAGGACCTCACAATCCTGATGGGAGATCTAAATGCTAAAGTTGGAGTGGACAACACAGGATATGAAGATGTAATTGGATGACATGGATTAGGAGAGAGAAATGAAAATGGGGAGAGGCTTGCAAACCTATGTGCATTCAACAAATTGGTTATAGGCGGCACAACATTCCCACACAAACGCATACACAAAGCTACATGGATCTCACCGGACCACACCACAGAGAACCAGATAGATCACATCTGTATCAACAAAATATTCCGAAGATCAATGGAAGATGTGAGAACCCGGAGAGGAGCTGACATAGCTTCAGATCACCACCTGGTTGTGGCCAAGATGAGACTGAAGCTTAAGAAACACTGGACAAACAGCACTACAGAGTTTCAATACAGCCTTCCTTCGAGATACTGACAAGCTCCATGAATTCAAGATAACTCTCAACAACAGGTTCCAAGCTCTACAGGATCTACTGAAAGAACAAGAAACTACTTTGGAGGACAACTGGAAAGGGATAAAAGAAGCACTAACTTCAACGTGTCAGGAGGTTCTTGGTCCTAAGAAGCATTATCACAAGGAATGGATCTCTATGGGAACCCTGGACAAAATTCAAGAAAGGAAGAACAAGAAACTAGCAATTAACAACAGCCGAACACGAGCAGAGAAAGTCAAAGCACAAGCAGACTACACAGAAGCAAACAGGGAAGTGAAGAAAAGCATTTAAGCCGACAAGCAGAAATACATAGGAGAACTAGCAACGACGACGGAAAAAGCTGCAAGAGAAGGGAATATGAAACAACTATATGATACAACGAAGAGATTGGTAGGGAGATATAGCAAACAAGAGAGACCAGTCAAAGACAAAGAAGGAAAGACAATCACTGAGATTCAAGAACAGAGGAAAAGATGGGCAGAATACTTCGAGGAACTGCTGAATAGACCAGCCCCATTGAATCCACCGAACATCGAAGCAGCCCACACTGACCTTCCAATAGATATCACTCCACCAACGATCGAAGAAGTTAAGATGGCCATCAGACAAATCAAAAGTGGGAAGGCGGCAGGACCTGACAATGTACCAGCTGAAGCACTGAAGTCAGACATTGAAATAACTGCAAACATGCTTCACCTTCTATTCAAGAAGATTTGGGAAGAGGAACAAGTGCCAACGGACTGGAAAGAAGGATATCTCATCAAGATACCAAAGAAAGGAGATCTGAGCAAATGTGAGAACTACAGAGGCATCAGTTTGTTATCAGTACCAGGAAAAGTTTTCAACAGAGTGCTGCTGAATCGGATGAAAGACGCAGTAAACGCTGAACTTAGGGATCATCAGGCTGGATTCCGTAAGGATCGGTCGTGCACAGACCAGATTGCGACACTACGGATCATCGTTGAACAATCAGTTGAGTGGAACTCATCACTATACGTCAACTTCATCGACTATGAGAAGGCGTTTGACAGCGTGGACAGGAGAACATTATGGAAACTTCTTCGACACTATGGAGTTCCTGAAAAGATTGTCAACATTATCCAAAACTCATACGATGGACTACAGTGCAAAGTGGTGCATGGAGGACAGCTGACAGATGCATTTCCAGTAAGGACCGGAGTCAGACAAGGCTGTCTACTCTCCCCATTCCTCTTCCTTCTAGTGATTGACTGGATTATGAAGAATTCGACATCTGAAGGGAAATACGGAATACAATGGACTTCTCAGAATCAATTAGATGATTTGGACTTCGCAGATGACCTAGCCCTCCTCTCTCATACACACGACCAAATGCAGATGAAGACAGCAAATGTAGCAGCAGCCTCCGCATCGATAGGCCTCCACATTCACAAAGGAAAAAGCAAGATTCTCAAATGCAACACGGAGAACACCAACCCAATCACACTTGATGGAGAAACTCTGGAAGGGGTGGAAACATTCAAGTACCTGGGGAGCATCGTTGATAAACAAGGAGGATCGGATGCAGATGTAAAGGCGAGGATTGGCAAAGCAAGGGCAGCATTTCTACAATTGAAGAACATATGGAACTCAAAACAACTGTCAACTAATTTCAAAGTCAGAATCTTCTATACGAACGTCAAGACAGTCCTACTGTACGGAGCTGAAAAGTGGAGAACTACTACGACCATCATCAGGAAGGTACAAGTATTTATAAACAGTTGTCTACGCAAAATACTCAACATCCACTGGCCGGATACTATCAGCAACAGCGTTTTATGGGAGAGGACAAACCAGCTTCCAGCTGAAGAGGAAATTAGGAAAAGACGTTGGAAGTGGATCGGACATACATTGAGGAAATCACCAATGTGCATCACGACTCAATCCCTAACTTGGAATCCGGAAGGGAAGCGGAAGAGAGGAAGGCCAAAGAACACACTACGCCGGGAAATAGAAGCCGATATGAAAAGGATGAATAGCAACTGGAAAGAACTGGAAAGGAAGGCTCAGGACAGAGTTGGATGGAGAATGCTGGTGAGCGGCCTATGCTCCTCGATGAGGGGTAACAGGCGTAAGTAAGTAATTAAGTCTTCCTACTTTCATTATTTTGTGTGGCGCGTATGTATCTGGTGCCCTTTTATACCAATATGTATGTGTTTAAATAAAATACTCTCTCCATTCTTGTTTAAATTTGTCGTTGACATGCTCTTAGAGATAACACTTTCATCATCTAGATCTTCAGGAGTTGAACTTTTACCAGGTGGCTCACTTGTTGAATGAGAATATGCCGATGACATAGTTCTATATGGTGAGGACGCTGACAAAATGCAGAGTCTTCTGACCACTATAAGCAACTATGCAGGCATGTTCGGGATGCGGTTCTCCCCCTTGAAATGCAAACGTTACTTCAGGATTGGATTGTATCGACACCCGAACCAATGATAGGGAGTGAAGTAGTTGAACATGTCGACCTCTTTACTAATCTTGTGAGTGTCATCAGCCCTTGTGGCCTGGTGTGTGACGAAATCTCAGCACGGATACAGAAGGCTCGTCTAGCTTTCGCCAACTTGAGTCATTTATGGCGTAGGCGAGATATCCGTCTACCAACCACAAGACGGTTTTACTGTGCAGCAGTTCGTTCCGTCCTACTTCATGTCAGTGAAACATGGCCGGTAAGAGTAGAGGATATTCGTAGGCTACTAGTATTCGATCATAGGTGTCTTCGAAGCATTGCTCGTATATCCTGGGACCACCGGGTAAGTTATGCAGTTGTTAAGAAACGGGTACTAGGTATTGATGGCAAATCGATTGATGAAGTAGTGAAACTTCATCAGTTGAAATGGCTGGGAAATGTGTTACGTATGCTCAACCACTGACTGCCCCGACGTGCAATGTTTTATGGTGTAGGAGTAGGTTGGAAGTAAGCTAGGGGCGGCCAGACCAAAACATGGCACAAATCCATGAAGTCACTGACAAGTGGATTGAGTCACGTTGGTAGGTGTAGACTACCTGGTTGGGATTCGCGAGATGATAGCAATCGATGGTTAAAGACCTTAGATGAAGACATGACTCAAAATCGTTTGCAATGACGAAGGTGCATCCACTCTTTGTGTTCTACCAAATTCTAAACTTCTGAATTCTTCATGTCTCTATCCTTTTTCTTTTTCCAAATTTATTTCATTGTATTATACTCCTTGAATAACATCTTCAAACCCTAATCTTTCCGATTACTGCTTATACTCTTACTAATTCTACCACTATATGATTTGAATCGACAACTTCATTACTGTGCTAATGTGGTATGGCAACTCGAACTGATGTACGTACGTACGAATTTCTACGTTGTGACTGACTGACTGATATGTTGTCTGGAGTGGGCAGTGATAAAGCATTCAAAAGGCAGAAACAATACAGCAGAATAGAGTCATTCTAAGTCAGTGTCCTGGCCAATAATTTCATCATAAGTAATATGGAATTTCACGATATGGTAAACTGACTTATTATTAATTACTCAAACTTTTATTCTGATAAAAAGTCAGTCGAATACGTGGGCGTCAGAATAACAGTTCAGATATTTGCTGAAGAGTAATTTTTTTGCTTTCACCCCATTAAATTACAGTAGTCAGTTAATAGTCTTAGAACAGAGGTAATTGCCTTGGATGTTAGGTTTGGATATATTCCCCAAAATCAACAACAGGAAAATGCGAATCTCTACTAATACTTCAAATCTAGTGCGATTTTATACACAATTTATGCCTAACCTCTTATTTAAACGTACAGACCACTGTGTATCATAAGTCCAGTTACTTTACAGAACATGGGTAGATATACACACATGCATTATATTGACTAAGATAGATTGTGTACAATTATTTGACATATCTTCATATAGTAACATTGTTACTATCGCCATATATATTGCATGATTTAAGTAAAGGCTTTTATCCACTAATTCATAGGTTTATTTTACTACACGCTTAGGATAATTACAATACTTGTGTAGTAGACGTCAAACATTAAACATGACTTTCGTGTGATTGTGGGATCGTCTCAGTTGATCTACTGATATCGTACTGTTACTACCGGAAACAGTATACAGACTTCATTTTGTATAACATTCAAACAATAATTTTTAATTACCCTTTTAAATATTTAGCATTAGTTATATTTTAAACAGACACCAATAAGTTCAACTGTATCATAGTTCTTTAAAATTTCTTAGAAAAGGACAAATAAACAAGTATTTCACAATCTCTTTAAACACGAATAACTGAAGGACGAACAACTTATAAATACATAAGTAGCTTATGTTGTACTACTCAATATTCTCTTTTGACGTGATATAAAAATAACTAACTCATTAAGGTCACATAGAAACTAAGAAGAGCTGAAAGATTCTACATTTCCTTTTATTGATATTTGTTATTACTAATAGAGTGGATTTCGATAATTCTAACTGATACGTCTTGTAGGTTGGACGCTATACTCAGATTCTAAGCTATTCTGATAACCCCAGGCTAAAACTACTTAACGACTTGAACACCAGAGAGGAGACACGAGTATGAGAGAAACACTTTACAGCAAGGTTCATCTTTGTACAGAAAATCATAGGTATTTATAGATGTTAGTGTATGTTAAATCAACATCCTATTTCAGCTAATCCATTAACGACATATTATGATACCGACCAATAGTAGCACTCCACGTTGGAACTCTAGAGTGTTCCATCATACTCTGATTGGCTGGGGCTCTTTCTGGGCTTCTGGAGGCTCTGTTGGAGTTCTCCGGAAGCCGACTCAACACTAACCAACTAATCTAACTGTAAATATTGAGTGGAACAGAATTTAGTCATTACAGAAGAGTAAAAAAATTAAGACCAAACAGTTACACATAGTTTTTTGATTCCCAATAAATTATGATTATAATTATAAAGTGATCAGTTCTCTGATTTTATCAATTTATTTACTGTACAAAATGAATAAGTCAGTTTAAATTAGATCAAAATTAAATATAAGTAGCTCATCAATCAGATTTATTAATGATTTTTAGTTGATATTTAAATGATGCTTACAACTTTTAATTGGTCAAGTCAATTTTAAATGCCTAGTCATGAAATTATATTAAAGTTTTGATTATTTTATCAAATTATCACCGTTTGACTCTAATTGTAATTTTAACCTGTGCCAACAGATGACACGTGAACAAAGTGAATTGGGGTGGAGATAGTGAATAAAACAGTACAAATTGACTTTTACTTGTCTGAATAACCTATTAGTATGCCATTTAATTCCGTATACACAGGAAACATAGTTTATTGATTTGTAGACACTTCGAATGCGATATCATGTAACAGGACACTAAATCATATATATATATATATATATATATATATATATATATATATATATATATATATATATATATATATATATAAACTTCGAATTGTTTAGACCTTTGAGACCGTTCCGTTTGAATACTAAAGTAAATTCTATTTTACATTTCAACGAACCATTAAAATAATTCAGACGTGAAAATTAGTCATATGGATATAGTTTAATACAAATTTAGTGGAGGAGAGATGAATGATAGACGAAAATTTTATCTCACATAATGTAACGCTATTTTTTTTTCTATCAAATAAGTTTCATAAAACTGGATGCCCACTGAAAGTAAAAACAAGGATATTGTTAAAAAAAATTGTCAATCTACGATACTAATCAGTTTACTGTAAATGACGTAAGTAATAGTGAGGTTAGATACAGGGTATTAGGGAATGATGGTAAATCAGTTGATGAGGTCACGAATCTTCATCGACTGAGATGGTTGGGCTACGTGTTACGTATGCCTGAACACCGACTACCACGACGCGCTATGCTGACTAGTGTAGGGGATGGTTGGAAGAGAGTTAGGGGCGGCCAAACCAAAACGGTATCAGTGCTTGAAGTCACTAACTTCTAGTCTGAGTCATGTTGACAGATGCAGACTACTTGGTTATGGTCCGCGTGACTATCGTAACCAATAGTTGGAGACTTTGTGTGACATGGCTCAGAACCGATCACAATGGCGTAGGTGTTTACACTCTTTATCTTCCCTTAAACCTTGAGGTTAAAGTTGCTTCATATCTGTTTTTCTCTCAGTACTGTATCCTTATATACATCCTTCCTTTTATGTATTACCACCACTAAATTAACTACTTCTATAAATCTGGTGTCCATCTTGTTGTGCTAACGAAGTATGGCAACTTGGACCGATGCATATATGTGTCTGGTCCTACGTTGTAGCTGACTGACTGAAATGACGTTTATGCAATGAAAATTAAAAATACATCATATATAAGAATTCTCGTCTAAATTAGAGCGAATAGTTTCACAGTATTTGAGCGCCGAGTTGATGTAAGACATTAAATAGGAATAATATATATTTGTAAAATCTCAGTGAATGAATTTGTAGTAAATCCAACGTTTCGCCTGGCAATCTGGTCCAAGCTTTTTCAAGGTATTATAATCAAACATCAAAGTTATCGAATATAAATAGGTACATGGATCTTCGTTTCATTGTACACTGAATAGGTCATCCAATCAACGTTAACAATGTCTAAACTAGGTATTAGTATTAGTGTGTAAGAGATGTGTGATGTGAAATGATAAGCGTTAACATAACATATTGTATAGAATACGTAAGTGGTGAGAGGAGAAATTACATTCATACTATATATTGTCTCATCGGTGAATTTATAAGGTAACATAAAATTTGTAAAATATGATATGAATTATATGTCACAGCATGTATAAAATGAAGATAATTAAACAAAAATAAAAGAGTGTAATTTTGAAACTGTATGTATGTGTCATTTTCAATGTTCCAATGAATTGTTTAACAAATTCCGATAAGACAACTGTTTAGAATCACTGAATGCAATTGTTGTCATTTAGATAGATAAAAAACGTTAAGGAGTTCAGGTTTTTACTTATTAATGATTAGCTGCCATGGCACTGCTAATTGTATTCCATCCCTCCTATTAATGTATAGGGCTTCAGCTGTTTGCCTTTCCTTGTAAGCATTGAAATCTTTTTGAAGGATTTTTGTGTGAACGAAATCAATTGTATGACCCGATTTTATCGAGTGTAATGCTATCGCTGATTTGTTCTCCAGTTTCCTTACATCATCTGAGGATTTGGGAATGTGTTTCAAACATTGTTTGTGTTCCTTCACCCTCACATTCAGTTGTCTTGATGTTTCACCTACATATGTTGCATTACAGTCACTACGTCTGATTTCATAGACACAATTTTGTTGTTCTTCTTTGTGAATTGGATCTTTAATTCTTACTAATTTTGATCTTAGAGTATTGTTTGTTCGAAAAAATACTCTTATATTTTGATTATTTAAGATTCTTCTAATATCTTCTGAAACACCTTTCCGATATGGGATCACCACTGTGTTAACCCATTCCTTTTTCTGTAATCTTTTTGTATTATCCATACCGTCTTTTCTTTCATTCTTAATTATTCTTTTAATAAAATCTTTCGGATAATTGTTCATCATTAGGGTAAATGTAATTAAATTTATTTCCTTTTTCATATCGTTTGGTTCAGTGACAAGTTTTTGAGCTCTTGTAATCATATTTTTGACCACTGTCACTTTGGTCGAGTGTGGATGTGCCGATTTAAAATCTAGATATTTTCCTGAATTTGTTGGCTTTCGGAATATACTAATTTTTAAGCTATTATTATCTTTCCTTTCAAATAAACAGTCTAAGAAAGGTAATTTGTGTTCAGGAGATTCCAACTCTTTGGTGAACTTGATTTTTCCATCAAAGTTGTTGACAAGTTTAAACAGTTAGTCCAAATGGTCTCGTTTTATAATGACAAAAGTGTCATCTACATATCTTAGCCATACTTTTGGTGTCTGAGAACACATTGAGATGGCACTAGTTTCCATTGAATGCACAAAGAGGCTAGCAACAATTGGGAAAACCGGTGATCCCATAGCTACACCTTCTGTCTGTCTGTATAAATCCCCTCGAAAACTGAATATAGTTGAACGTAAACATAGATCTACATCAGTTTATTTAGCAGTTTAAATTTAAAATGGCTGTCACATATGCACTAATTATTCGTTCATGAAAATTTTTTCAACTGAATATAGTTGAACGTAAACATAGATCTACATCAGTTTATTTAGCAGTTTAAATTTAAAATGGCTGTCACATATGCACTAATTATTCGTTCATGAAAATTTTTTCATAAAATGATTTTTACACAGTCAAATATTATCTGGAAATATCATACCTTTTTAAAGTGTTCAATCACGTACACACGGTATCTATAATTGTCGTCCTACTTATTTACTTACGCCTGTTACCCCTCGTAGAGGAGCATAGGCCAACCACCAGCATTCTCCATACAACCCTGTCCCAAACAATCCTTTCCAGTTATACCCAGTTAGTATTCATCCTTTTCATATCTGCTTCTATTTCCCGACGTAATATGTTCTTTGGTCTTCTTCTTTTCCGCATCCGTCCAAGATTCCAAGTTAGGGATTGTCACTTGATGCAGTTTGATGATTTCTTCAATGTATGCCCGATCCTTTTCCAACGTCTTTTCCTAATTTCCTCTTCAGCTGGAGGCTGGTTTGTCCTCTCCCACGTCAGTGTTATGCCTCTGTAATTCTCACATTTGCTCAGATCTTCTTTCTTTGGCATCTTAATAATGTGTCTTTCTTTCCAGTCCATCGGCACTTCTTCTTCCTCACAAATCTTCTTGAATAGAAGATGAAGCATGTTTACAGTTACTTCAATGTCTGACTTCGATGCTTCAGCTGGTATATTGTCAGTTCATGCTGCGTTCTCAATCTTGATTTGTCTGATGACCGTTCTGATTTCTTCGATCGTTGTTGGAGTAACATCTATAGGAAGGTTTGTGTGTGCTGTTTCCATATCTGGTAGACTCAATGGAGCTGGTCTATTTAGCAGTTCCTCGAAGTATTCTACTCATCTGTTCTTCAATCTTCGTGATTGTCTTTCCTTCTTTGTCCTTGACTGGTCTCTCCGGTTTGCTATATCTCCCTGCCAGTTTCTTCGTTGTATCGTATAGCTGGTTGATATTTACTTCTTTTGCAGCTTTTTCCGCCGTCATTGCTAGTTCTCCCATGTGTTTCTGCTTTTCAGCTCTAATGCTCTTCTTCATTTTCTCGTTTGCTTCTGTGTACTCTGTTTGTGCCTTGACTTTAAAAGTGACTACTAAGTATGTAAGGTGTGATAATTAAACCGATAGATAATCTAATATATCAGTCGTTACAATACAAAAGCTGAAATAAAGTGAACTGAATACATTCGAAAATCAATAAAGAAGTTTAGCAGATGTAATCTACGAATTAATAAATGATAGATAAGAATTATTCAGAGGAAAGTTTAATGATGTGTACTAGAGTAATGAGCTATCAAAAGTAATAGGAATGAACAGAACAGAAAAATTATAAATGCCAAGATTGGACTTGATAATTTCAAATAAATTGAGCATTGAGTAGAAAGTTTTTAATAAGCATATTTATGTGACATTCCAATTAGTAGAAATTATGTTCAAAGAAAGTGTTTATTGGTTGAGAATGTTGAAGAACGATGATTTCATTATCACTGATATTATCAGTATGAAAGTCTGTAAAACAATGTCACGGGATACCAGAAATAAATTTTCTACTAATTGGAATATCACAAAAATATATTTATTAGAAAATTATAACGTTTTGAATTGATTAAACATATTTCAAGAGGTGTTTTTATCTTGTAGCTGTCTTCTTTTTCAACTAAAAAACAAATAATGAACTTCAGTATTTATTTTAAGTGGAAAGTGTGGTTGCTTTCAATTTCTATCTGTCCAAACTGATAAGGTCTATTTAACTCAAGAGAGTAGGATGTGGAAACTTTTACATATCTGGGCAGCATCATTGATGAACACGGTGGATCAGATGCAGATGTGAGGGCGAGGATCGGCAAAGCAAGAGCAGCATACCTACAACTGAAAAACATCTGGAGCTCAAAACAATTGTCAACCAACACCAAGGTTACAATTTTCAATACAAATGTCAAGACAGTTCTACTGTATGGGGCGGAGGCGTGGAGAACTACGAAAGCCATTATCCAGAAGATACAGGTGTTAATTAACAGTTGTCTATGCAAGATACTTCAGATCCGATGGCCAGACACTATCAGCAACAAGTTACTGTGGGAGAGAACAAACCAGATTCCAGCAGAGGAAGAAATCAGGAAGAAGCGTTGAAAGTGGATAGGACACACTTTGAGGAAACCACTCAATTGTGTCACAAGACAAGCCCTCGCATGGAATCCTGGAGGTCAAAGGAGAAGAGGAAGACCAAAAAACACATTACGCCGACAAATGGAGACAGACATGAGAATAATGAACCAAAACTGGATCGGACTAGAAAAGAATGCTCAGGACAGAGTGGGTTGGAGAATGCTTTTCGGCGGCCTATGCTGTTTTGGGAATAACAGGCGTAAGGAAGTAAATCAAGAGAATATTTACTTTTACGAAAATGAAACTATCACTATTTCTCAACTGTTTCAGATACTATAATTTAATGAATTTTACTAGTATTACTGTATAGATAAATAAATGTACTGATGTCTTATCATTTTAATACGTTTACAATATTTTATTAAAAATTGAGAGAAAGCTTATTAAAAGTTAAATTAATCAAATATGAAAATGTTTCATGTAAAAGATAATCATATTGAATACAAACTTATTTTTATGTCATTCAACAAAAATATAATAAATTTAAATATGTAATTAAATATTATTGTAACTAATTAATAAATATAAAATATATTCTAAGCAAAGATGGATAGTGGCTAGAAGTGGAATTCAGGACGCTAGCCATTATCCATCTTTGCTTATAACGCTTGTGTATTTAGGTTATATTGAGGCAGTAGGCACAGTATGCACATATGCCAATAAGAGACTGACCAGTTGCAGTCCTAAACATCAATTGGAATATTCAAACAAACACTACGAAATGAATTTAAACTTCACCCCTTGTTGTCTGGTGTGTGACGAAATCTCAGCACGGATACAGAAGGCTCGTCTAGCTTTCGCCAACTTGAGTCATTTATGGCGTAGGCGAGGTATCCGTCTACCAACCACAAGACGGTTTTACTGTGCAGCAGTTCGTTCCGTCCTACTTCATGTCAGTGAAACATGGCCGGTAAGAGTAGAGGATATTCGTAGGCTACTAGTATTCGATCATAGGTGTCTTCGAAGCATTGCTCGTATATCCTGGGACCACCGGGTAAGTTATGCAGTTGTTAAGAAACGGGTACTAGGTATTGATGGCAAATCGATTGATGAAGTAGTGAAACTTCATCAGTTGAAATGGCTGGGAAATGTGTTACGTATGCTCAACCACTGACTGCCCCGACGTGCAATGTTTTATGGTGTAGGAGTAGGTTGGAAGTAAGCTAGGGGCGGCCAGACCAAAACATGGCACAAATCCATGAAGTCACTGACAAGTGGATTGAGTCACGTTGGTAGGTGTAGACTACCTGGTTGGGATTCGCGAGATGATAGCAATCGATGGTTAAAGACCTTAGATGAAGACATGACTCAAAATCGTTTGCAATGACGAAGGTGCATCCACTCTTTGTGTTCTACCAAATTCTAAACTTCTGAATTCTTCATGTCTCTATCCTTTTTCTTTTTCCAAATTTATTTCATTGTATTATACTCCTTGAATAACATCTTCAAACCCTAATCTTTCCGATTACTGCTTATACTCTTACTAATTCTACCACTATATGATTTGAATCGACAACTTCATTACTGTGCTAATGTGGTATGGCAACTCGAACTGATGTACGTACGTACGAATTTCTACGTTGTGACTGACTGACTGACAAGCAAGTGGCTATCATGATTTAGTAGTCCAGTGGATAACGCGAGGGCATTTGAAGCGAAAGGTACTGGGTTCGAGTCCCGGAGTGAACATTAATTCTCAGCTGCAGGTACATCCTGTCCCAAATAAGACGAAACGCGCGTCCTGGATTCCACCGCTAGTTTCTATCCATCTTTGCTTGTTAACTAAGTTTCTTTGAGGCAATACGCACAGTATGCACATATGCCAATAAGAGACTGATCAACTGCAGTCCTAAAACATCAATGAAAATATTTAAACAAACAATATCAAGTGGATAAAATACATTAATTCCTTATCAAAATTTTATATAAATTATTTTGATAAGTATATTTACAATGGTAAATTTGAATGCGTTATTATGTTATATTTCGTATAATTTTATTTAAACGACTACCTTAATTATTAGAAGTGGTTTTGTGGAGATTTAGTATTTTCATAGTTGAAAGCGTTAGTCAATTGAAGCTAGACCACCAAGGAAAACCTGAGAGCAATGGAAGGCCGTTTCGTCTTATTGTGGGACTCCTCAAGAGTGTGCATTCACGACCTCTGGTGTGAGACTGATAGGTCCTGTGTTCGAATCTCTCGAGGCGAGACCGTGGATGCGCACTGCTGAGGAGTCCCACAATAGGACAAAACGGCCTTCCAATGCTTCCATGTTTTCCTTGATGATCTAGCTTCAGTTGACTAACGCTTTCAACTATGGAAACTACTTTAAAATTAATTTTACATTTTAAAAAACAATATTTAATCAATATTTCCATTATCTACTTTATAAATCAATTTTTTTTTTTAAAAAAATGTATATTTTAATTTTTACAAAAAAATATTTTAATTAGGCAGAATAGAATTTATTCTATTTAACTAAATAAACAATTATGTTTTAAGTGTTATTTATTAAATAATCATTAAAATATTGATTATAAAATGAGAAAAAACAACAACAACTTATTAAAACAACTAAACAAGTAAGTGCAAAATGTATTTTAAAAAATGTATGAATATAGGAACTCCATTAAATGTAAGACAGAATGTTAAATTGAGTAAACAGTTTTTCATATATTTTATCTTATCATTTTTAATAATTGGTAATAAGTAGATAAGTACATTAATTGATTAGATTTCTTTTTTAAGGAGTGTAATAAATAAGATTGATTGAAAGCCATTGTATTATTTCATTGAAGTTATTCTTTTTTAATAATCAAGTATTTAATATCAGAAGGGGTTTTTGAGGACATTATAGTAATTTTTTATATAGTTGAAGTCACGAGTCAAATAAAGCTAGACCATCATGGAAAACCTGGAAACATTGGATGGCCATTTCTTCCTAGTGCGGATCTCCACAACAGTGCGCATCCGCGACCTCAATTCACGAGATTCGAACCCAGGACCTATCAGTTGCGCACGAACACTTAATCAATAGACCACTGAGCCGGCATCCAACGGTGTTAATGTCTAACTTCACCTAACCTACGAGACTGAGCAACACATCGGCCATTGTTTTAAGTGGGCTACTATCTCGTAACAGACGCGGTCGAACTCCACTGGTCACTGTGTAAGACCGATAGGTTCTGGGTTCAAACCTCACAAGGCGGGATTGCGGATGCGCACTGCTGATGAGTCCCACAATAGTGCGAAACGGTCGTCCAGTGCTTCAAGATTTTTCATAGTGTTTTGGCTTCAACTGACTCATGATCGCAACTATTAAAAAAAGGTCAAGTATTTGTTGGTATAACCAAAACAGAACGAAAATTAATGTAGAAATATTAGTCTTTTTAAATGTATTATAAATATCTGATTTGGTTTATTCTAATTGTCATAAAACACGAAAATATGACTTTGTAATGTTGTACTTAAAAATTGTACAATATTTTTATAATATTAGAATGCCATCTCAATACATATGAGTTCATTGTAGAATATAAAATGTCTGGTAATCTGAAGTGATATTTTACAGTCAGTAACTGGTTAATGCTTTATATGTTGGTGTGATATGACTGAATGGCTTGTAAAGGTTACTATTTCTACAAGCTGATAACCATTGCTCACTAAATCGACCGTAAATAAGAAATTGGATAGTTTCAAATCTTTATACTTCAGAGAATTATTTGAGGATATATACAACTGGTAGTAATTACTGACAAAAATAATCTTGGAAATTCTCAGAGAATATTCAAAAACAAAGTATTTTTAAAATCGAGTAACCACGCAATTGGTTTATAATCACTCAATGAGTACTTGTGGTATGGTACAAAGAAGCCAAAACAATCTTGTTAATCATAGAAACAGTGAGATTAGCAGTATAACATACTTAAATTCAGTCTTCAAGACCACATGTTCGGCTGCTATCCTAATATAGCATTTCCTCTTAAGTAAATCGTGATCCACAAATACACATATATATTCAATACAGTTAATTTCACGAGGCTTTAGTTTTTCTACAGACAATATGACATAGGAAGCAGTATGCAAATGTACTGCACGAAAATCGATCATGCGGCTGAAACAAGTTACATCATATTATATATCGACATACAGTTTTACTTTATGAGATGTTTATACTGAAACAATCAAATTTGTGCAGTGTAAAATGTTATCTATAGAATTACTAATTTGTAGTACTATGTGTCAATTAATTATGGTATTCATACAGAAATAACGTTTAAACATACTGTCGTTCGCCATTTTTAGTTACGAACACTAAAGATTAAGAACAATAGTAATCACTTCTTCAGTGTTCTTTGAATTCTAATTCTTCATTGACGAATATTACATTCTAAATCTACATAACTTTATCACTAATAACTTTATCCTTTGAAGTCCTCAGAAGGTAGACTTTTCAGCTGTTTCAAAATTTATTATCTCCATGTCACTTCAGTGTTGCGTATGCATGATCATTTTATATTTTTAGAACAAAAAAATAACAAAGGGACTATATCTAGTGAATGGATAGAGTGATTAAATGATCTTAAATTCAGTAAAATAATGGATATTTCTTGACCAGTTTTAGTATTTTTATTGCACAAAATAAGGAAATCAAAACTTTAATCTATCATTCACTGAACTAAAGACAGGCAATAAGGTCAGGCTAAATCAAATTGGTACACAATGTATTCATAATTAATAACCTTGTAGCTTAGTGTATAAATCCACTGAACAGAAACAATGTTTAAATTCTCTTAGTATTGTTTGTTTGAATCTTTCCATTGATGTTTAGGACTACAACTTTTCAGTCTCTTATTGATATATGTGCATACTGTGCGTATTGCCTCGATATAACCTTAATTCATAAGCATTATAAGTAAAGATGGATAGTGGTTATCATTGGAATCCAGGACGCGCGTTTCGTCCTGTTTGGGACTTGTCAGCTGAACATACCAGCATTTCAGAGTTGATGTTCACTCTGGTACTCGAACCCAGTACCTTTCGTTTCAAACGGTATCGCGTTACCCACTGAGCTACTTAATCCTGATAGTCATTTGTTTGTGAAATAGGGTGAAGTTTGAATTCACTTCATCCAAAATAGGCCGAAACGCACGTCCTCGGTCCCACTGTTAGCCACTATCCATCTTTACTAATAACAATGTATGTTTTATTTGCTTAATTTGTTTTTACTTAGCATAGAAATTTTCTACATTTTGTCATACGCATTGTCTGTTCATTACGAATTTATTCATTTTTAGCTAAGTGAAGTCCAATTTCTCTGGTTTCGTTTTAATTTTTATTGTTACAATAAATTTATTCATTATAATTATATTTTTATCACTGATATTTTATCCTTAATGTTAATATTGACAGACTACTTTTGAAGTAGTTAGTTTGAAATATCACATTTTCTTAGATCATGATCATTTGTAGCGGGTTTAAAGCTTCACATTATCTACTTCTAGTTTCGGTTTCTAGATTGCCTTCATCTGATTCTTGTGTTACTGCTGATTATTGGCTATTATTTTCTTTATTTAATGTAAGAACATTTTGTGCGCTTATTGGGTCATTGACTCATATTTTATTTTGTTCTTTGCTTTTTTTTCCAGCTCTCCTTATTCACTCTATCCTGCATTGTTCTCTAGTACACAAAGTAATATCTAGTTAGACGCGAATTACTACACATTATTGTTGTCATAATCATCTTATTTATTTGAAAACACATGAACATTTATTTCCTTTATTCTATCCCATTTTATTTAGGTTAATTATTATCATATAAACTAAAACTATATGCGCTGCTAATAGTAACGTCTTATTCCAAATTTTAAAAAATGACCTATAAATACATATTCTTATGTTAAGAGTTTTTTAATTCAATAGCATACATTTATAGTGAACAGAACTTAACTGGTTCCGTATAATGCTGATGCTAAGTTTTATTGGATTTATAAAATTAATCATAAGTAAATGAATTTCAAAAAGATTAGGTTAATATAAGACTAGCTATTACTTGAATTCCATTTAGAAGAAACATACGCGATTGTATGAAATTAAAAGACGAAAATATTAAATTCGATAATTGTTGAAAACTTTATTTTGATGTAGGATCTGTTGCGAATAGGGAAAACGTCATTACAATCTTAGATGTACTGGTCTTTTGATCTTCACTAATTGAAGGTAAAGATTCTTTTAGATCGGCAAACACTTACTTGTACCTATTACCCCTCATGGAGGAGCATAGGCTGCCCACCAGCATTCTTCATTCAACTCTGTCCTGGAGTATCCTTTACAGTTGTCTCCAGTCGCTATTCATTCTTTTGATGTCTGCCTCGAATTCCCGAAGTAATATGTTCCTTGGTCTTCCTCTTTTCCTCTTCCCTTCAGAATTCTAAGTTAGCGCTTGCCGCGTTATACAGTTTGATGATTTCCACCATTTATTTCCTATCCACTTCCAACGTCTTTTCCTAATTTCCTCTTCAGCTGACAGTTGGTTTTTCTCTACCACAATGGGCTGTTGCTGATGGTATCTGGTCAACAGACATTAAGTATCTTGAATAGACAACTGTTTATAAATACTTGTACCTTCCTGATGATGGTTGTAGTAGTTCTCGACGTTTCAGTTCCGCACAATAGGACTGTCTTGACATTCGTATTGAAGATTCCAACTTTGATTGTTGGTTGACCTTTAATTTGAGTCCTATATACTCCTTAATTTTTGAAATGCTGCCCTTACTTTTCTAATGCATACAATTACGTGTGCATCCGATCCTCCTTGTTTATCGATGCTGCTGCCCAGATATGTAAAAGTTTCCACCTCTTTCAGAACTTCTTCATCACATATATTGTATTTGACACTCTTTGGAATAAGAACATTTCTCACTTATATTCTATCTCTTAACTAGCAACTTGGAGGGTTCAAGTGTTCGAGTGCTCAAATTTTACGCGTTATAGCAAAAATCCAAGTTATAGATATAACAGAGGCCTATTGCTACAGCGGCTGTTGCTACACTTGTTATCTCCACCTGAGTTTGCTGGTGTGTATGGGATAGATGAGTTAGATCATCTGCAAAGTCCACATCCTCTATTCGTATGCAAGCTGTCCATTGTATACTGTGCCTCCCCTCAAATGTCGAGTACTTCATAATCCAGTAAACTGCCAGAAGGAAGGGGAGAGGGGTGAGTAGACAGCATTGTTTGACACCGATCTTTACTTGAAATGAGTCTGTCAGCTGTCCTCCATGCACCACCTAGCATGTAGTCCGTGGTAAGAATTTCGTATGATTTTGACGGTTTTCTCAGGCATAACATAGTGTCGAAGAAGGCCGCATAGTGTTCTTCTATCTATACCATCAGAAGCTTTTTTAAAGTCAAGGAAGTTGATGTATAATGACGATTTCTAATCAATTGATCGTTCAACGATTATCCGTAGTTTAGCAATTTAGTCTGTACACAACTGATCCTTACGGAATCAAGCTTGTTGATCTCGAAGTCGGGCGTCTACCGAATCTTTCGTCCGGTTCAGCAACACTCTATTGAAAACTTTTCCTGGTACTGATATCAGTGTGATACCTCTGTAATTCTCACATTTGCTCAGATCTCATTTCTTTGGTATGTTGATGAGGTGTCCTTCTTTCCAGTCCATTGGCACTTCTTCCTCATAAATCTTCTTAAAAAGAAGATGA
Source organism: Schistosoma rodhaini (assembly GCA_944470415.2). Taxonomy (NCBI): domain Eukaryota; kingdom Metazoa; phylum Platyhelminthes; class Trematoda; order Strigeidida; family Schistosomatidae; genus Schistosoma; species Schistosoma rodhaini. The sequence continues at coordinate 53,059,140 of OX104044.1, forward strand.
AGCATGTTTGCAGTTACTTCAATGTCTGACTTCAATGCTTCAGTTGGTATATTGTCAGGTCATGCTGCTTTCTCAATCTTGATTTATCTGATGACCATTCTGATTTCTTCGATCGTTGGTGCAGTAAAGGCTATATAAAGGTCTGTGTGCTACTTTGACTCTCGGTAGATTCAGTGGGGCTGGTATGTTCAAGAGTTCTCCAAAGTGCACTAATCACATGTTCCAAGGTTCTTCAACTTCAGAGATTTACCTGCCTTCGCTTTAGTTTACGATATTTCCCTGCTAGTTTCGTCAATTTATCATATAGTTATTTCATATTTCCTTCTCTCGCAGCCTTTTAAGCTGTCAGTTCTAGACTTTTTTAAAAATGTATTTTCACTTGTCAGCCCTAATGTTCCTCTTCACTCTCTCGTTTGATTCTGTGTATTCCACCTGTGCCTTGACCTTGTCTGATCGTGTTCGACGGTTGTAAAATTACCATCTTCTTGTTCTTCCTTTTTTGAATCCTGTCCAGGGTTTCAGTAGAGATCTACCTGTTATGATATACACTACTAGACTGATGCACAGAATTAATACACTCTAAGGGTTTATAAATCAGCTAGCTAGACTGGAAGTTTACTTCCTCCTCTTACCCCTTGTGAAGAAGCATAGGTCGCCCACCAGCATTCTTCATCGAACTCTATCCAAGACAATCCTTTCCATTTGCTATTCATCCTTTTCATGTAGTTTCATCTCCATTTAAGTAGATCATGTAAGGCTTGGAATCTGTTATTGAGAGCTATCTTGAATTCGTTGAGGTCATCAGTATCTCGAAGGATGGCTGTGTTAAACTTTTTTAATTTTGTTTCTCCAGTTGTCCAGTGTTTCTTCGGCACCAGTTTCATCTTGCAAAACACCAGGTGGTGATCTGAAACTATGTCGGCTTCTCTCCCTGTTCCTACGTCTTCCATGGGTCTTCTGAGAATTCGAGTGATCCAAATCTGATCGATTCGGTTCTCCATAATGTGACCCGGTGAGACCCATTTAGCTTCGTTTATGAGTTTGTGGGGGGGGGAGTATAGTACCGATTATAATGATTTTGTTGAATGCACATAAATTTACAAATCTCTCATCATTCTCGTTTCTTTTCTCCCAGTCAGTCCATGTCGTCTCATGATATCTTCATACCTGGTATCCTTTATCTTGACTTTGGCGTTTAGGTTTCCCATCGAGATGATCAGATCCTTTGTGGGGCACTTCTCTACGATCGACTGGAGCCTCTATTCAAATGATCTTTATCGCCTTCGTGTGTGGCGGATATGCATTCATTACCCCTTTGTACCAATATTTATGTGTTCAAATAAAATAAATAATAAACAACAGCACTGGATAGCATTCATTGTGTTCCCCTCCTTTTTTGTCTTGAAGGATGCTTTGATGGTTCTAAATCCATGAGATTTCCATCCTATAAGTGATTCTCATGCTTCTCTGGACAGAACCAGCGCAACTTTTTGTACGTGCAAGGGATTTTCTACATGACCAGATTACAACAGTATCTCTCCCGAATCTAATCTTTTCTGTCTAGCTTGGGTTCAATAGGTTTCAATCATTCTAAGCACCATCAAGTTGTATCTCTTTATTTCGGCAGCTATCTCACCGGTTCTTCCGGTCTCTCGCATTGTCCGTTCATTCCATTACTTACTTACTTACGCCTGTTACTCCCAATGGAGCATAGGCTGCTGACCAGCTTTCTCCAACCCACTCTGTCCTGGGCCTTCTTTTCTAGTTCTATCCAGTTCTTGTTCATTCTTCTCATGTCTGTCTCTATTTCTCGGCGTAATGTGTTCTTTGGTCTTCCTCTTCTCCGTTGACCTTCAGGATTCCATGTGAGGGCTTGTCTTGTGACGCATTAGCTGATTTCCTCAAGGTGTGCCCAACCCACTTCCAGCACTTCTTCCTGATTTCTTCCTCTGCTGGAATCTGGTTTGTTGTCTCCCACAGTAACTTGTTGCTGATAGTGTCTGGCCAACGGATCCGAAGTATCTTGCATAGACAACTGTTAATAAACACTTGTATCTTCTGGATAATGGCTTTCGTAGTTCTCCACGCCTCCGCCCCATACAGTAGAACTGTCTTGACATTTGTATTGAAAATTGTAACCTTGGTGTTGGTTGACAATTGTTTTGAGCTCCAGATGTTTTTCAGTTGTAGGTATGCTGCTCTTGCTTTGCCGATCCTCGCCCTCACATCTGCATCAGATCCACCGTGTTCATCGATGATGCTGCCCAGATATGTAAAGGTTCCCACATCCTCCAAAGCATCTCCGTCAAGTGTAATTTGATTGGTGCATATTGTATTGTATCGGAGAGTCTTGCTTTTCTCTTTGTTTATATTGAGACCTACTGCTGCTGAGGCTGCTGCTACACTGGTCGTTTTTTTCCTGCATTTGTTGTTGCGTTTGTGATAGAAGAGCCAGATCATCCGCGAAGTCTAAATCGTCAAGTTGCATCCTGCCTGTCCACTGTATCCCGTGCTTTCCTCCAGTCGTTGACGTCTTCATAATCCAGTCGATGACCAGGAGAAAGAGAAAGGGTGAGAGTAAGCAACCTTGCCTTACACCGGTCTTTACTTCAAACGAATCGGTGAGTTGTCCTCCGTGGACGATTTGGCAGTTTAGTCCATCAGACTATTTTCTCAGGCACGCCGTAGTGTCAAAGAAGCCTCCATAGTGTCGTCCTGTCCACGCTATCAAATGCCTTCTCGTAGTCGATGAAGTTGATGTAAAGTGATGAGTTCCATTCGATTGATTGTTCCACAATGATCCGCAGAGTTGCGATTTGATCTGTGCACGATCTATCCTTACGAAATCCAGCTTGTTGATCTCGAAGTTGGGCGTCCACGGAATCCTTCATCCTGTTTAACAATACTCGGTTGAAGACTTTTCCTGGTATTGAGAGAAGAGTGATGCCCCTGTAGTTGTTGCACTTGCTCAGATCGCCTTTCTTTGGTATCTTGATCAGAAGTCCTTTTTTCCAGTCTATTGGTACTTGTTCTTCATCCCAAATCTTACTGAAGAGGATGTGGAGTATCTTGGCAGTTGCTGTTACATTTGCTTTCAGTGCCTCTGCCGGGATGTTGTCTGGTCCCGCTGCTTTGCCACTCTTGACTTGTCTAATGGCCATGCTGATCTCTTCAATTGTTGGTGGGCCAACATCGATTGGGAGGTCCGTGGGTGCTGCTTCGATGTTGGGTGGGTTCAGTGGAGCTGGTCGATTCAAGAGTTCTTTGAAGTGTTCTACCCACCTTTTTCGTTGTTCTTCAATGTCGGTGATTACTTTGCCTTCCTTTCTTTTCACTGGTCTTTCTGGTTTACGGTAATTTCCAGCAAGTTACTTTGTTGTATCATACAGTTGTCTCATGTTTCCCTCTCTTGCAGCCTTTTCCGCTGTCATCGCTAAATCTTCAACATATTTACGTTTGTCGGTTCTGATGCTCCTCTTCACTTGCTTGTTTGCCTCTGCGTATTCGGCTTGTGCCTTGGCTTTTTCCGCTCTGGTTAGGCAGATATTGATTGCTACCTTCTTGTTCCTCCTTGCTTCAATCTTATCCATTGTACCAACAGTGATCCATTCCTTGTGATGGTGCTTCTTTTGGCCTAGAACCTCTTGACATGTTGAAACGGTTGCCTCCTTGATACCTTTCCAGTTGCTCTCTATGGTGGTTCCCTCTCCATTGAGTAGGTCATGAAAGGCCTCGAACCTGTTGCTGAGGGCTATGTTAAATTCGTTGAGTTTGTCAGCATCTCGAAGAAAGGCCGTATTAAACTTTTGTGATGTCCGCACCGTTGTCCAGTACTTCTTGAGTTTTAGTTTCATCTTGGCGACCAGCAAATGATGATCGGATGCTATATCAGCTCCTCTCCTGGTTCTCACATCCTTCATCGTCCTCCTGAACTTTTTGTTGATGCAGATATGGTCGATTTGATTCTGTGTAGTGTGATCCGGTGAAATCCAAGTGGCTTCGTGTATGTTTTTGTGTGGGAATATGGTGCCACCTATGACCAGTTTATTGAAGGCACATAGGTTTGCAAATCTCTCACCATTTTCGTTCCTTTCTTCCAGTCCATGTTGTCCCATGACGTCTTCGTATCCAGTGTTGTCCTTTCCAACCTTGGCATTGAAATCTCCCATCAGAATGTCAGGTCCTTGGTTGGGCACTTCTCGAAGATCGACTGCAACCTGTCTTAGAATTGGTCTTTAGCGTCTTCATCGTAGTCGTTGGTAGGCGCATAGCATTGGATGACGTTCATTATAATGCCCTCTCTCTTTGTTTTGAAGGAGGCTTTGATCATCCTTGGTCCATGAGATTCCCATCCTATAAGTGCATTTTGTGCTTTTCTGGACAGCATCAATGCAACTCCTTGTGTATGTGGGGCATTTTCTTCTTCATGACCGGAGTATAACAGAAGTTCCCCTGAAGCTGGTCGTTGTTATCCAACCTGTGTCCAATGTGTTTCACTGATTCCAAGCACCTCCAGGTTGTATTTTCTCATTTCTGCAGCAATTTGGAAGACTCTTCCGGTCTCCCACATTGTTCGGACATTCCATGTACCTATAAAAATTGTCGCTCGGGTTGTTAGAAGGTGCATCGGCTTCATGACTTCCGAAGGGACTCAGCTTTCATCATGAGGCGTCATAATTATTCCTTCTACTCCCAGGTCAGAGTTTAAATGGTTTGAATGATTTTTTCTGGTTAGCGTTTTTTAGCGAGTTAGCTTTTCTACAGGATGGGGTCGCTAACCCCATGCCCAACCCTCCTCCTTTACCCGGGCTTGGGACCGGCAGTAACCCCCAGAGGAGCTACAGGCGGAGTTATTCTACATACAACCCTGTCCCAAACAAACTTTTCCAATTCTTTCGAGTTAACATTCATCCTCCTCATATCTGTGTTGTTTGGCTTTCCTCTTTTCCGCTTCCCATCCGGATTCCAAGTTACGGATTGTCTCGTGATGCAGTTTGGCGATTTTCTCAATGTATGTCCGATCCACTTCCAACTTCTTTTCCTAATTTTCTCTTCAGCTGGAAGCTGGTTTGAACTCTCCCTTAAAACGCTGTTGCTGATAGTATCCGGCCAGTGAATGTTGGTATTTTGACAACTGTCTAAAAATACTTATACCTTCTTGACGATGGATGTAGTAATTCTCCACGTTTCAGCTCCATACAGTAGGACTGACTTTACGTTCGTATTGAAGATTCTCACTTTGAAGTTAGTTGAAAGTTGTTTTGAGTTCCACATGTTCTTCAAATGTAGAAGTGCTGCCCTTGCTTTGCCAATCCTCGCCTTTACATCTGCATCACATCCTCCTCGTTCATCAATGATGCTTCCCAGGTTCGTGAATGTCTATGCATCTTCCAGAGTTTCGCCATCAGGTGTGATTGGGTTGATGTTCTACATGTTGTATTTGAGAACTTTGTTTTTTTCCTGTGTATATTGATGCCTATTGATGCAGAGGCTCCTGCTACCTTAGTTGTCTTTGTCTGTATTTTTTGTGTGTATGGGATATGAGGGCTAAGTCATCTGCGAAGTCCAAATCGTCTAATTGATTCTGATGTCCATTGTATTCTGTGCTTTACCTCAGATGCTGAGGTCTTCATAATCCAATCATTCACCAGAAGAAAGAGGAAGGGGGAGAGTAGACAGCCTTGTCTGATTTCGGTCCTTACTGGAAATGCATTTTTCAGCCGTCCTCCATGCACGACTTTGTACTGTAGTCCATCGTATGAGTTCTGGATAATGTTTATAATCTTCTGAGGAACTCCATAGTGTCGAAGAAGTTTCCATAATGTTCTCCGGTCCACACTGTCAAACGCCTTCTCACAGTCAATGAAGTTGATTTATGGTGACGAATTCCATTCAACTGATTGTTTCACGATGATCCGTGGTGTTGTGATTTGTTCTCTACACGACCGATCCTTACGGAATATAGTCTGTTGATCTCAAAGTCAGGCGTCTACTGAATCTTTCATCCGGTTCTGCAGCACCCTATTGAAAAATGTTCCTGGTACTGATATCAGTGTGATGCCTCTGTAATTCTCCCATTTGCTCATGTGATATCCCTTCGACATTTATGGATGGTAACTTTGGGAATTGTTTATGGACCAATATAGTACTTATATTTCCTGTTGTATAATTGTTGAGTAAGTCAACTATTTATATTCATGTTCCTCTTATTATAAGCTTTATTTTGATTTGTAGACTATTATTATAAGATTTACCATTCTTGAGTTATCACAAGTCCTCCTTTACCCGGCCTTGGGACCGGCAGTAACCCCCAGAGGAGCTACAGGCGGATGCATTCCATGGAACTATATTAATTGTTGTTAGAATTGACATCGGCCTTGAGACTTCTGATGAATCTCGGCTTTCCCCATACGGCGTCATAATTCTTCTAAATGAAGATCTTTCAACTCCCAGAACAGAGTTTGAATGGTTTAAATTGTTTTTTTGGCTGAGGGTTTTCTAGCAAGGTTTTCTTCTACAAGATGGTGTTACTGATCCTATGCGCGACCGTTCTTCTTTATCCGGGTTCGGGAAATTCAGTTACTCTATAAGTGCTACAGGGAGAGTCAGAAGGTGAAGTAAATAATGAACCAAATATCAACTCAGTAAACCATCCCAGGCAAAGTCATTGCAACAGTAGTTGATAAGTGTTGACAAGTTTTAATGTTAAGCTCCTTAAAATGTGTTTATAATAGGATTCGAAATTGTTAGTTAATATTAATCTAACTCAACAACTTAGTTACATCGATCTAAGAATCATGAGAAACGACATTCTATAAGCTGCTACTTTTAACAACTTAAATTGATGATAATAAAAACCAATAGTTTTGAGTATCAAGACAAATAGTTTTTACAAACATGGTCAAATTTAAGGATAAACATGTGGTTATTAAAATAAAAATATGAAGGTAGAGCATGAGGATGTTACAAGTGTAGCGTCATTACCATGAAACCCAGAACATGACTTAAGACAAATAATGCGTACAGAAGCATCAAACAGATGAATGACAATGGACCAACGCATTGAAAATGAATTAGACTTCAGGTTTGTAGAAAGTCACAAGAATTTATTGCAACATGCATGATTCAATACAATTTTTTACTACTTGTAGTTTTTAAGTAGTATATTTTAATGTGCCAAATTTTGGGAATGAAGGAAACGAAGTTACTAACGGGCATATCGTCCACGTTATAAATGTATTTAACAAAAGCATTCATTTCAGCTGTAACGTACAAAAAAGTGTTATCTAGTAAATAAACGTTAAAAGCTGTGGTGATTTCGGTTAACTTATGATTTCCTTCTAAAAACTTGTCTTCTAAGCACCTGTATGATAATCATTGAACAATCAGGATTCAGTGGCCGAGTGGATAACGCGATGGCGTTTGAAGCGAGGGTACTGGGTTCGAGTCCCAGAGTGAACATCAACTCTGAGATGCATGTACATCCAGCTGACGAGTCCCAAATATGACGAAACGCGCGTCCTGGATTCCACTGCTAGCCACTATCCATCTCTGCGTACCATGCTTGTGAATTAAGGCTATATCGAGGCAATACGCACAGTATGCACATATGCCAATTAGAGACTGACCTGTTTCAGTCCTAACACATCGATGGGAAGATTCAAACAAAAAATACCAAGTGAACTTAATCCTGGTAAACGTTTGATTATTCTTTTCCCCAACATATATTTTACTAAAGCTGAAAATATATTAAAAAATCATCACATGTAAAGCTCTCAAAAACGTCTAATTCTTTCTAGAACTATATTCGTTTCAAGTTTGTAGTAGTGTAAATTTTCGATGATACCAATTATTAAGTTTATAATATGTAGAGCTCTCTTTGAACGATAAGATTAGGGTCTGTTTGTGCTCCTATGCTATGTCGTGTCGAGCCTATTTAACATTGTCTTTTCTAAAATGAATTACGATACGTTTATTTCAACACTTACACATAATTTGAATCCTGAACAAATTGATCTCTTGGAGAATCAAGGTTGAAAAAAGCCTGCTGTCTTTTTTGTTACTACTTGTGGGTGAAGCAGATTACAAAACAAGGCTATACTAGTATTTATGGGGTTCATAAGGACTGGTTACATAAGTAACAAACCATACAATCAGGTATTTGCAGGTTAACGAGAACACTTTTTTAGCTAAAGGAGTATCTCTCTGACTTAGAAGTCTCGATCTGACCATATTGTTCATCCTGGTAGGATAATTTTGTTTAAAACAATCATATTTAGACTTTTACAGTGATCTGATTTCCTGTATTTATTGACAAATACGTTAGTCTTATATTAGTAAGTTCGAATAATAAACGTGATATAACACGTTTAGCAGCTAACTCACCGCACTGTCAGCAGTTTCAGTGAGAGATTTTATAGGTTAGTGTACATTCTACAAGTATTCGCTCCGATCGACACAATAACTTATGACAATAACATGCAATAGGATTTTCATGGAAGCACGTTTTGAGGAATGTGAAGATGTAATCATAATTTCTATCAGTTAACAAACTCTAATCTTGTCGAGTTGAAATCCCTTGACATGAATTGGTAGCGTAACCAAAGCTGGGAACCTGTTGAAATCCGCATCGACTCACTTTAGCCAAATTATAGAAAGCGCATCTCAGCAAAATTATTACCAAAACTTACCCTTCACGTTGTTATTTTCAAACACCTTCAGCTCAACTCTGTATTAGCGACAATTGAATTAAAAGCTTTTATCTTCAGCACTTATGACTACGGGCATCATCTTCTATTAATAAACCAGCAGGAAAACTGCTTTTGGAAATTAGACTCAAATGAAGCACTGCTTTTTAACCATAACAATCTTTCTGAAGTGCTTCATCACTACCTAACCAATACACTTGGACTAGTTTTCGCTACTGACTATAAGGAAGAGCTGAATTCGGCGAAATGCACAGACACATCCACGACCTTCAAGCTGGTTTAATAGATACGCTGAGTTATTGTTGGAAAATGAAAACGTCCATATGATCTCAGGTGATGTGCATAAAATGTGGAGTTTTCTGTCTTTCTATAAGTTACAGTTTCGTTTAACTACTGATCGGCATCTAGTAAACGAATAATCGAAAATCCGAATGAAATCTTCACAATATTCGAGAGCAATAAACTACAGGTCAGTGTAGTGGTTCTTCCTAACGGTTTATTCTAACACAATTAGTAATTCTGTATGTGAAAGATACTTCCAGAACTACTTAAGAATAACTGAATATCCATAAATTATAGTTTCTTATCAAAAACAAGTACACCATTCTAAAAGATACACTGAAATGTGTTATAACTTGTCAGAAGAACTAAATTTGTAAATTTACAATAATTGTCAACAGTTTTCTCTCATGCATACAAATTTATAGTACTGAAAACCATTATAAGAACTACAGTGGTGAATGACTACGTAGTAATTCGATTAAGGGATTGTGAACTGCCGTAATATGTAGTCAAACCATTCAGTCAGTCAGTTACAACGTAGAAATTCGTACGTACGTACATCAGTTCGAGTTGCCATACCACATTAGCACAGTAATGAAGTTGTCGATTCAAATCATATAGTGGTAGAATTAGTAAGAGTATAAGCAGTAATCGGAAAGATTAGGGTTTGAAGATGTTATTCAAGGAGTATAATGCAATGAAATAAATTTGGAAAAAGGAAAAAGGATAGAGACATGAAGAATTCAGAAGTTTAGAATTTGGTAGAACACAAAGAGTGGATGCACCTTCGTCATTGCAAACGATTTTGAGTCATGTCTTCATCTAAGGTCTTTAACCATCGATTGCTATCATCTCGCGAATCCCAACCAGGTAGTCTACACCTACCAACGTGACTCAATCCACTTGTCAGTGACTTCATGGATTTGTGCCATGTTTTGGTCTGGCCGCCCCTAGCTTACTTCCAACCTACTCCTACACCATAAAACATTGCACGTCGGGGCAGTCAGTGGTTGAGCATACGTAACACATTTCCCAGCCATTTCAACTGATGAAGTTTCACTACTTCATCAATCGATTTGCCATCAATACCTAGTACCCGTTTCTTAACAACTGCATAACTTACCCGGTGGTCCCAGGATATACGAGCTATGCGTCGAAGACACCTATGATCGAATACTAGTAGCCTACGAATATCCTCTACTCTTACCGGCCATGTTTCACTGACATGAAGTAGGACGGAACGAACTGCTGCACAGTAAAACCGTCCATTGGTTGCTAGACGGATACCTCGCCTACGCCATAAATGGCGCAAGTTGGCGAAAACTAGACGAGCCTTCTGTATCCGTGCTGAGATTTCGTCACACACCAGACCACAAGGGCTGATGAGACTCCCAAGATAAGTGAAGCTGTCAACATGCTCAACTACTTCACTCCCTATCATTAGTTCAGGTGTCGATGCAACCCAATCCTGAAGTAACATTTTGCACTTCGAGGGAGAGTATCGCATCCCGAACATGCCTGCATAGTTGCTTATAGTAGTCAGAAGACTCTACATGTTGTCAGCGTCTTCACCGAGTAAAACTATGTCGTCGGCGTATTCTAAGTCAACAAGTGAGCCTCCCGGTAAAAGTTCAACTCCAGGAGATTGAGATGAGGAAAGTGATATCTCTAAAAGCATGTCAACGACAAAGTTAAACAAGAATGGGGAGAGTGGACAGCCCTGACGAACACCACTTGAGGTAACCAATTCTGATGACAGTTCGCCATAGGCTCTAACTTGACCAGTTGTGTTCGAGTAGAGAGTTTTTATGAGGTTAATGTACTTCTTTGGTACTCCTTTCAGTGACAAACACTGCCATAGAACCTCACGATCAACGGAGTCAAATGCCGCCTTAAGGTCAAGAAATACTACTATTGTGGGACGTCTGAATGTATGTCTATGTTCTAGGACCTGACGTAGAGTGAATATATGGTCTATGCAACCACGTCCAGGTCGAAAACCAGCCTGGTTTTCTCTAGTCTGCTCTTCACGAGCTTTAGTTAGGCGCCTAAGTATTATTGAAGCTAATATTTTAGACACTATATTAGTCAAACTGATCCCTCTGTGATTGTCACAGGAGGACCATCGGTACCTATTAATTCACATTTAGAAAAAATGCAAAATGTTTTTCGGATGCAAATAATTTTTAAAGACTGCTCGTGATGACTTGAGTAGGGGGTGCAGAAGTTTATTATTACTCTTAGTAGAAAAAACAGCAACAATATCAGATCTAATATGAAGGCGAGTAATAAGTTTTTTAAAATAAGCAACTTCGTTATTTTGTTGTGGTCCGATGTGAAATCCTAGCTTCCTGGGGTGACTAAGAATATTTACTACCAACACGGGTACGAAAAAGCCACCTAGGGGAGGTGGCGAAACCTTAACTCCGAGCCGATGGTATGCATGGGCTCCAGGATCCTGAGGAAACAAATGGCGTACTAACCTATTCTTGGAAACCGACCACAATGGAACCCCATCTCACAACGTTGCTCCATTGCCTTGTGGATTAGACCTCTTGGTCAGAACCTCGGAAGTGACATCTGCCAAAACCATCCATCTTGGTTTAGGCACTCAGACAGTGTCCCACCCCACACACAAATTTAATGATAACTACTTTTTGTAGTGCATATATATATTGATACTCCTTTGTGGGAATGTGTTTAAATAAATATATAGAAAAATTCGACTTTGTGAAAATTATTTTATATAGGGTCCAAAGTTTGTTATACTCAACCCCAAATTACACTAATGAAGTTTATATGCAACCAGTTACGAATATATGACGCTGCATGGTAATTAAGTCAAAATTCACATAGATACGCATGTGGTAGTAGACGTAGAAGAATAACTAAGCCACTTAGGCAGTTGGAATTCCACCATACGGTTATAAGCTTGAAAACTAACCCACTTTACTTTGATTAAGGGAGTTGATTATTATAACAAGCTCCCATAAAAAAGCACAGATAGGCGCCGACTACGCAAACATAAGGTTAGTTGTTGTATTAATTAAAAAACATTAGACAAAAAACTACTTGAGTATTTATGCAGTACAGACAAATGTATTTTTACTCGCAAACTTGAAGAGACAATCCAAATCATGTATTCAAAAATGATCACTAATCTCAATACAATATAAAAAATAAGACTTTGAATGGTTATAAAAGACAAATGATTTATATTCAACTAAAGGTACACAACATTTTCAATCATGTTGTTCAGTGTGTGGTACACTGCCCAAACGTTGAGGATTTTGGCTTGGATAATGAATACCCAATGGATCGTCATCAGCTGGTGTGTTTTTGCCAGACTTTGATTCATTCAATGAAGTCGTTGTTGTATTGAGTTGTGACTTAAGAGGAGGAGGTGGGGGAGGCGGTGGTGGCGGAGGAGGAGGCATAGGCAACAAAGACGATGAGTTTGAATCACGTAGGGCAGGGGGTGCTGGTGGTGGGGGGTTTCGTAATAAGCTTGTAGGACGAACGGTGAAATGAGGCAAAGGTGGAGGCGGTGGACCTCGTAAGAACAATTCTGTAAACAATAATAATAAAGTGATACACAATTGATTAGAGAAATTTATTTTAAATATTGCACAAAGATAGGTCTGATTTTTGTAGTTTACAGAATAAATACGGTACACTGAGGACATGGAAGACAATAAATGATGGAGAATTTATGTCAGAAGAGATCAAATGGTAGGGAGTTTATGGTGTTGTAATTATCCTAATGTTATCTTTTAGACCAAAGAGTTGTGAACAGATCAAACAGGTTTTTTCAAACTTCTGGAATACCCATTACCAAATTGTACGAATGTTGTAGTACGTTTTCGTGTTTTATACTTCTAACTATTTATTATACTGATATACTATATAAAAGTCGTCAACTTATCCCAAAGCTAAATTCCTCAGAATTAAAACAGGACCACCACAGTGATTGGTATATTCTTCTTTTTTACCCTATGGAGAAACGGTAGGGATTCGCCCCGTTGCTGCTACCTTGACGTGGTGGTCGGGCTTGCCTATCGTGATGAACCAATTGAGCTATACTAGCTGGAACAATCGTTCCTCAAGATCCTACCATGCCAGGCAGGTCGGTTGAAGAGCGATAAGACTAAAAGCAGCAATCCCAAGGTCCGAAGGCGAAGTCGTGCTGCTGACTGTACAGAGGTGTGACGGCAGTAAGGTGTTTCCTTCAGACAGCTAGCATAACAGTGATGCTACCTTCCTACAAGGAGGGGTGGGGTTAGAAAAGGTCGACCCTAAAAATGCACACCTCGCCTTATCCCACGGATATCCGTCTCCGGCGATAAGGTCCCAACAAGTACGGAGCTAACACAAAAAGGTCGTGTGTGACCGACCTCAAGCAGTTGTCCCTTGGGCACTGCGGTCACGCTCTCAGGTCATCAAGACCACTTCTAACCCAATTTCCTTTTAAGGTACCTTTAGAAGAACCCTTCCAAGGTGTTGGCAACCGGGAAGTGATAACTGCCCTCATACCTCTAACAGCACTCAAGACCACTGACTGACGCCCTGTAAATCCTGGATCAAATATAACGTGCGACGAAAACGGGTCACTTATGGTTGACTGTAAGCTTCTGTTGATGAAGATAAACGACAGGAACTATCAATAACATTTCATGAGTATAATTATTAGAATATTCACAAGTTATATGAGTAGAAAAAAGGAATTTCTTCCAACGCTTCTAGCTGGAAACTCATGGTTGTAGCCGAAACGTGTGACACTGAATATACCGATCATTATTACAAGTTGATTACTTAACACTATACGTGTAAACCCAATAAAATAATTACAAAATCGCAAGTGATAGGTAGTGGTTTAGTGAAGAATAAGTAACATCGAAGCTAATTACATAACAGTTCCTCAATGCACATGTAAGATATCTAGAAATTGGGTTACTAATCATGGTATCAACCATAGTAGAGTCTAGATAAAATGTTGCTTTTGGGGTAAATATATCTATCATTACAACGACTAGATATCCAGACAATCGTTCACGTACAAGCACTAACTGATAAAATATCTTTCAGACTGGTTGGCGGGTACGAGACACATTTGCGATGCCTCATAGTTACTTGAGACGTCTTGCAGTACATTAATGGACTGGAAACTTTTCCCTCCCGACCGTTGCTGCTACCTTGATCTACACATTCCTATTAAAATGGTTTGAGTAATGCGTCAATATCTTAAAGAAGAAATACACAATAACGTGATACCGCATAGAAATAATTTAAAAACTTATCTACGACACACTTTGTTTAACTAAGTAAGCATTGTTACTTACCTCCAGGAGGTGGTGGTTCAGCAACTGGTGGTGCAAGTTGAATTGGAGGTGGAATAAGTGGCATCCTACTACTGGAAACATGATCGGAACTGGAACCTATTAATGTCTTGGTAGTAGGAGGCGGCGGGGGAGGTGGTGGTGGTGGAGGTGTCATAAAGAAATTCCCGCTAAGACCGATAGTCATAGCTTTATTTAGTAAGTTGGTAGGCGGTAAAACAGGTGGTAAAGGTAGACCAGGAACAGGAGGCAGACTCATATCGCCAGTTTCTGTTGATGAATGAGAGTTCGCAGCCGCCAAAGCTGCTGGTGATTTCCCCCAATTGACTGTTAGTCTATGACCACCCAAAATTAATCGATCATAAGTCCTTTCAGCTGCACGTTCAGCGGCACCTCTAGTTGCGAACTGTATGAAAGCACAATGTTGTTTGGCATGGAGATTTACAGAACGTAGCTCTCCAAACTGGTAAAAATGATTGCGAAGGTCTTTTTCTGTCATTCCATCAGGAATACCCCCAATATATAGTGTGGTTATTGTACGATCCTCAGGAGGAACAAGTTTAGGCATTGTGTCATATTTCGACAGCAATTTGGCTGCCACTGGATCATCGTGGCCGTAGTAACGGTCTCTCAGATTCTGGTCAGAAAGGGGATCATCAGGATCGGTAGGCTTTTCATGCCTATATGGACATTCTTCTCCTCTCCTACATTCACCCTTCACCCAAAAAGAGCATATGTGTGGGCGATTTCTACGATAATACGGTGCAGTACGAGCCAACTTTAGTAGTAAATCTGTGCCCCCACCACCGCTAGAACTGCTTGCCGACGCTGTGTTTGAAATCGCTTTTCCAATTAGCTGATTTCCTCCATATGGAGCTGTTATGTCACCTTCCACTTCAAGGTTCTGTTCAATTTGTTGGTGGAAATATTCTCGATTAACATCATTTTTCGGCAATTGTTGTGATAAACGAAGTGCTTTATCACGGACTTCAACAGGAAGACCATATTCGAGGTCGAACAAACATGTCTGGCAAACATTTTTGATCTTTGCGCAGCTCTGACAGACTTCAGTCTTCTTGAATCTGGCTTTGGGACCAGGACACCAACGAAATACAGTAAAGGGGCGATCACAAATTTTACACTCCTTGCCATATTTCTCTTTCATCATTCGAACGAAGGGACTTGGTCCTAAACATGTCTCACATAGAATGGGAAATGACTACATAATAGATAAAAACAGATGGGTGGTGATTAAAACGAGATGATGAGAGAGCAAAATATCTATGCCAAACTGGGAAAAACATGAAAAGTGGTTGACTTTTCATTAAAAAACATAAACCAGAAATTCTCCTGATACACTTACATTAGAATCAGTGTGACTAACATGGTTCATGAGGTTTTTGTTCTTACAGATCTTTGATTTTTAACTATGGCTCGGGAATAGCAAACCCGAGAAAATCTGTAGGGCCAGTGAAGTGTCACTTAGTCCTAGCCAAGTCATCCAGCGGTCGGGTCACTGTATGTCGAACAGTTCACTGACTCTTGCCAAGGTCAAGGGCAACAAACATGCATTAGTTAATTGCACGCCATGGACTGGTCCATGAAACAGTGGTCGGACTTTGTTCTTTGGACCTACTCTTACTTATATATTTTTGTAGTAACTTCGTTTGTGTTGTATGATCATCAAAGTAGACATAGGACATGGATACGACAAAAGGGTAAACCGCGTTAGGTGCTAACCTTGAGGTGTAATTTCGGCGTTAGTTAGATATCCACACCATTCACATTTAACTCGAGTAGGTCCCCAATCATGTGACATAGACCATCTACGCTAGTGATCTACAAATCTAACCATGGAAGTATCAACTGAATATTTACTTTGTGAGAGGATTTGGGACATAGATAAACTGGAACGCACTTGTAATTATGCATTGAATAATAATAGGTGTAGTGGGACCCTTTGGATAAGTACCCATACTTAATTTTGAAACAATGAAGGCTAGTGACTTTACTTGACAACCGGAACCAAGGGACGTAGAATGGTATTTGATCTCCCGCGGTATTATTTGGAAGCCAAATACTTTAACTCTGAAGTCATATCCCTTAAAGCGATCGGATTCAGCTACATCAATTAAGTCTAGTGGTAGTACCTGTCATTGTAGGGCACGCCAAGGAACAACATAAACCTACAGACGGATTCTTACTGTGCTCTTGTTCGACGGACTTTAATCTTAACTAACCACTCTGAATGGTACAAGACAAAACTACGTGCCCTTATCAATTTACTAAACATGCTAACGCCTGGATGTGACTTTTACCTGATTTCCAAAAGATAGATTTCCACTTGAAAACCCCCTCATCTATTTGAAGTATGTAGATGAGTTTTATTTGAAGACGTGATAAAACCTGTATTC
This sequence comes from Schistosoma rodhaini, assembly GCA_944470415.2. Lineage (NCBI taxonomy): Eukaryota > Metazoa > Platyhelminthes > Trematoda > Strigeidida > Schistosomatidae > Schistosoma > Schistosoma rodhaini. Next base: position 53,075,880 of record OX104044.1, read on the forward strand.
TGAATGTCTTGAGTGGACACGCAAGACTAGAATACTATTTGGACTGAAATCAGAAAGCATTTTAGCGGTTCCTGTTAGTACCACTTGTGTCCAAAATTATCATGAGTGTACTTGACTATACAGGGTTATCATAATTCAGAGTTACTTTTTATCATAAGACATGTTAGCCAATATGGAAAGTACATATAGTACGCTGAACAGAGGAATCAATAAGATGTTTTAAGAATAACTCTAGTTCCCGAGACTATATTTCATCATGTAAAGTGTATAATGATACTTACGGCACTGATGCATGCAATATGAGCAGTTTAACAATTAAAACAGAGCGGATGAACCCATTATTTTTAATTCTGGGTTGAATAGGCTTTGATGGTTGAAAAATACCTGGAGATATTAAACACTTATTTGGTGTTTTTAGTGTACGTTGCTGCTATACTTCAAGGAAAAATTAGATTCCTACTGATAATTGAATATATAATGCAAAGGTTTTTGTCTTAACAAACAGCTCTGAAATGTGTCGTCATATGATAACGAAATGTGAAGTGTTATTGGCTACTTACGTGTTCACGAAGTATTATTCAGTTGTGACTAGGACAGTGTATGGAACATCTAAGATAAAGGCTGACAATGAACACTAAACCCAATTTATGATAGGCAGAATCAACTAGTGCATTATGTCGAAGTAGCCATACTTAGGTTCTATTGGACGGAGCATCATGAGAAATGTTTTGTTTGAAGTTCAAAAACTTGTTGAAAGTTCAAATAAAAGGTGTTTCACTAAAGATACTGTAACTTCGTAATAAGGAACGTTATCATAACTTTCTCAAGAATGTTGAGTTATTTATGTAAAGCAATATTAAAACAGCAAGACCAATGGTTCAGTCAGTCAGCTACAACGTAGGACCAGGCACATTTATGCATCGGTCCAAGTTGCCATACCTCGTTAGCACAACAAGATGAACACCGGGTTCATAGAAGTACTTAATTTAGTGGTGGTAGTAGTATATAAATTATAGGTTCTTACAAATGTGATCACTTTTAGAGGATCAGAACCCAAAATCTGGGTGAGTATCATTTATTTGAATATGGAGTTGATTTATAATGACTGAAGGAGCCATAGTTAGGATGTGGAGCATAGCCGATGAGGGACCAAATGAACTCATTAATTAGGAATGAATTTTCCTTATTAAATTCATAAACAGTTGCGAGAAGTCTTTTGCTGTACACGATCGCCATAAGTTTCTCAGACCAATTTTCCGAAGATAGGATTTTAAAATAAACTTGAAGTAATTCATCGCATGTGACTTAAAATGCAATAGTCGCACATTGTCTCATCTGCAAAATCCCACCCTAGTATTTTTCATAATCTATTGTTAGGAAGATCTTATTTTGCGTTACTGTATAAACTTAACTATATATAATATCTTACAAATAATGACGTGGTTTAAACCGAAATTTTCGAGACTAGTAAGTTTGTTGAGAAAACCTTCTAAGCGTTGAAGTGCACTTGAAAAATTATACCTACTACTTTATCTAGTGTGGGAGATTACACTGGGGGATACTTACCGAGTCTTCCCAGTTCTGACGGTTGTAGGTGTTGGCACCTTTAGATGCCGCCATTTCGAAACACAGTCGAAATTCCGCTCACACCTACTTCAATATCCAATATGTTTGTATTGGTCGGTGTAAAACGAATTGCTTCCCAGTTTTCGTGTCACCGTCTTTGTGCGTCATCCCTCAATTCTTTAAGATTATTTGTGTCGTCCAAATTAGATAGCAGTGTAGAAATTTCAGTTTCAGCTGCAGTTTGGAAAGGACAGGAGGCTTGATGGCCTGTGTTAGTCCTGGCAATGATGGTCTCTCAGCTGATCCAACTTTCTTTTGAAGGAGTCGACGGATGGAGCCTCAACCACGTGCTGAGGTAATGAATTCCACTCGTTGATTATTCGATGGGAAAGTCGGTAGTCAGCTGACAAGTAATTCGTTCTGGGCTTGTGAACTTTTTTGGAGTGTCCTCGTAGATTTTCTGTTTTGGAAGACAAGAAAAATGAGGGCATATCAGGTGCAAATTTGTCATTAAGCAATTTGAAAACTATAATCAAGTCACCTCTGATTCTTCTATATGACAGCGGGAATAGGTTTAGCTTGGTCAGTCTAGTACCATACGGGAGCTTCGCTATTCCGGGAATCAGCCTAGTTGCTGTTCTCTGAACCCTTTCCAAGAGTTCACTGTCTTTTTTAGGCAGGGGTTAGCTGCTTGTATACAGTACTCAAGTTTAGGGCCTACGAACACTGTATACAAAGTCAAAAACGTTTTAGCGTCAAGATGCCTAAAAGCCCTGCGTATGGACCATAAAGTCCTAAAACCTTTGGCGGCTATTGCACGGCAGTGTGCAGTAGTCTTTAAGTCTTGACTGACGATGACGCCTAAGTCATTGTGTGCCTGAACAATAGGTAACTCAGTGTTATTCATCGTGTATGTATCTGTACCCTGGTGGCCAATATGCATCACAATACACTTGGAAGTGTTTATCGGCAATTGCCAGGTTTTGGAACATTCAGATAAACTCTCCAGGTCATTTTGAAGTTCTAAGCTATCGCCCTTGCTTTGTATCGCTCTCCATATCTTGACATCATCAGCATAGAGCAAGACTGATGACGACAGCAGACAAGGGTGGTCATTTACGTACAGGAGGAATAACACTGGCTCCAAAACTGTACCCTGAGGGACTCCACTAAGCACAGTTTCCCAGCTAGACAACTTCGAGTTCACCCGTACTCTTTGTTGACGCCCAACTAGGAAGTCTTTTATCCACATCAATAGATTGCCTCCAATCCCGATATTCCTGAGCTTATATAACAGCCGGTTGTACGGAACTTTGTCGAAAGCTTTGCTGAAATCTATGTAGGCTACGTCTACAGGTAACTTTTGGTCCTTAAGAGCGCACCGGCTTTCATGAGCGACTAATAAATTAATGAGACAAGAATAACCCATTCTAAAATCATGCTGCTTCTCAGAAAGGATCCGGTTGTCAACGAGGTACTTAAACAGCTCCTTGTGAATAATCTTTGATAAAATTATAACAACCACGCTGGTTAGGCTGACAAGTCGGTAGTTCTTAGGTTTATGTTTTGTACCTGTTTTGAAAGCAGGACTTACTATGGCGTCCTTCCAGTCTTTTGATAGAAAACCCTGGGTTACTGATAGACTAAAACATATACTTAAAGGGTTCGCTAACTCCTTTAGTAACCTAGGATGCAGTTCATATGGTCTAGTAGATTTGCTTATGTCAAGCTTATTTAGCAGACCAAGGACATCGAGTTCTTTAACGGTCACGCTGTTCAGTGTTTGTGTGGGGGGACTTTCATTGACTGGTGAGAAAGGTGTTTCTATGGTATATACATTGCTGAAGTAGACTGAGAAAACTTGGGGCTTACCAAAGTCACTAATAATGAAGCATTACTGTTTCTCCATAACGAAGGAACACTTCTTATTTCTGTCGTTTGGCTTATACAGGTTTATAAGCGTTTAGGGCATTCTATGGATTCCTTAGCAATTTTCGCTTCGTACAGCTTTCTGGACTTACGGAGGATCGAGACACAGGTATTCCGAGCTTTTTGATACCGAGATTTCGCCTCATCAGTCCCCAGTAACCTAAATCTATCACACACTTTCCTTCCTTTACAGAGAAGGATGCGAACCTCCGTACTGAATCATGGCGGGGAGTTTCTAGGCCCCCTAGGTGTAGTCCAAGGGATGTGGGGGGCAGTAACTTTTAAGTATAAATTCCAAAATACGTCACAAGCCGTTTCGATTGAAGACTCCGGGTCTATTGTCCAATCTAATGATGATGCTGAGTGCATGACGTATTGTATGTGTGCCTTACAGCCGTGAGGTCTAGATTGAGCTAACGCGTGCTCGTGATCGACAGTTATACGGCAGTCATAGGTTAAAACTGCATGATCACTTTTACCTAGGGGTGGCATGTAATCCGGGTTTGCAACGTCATCCTCATAGTGAATCAAAATAAGATCTAGTGAGGATGATTCAGAGCCCGGGTCGTACCTAGTCGCTTCTTTTACGTGTTGCACTAAGGCGCATGTGATTACCGCATCAACTAGTTCCTGTTCGGAGGAATTATCTAATTATTCATTTCACAGATCTCCCCAATCTACCATTAGTGCATTAAAGTCCTTAGGATTAGACATCGACCACTTCGTGATCAAGTGTTGAGACTACTTAGAAAGACCTCATGTGCCCCACAGCCTGGATTGATATAAATCAAATCAAGCAGCAGCTCTTGTCCCTTGCATTTCAATCAGAAACTAACTAATTCACATGTCCCATTCTCATGGGACACACTGTCGATAACGAAGAATGGAATAGCAATCCTAATGAATAGGGCTACTCCCCCTCCTTTTGTATTCTATCGGCCCTTACTAATGTAAAACCCTCGAAATCAAGTCCCCTACTATCTATAGACGGTGTCAGACAAGTTTCTGTGACTGCGATTATGTCTGGCTTAGTAGAGTCAATCTGTACACCTAGTTCTAATCTCTTATTGAGCAAGCTACGGGCATTGGTATAACAGATCCGAAGCCTATTTAAGTGGCTTCGGTATCATCTTCTGCCGAAGCCCCACTACCCGAAAATTTACAATTTTCAGGTCTTTTTCGCCAGCGTCTAATCTGAGCTGTAGTTCTTCTTTGGCTTCTCGTATTTTTACACGGTCCGCCAGCGGTAAAACCTTACGCAGAACAACTCCTGAAGCCTTTAATTCATATCCATTTCGTAAAATTAGGTCACGTTCGTTTGGAGATTTGAATATTACTTTAGGCATTCTGAACTGCCCATAGTTTACTAAATGAGACGGTAGATATTCCTTCTAGATTAGAACAAGTCGAAGAATATAATAGGTGTGTCCAAAAGCTGAGAAGGAACAAAATCTTTGTGATGTCTAGGTTTCATCACTGATTTATCAACCCTCAGAACCTACTACCAGAAGAAGTGGTTTCAACACATTAAATTGACTCATTCAAGAGAGGTAAAGATACTCATAATGGGTATTATAAAAAGACTTATATGGGCCTTTAGCTTTTTTTTCTCAGTACATAGATATGGATCTGAAGTTTGAGTTGCATGGCGGTTTTTCATATGCCGTGTAAACATTATACATTTCCGTTGAGCCTAGTATTAGAAAAGGTGTTTTACCAAAAAGTTGGGATAATTTTCGATTGCGTGATTGTGAATGACTGGCCTTTTCGCTTTGTATCACACATGTCGGCTGAGTTACGCAGCATTTTCGGAGCTTGATTATTGGCTAGAAAGAACGTTCGACTATTTGTAAAACCTATGTTGAAAATTGAAGAATATTTGAGCGAGCAATTGTTTTCAATAATTTCATCATCAGGTTCTTCAGTTGTAACTCCATAATTATGATATTTTACAAATGCCAAAATGAGGCATGTAATCATTAAGCCACCGTTCGCTCAATATTCTTCATTTTTGAATATTTCATGGGTATTTTTAAACTGCTAAGACACATGTGCCAGAAGATGTCACGAATATTCAGTAACTGACAACGCTTTTGACCGTAAAACATTTATTATCGAAGGATTACTAACTATCAAACCGACAGTCAGGAATAAAAGATATGTGAGACATGCCATCAAGGTAGTTGGTATGTCGAGAATTGTATGATTTCATCTGTCTAGTTATTGTTAAATTGCGATTTTTCTCTGCTGTTATACGTCTTTACTTCCAATTTGCTTGATAGATATGTACGTAAACTAGAAATCAGAATTTATGAACGAGAAATCCCCGGTGACATTGATAAACTTTCTGCCTTATGTCAATAACATTAAAATCCTCATCACTAATTGATACCTCACTTATCCTACAGTCGCTCAAGTACCGTTATTCTTATCACAAAAAATTGCGCCAATTATTCAAAAATAGCAAATCATTTGTTGATGATATTTCAATATTACATATTAGAGAATCTTTCATAGTAGCATTATTCTCTATCACCGTAAATCACTTCACAATCACAGGTCCTTCATGTTACCAATTAATATTACCATAAATTTTGAATTTTCCGATTTAATAGTAGTTTTTTTTGATCGGCTATTAATTAACCCCTTCAATTTATTATCCAGGACGTTAGTACCCGGAGGATTTTCATAGACCTCTTAACAAACCACGACGAGAAATAACTCTTGAAATCTTCAGCGATCCTTCAAACTACCACTGAATTTAGCAAGGGAGTTTTGTAGGTCTTGAAGCAGGCTAGGTCACATTGCCCCTGTTTAATTTAATTAGGTCGACTATCTACATGGGTAATTGACATAACATAAATTTCCAGTTTGGAAGGTGAGGGTCCAAAATTTTTTTATAAGGCCACAATCAGATTCGACCTGGTTTTTGGTTTCATGGAATTTTATGGGCACATTGAGATGAGGGTTCTCGGTCAAATATCCTGATCGAGATCCATCAGATCTCAAACAAAAGGCTTTCACCGTTATCTAGATATCGAGGTTAGTTGTGTCAGTTTCTTACACATTTATCTATGATCTAGTATATATGTTTCTCCCTTCTTTATTTCTTAAGTACGACGTTAGTGCTATTGATATCGAATAAATTCATTATGTTGGAAGGATATCAGCAGTGAAGGAACAGGCCACTGTCTCATTACAAAAAAGTCGATTATTTACTCATTTATGTGGATGCCCCATTTTAATTAATGCCTGGTGAAGATAAATGCTAATTAAAAAAATGTCCAGTTGATTTATGTAGTAGCATCGTCAATTGGAAGTTCGACGGAAATCTCCTCTATCTGTATGCTGCATGCCTTAACGAGCATGAGGAAAAAACTTTATCTGTTAAAATTGCTAGACCATTTTTTGCACACATTTTCAGTCTTCAGAACGTTTGCTTCTCTTACTAACAAAGTGAGTGCTCGAACATCAAAAACTCCAAAAAGAGAGACTGTGAAAGAAGACCAGAAATTCTCTTAGCGAGAACATAGTGGAATTTTTTATTCTTTTTAATACATGAAATAGTCAGTGATTTTTATCAAGTATCAGTTTGTAATACTTTGTTTCTGAGTTCTGTTGGCTTGTAGACTATCGTGATAGATTGTATACCAGAATAGGATAAAGAAGATAACCCATACGTAGGTATGTTTAATGCGGTGGTTTATAAATAAGTTGATAGCTACACATTCCACAACTCTTAACGACTGTATCTGTTGGTCGATCAATGCGATATAGCTTGTGTGCTGATATAAACTTACCTTCACCGCCATCTAACTCAGCTGTTGATAAACTATAAACTAATAGATAGAGACTAGTATTTCTCTGACATTGAATGACCATTAAGGAGTATAAAATCCATCTAGAATTGTCGGAATTGGATACAGCGCAAAATGTATTAGACTGATATGATGTGGGAAATTCTCACACAGAAATTTGACGCATGAAGACTTGATGGGTGCTGCTGTGATTATTTGAAGTATTCGAATTATAGTACAAACTAGGAATCCCAGGAATAACTCAATGTAACCAAAGAGAATTATATAAGGACGAACGGATGTATTGCATTTGGAATCCGAAATCAGACAGTCACCAAGTATAAAGGAATCACGAGTTGATACAGATAACACAGCTACTCATGGAAGGCAAGAGTAAATGTAGAGTACGAGCAATCTTGTATGCACGAAAGCTTGTCTGTAGAGTGAAGGCATTTTCCCAAATCTCTATACAAAGAGTCGAGTGCTTTTTGAAAACGAAAGACCAGGTAATACTGGAAGTCAAACTCTTAGAATCCTTAATCCATTTAATTGAAAATGAAGGCGGTTAATATTTCCTTACGACCAGAATATACATGATCATGAAGCACCAGGTGAACAACATTAAACAATAACCACATGGCCCCCCAGTTGCATGTCTTCTACCTTGGAAATTTTACTGGCGAGTGTTGGGTGGTAAATGGAAGGGTGAGGATCAGAACAGGGACGTTTCCCATATTACATGGTTTGGGCACCTGCGCTTGATCATTTCGCGTACTCTATCGTCTTTATATCAAATACATTATTCTATCGGTAAGACGATTTTAATAAATCAGGATACTTTGACCACCACAGTTGGGCAGATTTGGTTAGAAATGAAGTGATATCGATGTAAAAGCATATGGATTGGAGATTTGTATCGTGGCCAACAAACAATATTCGATCGAGTCTATTGACCTAGTCACATAAGTAGGTTTATTATTAGCGATCATTTTCATGAAAATCAGTAATCCATACCAATAAGATGGAAATGTACCAGACGAAAATGAGGTCAAAAGCCTGTCAGCCAATTATCCTCGTCGTGGTGGAGTCTCTCTCTAGAGTGTTAGGTAACATCAACTTTGAACAGTCTGAGAATCCTAAGCCTCATCCAAACAAATTTACTCCATAATATTGTCTTGACCACGTTGCATAATGGAATGAGTTCAGAAATGAGCTACGAGATTGCACTTATACTAGCTATTAAAACTTTCTCATTTTGGTAGGAAGCACCCGAATGCCCTGGTACGGCCGAGAGTAGGGAGAGTCTACTCTCCCTCTCGAAATGCTCTCACATGGCCAGCGAATATACAGCCTGTGCCAGGGAAGTCCTACTCACTGCCTTCTCGTGGCGGGGGTGATGTTTACGAAAGTGAGAGGACGAAAAGCGAATGTCCGGCGCTATAACCGGATTAGTGGACACGGAGGGTCCACCTAGGGGAGTTGGAAAACCCTGATTCCAAACCAATGGTGCACGTGGGCTCCAGGATCCTGATGGAACGGACGGCGAATGAACCTGCTGTTGGTCAACGGCTACCATGGGACTGCATCTCTTCACGATGCTCCACTGCCTTGTGGATCAGATCTTTAGGTCAATGGCTCGGGATGTGGCCCCCTAAGAAAACCACCTGCTTCGGTTTGGGCACCCGGGCAGTATCACAGCCCACACACAAATGAATGAAATGAACTCTATTGACGATAATATCCCTGCTCATACTAAAATCAAGACAATTTTCATTATTATCATTACCATTATTATTTACCATATCGCTAACTCACCCCCTTTTATCCCCAAATTGTGTATCCTTCTTTTCCAACTTATGCAGCAGCTCGCCCATGGTGGAAAATCTGTCCTATCTAAACGATCTCCAGTCACTGTCTGGTTGAAAGTGAATGCTTCCAACGATTACGAATACTGAAGCAGTCTTTCTGAAACCACGTACGCCGTTCAAGCTGGCTTCCTTCAACGTTCGCACACTAATGCAGATCGGACAACAGATGGGGCTTGCTATGTCTTTAGAAAGTCTTAATGTTGATGTTTGCTGTCTATCGGAGACCCGTATTCAAAACTCTAGTGAAGTACTACAAATTCGCTCTCCATCTGTCGCTTCGAAAAGCTTGTTCCACGTGCGTTTATCCGGGGACCCTGTGGCATCTTCGTCTGGTCTTGCTGGCGTTGGTGTCGCATTAAGCGCTAGGGCTGAGACAGCACTAATCGATTGGATCCTCATTAACAGTCGGTTATGTGTTGTTAGATTAGAAAGTTCCATTAAAGTGAGAAGAAATCGGCGTGAGAAACGGTGTCTTTTCGTTATCTCCGCCTATGCCCCGACAGATTGCAGCCCGGATGCAATCAAGGATGAGTTTTACCACCAGTTAACAGTTCTTTTCCAAAAAGCGCGTTCGACAGATACTGTAGTATTAGCCGGAGACTTGAATGCTGAGGTCAGGCGTCTAGGCACAGAAGAGAGTCGTTTAGGTGACCAATGGGGACTTGTTGGTCGCAGGACAGATAACGGGGACCGTTTGCTGCAACTGTGCACAGACCACAACCTGTTTCTGGCCAGCACTAACTTCCGGCACAGTCATCGCCGGTGTGCCACCTGGCGTCCTTTCTCTGCATCTCAAGCCTGGACTCAGATTGATCACATCGCGATCAGCTACCGCTGGCATGGTTATGTACAAGACTGCCGCTCCTTTTCGAGTACCTATCTGGAGTCTGATCGTGCCCTGGTCTGCGCCGATCTCACGTGTATGACATGGTGTCGTGGAATGAAAGGAAGCTGCAAAGGGCTAGCTTCCGTTGATCCTTCACGACTTCCTGGTTGGGGTCCGAGAGATGGTGCAACACAGTGGTTAGAGACGTTATCAAATATGGCTCAGAATAGAAGCCAGTGGCGATCCTGCTGTAACCTTCTTCTACTTTCTACATAAAGAGTGGTTCTAACTTTCCTAACTGAAAGAGTCTTCTGGTTGTACATTTCAGTCCGCCTTATCTTTTCATCCCTTCTCTTCCTACTTTCATTATTTTGTGTGGCGTGTATGTATCTGGTGCCCTATTGTACCAATATATGTGTTTAAATAAATAAATAAAGCACTGAGTATTTCTGGATTTGTTACATCATTCATGGCCATGAAGATATTGGACTACAGTTGATATAATGACCGAAATTATTTTACTCGATGAATAGTCTGCATCCATTAGATTTGGACAGGAGTTATGAGACTGATTACTTTACATGATGTTACGTCAAAGCCATAGTACTCATTGATATCTTGTCCTATATCAAATGAGACATACCAGAATATCGCTTTGTTATATTAATTTGTCAAGAGAGGATAAAAAACTAACCATAATGAGCAAAAATACTAGACAATTAGATTTCTTAAACATTTACATTTTGATACGCATAGCAATATGGTTCCCAAGATATGTCGAGAAATACAGAACGCACATTCACTTTGAATAATACTCGCAACCAGTTAATAATAATGGGTATCCTTTAGGTTTAAATGTCGAATATGACAACTACCTATTGAATAAAACAACATTAAGTTGGTCAGTAGTATTTTTACGAACTGCTGCACCTCAATGAGCACATTCAAGTACGAAACGTTGTATCGCGACACCAACACCATGTCAAGTTAAAGAACTCATGTAAACGATGAATTTCTTGGATTTTAGCCCATATATGGTAGCTTTTAATGATAAGCTTGACTTAGTATCACTGTAAGATGAAGTTAACCCAATATTGACATCAGAATTGTTCAACGTTAGCTTATAATTGATCATGCCAATGACATAATTAGGGATAGGCTTATAAGACCTACGACTACAGACAGGAAAGTTCACTAAATGTAGTGTAGACCATCAACGTTGACGGTCTATGTCGAATGATTGGAGGCCTACTGGAGTTAGACGGGAAAGGTGTAACGAACAAGCTAACTTCGAAGTCACACCTCACGACCAGCACCTTACGTGGATTGCCCCATCGGCGTATCAAGGGACCATGGATGCTCTGAAGACTGTATAACACAAGGGACGTTAGTACAGGAATATATTAGTTAAAGTAGATACAAGCGAAAGTAGAACCACTGCCGCATGGGCCAGTCAATGGCGTATGATTTAACAGATGCGCGTTGACTGTTCTTGACCTTGATGGGGATCGATGATCTGTTCGATATTTAGTGACCCAACTGCCGGATGATTTGGCTAGGGTTCAATGACATTTCACTGGCCCTACAGTAGCAAATAAGAATACCTAAAAACATCAGGCCAACTTCTATTAGCACTATGTATCTCGCCTTTTTACGTTCCAAACAAATTTATCAGATACTTTAGAAAACATATACCTTGTTTAAAAATTCAGACCATATTTGTCAAGGTAGAATTATCTTTCTCATTGTGATACTTAAAACTAGTAAGCCGGTTTGTCAAAATTGTTTCAATTTGAAGATCGTCCCATCAGTCTTGAAAATTCAAGTGTGTGAACTTATTATGGATTGACTATCATATTAAAATACGAATGTGAATAAAACGTTACTTTAATCAATCTTCGAAAGCACACCAGAAATGGGTACTTTTGTAGGTCACTCACTCATGAGAATTAAACACTTTGAATTCCGAACAGACCATTGATTGTTAAGGGCTGATTTATTAATTCATTATTTGACGAACTTGATACACTAGCAGCACATTACACAATGGAGATGTCACGGGACTTAACATCAAACTCATAATGCAACAAACATTGTGTATGTTAAGTAATGACGCCCTCATCTCCAGGCTCTTTCATGTTTATTGACAATAGAGATCAATTGAAATAACCGTAAACAAACAGTTGGCAGAACAAACCAAGTAAATGAATTGATTTGCTCTCAACGTTTATTCTTAAAATAGCTGATGAGTGGAGGGAAACAGCAACCAAGAAAAAACTAATGGGTACATCATAACTTTTTTTTGGAAACTAGAAAGTACAGTAGTGATTTAAAGTTTTAGTTAAATTTCTTCTGAGAAATACAACATATGATGAAATGTACCACTTAGACACAAAGGGAGATACCAATAATGTTTCACAAATGCGTAAATGTCAGATAGTCTAGGAAGAAGATACAATCATAAACAGCTTTAGGAACATATAGAAGTCGGATCATTCAAAGAAGTTCAGGAGGTACGAAGAAAATTTTGGAGAAAAACTATGAAAACATTTCACGTAGATCAGAGTAGCTTATATTATAGTAATATATTGTTCGAGTCATCCATGGATGAAGTAGAGCTTTCAATACGAGGACGCTTGAACGAGTTTTGTGAGTTCCCTGTGCTACTGGTTACTGAAAATTTGGAGAGTGGATCAAGAAGATCTAAGGAAAAAATAAAGGTATAGATATCGTTGTGATCCAGTAGTACGCAAAATGATGAAGTTAACAAAAAGTGAAAATACCAGGGATATATAAAGCCAAGCCGATTCAAACAGATAAAAGGAAAGTGACATTCCGGTAAAAGCTGGTCACCAGCATAACGTTGGATACTGGGAAACAAGTCAAGTTTATCCTGAAAAAGTTTACGTTGACCTTATAAGCATAAATCGGTGATTGCATTTTAATTTTCGTCAATCGTATTTAATAAAGACAAATAAACGACTGACCGATCAAAATTATTTCCTTAATTAAATGATATAAGCCCTTAGACGGTCATTCCTGGGGCTTTTTAAAACAACCGACTATCACCATGAAGCGTGTCAGCACTTTAGTCCTCATAGCAGGATTCATTTGGCTTTTCCCAATTACCGATTCTGTAGTGGGTTTTTTCGAAGTGGGGTTGCTAATCCCATACCCAACTCTCCTCCTTCAATTGGGCTTGTGAATGGTATTAGCCACAGAGGGGGTTCCTTTGAACGCTACAAGCCAAAAAATTCGATGAGAAAATATATGTGCATGTATACTCCATAAAACGATGCAGGATAAACATACTTATGATCTGTACAGCATCCTGAAAGACATTGAATGGATCCCGACTGATTGACTCATCACGATAATCAGTAGAATTACAGACACGGTTATTCGTTACTTGATAACTAGGCAGTATATGATGATGACGCTTTCTTCTCTGGGTCAATCCATCACAAACTAATTGTGAAATACTTGAATGATTGACAAATGAACTGATGGGGGGAATGAAAGCTGTGAATAAAAAGATAACATACATTAAACTTGTTTAAAATTAATCGGGAGTTATTTTATATTACCGCATTGCATATTTGGTAGTAATAGTAATAACCATGATCAATAGGACTTGAAAATCATGTTTATGCTGATGTACTGAACTTTGTAGATAACTTAGTTGTAATACGAAGCTGATTTGCAGAACGAAGTCAACACAGTAGGTTAACTCTGTCAAAATCATTATATTACAAAACTGAAATTCATAAATAACAGAAATATAATTTTTAAAAAGTGAAGAATTTGATGCAGCGTTGTTAAGAGTATCGTATGGTATACTGAAATTTTCAAGTTACTATCGAGTCATGGTAATGAGGTAACTGTATCAAACAATAACAGAAATTCTCTTTTCAAACATTGTTGTGAATATTTCCCAGTTAATCGTACATGTAACTATTAGATATTACACTTTTGCTGACATCAGATACGTAAATCTTCAGTTTTAACACAAAATAAGCATAAAAACGGTTGAATTAAAAAAACCCATAATTTATAAATATTCATTTAAAAATACAGAAGACTCATTAATTTAATCTATTGAAAGAAAAACACCGTAAAACTCAGAAAAAAATAGCATCTCATTACTTTGTAGTATCCTTGAGCATCAAGTATTATAGATTTTAAAAGTGACAATTTAGTTAGTAACAAAAATGATTTTTTTAAAACAACAAACTAGATGAAAATTTCTTTTTCGTTTATTTAAATCTTTTGATAACATTCTACTCACTAATTGAAACTCGAATTGATTATCTTTAATAATTTTATTTAATGACGCTGCACTCTTCTATTTCATAATAGACTTCCGCATGTACAATTAACTATGAATACGACTAAATAGTTTAAAAGCATCACATCATTGGAACTTTTTAAAATTTGCTTATTATTAAGCAAATCCATGATTTAGTTAGGCAAAGAAAACAGGATAAAATTATTTGCTTTCATCCTTGGGATACTATGATGTGAAGAAACTACTTACTAAGAATCTATTTCATAAAAGGAAACTGAGAAAGTTTTACGTTTCTGCTCGACCAATAAATTTTTTTATTTTGTATAATCAAGAAGCTTGTAATGTATAAATAAACCGGTTTTTGACGTGCATTGAGTTGTGAATAATTAGTGATTGAAGTAAGAAAAACCAAAGATGGAATGCTTCCTTGTTAAAAAATCACAAGTAACTATGAATACAACCTATGGGGTGAACGTGACAAATTTGCTTAATATTTTTAGTCGTTGTGCAATCTTACAAGTAGGCGAAAAATAACTCAGAAAAGAGTAAGTAAGGTAGTAACAGTTTTAGGTACATGGTAGATACGGTAAACAAGATAAACTAATTAGTAATTACTGAAATTAAGACTCAGAACGCTTAAAGTCAAAACGGAAAAATCTTCAAGTTAATTTATGGGTTCAAACTATACGTATGCAGCAGTATAGTTCACTTTATCCAAAGTACCTCGCTCTGATGCGTGTGTTACGACCACCTTCAATGCTATATATATATATATATATATATATATATATATATATATATATATATATATATATATATATATATATATATATATATATATATATATATATATATATATATATATATATATATATATATATAGTTTAGATTTAACTTCCAACGTAGTTACATTTAGAGATGTTTCCCAGCATCCTGTTTTTTATATATTTTGGCTAAAAGATGATACATCTAGACATATTAGGCACACATTTTGATAACACATGAACCGATCACTATCTTTTTTAATATCTGTGGCCATGTCGTAAAAAAACACTGTTAAGAGTTATGAAAAAAACAGCCGTTACAATGTCAACCCTTCAAAACCGAGCATCTACGACTCCGCAATCGAAGTCCAGGACTCTTTGTCTTGCATGAGAACGCCTAACCTCTGGACCACTGTTCCGGTATTCAGTGGGTGTACAAGCCTAACTCCGATCGTTCCACGATATTGCGCGACCACCTTCCATCGTCTTCAGTGGTTAACTTGACTAGTACTTTTAGGTTTTTCAAAATTGTCAAGCCAGTCCATTGACAACATAAACAAACTTCTACTACTCTATGAAAAGACTATTTGTATGGTAAACAAATAATTTCATGTCCCGGTGATGTCCTTCCAAGTAGTATGTTCATTAGGGATTACGGTAAAAGTAGGTAGACCATCCGAAATTCTATTGTTTGTTTGGATATAAAGGAATTTATTTAATCAGGAAAAAGTTATAACAACCGAAAAAAAGTTTGAAGAACAACCAAACAATTGATGAATTAATGACAGATGAATCTTACCTACCTAATTATTGAAAAGTAATTAGATTTAAGAATAATCACCAAAGACATCACTGAACATGTATACCATCAGTCAATGTAATTAAGCAAAAAAATGTTAAGAATACGGTGTGAAATAAAAGTTGCGAACTGCACAGATGATTGTTATGACCTGAGCGCACACAAAGAAATACATCAAAATGGAGTACGCCATCTCCTATATGACACTATGACATGCACAACAGAAACCCTTTAACGTGATTATAAACAAGCTTTATAATTCCATCCAAAAAGGGATCATGAATTCAAGTTCAAGAAGTACATGGGTGTTACCCTTGTGGATCTGACTGTGGAAGTATTAGCTCTTAAACAGCCTAAACGATTTAGGGCCGAACAGAATGAGAATGTGTTATGCATAAACGTGCTTATTGTATCCGACAGAGATATATTAACTAAATACACAAATTAAGTTGCACAAGAAATATGTTGAAAAAAGAAACAGTTTAAGGATAGTCACAGATTTTACTGATCCCCAATTAAATACCATAAACTAACTGACAGAAACACTGAACACTGTTGTTCAGTTACAACTCGTGAAATCCATAGAAATTTCTACATTAAAAGTGGCTACATTTAATACTTAATTAATTTGCTTTTTCTTTGTACAGAGTTGCATGTCATCAGAATAGTATTTTTTAAGTCATTAATTCATAAGATGTGAAAAGAATAATTTAAGTTCTTTATAATGATAACTTTGATCCAGCGTTATCACGTACATATCTATTACTTCCTGCTTCATAAGTTTGAGACTGTTATAGATTAGAATTTTAAGATTTCTAACTGAAAACGTTTGACGATTGTTAGATTAATGGATGCAAAGTGTTAATCGATTGATAATATATTGATACGATGTGTCCAAGTGATTGTTACTAAACTTGATTATTGACTCACTCTCTCCAAATGAAATAATATTAAAGATAAGACCACCAACTAGTAGAATAGGTTTGCTCAATCTATCAAAATAACGTGTTCATACATAAAATATTAACACAAAAATAAATATGACTAGATGTTATGAACAATTAACCAATATCATTTTTGTAGGTTACGCAATCTCCTACGAACTACGGCTTGACTAATGCGTCACAATAATCTATCCTACAATGAAGTTTTTGAAACATTGTTTTCATGTCATTTATTTAAGCAGATCTAATCTATTAATGCTACGAAAAACCTAACTTCAGGGTGAAGTGGATTGACAAACATTTACATGAATAAAACGTTTCCGGTAACATACGTTAAGAAAGTATGAGTTTACAGACGAAAATATTGAAAAGTACTTAGTAATGGGTAACTTAGAAATAAATATGTTTTATTTGCATAATAGTATAGAATTTAATTAAAAACTATATAGTGGTTAGTGTAACCGTCATATTAGCCAAAAAGGGTTGGTGGTTTCATTAGTATACCCAACAAATAAAAGATCATAAGATCTCACTTAAATCTAGGACATGTTAAAAGCTAACTATTAAATCTGAAGAGCAAAATAGAGCAATGGGTAAAATAGCCATAGAAATCAGTTTCTTGAGCAACTGTTTTTGAATGCTTTTAAGTAATAAAGGGTACATTAGGACGAAAAGATGTATTTCAACTGATAGACTACTTGTTATACCAACAGAATAAAAATAATGGCACTGATAGAAGTAGAGATTTGAAAACATAAGAAACGTATGGACCAGAAGGATGTTTAAGAAGTAAACGAAGAGTAAATACATCTTCACTTTTGTGAGATTTATATTACCTCTGATAAGTTACAACTGTCTCGTGAATACCAACTAAGAAGCCTATACGGTTCATACCTGATAGACTGATATCATACCTTAGTCTGGTTACACTTAATTTACCTACGACGGATAATAGGATACTAAAAAGCGTATTACATAGACTTATTATATATATTCTTGAGTCAGAAAACACATACCTAGGAAAATGATGAATGTCCACATATTGATAAACTGACTAACAATCACTGATGAGTTTTACGATTGATGGCAAAACACTTTACCCAATGGCTTTAACAAAAAGCAACGCCATGTTACAAGCACTTATGACCAAATATCTGTAATACGTTCATGTTTTCTTGCTTTTCACTGACAGATTGCTAGAGTAAACAGCATCCCAGTAAACTTCATTAATAATACGTAGGGAAACATTTCGTTTCAACGGTTAAAACTAATAGGGCACCAAGAAAGGAATACAATAACGAAAACTCTGTAAAACCACGTGATAAAAGGTGAAAGTGAAGATGAATGTGAAAAACTACATACAGTTTATGACTTCTGGTATTTACAGAATAGAAATTAGATAGACTATCATGACTGATGTATCTAAAAGTGGTTTCTTAGAATATTAACGTGAGTTTTATTTTGGTTAAGGATTATTCTGTACTGGTATTGATAACTAAAACATTCAAGCCTCCCCTTTTCAACAATTATGAGTATATAATATATATGACCATCTAGTTTAAAGCTTGTACATGGAATATGCAAACCATAAGTACATAACTTCCATTTTTCCTACTTTTAGTTATAGAGTTCCTAGCAATTTTTCTTATGGCTGTTATTTTTCTCTAAACCATATGATAAAGTAAATGAGTAAGAGACTACTGTGATCGAATCAATATACTAACAATAATAAATATGAGCACAAACGAATCCTTGGGAGTAGTTAGTATGCGTAGACAGTTAACATTTGATAACATAAAACTATGAAATGTCAAGTTTTTGAAGTAAAAGAGAAAATTTATAACGGTGATAACATAGTGAACAGAAATGATAATATTGCTAATAATCAATAAATGTAATGTTGTATACCTTCTGATGCCGATAAAGAATTAGGCACAATCGACTTTACTACTTCATCGTTGTGTCTGATAGATCCATCTCCGTTGAGGCCATCAATGACACCATACAAATGTGAATCATCTAAGACTGTGTTTAAAACAGAAAAAAATGTTCGCTTCTTTTTGGAGCATCTATTACGACAACGCTTGTGACCGCAATTGTCCAAAGCAATTCGCTTAGATAAATGAGGACAATAAACACAATGGCGTGGACGCTTTCTTTGGAGTTTTCTGGAACGACCAAGTGTTTCAGTGCTCCCAAGTAATAATGATTCCAAAGGCACATAAACTTCAACTCCATTTTCCCCTGTAGTAGTTTGAATATTCTCATAAGCTAAATCTCTCAAATGAAGGCGTAGATACTGAGAACCGACGATTTTTCCATAGCTCAGTGCAGCTTCTACAGAATTCTGAGATCCTAAAGTAGTAAAACGTTATGAAGTTCAAGCATATTACATTCGATAATGAGGGAAGTATTAAAAAAGGGTTGGTATAAAGTCATCGTTCTACATGTGCTGTAATGAAAAACTATAATGGTTTTAAATAAATAAAACAACAAGCTTTTCACATCGAATTTCGATATTAGAAACATAAATGAGTAGCTCACCAACCAAGTATAAATCTATGTGAGATTAGTAGTTAGTAGTGTGATTAAGGATATGGAATTTTCTGTAACATGTGCAATAAGAGCTTAATGAAAATAACTAGTATTTGTTTAAGGAGTCGAATCAGCTTTAAAGATTTTAAAATTGGATGATGTGAGGAGAGAAGACTTTGAAATTCAGAAATTTTGGAATTACAAATACAGTCCTTACACCAATAATTACTTACGAGGCACAGATGTGTCTACCTACCTATGGATTAGCGGTTAAGAAGCTCAACCTTTAGCTACTGAGCCCCAGGTTTAAACGCCGTTCCATATACTTTAGTTTGAGCTTTGATCGAGTTTTGTTCTCTGAGTTGGATAGCTTGATCGTGAAGCTTTCATCGTTGTTCCAAACGGAATCATAAGCACAAACTTCACAAAAACTGGAAACTCAAGTATATCGGAAGCCGACCCACACATATTAAATCCTCAATCACAGTATCAAGGACCCAAGAGATCACAAAATCAACTGCATAAAAACTCTGCATAGAAAAGCGAGGACACACTGCAACACAATTTCAGCGCGGAAAAATTAAGAAAAATACTTGAAGACTATCTTTCAAACGAACGGCTACCCAGTCAACTTCATCAAAAAATACCAGCCAAACGCATCATCAGAAACAAAGTCAATTACAGAAACCAACAAACGGATCATCCTACCATATATAAAAGGCATATCAGAAACTACAACGAGATTGTCGAAACATTTTGGAGTAGGTGTAGCACACAATCCAACAAAATTACCTTAATCAATCCTATGCAAACCAAAAGACAAAGTGACAAAAGGAGAAAAACCAAACATCATCTACAAAAAAACTGCGAAAAACACCACACCAGACAAAGCGAATCCCCTCTCCATCTTTGCATGAACATCAATTAGCGGTCAAGAGCCATGACATATCCTCAAGTATATCAATGCATGTGGGCAACTGTGGACACATTCGGTTGGAAAAACGTTGAGGTCTTCGATAGAGGCAATTCCAAAATTATCAGAGAATTTTTAGAAGCTTGGTCAATCAACAAACACATTAAAATCCATCCAATTTATCAACCAATCAGAAAGTTTATGGACAAATATAGGACCAAAAATCAAATCAATGAGACATATAATCAAAATAAAGAAAACAATAACAGGTTAAAGGCCAACAATAACCAACCAATACCGAAGTCTGCAAGACAAGCCGTGAGTCGCATGTGGAGAAATTCGAACACTTCACTTCTAGCTGAAGTTTGTTCTGATGATGACCAGAATAACGATGGAAGCTCCACAACCAAACCATCCAACTCGGAGAACAAAATCATCCACTTTGATAACAAATCTCTACCATCTCAATATCATATTGTGGTGTGGGCTACTTATATCGACATAAGTAGTATATATCGTGAATGAGGAACAGAATATCTAGCAGCAGAAGATTGAGAAGAGAAGAACAGAAATAGAGAGCGATTGGTGTGTAAATCCAGGAACAATAAAGCCTGAGAGAATTAATGAACATTTTGCAAACAGAGTATGGTTTTTGTGTTTTATCAAGCAACTTTGTCATTTGTGCTAAACATATAACTGGTTGTCCTCATCTGTGTTCTTATTCACCACCATATGAGCGTAATACTTTCGTTTTGGCTACTAAATAGCATCATTAACCCATACATTTAGAACATGGCTTGTACCCAAGAACCTGGTGAATACGTTATTTTTAATTTAACTAAAATAAGAACAATGTTTTAGGGTAGGAAATGATTCCTAGAGTCAGAATATCAGACCACAGAGAATTCAGAAACCAAAATAACCGACAACTAGAATAAGAAAAACAGAACGTGAACCACCAATCTTGTGGTTATTAGTAAAATGAAGACCCCAGATTAAACGACTGGTACGGCCGAGAGTGGGGAGAGTCTGCTCTCCCCATCGAAATGCTCTCATATAGCCATGCGAATATATAGCCTGTGCCAGGGAAGTCCTACTCACTGCCTTCTTGTGACGGGGATGTTGTTCACAAAAGTGAGAGGACGAAAAGCGAATGTCCGGCGCTTTAACCGGGTTGGTGGATGTGGAGGATCCTCATAGGGGAGTTGGAAAACCCTGATTCAAAACCAATGGTGCATATGGACTCCAGGATCCTGAGGGAACAAATGGCGTACGAATCAATCGTTGATCACCGGCTACCATG
Organism: Schistosoma rodhaini; assembly: GCA_944470415.2. Taxonomy (NCBI): domain Eukaryota; kingdom Metazoa; phylum Platyhelminthes; class Trematoda; order Strigeidida; family Schistosomatidae; genus Schistosoma; species Schistosoma rodhaini. Next base: position 53,097,412 of record OX104044.1, read on the forward strand.
GGACTGCATCTCCTCACGATGCTCCACTGCCTTGTGGATCAGATCTTTCGGTCAAAGGCTCCGGGTGTGGGCCCCTAAGAGAACCACCTGCTTCAGTTCGGGCACCTGGGCAGTATCACAGCCCTCAAGCAAATTGAATGAGATTTGTGAGGCGCATATTTATCTGGTGCTTCATTGTACTAATATTTATGTGTTTAAATAATAATTAATAATAAATACATAAACTTTAAAGGCACAGATCAAGACTCACTAGTAGAAAATTAACTGGATTTTTTACGATTGATACTAGTTTTTAGATGTGATTTAAGAAAGAAATAGGAAACGCTAGTTACCGCAGCTCAAATTTAGACTTAGTTTACACGGATTCCATAAGTTGAAAAATACCAAATTTAGTAGAAATATGTACCGATCGTATTGTAGAATCATCCACCAAGGACGTGAGCAGGAGCCACACTTAAAGTTTGCAGAGCGATAATACCCGCTGGTTGCCCAAACCGAGGTAGGTGGACGAGGGTTCGAACCTGTAGGCCTAGCGGCCGAAAGTCGAACCTCTTAGACACAAAGTCATTGCTCTACGATCACTAGATAGGATGTGAGAACAATACACCTCAATCAACTTAACTAGTGTATTTCATATGCTTATCGTGTCATGACCCATTTTGTCATCTACAATCTCATTCATTTACTTGTTCTATTTTAATGCATCCATGGGTTTTTCTGTAGCCACAGATGTAATGACATGAAGCAATTTGATGTATGGGACATTCACAGTTGATTTGATGGAAATCTAGAAACAGAAGCCAACGTTACAACTAATTACGGGAAGTGGGGATTTTGTATTAAATCCTTGAGATGAAAAAACCCCCTGAAGTTTCATCAGGGTTTTTTTCTGACAGTATTTTTGAGACGGACTAAAAATACGATATGAAATAATAATGGAGGTCTATGTACTTTGTATACGAGAATTAGAGCATGATAAGAATGGAGTAGAAGTGGTCATCGACAGTCAACGAGGAGTTGAAGAAACGTAGTAAGACAGTGAATATGTTTGTGCGTAACACGCAACGCACTGAACATCAATGAAAAATATTTTGTGGGGCGTTCATGATGATCAAAATAGTTTTCAATCACAAAACGAAAAACCAGTTTGTCAAGCAAACTGAAACCACAAGGTCACACTATGGGCTTAGAAATATTTTGCGAACAGAGAACAGCAAGCATTGAGTACTTATACTTTATGGGCCTATAGCTACCGCCGTAGTGTGGAACGTTCCTCAGACATATGCTTCTGTGATGTGATGACGTAAATAACTTTGACTTCCACAAAGACAGCGGAACTCTCAAGAGATAAGGTATGTTCTTTAAGGAGCTAGTCATCTTTTTAGAACGTGACGGCATCGTCAGTTTTTAAGCATCCTGACGATGAAAACCTAATGAGGCAATTGGCAACTATGATGATAATTATTCCGCAACCTGTTGTTGTCCAATTGAGGTAGAACATGGACGTTACAGTCTTATTTCATTGAGTGTATTTATCAACACGCTCAAAGAATAAACTGTTTTAGGTGCCAGATACAATAAGCTTAGAAGTATTAGGGATTTTATTCAATTTGAAAACGTGACGCTTGCATAGTCAAATCCCTACCAAAATATTGCCTGGTACATACACAATAGTGGAAGACAAACCTCTATAGAACCTCTCAATTGAAGACAGCGTATCCAGTAAATTTTGAAAATCAGCGCAGTGATCAATCTTGCCTACAAAGTATTATTGAATTTCAATCCAAATTATACCTTTATATAGTTGGCACAAACCAGTTGCAGCACTTGCAAAAAATTCCCATACTTTTATAATTAGTCTACTGGGATCATGATCCTGCGGAGTATCACAGCTGGAAGCCATACAGGGGAAAAATACTGAACTTAGCACAGTTCAAAATTACATACTTTTAATTGGATTAAACAAAGTAAGAAAAACAGTAGTTTGCATTTACACTGCCTAATTGTAGAATAAAAAAGTTTCATTCCTGACAATCATCATTATTGAATGCTTGAAAATCACTGCATAATGTTATACAGTAGCTATTAAAGGTTTCATAACCTTTTGGTTAATCTATAGAATTTTTAGCTACAAATATATCCATTCATTAAGTTTCGACTCTTAGTTTCGCTTGACAAGATCAGCTTCTTCACAGCTTAAGTGTACTCACGCTTGCAGAGAGGTATGGTTCTTGGTCCTTCTAGAAACCTTGAAGCAAAACAATTCGCTTAATAATAGAAATGATGGACTAGTAACGCTTAGAATAATCTCCGTTAGTACCTTCAGGATTAAAGTTATCGTAGTGCTTTTTTTTAAAAGATTCAACAGAGAGTATCGTCACTATAGTTCACGGTAGATAATTTCATGACTAACTGATGATTTCTTTGTACTTGATTGTCCGCATATAAACGATTCCAAATACAGTATGTTCACTAGTGTTAATCTAATCTTACCTGCCTTAAAATGCACGATTTCAAGAATTCCTAATGGGTTAATTCATCCGAATACTTGTAATTATCATATTGGCTTTGCGATGAGGTCGAATCTTGGACAGTTGAATACTAATTCAAGCGGGGATGACTTTATACATTATATGGAGCGGCTCGAATCATACTGTATTACCATAAAATATAGTAAAGATAGTAAATTTGCAGCTTACTTACTGACATTCATCGGAAAAAACTTACAACCTGCTAAAGGATCAGGCTCTTCTAGAGCAAACAATTTCATTGTCGTACGAACACCCTATATTAACTACCGTGCAGTGACTGAACCTGATTTTCGGTCAGTGAAAATTTCGAATGCTTTGCTCAGTCATCGTGATGAATTACACTCTCAATGTCGCTCAAGCCCGTGTTTGGTTTATAATGGTTCCAAACCTATTGAAAGTACAAAAAGTGATTCAGCAAAGAATCGCAAAGTAGATTACGGAGGTGAGCACAGTTTTGGTGGATAATTGTCCACTTATTCATTTGTCTTTCATCATGCTAAGTTGTCTAGGTGTGATAAGTGGGTAACATTGAGTAGTTTAGTAAAACTACTGCTCGTTTCTTTAAAATTAATACTAATCTCTGTAATTTAGATCCGATTTACTTGGTTGACTTGACTGAGCACTTATTACGAATTCCAAATATAATACGTTCATTAGTGCTAATTCAGTCCTACCTGCCCTGAAACGAACTATCTTGGGGATTCTTGGTTAGCTCATTAATTAGAATGTTTCTAGTTACATAAAACTCTTTTGTTTTCCACCTCTGTTAGATGTCCTCTTGAGTACAGTATATTACCGAGGTATTACTCGTGGAGTAGATTACGGAGAATATTTTGATTATTTGTTTCTGTCACGTAATTCTGAGAAAGATGACACTTTAGCTCGCTCAATAACTTCTATGCTACAAAAGCAACACTTTGTTAAAAGAACCTTGGAAATCTTGGCAAACTTCTTTACTTTCAATAGACATACTAGAAAGACAACTAAAAGATAATTTCTATGTGACATAATCCGAAACACCTGGATGAGCACAGTTCAAAATATTAATTCATACCTCAAGGCAGATAATGAGTGACTATTATTGAAACCATGAACCTGTCTAGGTTAGACCATCATTGGAAACCTGGAAGTACTGGATGGTTGTTCCGTCCTGGTTTGGAGTTCGTCAGCAGTGCACACCCATGGTCCTACACCCACGATTCGAACCAAGAGCCTTCTGTCTCGTGCGAACGCCTAAATTCTAAACTACATTCAACAGGATTCTCATGCCAGGACGAGACAGCCATTTGGTGCTTCCTGGTTTGTGGTGGTAATATAACGTGGATCGGTTCATGATTTCTTCGAAATCCAACAATCTCCGCAACCACATATCCAGAGAAAGAGATGTTTCATCATATTTTCGGACAACTGCTTCCGAGTTTGGTTCCAACAAATGACCGAATCTCCAATTTCGCAACCGCTTAAATGTTATTCCAGTTGATCCTAAGCGGCGTAATCAACTAATGCAAATTTCTTCCCTCACTTTTCAGTCTGTTAAATATTTTTTCTTTATACATGTTTTTATTACAGATCGCCGTGAAATTGTTGCGACACAACATTTCTTACTGTCTTGTGTAAGGAAACCGCATATTTCTCACAACAAGAACCATCACAACTCATTTAGATAGATGAATAATTGAAAAGTCACTTCATATCGGTTTCGCCATGGACTTTGTCATAAGTTTGGAAGTGTTGGATATATTTAGTAGCTCTTAATCTCACTCCAAGTGGATCGTTTCCGACTGTTTTCGAAACTCATTCCGCCAATCGTGCTATAGAATAACCGACCTAAATCGTGCTACTGAATAACAGAATTAAATAAGTCAAGTACAGGAATGAAGTTTGAATATGTATATTTCGTATGATCGTTGATCGGAAAGCGAAGAAAAACGAAGTGATGCTCAATGAAGAAGGCGAAGGAGCCTACTTAGTCTAGCCAAGCGTAGGTCGATATTTATAGTCGAACAAAAATAAGTTACAGATATGTGATGAATAAAAAAATGCACACATATACGATTACATAAAAATAGACAAGGTCGATAAGCGAATAATTAACAAGGTCAAAATATGCCTTGAAAAGAATGACTAGATTGATCTGTCCAGATGCTGGAATAACCTGTGTGGGTTTGACCCAGTACCAGCCCCTAAATGTATACTGGATTTTGGTAAAGGTTCCAAGCTCAAGTAGAGAATAATTCATTTGCTATTTAACCTCTAACTTCCTTGCAGATCATTGTAAGTTAGCACTCTTCGCTTTAATACTTAGATGCAGCTTCTTTTATCCTTAAACTGGAACGAAAACTGTTATGCGGTGCTCAACACACTTATTGATGTATTATTTCTGAAGATTTAGTGAACATCGACACAGCCTAGGAGAAGAAACTTTAAAAAGTCTAGTTGTTATTTTTAATGGGTGACATTATATGTGAAGTTCTGACTTTTATTGTGATCGTACAGACTTTTGAGAGGAAGGCCATTCAAAATTCACTGAAACACCACATATATGACTTTCACAACATTATTTACCGGAAGAAGTCTCATTTCTTTGTGCAGCCGGAAGAAACATTGATTTACAATACTGTTACTTGCACACCGGTTTAAACATGATTCTTGAATGCTGGTGAGAGTTTGTTAACTCATTTGGTCAAGCATAAAGTTGTGAAAGATCACCTCCTTCGAACAGGTTCAGTCAAAATTCGGAGCAGAGATAACTTGCTGCTGACAAAGTAACTGTGAAACACCGATTTTATAAATGATGTTACTTCCTGAGGGAAAGAACATAGATCAACAGAACTAATGATTTTCCTGCATCTAGGACTGACTTCGGTGATTAGTTACCTACTCTTCATTTGTTACTCTGATGATGCATAAAGATGACTTCCCTGGACGATCGATGGAAAAGTCAAGATCAGTCCGGCCAGTAACAGAATGCTAAGTGGATGGAAAATCTCTCGGTAAACTCTTGTCAACTTCGTGTGGTGATTCAGGTTACTTTTAGGTAAGGAATCAGGTTCGCTCGTCAGAGGTCTTAAAGTTTCTGTAACTATTTCCGAAGAGTCTGTGATTATAAGAGGTGGCATTGTTTGGGCAAACAAGGCAAGTTGTTCCGTGCTTTCTTAAAAGCTAGACTAAATTTCCCAGAAATTCATTTCCGTCAACTCATATCATGAGTTTACTTGTTCACTGATGGGCTGCCTCATATTACATGAGTATTGTAGTTTGGTATGAAGAAATTTGTGATCGAAGAAAGGATATATATATCTACATGGTCAACAACCTATTGACGAGGGCTTTTCAAATTAAACTGCGGCCCACGAAGGCCTCATTTCGGCAAGCAAGTCTGTTATTTGTAGTATTAAATGTGGTTGTCTTATGCCGCCATGGACTATTTCAACCCCTCTTGGTGATTGCTAATATCGCTGAAAAATTTCCATCATATTAAAACACAATTATATGAACGAAGAATATTCTTTTCAATAATTTCTCATCAGGTTCTACAATTATAAATTAATAATCCATAAAAGAAGATTGGCCAGAGTACATCAATTTAAGAAACTGCAATATGTGAATCAAGGATTGTTTGTCATATAAAATAAAATAAGATCGAATCGTCAATGTTGGAGCTGACTAATATGAAGTGTTAGCTTGAATCAGTTTATAGATTGCTAATATGAGAGCCGGGCTAAAGTTAAGCACTTCATAATCCGCTAACTAGATATTGCGTCTTTCGGCTTGTGTAATGTTCCACATTAGCTTACGCGATATCTTTCCTTCTTCTCCAGCTAGTTGAGACACTTATATTGTCGCTGGAGGTAGGGGACATGAGGCTCAGAATTTCGGCAGTGTTTGGAGGAAGAAAGGATGGTGGTAGTCATAACAGATTTATCAGTTTTGTGTATGCGACCGTCGGCCGGCTTTGTGTGGTTATAAGTGCAGATAATACTTAGGGATCCTCATTGACTAGGCTTTTAAGATATGCGACTTCGTTTCAACTGACACTAGTAAATCCTACTAAAAATTGATGATTATCTTTTTGAGCAGATTCAGTTTCAGTTTGGACAAGACAGAAGGCCGGATGATCTATATGAATCGAGGCGATGATTGTCTCGCAGTCGCTCCAAACTCCATCTGGAAGCGTAGACAGATGGGGCTTCAATCACATGTTGAAGTAGTGAATTCCATTTGTTGATTACTCGATGGGAAAGTCGATAGTCAGTTGAGAAGTAATTTGTTCTTGGCTTGTAAACATTTTCAGAGTGTCCTCCCAAATTCTCTGTTTTTAAAGACAGGAAAAGTGTGGTCATATAAGATGTAAATTTACCACTGAGTAATTTAGAGCGGTGATCAAGTCACATCTGACTCTTCTTTGTGACAACGGAAATAAGTTTGGTTAAGCCAGCCGAGCATCATACAGAAGCTTTGCTATTCCAAGAATCAATTTAGTTGCGGTTTTCTGAACATTTTCTAACAGTCGATTGTCTTGTTTTGGACAGAAGCTAGCCGCTTGTATGCAGTACTCCAGTTAAGGATGCACGAGTATTATATACAAGGTCAAAAAGTTTTATCATCGGCATGGCTAAGGGCTCTACGCAGTAAATATAGAGTTATGAACCTTTTGTTAGCCTTAGCACGGCAGTGCACATTATTTGTTAATTCTTGTCATTGTGTATCTGAATAACAGGTGGCTCGACGCCGTTCACAATTTATATATTTGTACCTCGGTGAACAATATGCATAATAATGTACTTGGGAGCACTTATCGGTAGTTGCCGAATTCGAGACCATTCAGATAATTTCTGTAGGTCATTTTGAAGCTCTAAACTATCACCTTTTTCCTTTATCGCTCCCCACATGTTGACGTTATCAGAATTAACAAAGTCGATGAAAATATGGGACCAGGAAGGTCATTCCCATATAGGAGGAAGGACATCGGCCCCCCAAACCGTACCTTGAGGCACTCCGCTAAGCATAGTTTCCCAGCTAGGCATCTTTGATTTCACCCGCACTCTTTGTTGATGCCCAACTGGGATGTCCTTTGATTAATGGCCTGCAATCCTGATATTTCTTAACTTATATAACATCCAGTTGTGGGAAACTTTGTCAAAGGCTTCGCTGAAATCAATGTAGACTACGTCTATAGATATCTTTTCATCTTCAGAGCGTACCAACTTTCACGGGCCACTAACATGCTAGTGAGACGTGAAAAACAGGCGACACTATAAGTTATGGACGAACCAATCAAACTTAGAATAATAGGTTTCAGATTTTGGAGAGAAATTCGTTCATCTATTTGGTTAAATAGAAATTCTGCATTATATCCGATATCTGTTCGTGATGAAAAGTCTCAATCTAATGATTGACCTTAATCATCAACTGTAAAACATAACTCTAATTCCTCACGCGGGTTTAAAACCCTCATTTAGGTGGATACTCTCAAGGTAACTCCGGCGCCGCTCAAAAGTTGTCCATAAATTATAGTCTCGCTGAAAAACCAGTCCTAAAAACATGTTGTTCCGTGGAACGAACCCGATTTTCATCGGGATACGGGTCAATAGTTCTCCGGTTTGTGTCCCACACCCGTTTTGAAGACAATACTTACTGTGGCATTCTTCCAGTCTTTTGGTAACCAACCCTGCAGTACAGATAGATTAAGAATTATCCCTAAGAGATTGGAGACAAATTTCGTTAATTCATTCAGTAATCGAAGATGTATTTTTTCTCTTCTCATAGATTGCCTATATCAATCTTATATAGGAGACCAAAGACGTCGAGTTCTTTAATGTTCACGGTGTCCAGTGTACGTGTGTGGAAAAGGTTTGCATTAACCAATGGAGAGGGCACTTATACGGTGTATAGATTGCTAACGTAGTTTGCGATTACCTGAGCTTTACCATGGCCATCCTCCGCTGATGATGCGATACTACTGTCACCTCATAATGCTCGAATATTTCCTGTTCTTTTAGTCCTTCGGCTAATGTATAAATATAAGCGTTTAGGGTATTCTACAGACTCCCCAAGAAGTTCGTCTTCGTACAGCCTTCAAGACTAGCAGAGGTTAAAGACCATTTCAAGTTTACTGACAGTTTGATACTTGCCTTTCAGACGTTTGGTGTGGCTTGGGTTAACACATGTTCGCTATTGATAACCATATGAAAATCAAAGACTAGAGATGCATGACCACCTTTACTTAGGGGTGGCATATAATTAAGCTTTCCGGCGTCATTTTCATAATAGTTCAATATGTGATCTAGTAAAGATGACTCGAAGACTGGGGCGTACCTCATTGCTTATTTCACATGTTGCACTAGTGCACATGTGACACCCGCAACAACAAGTTTCTTATCGAAAGAATTTTCCGGCAGTTCAGTCCTCAGATTTTTCCGACCCATCGTCTGTGCATTAAAGTCCCCTAATAATAAACATCGACCACTTGATGACCAAGAGTTGAAACCATCTATCAAGAACTCATTCACCCCACAGTTTGGACTGCGGTAAACTAAACCAATTAGCAAACCTTGTCTTTTTTGTTTCAAGTGGCAACTAACTGATTCACTTTGATTCGATATGTTATCAATAACGATGAACGAGATAGAGTTATTACTCCGTTAGGTTATTGGATTCCGTTGGCTAATACGAATGTGAAACTTTCAAAATCAAGTTCTGTACTGTCTACAAACTGCATCAACCAGGTCTCCGTTACAATGAATACATCCAGCTTGGTAGAGTCTATTTGTACACCTAACTTCGATCGCTTGTTGAGCAGCCTCCGGGTACTTGTTCAACAGATCCGAAGACAATTTGAATGGCTTCATGCTGCACCCAAAGAGGCTTCGGCGCCACTCGCTGGTTTGATTATGTTTCAAATCTATTTAGCTACCTAGTCTAAAGACCCAGGAGACATTCTAAGACATGGGCTAGTCTAGTAGCTGTTTTATCAACTCAGTGTTATGCCTAAAATGAGTTATCGTTTTAAGTTTTCATTCACCTTGACTCTACAAAAGAAAACTGACTTGTCACTATGATCAGTCTCCAATTTTCCAGCTACCCAATTGATAGATTGGCTTTTCTCTAGAAACTTGAGGTCGTTTCTTGTTCTTTACCTATACCCACTCATCAACTTTCGTTGGAGTCACAATCTAAGTCGTGTAACAGACACTGTGGTATCTTCGACAATTGTCGATGACTTGTGCAGTCAGGTTGTTGTTTGTGCTTTTAAACAGAGACCTAATTATGTGATTAGGTCTTCTTGACGTTTCCTGTGCAGCATCATTTAGAGGGTGGGAGGTAGAAGAAACTTCTTTTCTCGGGCTTTTATTCCTAACAGAACTCTCTATAGGCTGCACTTCGTCATGCAAGACAGTAAGCCCTCAGCTTACTTGGGAGACCTCATCAGTTCATCTGTCGATCGAACTGAAATAAATTCAATCAAAGCGAAAACCGTGGTCTTGATGAGCAATAAACGGTCAAAACAACAAAATTAACCCAGCGAGGAAAAATACCACTATCCGGTTTAATTAGCGCGCTTTTACTTGTCTTCTCATTAATCTCTATAACCCTATTCTGAAAAGGAAAAAACATTTATTATAAGGGTTTGTTTAACAACACAGGTCAATAAAAATGAACAATCAAAGTGTAGTGAAAATACCAGCGTCCTTTCTAAATAGCGCATGCGTTTCCTTAATTGTTAGCTGGTGCATTTCGTCGTTATCCTGAAAATTAACTCTGTTAAACGTTCCTGAATTCTCTACAGTTGACTTTCTTAACCCGAATCATTTGATTTATGTCTTCTAGTTTCGAAGACATTAGATGTTGAACGATGTCGCGACCGTGGTTTTCGGCATTTGCGCTACAGTAGTCGGAATAGGTATGGTTTGTAAAACGTTTTTCTACGATATGTGAGTCGCTCTTCAAAATTGTCTTTGCTACGTTAACTCAGTTGTATCCGGGATCTCACCAGGGATATGTACACCGTGGCAAGTACGCTTATATTCAATCGAGTGAATGTTCTTTGTAACCCACGTGGGAACCTTGTGTACACAAGGTTCGCGATCCTTGAACCACAGTTAGATGAGGTTAAACTGTTTTCTTACCGTTATGACTCACAATATTCTCTAGATAATTGCAAGAACACATTAAATGGTACTCACCTTTCCCCTTTATTGTACTTATTTCTATTAGCGTGTTCAATGTGCATATAGACACGTTTGAGTCTATTGATTGCCATAAACACAATTTAGACCTACTTGTCAGTACAACTAGGTTTACCTAAAGTGTACGTACATTGGCACCTATTTCTCAGGTGATTTCGGTATCGTCAGTGCATGGTAGCAACAAGAATTTAACGATGCACGGGAGTTCATCTCCATGAAGTATAGACAGTAAGGAACCCTGAATGGAACTCTACAGTACTTCATGGGCTACTGGACTTTGAGATGAGCATTTAAAATCTATTTTTACTTTCTGACAGTGACCTACCGGAGTCTTTGGTCCCAAGTTTTCTAGCTTCGATAGTAGCCTTTTTATGTATTGCCTTGTCAAATGCTTCACTGAAGTCCATATAGGTGATATCTACTGGTTTTCAATTCTTAAATAACTTCATCCATCTCTTTGTTGCTATCAGGAGGTTTGTTGTACAAAGGAAATCTTCCATAAAACTGCCCTGTGGACTATATAGTTGGTTAAGTGGTTGGGATTTTTTGCATTATTTTGGTGTCACATTCAAGATTTTTCCATCTAAGTCAATATACGGATTGGGGTATATACTTTTTAAAATTTCACAGTAAAAAATACGGTTTGTAAAATTTAATATTGTTAGATTATGGGAAAATATCGGTGTATGGTCAGTCAGTCAGTCAGCGACAACGTAGGACCAGACACATATATGCATCGGTCCAAGTTGCCATACCTCGTTAGCACAACAAGAACAACACCGGATTCATAGTAGTTAATTTAGTGGTGGTGGTAGTATATAAATTATAGGTTGTATATAAGGATATAGCATAGGAAGGAAGAAAGCTATGAAGCAATTTTAATATTATAGTTTAAAGGAAGACAGGGAGTGTATACACCTACGCCGTTTTGATCGATTCTGAGCCATGTCACCTAGAGTCTCCAATCATTGGTTACGATAGTCACGTGGACCACAACCAAGTAGTCTGCATCTGCTAACATGGCTCAGACTAGAAGTTAGTGACTTCAAGCTCTGATGCCACGTTTTGGTTTGGCCGCCCCTAACTCTCTTCCAACCATCCCCAACACTAGTCAGCATAGCGCGTCGTGGTAGTCGGTGTTCAGGCATACGTAACACGTGGCCCAACCATCTCAGTCGATGAAGATTCATCACCTCATCAATTGATTTACCATCATTCCCTAATACCCTGCGTCTAACCTCACTATCACTTACCCGATGATCCCAGCAGATGCGAGCAATATTCCTAAGGCATCTGTGGTCAAATACTAGTAACCTACGAGTATCTTCTACTCTTAATGGCCATGTTTCACAACCGTAAAGTAGAACAGAGCGAACTGCTGCGCAGTATACTCGTCCCTTAATTGATAGACGGATATTTCGTCTTCGCCATAGGTGACGTAAATTGGCAAAAGCCAAACGAGCTTTTTGAATCCGTGCAGAGATTTCGTCAGACACCAACCCATTAGGACTGATCAGACTTCCAAGATAAGTGAAGTTGTCCACGCGTTCGACTACTTCACTCCCTATCCTTAGTTCGGGTGTTGACGCAGGCCAGTCCTGGAGTAACAATTTACATTTGGATGGGGAGAAACGCATCCCAAACATCCTGGCATTATTACTCAGTTCCAACAGAAGACTCTGGATTTTGTCAGCGTCTTCACCAAACAGGACTGTCATCTGCGTATTCTAAGTCGCTTAGTGGTCCCCCTGGTAGGAGATCAATTCCTGAAAATTCAGTCGCAGAGAGTGTTATTTCCAGCAACATGTCTATAATGAAGTTAAACAAAAATGGGGATAGTGAACAACCTTGACGGCACCACTTGAGGTTGTAAAATCATATGACAATTTGCCACAAGCTCTCACTCGACTGGTAGTGTTCGAGTAAAGAGCCTTCACAAGGTTCATGTACTTCTCAGATACACCTTTTAATGATTGTGTATGGTAGTAATTTAGCGAGATCCAGTTTCTTTCTCAACGCACTAAAAACGTGTTTGACTGAGAGTTTTTGTAGGTTATTATTATTATTATTTAAAAATATAAACATAGGTACAAAAAGGCACCAAACAGATGTGCGTCACATAAATCATTCGATTTGTACGAATGAATCACATAAAGCTAGATCGCTCCCTTAAGAATAGTGGCCGAATCAAATGTTTCAAGGACTGACTCAAATTTACAACTTATTTCGCCCTTGAATTCCCGAGGGTGGGGAGAGTAGGCTCTCCCTATCGAAATGCTCTCACATGGTCACGCGTATACAACCACTTCCCCGGAGGTCCTGCTCACTGCCTTTTCGCGGCAGGAGTTTTTACGAAATTGAGAGGATGAAAAGCGAATGTCCAGTGCCTTAAACAGGTTAATAGATACGGATGTTCCACCTAGGGGATTTGGAAAACCCTGATTCCAAAGCAATAGTGCACATGGGCTCCAGGATTCCTAAGGAGCAAATGGCTTATGAACCAATTGATGGTCACCGACTACCATGGGACTACATTTCCTGACGTTGCTCCACTAAGCGCTAGGGCTGAGGCAGCACTAATCGATTGAATCCCCATTAACAGTCGGTTATGTGTTGTTAGATTAGAAAGTTCCATTAAAGTGAGAAGAAACCGGCGTGAGAAACGGTGTCTTTTCGTCATCTCCGCCTATGCCCCGACAGATTGCAGCCCGGATGCAATCAAGGATGAGTTTTACCACCAGTTAACAGTTCTTCTCCAAAAAGCGCGTTCGACAGATACTGTAGTATTAGCCGGAGACTTGAATGCTGAGGTCAGGCGTCTAGGCACAGAAGAGTCGTTTAGGTTGCCGATGGGGACTTGTTGGTCGCAGGACAGATAACGGGGACCGTTCGCTGCGACTGTGCACAGACCACATCCTGTTTCTGGCCAGCACTAACTTCCGGCACAGTCATCGCCGGTGTGCCACCTGGCGTCCTTTCTCTGCATCTCAAGCCTGGACTCAGATTGATCACATCGCGATCAGCTACCGCTGGCATGGTTATGTACAAGACTGCCGCTCCTTTTGGAGTACCTATCTGGAGTCTGATCATGCCCTGGTCTGCGCCAATCTCACCTTACTTTTCAGTGGCCGAAGGATTGACCACCACCAACGGATCGATGTTAGTAAACTGGCTGCAACTTCTGTTGCAAGAAAGTATCGAGCGGAACTAGCTTCTAGGCTAGCTACCATCCCACTGAAAAGTATAGATGAGCATTGTTTGCATCTTCATGACGCCATGAAAATGGCGAGTAAGGCCGTTTGCGGCTTCGCGAAACGTCCCGCTTACAAGCACTGGGTTTCTTCTGGCTCCTTACAACTGATGGAAGCCCGTCGGTCTACTCCGGGTGACCGTGAGTTTGACCACAAACAAAGGCTGTTACGTAATGAAATCGGGCAAAGCTTGCGTAAGGACCGAGAAGCCTGGTGGTCAGAGCGTGCTAATGAGATGGAAGAAGCAGCTGCATCTGGTAACTGCCGGAAGCTCTTCCAACTCATCCGAGCCACTGGCAGCAAGAAGTCTGATGTGAGTGAAACAATCTACGTTGATGAAGGGATGCCAATCACTAACATCTCTCGACGTCTTGGACGATGGGCGGAATTTTTCGAAGGGCAGTTCAACTGGCCTGCTGCTCCGGCAACATCAATCAGTTTGTCCTGCCCCCCATGGCTGGTGACGACTGATCCACCAAACGAGGCGGAAGTCCGCAAGGAACTCCAACTCTTGAAACGTTAAAAATCACCTGGCCCAGATGACTTACCTCCGGCTCTTTTTAAAGATGGTAGTGACTTTCTGGCTAAGGAACTGACGGTGTTGTTTGGAAAGGTTTGGGAGCAAAAAAGTGTCCCAACATCATGGAATGAGTCGATAGTCGTCCCTATCTTTAAAAAGGGTTCACGTTGTTCCTGTAACAACTATCGGGGGATAAGTCTGCTTCCGATTGCGTCCAAACTATTGGCTTCTGTCATTCTTCGTAGGTTGTTTAAAACCCGAGAACGATTGACTCGCGAGGAGCAGGCTGGTTTTCGTTCTGGTCGAGGATGCATTGATCACATCTTCACCCTCCGCCAAATGTTAGAACACCGTCATACTTATCGCAGGCCAACAATCGTAGTGTTTCTTGATATCAGGGCTGCCTTCGAATCGTTGGACAGGACTGTTCTCTGGGATTGTCTATTGAAGAAGGGTGTGCCTGAGAAGTTCATTAACATCTTAAAGGCCCTGTATGCGAACACCTAAGGCAGAGTGAGGGCATACAACCACCTTTCTCCCTTGTTCCATTCGAGCAGTGGGGTTAGGCAGGGTTGCCCGATCTCACCATTCCTCTTCAACTTTGCCATCGACGACATCCTGTAAACAGCTCTGATGTATGTAAGTAATGGCGGTGTGGATATGTTGCCTGGTGAACGACTTCTCGGCCTCGAGTATGCGGATGATATTGGCTTACTGTGCGATAATTCTCAAGGCATGCAATCCGCACTTAATCAGTTGGCAATCAGTGTCCGCAGGTACGGCATGTGCTTTGCACCCTCCAAGTGCAAAGTACTCCTACAAGACTGGCAGGATTCTCATCCTGTACTCACCCTGGATGGTGAGCAGAGTGAAGTAGTTGAGAAGTTCGTGTATCTAGGTAGCTATATAAGTGCTGGTGGTGGCGTGAGTGATGAGATTGATGCACGTATAATGGAAACCAGAGCGGCTTATGCCAATCTGGGCCAGCTTTGGCGCCTTCGTGGTGTTAGTCTGGCTGTAAAAGGTCGGATCTACAACGCGTCGGTGAGAGCAGTTTTGCTCTATGCTTGTGAAACCTGGCCTCTCCGAGTTGAGGATGTTAGACGTCTCTCTGTGTTCGATCATCATTGTCTCCGAAGGATTGCTGACATCCAGTGGCAACACCATGTTAGTAATGCAGAGGTTCGGCATCGTGTGTCCGGACGCAGAGACGATAATTCAATTGGTGTCACCATCTTGAAACACCGACTTCGGTGGCTTGGACATGTTTTACGAATGTCGTCCCAGAGACTTCCACGTCGTGCATTATTTTCCGACCTTGGGACTGGTTGGAAAAAGCGGAGAGGAGGTCAGTGTATGACATGGTGTCGTGGCATGAAAGAAAGCTGCAAAGGGCTAGCTTCTGTTGGTCCTTCACGACTCCGAGTATGGGGTCCGAGAGATGGTGCAACACAGTGGCTAGAGACGTTATCAGATATGGCTCAGAATAGAAGCCAGTGGCGATCCTGCTGTAACCTTCTTCTATTTTCTACATAAAGTGGTTCTAACTTTATTAACTGAAAGAGTCTTCTGGTTGTACATTTCAGTCCGCCTTATCTTTTCATCCCTTCTCTTCCTACTTTCATTATTTTGTGTGGCGTGTATGTATCTGGTGCCCTTTTGTACCAATATACATGTGTTTAAATAAATAAATAACTGCCTTGTGGACCAAACCTCGAGGTCAGAGGCTCCGGGTGTAACCGTCTAAGAAAACCACCCACTTCGGTCAGGGCACCCGGGAAATATCATAGCGCATACACAAATCAAGTGACTTGTGCTCGGTGCCCCTTTGTACTAATATTTGTGTTCAAAGAATACTACTACTACTACTACTACTACTACTACTACTACTACTACTACTACTACTACTACTACTACTACTACTACTAATAATAATAATAATAATAATAATAATAATAATAATAATAATAATAATCCCTTTTATTTCAAGGCTTTGAAGTGTTTCGAGATAAAATAGTTTAGAACAATATGAGTTGATTTCGTCTCCTATTATAATAGTATTCTCATTATAAATACTTCCAGGTCGTGAGCGACATCTTTCTAAACTATCTACAAGGAAATAAATTCCATTTAGCTTTTTAACTGTCATGATTATTAACCATTTAATGTCGGATTAGATAATTCGAGGAATCCAGAGGTTTCCAGTCTCTAGTCGAGTGTATTGTTGAAACCTCTCAGTTTACGAAATGTGGACACATTATCCAGCATTCCAGGCTGAGCATGTTTCTTGGCCCATATGATCAATGAATCCAGGCAGTCGACTAGTATCAGCGTTTACTTACTTACTTACGCCTGTTACCCCTCGTCAAGGAGCATAGGCCGCTCACCAGCATTCTCCATCCAACTCTGTCCTGAGCCTTCCTTTCCAGTTCTTTGCAGTTGCTATTCATCCTTTTCATATCGGCTTCTATTTCCCGGCGTAGTGTGTTCTTTGGCCTTCCTCTCTTCCGCTTCCCTTCCGGATTCCGAGTTAGGGATTGAGTCGTGATGCACATTGGTGATTTCCTCAATGTATGTCCGATCCACTTCCAACGTCTTTTCCTAATTTCCTCTTCAGCTGGAAGCTGATTTGTCCTCTCCCATAAAACGCTGTTGCTGATAGTATCCGGCCAGTGGATGTTGAGTATTTTGCGTAGACAATTGTTTATAAATACTTGTACCTTCCTGATGATGGTCGTAGTAGTTCTCCACGTTTCAGCTCCGTACAGTAGGACTGTCTTGACGTTCGTGTTAAAGATTCTGACCTTGAAATTGGTTGAGAGTTGTTTTGAGTTCCATATGTTCTTCAATTGTAGAAATGCTGCCCTTGCTTTGCCAATCCTCGCCTTTACATCTGCATCCGATCCCCCTTGTTTATCAACGATGCTCCCCAGGTACGTGAATGTTTCCACCTCTTCCAGAGTTTCGCCATCAAGTGTGATTGGGTTGGTGTTCTCCGTGTTGCATTTGATAATCTTGCTTTTTCCTTTGTGAATGTGGAGGCCTATCGATGCGGAGGCTGCTGCTACATTTGCTGTCTTCATCTGCATTTGGTCGTGTGTATGAGAGAGGAGGGCTAGGTCATCTGCGAAGTCCAAATCATCTAATTGATTCTGAGAAGTCCATTGTATTCCGTATTTCCCTTCAGATGTCGAATTCTTCATAATCCAGTCAATCACTAGAAGGAAGAGGAATGGGGAGAGTAGACAGCCTTGTCTGACTCCGGTCCTTACTGGAAATGCATCTGTCAGCTGTCCTCCATGCACCACTTTGCACTGTAGTCCATCGTATGAGTTTTGGATAATGTTGACAATCTTTTCAGGAACTCCATAGTGTCGAAGAAGTTTCCATAATGTTCTCCTGTCCACGCTGTCAAACGCCTTCTCATAGTCAATGAAGTTGACGTATAGTGATGAGTTCCACTCAACTGATTGTTCAACGATGATCCGTAGTGTCGCAATCTGGTCTGTGCACGACCGATCCTTACGGAATCCAGCCTGATGATCCCTAAGTTCAGCGTTTACTGCGTCTTTCATCCGATTCAGCAGCACTCTGTTGAAAACTTTTCCTGGTACTGATAACAAACTGATGCCTCTGTAGTTCTCACATTTGCTCAGATCTCCTTTCTTTGGTATCTTGATGAGATATCCTTCTTTCCAGTCCGTTGGCACTTGTTCCTCTTCCCAAATCTTCTTGAATAGAAGGTGAAGCATATTTGCAGTTATTTCAATGTCTGACTTCAGTGCTTCTGCTGGTATATTGTCAGGTCCTGCCGCCTTCCCACTTTTGATTTGTCTGATGGCCATCTTGACTTCTTCGATCGTTGGTGGAGTGACATCTATTGGAAGGTCAGTGTGGGCTGCTTCGATGTTCGGTGAATTCAATGGGGCTGGTCTATTCAGCAGTTCCTCGAAGTATTCTGCCCATCTTTTCCTCTGTTCTTGAATCTCAGTGATTGTCTTTCCTTCTTTGTCTTTGACTGGTCTCTCTTGTTTGCTATATCTCCCTGCCAATCTCTTCGTTGTATCATATAGTTGTTTCATATTCCCTTCTCTTGCAGCTTTTTCCGTCGTCGTTGCTAGTTCTCCCAT
Organism: Schistosoma rodhaini; assembly: GCA_944470415.2. NCBI lineage: Eukaryota > Metazoa > Platyhelminthes > Trematoda > Strigeidida > Schistosomatidae > Schistosoma > Schistosoma rodhaini. The sequence goes on from OX104044.1 coordinate 53,116,033, forward strand.
GTATTTCTGCTTGTCGGCTTAAATGCTTTTCTTCACTTCCCTGTTTGCTTCTGTGTAGTCTGCTTGTGCTTTGACTTTCTCTGCTCGTGTTCGGCTGTTGTTAATTGCTAGTTTCTTGTTCTTCCTTTCTTGAATTTTGTCCAGGGTTCCCATAGAGATCCATTCCTTGTGATAATGCTTCTTAGGACCAAGAACCTGCTGACACGTTGAAGTTAGTGCTTCTTTTATCCCTTTCCAGTTGTCCTCCAAAGTAGTTTCTTGTTCTTTCAGTAGATCCTGTAGAGCTTGGAACCTGTTGTTGAGAGTTATCTTGAATTCATGGAGCTTGTCAGTATCTCGAAGGAAGGCTGTATTGAACCTTTGTAGTGCTGTTTGTCCAGTTGTCCAGTCTTTCTTTAGCTTCAGTCTCATCTTGGCCACAACCAGGTGGTGATCTGAAGCTATGTCAGCTCCTCTCCGGGTTCTCACATCTTCCATTGATCTTCGGAATTTTTTGTTGATACAGATGTGATCAATCTTGTTCTCTGTGGTGTGGTCCGGTGAGATCCATGTAGCTTTGTGTATGCGTTTGTGTGGGAATGTTGTGCCGCCTATAACCAATTTGTTGAATGCGCATAGGTTTGCAAGTCTCTCCCCATTTTCATTTCTCTCTCCTAATCCATGTCATCCAATTACATCTTCATATCCTGTGTTGTCCACTCCAACTTTAGCATTTAGATCTCCCATCAGGATTGTGAGGTCCTTTCGTGAGCACTTCTATATAATTGATTGCAGCCTTTCATAGAACTGATCTTTATCATCGTCGTTGCTATCATTAGTGGGTGCATAACATTGGATAATGTTCATTTTGATCCCTGGCTTCTTTGTTCTGAATGATGCTTTGATTATCCTGGGTCCATGAGATTCCCATCCCACAAGTGCATTTCGTGCTTCTTTGGACAGTATTAGAGCAACTCCCTGAGTGTGTGGAGCATTTTCCCCTTCGTGACCGGAGTACAGCAGCATCTCTCCTGTACCTAGCCTTTGTTGTCCAGTTTGTGTCCAATGGGTTTCGCTGATTCCGAGTACTGCCAAGTTGTATCTTCTCATTTCCATTGCTATTTGGCTGGTTTTTCCTGTCTCCCACATTGTCCGGACGTTCCATGTACCTATAAAGAGTGTTGCTCTGGTTGTTAGAAGGTGCATTGGTCTCGTGACTTCCGAAGAATTTCGGCTTTCATCATGAGACGTCATAATTATTCCTTCAACTCCCAGGGCAGAGTTTAAATGGTTTGAATTATTTTTTTCTGGTTAGCGTTTTTTTAGCGAGTTAGCTTTTCTACGGGATGGGGTCGCTAACCCCATGCCCAACCCTCCTCCTTTACCCGGGCTTGGGACCGGCAGTAACTCTAGAAGAGCTACAGGCGGAGTTATCAGCGTTTACTCCTTAAAAAAATTTTCTGGTAATATATAGACAATAAAGTAGAGGTCTTCATAGAAGTGAATCAATGTAGGTTGTCAGCCTTTAAATTAACATAAGAGAAAATAAACAATATCAAGCTGATAAAATAAAACATTACTGGTTTTGTCAAAGCTTTTGCTTACCTGTCATTTAAATTATTCATTATTTTTTAGCCAATTTCTTTAGTTTCATCGTAGATATATTTGTAGCGATAGCAACGTCAAACATCTTATGGATTAAAATATAATTTATAAATTTAATCACTAACTTAGAATTCTGTTTGGTAAGGACACTAGAAAACTGTAACTTGCTGAATCCCTTAGGCAACGACTAAAGAATGTTTCTGAGTGTAAAATCAAAATATTGTTTCGGCATCTACCTTCATCAGTATTTGGTTTGGTCTCGGGGAATAAAGTATCTCAAGGTTTTGACCACATTGTGGTCGGATAAGTCATGCTACGGTTGATGAGCCTTGGGACTTTTGCCAGTCTACGCTGTCAGCGCATGGGTTATTTATCCCCACTCACTGTCCATATGCTTTGGTAGATAAAATAGGAGTATTTCGGAAAATAGATAAGGGCTGACAGACCAAGTTGTTACGTAGTTCTATAGTTTAGGTTCCATGAAAATATTTTGTTCATTCGTTGCAGATCTTAGATGTCATTTCTTGGAGTTGCTACTGTAAATTTATTGTTTACTTCTAAATTTTGAACTTGATGTCATTCGATAGTCCTCATATTTTCATCTCATCAGCTTCTGTGAAAACTAGTTGATGCCATCATTATCACTCCCTCGCCTTTTATCTTAGGACTTCTTTCTCTCTGTAATTGTAGATGTAACAACCCAAATCCGAAGCCGTACGTTTGTTTATGACCAGAAGTAGGCTGAATGAATGGTTGAAAGTTGGATATTCAATCAAAGTATTTAAGAGTGCAATTTTCGAACGACAACTGATGAAACAACTTACACTAAAATTGAAAAATGGATCTAAATTTATTACTCATCGGTTGAAATTCGAAAATTTTTCTTGTATCAAAAAATTAACTTTAGGTTTGGGGTTGTGGATATTGTTGGACTTTGTTAAAATTATGAACCGATCCACGTTATACCACCACCACAAACTAGGAAGCACTGAATGGCCGTCTCGTCATAGCATGAGAATCCTCGGCAGTACTCATTCACGGTCCCACATGCAGGATTCGAACCCCAGGACCTTCGGTCTCATGCCGTTACCCATCGAAGGCAATGGAAGATAGTCGTGCAATATCGTTGATTGATTGAAGTTAGACATCAATACTATTGGATGTCAACTCAGTAGTTTAGAATTCAAGCGTTCGCACGAGACAGAAGGCTCTTGGTTCTAATCTTGCGTGTGGGACCGCGGGTGTGCACTGCTGACGAATTCCAGACCAGGACGAAACGACCATCCAGTACTTCCAGGTTTTCAATGATAGTCCAACCTAGATCGGTTCATGATTCCAACATAAGGTAACTGTAAAGTGACTCGGTGTTTGGGATGCTAGGTACACGTTTATATATCTGGTTTTGAGCCACACCATACATTCAGGAGTTGATATTACTAGGCTCCTAAAACCAAATGGAGCGGACCTAAGTTCGAGCTAGTAATCTAATAGTTATAATTTTAGGGCTTTGACCACTAAGCTACTGACAAGGTTAAGAAGTGCTGTTTCTCTTAATATATAGTGCTTCCATACGTGTGGACGGATAAGTGTTACCCTTTCTAAGGAAGTCGGTTAAATGGGTCTTAAAAGTTAGATATCATTATTAGAGGTAAATTTTAAATACTTGTGTTTATGAGTGAACCCCAACAAGACATTAGGGTTAAACATTTGTTTTTGTATTTGATTCATTTTAATGCTAGTAGTTACCACGAGTTACATTAGATTGTTTGTATAGTGTCACATTTCACAGTTATATTGTGGAAAAGTTGTTATTCAGGTTGCTTCTTGATATTTTCGTTTTTATCCAACACTACTTCCGTAATACACTTTTTACAGGTTTATAAGGGGCCAAAATGGACTTCAAAAGACCTTTGGCTGGGGTAACCTCAATGTCGATGGTTCCTTTGCCTAGCAAGAAACCTCGAAAAGATGGTTCAAGCTTGGGAATCACCCCATTTAGCAATGGGATGTACAAGTTAAATTCGCAGATCATACCAGCAGGACAAGCGGGAAGCATTCCCCGTACATCAAATTTACTGTCACCTAATATGCTTTTAAATGGTCATGAAAGTGAGGTGTATTGTGGCAAATTTTCTTCTGATGGATCGTTTCTCGCAAGCGCTGGATTTGATCGCCGAATTCTATTATGGGAAACGTATGGTGAATGCGAAAATATTGCGACGATGATGGGTATGTTAAATTTTTTTGATAAAGATGAATATAAAGTGATTGAACCTAATGTAGGTATGTGCGTTAATCTGTACATCACATTCGTTCAAAATGGTTAAATAATCTTACTTTTCACACCACCGTATTTAAAGCATTTCTTGAATCCATAGTTATGAAGTTAAAAGTTGGACAGCTTTACTGATGTTTTACTCTTAATGGGTTTTTATCTGTATATACCAGGGAAAATCACTTTTACTTGCGACCTGCGACTTTTACGACGAGCACTTCAATATTACTTGATACTTTTTATTACTCCAGCTCACTAGCATTTCTCTTCAAACCATATTCCCTAATGTATGATCTTTCTCATAATAGTTAATACTACTGTTTTTTCGACTACTTTCCGATTTTTCTCGGTGGTGATATGGTGCGGGAACGGGTCGACACAATCGTACCGGGCTCTGTATTGGTTTATGATGGCCTGTTTAACAGAGTTTCTATAGTGTACATGAGATTGGTTCTGATTGTTATATTTCTTAAAACAATCAGGGTGACTAGATTTGCGTTTTCGTTCATTTACTCTAAAAGCAGTTGCAATAGTTTGTTTTATGTATATTGGAAGATATGAAACAATTAAGTATTAAAACAAAGTCATTACTGAACTACCTGAGAAGTAAATTCAAATTGTAAGAAAGTCTTGAAGGGGCTTATGGATGATCATTCATTCACTATGGTAATACTTTGCCATTTTGACAACTGTTTTCCCTAACCCTCTAACTAGAGTATTAAGACTTTCAGTAGTGGAAGGTTTGTTGATGACCTCAGTATAGTTGAAAATACATTGAAGTCAGTCAATTATATATCAGTATTTGTTAGTAAACATAGAACATAGTAAAATGTATTGAAAATTCATGAGCAGAATCCGCACTGAGTCATTTAGTGTAAAGTAAGTTAATCTTAATGGAAAATGGCTTGCATTCTCATAAGTTGTATTTGGGGATTGCATATCCATAACGGATAATTAAATTTTGCCACATTGTGGACAACATGAAACTAGAATTTATTTGTGTAACTACTCCATTTTTAACCTGTAAGTCATGAAGCTCACTTCTCTCACAGAGATTCGGAACACTAGGAAGTTGCATAAACTCCCCAATAATGGTCGTGCAGCCCAGAGCTTACTTACTTACTTACGCCTGTTACCCCTCGTCAAGGAGCATAGGCCGCTCACCAGCATTCTCCATCCAACTCTGTCCTGAGCCTTCCTTTCCAGTTCTTTGCAGTTGCTATTCATCCTTTTCATATCGGCTTCTATTTCCCGGCGTAGTGTGTTCTTTGGCCTTCCTCTCTTCCGCTTCCCTTCCGGATTCCGAGTTAGGGATTGAGTCGTGATGCACATTGGTGATTTCCTCAATGTATGTCCGATCCACTTCCAACGTCTTTTCCTAATTTCCTCTTCAGCTGGAAGCTGATTTGTCCTCTCCCATAAAACGCTGTTGCTGATAGTATCCGGCCAGTGGATGTTGAGTATTTTGCGTAGACAATTGTTTATAAATACTTGTACCTTCCTGATGATGGTCGTAGTAGTTCTCCACGTTTCAGCTCCGTACAGTAGGACTGTCTTGACGTTCGTGTTAAAGATTCTGACCTTGAAATTGGTTGAGAGTTGTTTTGAGTTCCATATGTTCTTCAATTGTAGAAATGCTGCCCTTGCTTTGCCAATCCTCGCCTTTACATCTGCATCCGATCCCCCTTGTTTATCAACGATGCTCCCCAGGTACGTGAATGTTTCCACCTCTTCCAGAGTTTCGCCATCAAGTGTGATTGGGTTGGTGTTCTCCGTGTTGCATTTGATAATCTTGCTTTTTCCTTTGTGAATGTGGAGGCCTATCGATGCGGAGGCTGCTGCTACATTTGCTGTCTTCATCTGCATTTGGTCGTGTGTATGAGAGAGGAGGGCTAGGTCATCTGCGAAGTCCAAATCATCTAATTGATTCTGAGAAGTCCATTGTATTCCGTATTTCCCTTCAGATGTCGAATTCTTCATAATCCAGTCAATCACTAGAAGGAAGAGGAATGGGGAGAGTAGACAGCCTTGTCTGACTCCGGTCCTTACTGGAAATGCATCTGTCAGCTGTCCTCCATGCACCACTTTGCACTGTAGTCCATCGTATGAGTTTTGGATAATGTTGACAATCTTTTCAGGAACTCCATAGTGTCGAAGAAGTTTCCATAATGTTCTCCTGTCCACGCTGTCAAACGCCTTCTCATAGTCAATGAAGTTGACGTATAGTGATGAGTTCCACTCAACTGATTGTTCAACGATGATCCGTAGTGTCGCAATCTGGTCTGTGCACGACCGATCCTTACGGAATCCAGCCTGATGATCCCTAAGTTCAGCGTTTACTGCGTCTTTCATCCGATTCAGCAGCACTCTGTTGAAAACTTTTCCTGGTACTGATAACAAACTGATGCCTCTGTAGTTCTCACATTTGCTCAGATCTCCTTTCTTTGGTATCTTGATGAGATATCCTTCTTTCCAGTCCGTTGGCACTTGTTCCTCTTCCCAAATCTTCTTGAATAGAAGGTGAAGCATATTTGCAGTTATTTCAATGTCTGACTTCAGTGCTTCTGCTGGTATATTGTCAGGTCCTGCCGCCTTCCCACTTTTGATTTGTCTGATGGCCATCTTGACTTCTTCGATCGTTGGTGGAGTGACATCTATTGGAAGGTCAGTGTGGGCTGCTTCGATGTTCGGTGAATTCAATGGGGCTGGTCTATTCAGCAGTTCCTCGAAGTATTCTGCCCATCTTTTCCTCTGTTCTTGAATCTCAGTGATTGTCTTTCCTTCTTTGTCTTTGACTGGTCTCTCTTGTTTGCTATATCTCCCTGCCAATCTCTTCGTTGTATCATATAGTTGTTTCATATTCCCTTCTCTTGCAGCTTTTTCCGTCGTCGTTGCTAGTTCTCCCATGTATTTCTGCTTGTCGGCTTAAATGCTTTTCTTCACTTCCCTGTTTGCTTCTGTGTAGTCTGCTTGTGCTTTGACTTTCTCTGCTCGTGTTCGGCTGTTGTTAATTGCTAGTTTCTTGTTCTTCCTTTCTTGAATTTTGTCCAGGGTTCCCATAGAGATCCATTCCTTGTGATAATGCTTCTTAGGACCAAGAACCTGCTGACACGTTGAAGTTAGTGCTTCTTTTATCCCTTTCCAGTTGTCCTCCAAAGTAGTTTCTTGTTCTTTCAGTAGATCCTGTAGAGCTTGGAACCTGTTGTTGAGAGTTATCTTGAATTCATGGAGCTTGTCAGTATCTCGAAGGAAGGCTGTATTGAACCTTTGTAGTGCTGTTTGTCCAGTTGTCCAGTCTTTCTTTAGCTTCAGTCTCATCTTGGCCACAACCAGGTGGTGATCTGAAGCTATGTCAGCTCCTCTCCGGGTTCTCACATCTTCCATTGATCTTCGGAATTTTTTGTTGATACAGATGTGATCAATCTTGTTCTCTGTGGTGTGGTCCGGTGAGATCCATGTAGCTTTGTGTATGCGTTTGTGTGGGAATGTTGTGCCGCCTATAACCAATTTGTTGAATGCACATAGGTTTGCAAGTCTCTCCCCATTTTCATTTCTCTCTCCTAATCCATGTCGTCCAATTACATCTTCATATCCTGTGTTGTCCACCCCAATTTTAGCATTTAGATCTCCCATCAGGATTGTGAGGTCCTTTCGTGAGCACTTCTATATAATTGATTGCAGCCTTTCATAGAACTGATCTTTATCATCGTCGTTGCTATCATTAGTGGGTGCATAACATTGGATAATGTTCATTTTGATCCCTGGCTTCTTTGTTCTGAATGATGCTTTGATTATCCTGGGTCCATGAGATTCCCATCCCACAAGTGCATTTCGTGCTTCTTTGGACAGTATTAGAGCAACTCCCTGAGTGTGTGGAGCATTTTCCCCTTCGTGACCGGAGTACAGCAGCATCTCTCCTGTACCTAGCCTTTGTTGTCCAGTTTGTGTCCAATGGGTTTCGCTGATTCCGAGTACTGCCAAGTTGTATCTTCTCATTTCCATTGCTATTTGGCTGGTTTTTCCTGTCTCCCACATTGTCCGGACGTTCCATGTACCTATAAAGAGTGTTGCTCTGGTTGTTAGAAGGTGCATTGGTCTCGTGACTTCCGAAGAATTTCGGCTTTCATCATGAGACGTCATAATTATTCCTTCAACTCCCAGGGCAGAGTTTAAATGGTTTGAATTATTTTTTTCTGGTTAGCGTTTTTTTAGCGAGTTAGCTTTTCTACGGGATGGGGTCGCTAACCCCATGCCCAACCCTCCTCCTTTACCCGGGCTTGGGACCGGCAGTAACTCTAGAAGAGCTACAGGCGGAGTTGCAGCCCAGAGCTACTTAATTTTAATCTTGAATTATTGTCACATTAACTTTTTTACTTGTTCAATATTTAAGAGTTTGATATAGTAGTTGAGTTGAAGGATTTGACTAAAATATAGGATTACATGACACTAGACTCACAGTAATTAGCTAGACACGTAACCTGTTGGTGAGAAGTTATTGTAATACAATTATTTGAAAATTGGTCAGTCGTATGCAACGTAGAACCGGGGACATTTGTTTTAGTGGTTCAACCTACGTCACCCGATTGGGACAGCGAGATGTAATTGTCAAGGCAAATATTAGAGCTCCTTATGTCTATCATTGTTTATACATGAGTATTCCCGAAGTTTTAGGAATCAGACTATTCTTCTTTTTCTTTTTCTTCTTCTTCTTCTTCTTATTATTATTATTATTATTATTCGAACACAAAAATTGCTACGAAGGGTCACCAAAATATATACGCGCAACACATATGAATGAATTAATGTATGGACTGAGGTGGCGTCCGGGTGCTTAAACCGAAGCAGATAGTTTTCTCAGAAAGCCACTCTCCGGGCCCTTGATCTAAAGATCTATTGCGCAAGGCGGTGGCGCAACTTTAGGGGATTCAGTCCCATGGTAGCCGGTGACTAGAAATAGGCTTATATTCCATTTGTCCTTTCAGGATCCTGGAACCTGTGTGCACCATTGGATTGGGATCAGGGTTTTCCAACTCTCCTACGTGGACCCTCCGTACCCACCGATCTAGTTTGAGTGTCGGACATTCGCTTTTCGTCGTCTCAATTTCGTAAATAACACTCCCAGTGCGAGAAGGCAGTCGTTAGGACTTTCCTGTCAGTGGCTTTATATAAGTGGTCATGTAAGAGGATTCCAAGGAGAGCTGATTCTCCTTACCCTCGACCGTATTAGGGGATTTTGGAGAAAGAACTATTTATGTTGATTATATGAAATTATTTAAAAACAAAATCATATTTTATTAGATACTTCCCAAATAAACCTTATAACTTTCATCTGTTTGTCACTTCGACTTAATTGTCAAGAAAATATTGATTGATCAGTATGTATAGTGTCTTTCTCTTTACATCATATTATCATCTATCATATGTTCTAGTACATTTCAACCAGTTTCCATCTTTTTTCTACCTTTTCTTAGGTCATGGGGGTGCTATTTTGGATTTAGTGCTTTCTTCAGATGATTCGGTTATATATACTGCCAGTTCAGATAAATCTATCGCCTTATGGGATACTGAAAGTGCACAACGTATTAAAAAATTCAGAGGTCATGAAAACATTGTTAATTCATGTGCAGTTGCCAGACGTGGTCCTCAACATGTGTGTTCCGGTTCGGACGATGGGACGATTCGTCTGTGGGATCGGCGACAAAAAGCCTGTGTACAAACATTCCAAAACACATATCAGGTTAGGTGACGTTAAAAATGTTTGGTTACAAATTAAGTTATTATCGCCTCAAATTCTAATCACTTATTTGCTAGTCCCATAAATTATGTTATCGTTCAGCTTAATGTCTAGTTTAATCATGTTTTCGTCATAAATACCAGGAAGTTTTGACCCTGTTATTTTATTTAGTGATTTTTACGTTGTACATATATAATGTCACATACTAGATCAAAACAGTCATCCAGTCACAATTGATTGATCACTGGGTGGTGATCAATCTCATGCGTGTCAGGTCCTTAGTGCTGATCGAATGCTATCGATCAAGTTGCAATGTGGCCACCAGTCTAGGTGGCTCGACACTGCGGGCACTATATATATTAGGGTAACATGGTGGTTGGAGGTGGTCAACAGGAAACCCTGGACCCGGGTTTCGTGCTACTTGGCACTCGTCAGCAAGGTGTACCTGTAATCTTGAGGGAACTGATGCTCCCTGGCGGATTCGATCCCTCGTCACTCAGCTTCACAGTCAGAGACGTTACCACTGAGCTATTCGGGCCGCGACCGACCTCCTGTAGGACTGAGATCTAATCACAATTGATTGATCACTGGGTGGTGATCAATCTCATGCGTGTCAGGTCCTTAGTGCTGATCGAATGCTATCGATCAAGTTGCAATGTGGCCACCAGTCTAGGTGGCTCGACACTGCGGGCACTATATATATTAGGGTAACATGGTGGTTGGAGGTGGTCAACAGGAAACCCTGGACCCGGGTTTCGTGCTACTTGGCACTCGTCAGCAAGGTGTACCTGTAATCTTGAGGGAACTGATGCTCCCTGGCGGATTCGATCCCTCGTCACGAGTGCCAAGTAGCACGAAACCCGGGTCCAGGGTTTCCTGTTGACCACCTCCAACCACCATGTTACCCTAATATATATAGTGCCCGCAGTGTCGAGCCACCTAGACTGGTGGCCACATTGCAACTTGATCGATAGCATTCGATCAGCACTAAGGACCTGACACGCATGAGATTGATCACCACCCAGTGATCAATCAATTGTGATTAGATCTCAGTCCTACAGGAGGTCGGTCGCGGCCCGAATAGCTCAGTGGTAACGTCTCTGACTGTGAAGCTGAGTGACGAGGGATCGAATCCGCCAGGGAGCATCAGTTCCCTCAAGATTACAGGTACACCTTGCTGACGAGTGCCAAGTAGCACGAAACCCGGGTCCAGGGTTTCCTGTTGACCACCTCCAACCACCATGTTACAGTCATCCAGTGTTTCCAGGTTTTCAATGGTAGGCAACACCAGGCAACTATTCAGACTAATAAAAGAAACCGGAATTAATAAGTCAAGTGTAAGTGAGACAATCTCGGAAAAAGACGGAACCCTTATCTGCTCTCAACCCAAACGTTTAGAACGATGGGCGGAACACTTTAAGGAGCAGTTTAGCTGACCTTCAGCTACTGCACAACTACCCACTATTCCCAGAAAACCTGAATGGAATATTGAAGTAGGCCCCCCGACCCTACTTGAAGTTCAAAAGGCTATAAGTAATCTGAAACGAGGAAGAGCAGCTGGTCCAGATGGATTGGCTCCAGAGGTCTTTAAATATGGTGGTCCAATTTTAGCGGTAAGGTTGACTAATATTCTGGCTAAAATCTGGGAGACGGACGTAATCCCATCTGACTGGTCACAATCACTGATTGTCCCAATATATTAAAAAGGGTCAAAATCATCCTGTGATAACCATAGATGGATCAGTCTGACTAACATAGCATCTAAAATACTAGCCTCAATAATTATCGGGCGCCTAACTAAGACTCGTGAACTGCAAACACGAGAAAATCAGGCTGGCTTCAGACCTGGTCGTGGCTGTATCGACCACATATTCACCATTCGTCAAGTTTTAGAGCACAGACATGCTTATCGGCGTCCGACAATGATAGTTTTTCTTGACTTGAAAGCAGCATTTGACTCTGTAGACCGAGAGGTTCTGTGGCAGTGTCTGTCATTGAAAGGTGTACCTGAGAAGTACATAAACCTTGTGAAGGCTCTTTACTCGAACACTACCAGTCGAGTGAGAGCTTGTGGCAAATTGTCATATGATTTTACAACCTCAAGTGGTGCCGTCAAGGTTGTTCACTATCCCCATTTTTGTTTAACTTCATTATAGACATGTTGCTGGAAATAACACTCTCTGCGACTGAATTTTCAGGAATTGATCTCCTACCAGGGGGACCACTAAGCGACTTAGAATACGCAGATGACAGTCCTGTTTGGTGAAGACGCTGACAAAATCCAGAGTCTTCTGTTGGAACTGAGTAATAATGCCAGGATGTTTGGGATGCGTTTCTCCCCATCCAAATGTAAATTGTTACTCCAGGACTGGCCTGCGTCAACACCCGAACTAAGGATAGGGAGTGAAGTAGTCGAACGCGTGGACAACTTCACTTATCTTGGAAGTCTGATCAGTCCTAATGGGTTGGTGTCTGACGAAATCTCTGCACGGATTCAAAAAGCTCGTTTGGCTTTTGCCAATTTACGTCACCTATGGCGAAGACGAAATATCCGTCTATCAATTAAGGGACGAGTATACTGCGCAGCAGTTCGCTCTGTTCTACTTTACGGCTGTGAAACATGGCCATTAAGAGTAGAAGATACTCGTAGGTTACTAGTATTTGACCACAGATGCCTTAGGAATATTGCTCGCATCTGCTGGGATCATCGGGTAAGTGATAGTGAGGTTAGACGCAGGGTATTAGGGAATGATGGTAAATCAATTGATGAGGTGATGAATCTTCATCGACTGAGATGGTTGGGCCACGTGTTACGTATGCCTGAACACCGACTACCACGACGCGCTATGCTGACTAGTGTTGGGGATGGTTGGAAGAGAGTTAGGGGCGGCCAAACCAAAACGTGGCATCAGAGCTTGAAGTCACTAACTTCTAGTCTGAGCCATGTTAGCAGATGCAGACTACTTGGTTGTGGTCCACGTGACTATCGTAACCAATGATTGGAGACTCTAGGTGACATGGCTCAGAATCGATCAAAACGGCGTAGGTGTATACACTCCCTGTCTTCCTTTAAACTATAATATTAAAATTGCTTCATAGCTTTCTTCCTTCCTATGCTATATCCTTATATACAACCTATAATTTATATACTACCACCACCACTAAATTAACTACTATGAATCCGGTGTTGTTCTTGTTGTGCTAACGAGGTATGGCAACTTGGACCGATGCATATATGTGTCTGGTCTTACGTTGTAGCTGACTGACTGACCGGTTCTTGATCTCATTTAAAATATAAATAACGCTTGATTATTCGTTAAACTATCTTGAAGAAATTTAGTGGACAAAGTGCTTATTTGGGAATTTTGTTTACAGTTTAGAAGACATTCTTAATGCTAATTACTTGGAAACGCAAGATATTCTTAAATAACCATCGATATACTTCGATAGTTAATTTAATAGACCAAACTGTCAACCAGACACTTAAATCTTATTTCAATCACCAAGTATAGTATTCTAATGTTTTGTGCACTAGAAATACATATGTATTTTATTTTCGCGCTGCAGTTTTACAAAACAGCTATTATCTACAGTTCACTTGGTAGTGTTTCTGTTTAATGAAGTTCAATTTACCTATAGAGTAATAATATCTCTAGAGTCTATTAGTTTTTATAAATTATTTATACAGAGTAATTTCTTATAGCATCACCAAAATGAACGGCATGGCTATATTTTCAGCAGACTAAAACGATTGAGATTTCTATATTTTGGACAATACGACGTCGACCTAGTGTTTGTAATGGTGATTAACCGTGTTTGACTTAAGGTTTAAAAGTCATGGGTTCGACCACTTGTGGGATTGTTGGTGGGCATTGCCGAGGAGTCGCTTAATAAGATAAAACAAATGTTCAGTACTTCATAGTTTTCTGTGGGATCTTAGTTGAAATCGATTTGTGACGAATTCAATGTACAAATTATTTTAAAACTACTCAATTTTCAGATCACTGTATACGACAATATTCTAGTTTGAAGTTATATACACTAAAACTAAAAATCACTATTTTTGTAGTTTTAGTCAATTTGATCTGTCTTATCATTTACAATGGATACTTTCTACTTTTATTATTGTCGTTGATTAGTCTGTCTCACTGAATGGTTTTGTGTTGTCTTATCAAAAAAGTATTAATACTTATTAGGATTCACTTGTATTCATGTGAAGAGCTGCTTACAGAATGAACTTTGAGTCTTGGATTCCATCACTGGTTGTTAATCCGACAATTATGTCTTAAAGAAAACAACTGGACTATTGAGAACTATTACGAAATAGTTGTTATCCTTGCTGGTGTCGACCAGTTTAATATAGGCAATCCATAAAAGGAAATGAAAAATCCTACTTACATTATATTTCTCGTAATTTCTATACTATGTGAAGCTTGCTTTAATTACTTAGATCATGTAATTGCTTAAATGAACTGAATATCATTCTTTTCTATAATTTGAATTGAATACGTTTGACATATATTGATCTAAACTTCATTGATCAATCTCATTTAAATCTTTTTACGTATTTCATTAGGTTCTTTCAGTTACTTTTAGTGATACTGCTGAAATGATATTTTCTGGGGGCATAGACAATGTTGTGAAAGGTTGGGATTTACGAAAATTGGAAGCTAGCATGCTACTTAATGGACATACGGACACAGTTACTGGTTTGTCAGTAAGTCCAGATGGGTCGTTTTTACTTTCTAACTCCATGGACAACACATTACGTATGTGGGATATTCGTCCATTTGCTCCAGCAGATCGGTGCACAAAGGTTAGTTTTAAAATCGCGATAATGACAGTTATACTATCAATCGTCCATGATTATATGATGAAAGATATTTTACTGAAAATTAGTTGTAGCTTAATATGTTCAGCTGATTATCTGGCTACGATGAGCGGTTTTCATATCTAATTAGACTTCATATTTGTGGCATTTAACCGTGTATATTATCAGTGTAATGAATAGTTAGAGTATCCAGTAGAGGAATATTAAATCACATGTATCTTTAAAAAACACTCAGGTGATGAATTTTTATTTTAACTATGTATTTATGATTTCCAACTTTACTCCATTTTGTCATATGTGGCGGAATACCGTCGTGTCATGTCAATTTTTTAAGGTTAAAAGTCTCACTCGATACAACACATGATGTAATAATACAATCCTATTAATTAAACGCAGCTTAGTAGTTTCAATTCACATTTACTGTTTGACGGCTAAAGTTATTATCCAGGTAATCGGAACAAATCAGGTGGAACAGAGTTTATTTCTTATAAACCACGTCTATAAAAGTCTAGTGTGCAGGTCAGTTAGCTACAGGTCTTACCTCATTAGTGGTCAATAGTACCATGGAGAGTTAAATTTATATTTACCAGAAATTTTTATAGTTTTCATCTAGTTCTCATCTGGTTCTCATTACATACATGGTTTTTAGACATTAGCGTACTGTTTGTTCCGGCTATCATATTTTTACATTATTGTTCGCACGATCATTATGTACGTAAATACTTCATCTTTAGAGCTTCAGTTCGATAGTTTGGTTATCAAATAATCAATTGTGATGTCAAAAGTCCCAGCTTTACTCAGCTCGTTTTATTTTTGACTCTCAACTGACAAAATTGAACTTCATACAAGGAGTGTAACCTTCAGTATAGGTTAACAGACCCTACTTGATCTTATGTTTTATTGTTATTATCATTTAATAATCATTTACACAGCCGTGAAATAAGTCGCATAGTAATGTGTTCCATTTAACTCTCATTTGCACGAGTGTCTGTAAATTAAGTAAAAAATTGACTAAATGTATTTAAGGAAAACATACGTGTATGTACATGTGTATATAACTGAGCATATTTTTGTTGCTTCCTTCAGATTTTTACGGGTCATCAGCATACATTCGAGAAGAATCTTCTTCGATGTGCATGGTCAATTGATAATCGTCGTATAACTAGTGGCAGTGGTGATCGTTATGTTCATGTTTGGGATGTAAACACACGACAGTTAGTGTATAAACTTCCTGGTCACACAGCATCTGTAAACGAGACTGCATTTCATCCAACAGAACCAGTACTTTTATCTGTTGGTAGTGATAAGAAAATCTTTTTGGGTGAAATCCTGCCTTGTATGTATTAAAACCATACTTTTTTGATGAAACACTCATTTTTGTGTATAAAACCAAGTAAATATATGTAATATACTCCTTGTGTTATTGTATAAATCAATATGAATATGACAGTCTTGTATAATTCTATCCAAAATTTATCAGAAATAAAAGCTATTCCGATTGCTTGTTGTTGCAATCACCTACTTTTCAAGTAGTTCTCAGTTTTGTACGGATTTATGATCAGGTACACAAGAAACTTCCATGTCATGTGCTTTATTTTTATGTTGAGAATCAAAATTATCAGCTGATTGGTATCACTTCTGACTGCAGAACCAGGTGTCTTTATATCGAAACCGTTGGAGCGCATCAATCCCCTGAAGAGTACGGTTGTGTTGGTTGACAGTTGTTAGAAAAATGTGACCTAATGGGTTAGTGTCTGACGAAATCTCTGCACGGATTCAAAAAGCTCGTTTGGCTTTTGCCAATTTACGTCACCTATGGCGAAGACGAAATATCCGTCTATCAATTAAGGGACGAGTATACTGCGCAGCAGTTCGCTCTGTTCTACTTTACGGCTGTGAAACATGGCCATTAAGAGTAGAAGATACTCGTAGGTTACTAGTATTTGACCACAGATGCCTTAGGAATATTGCTCGCATCTGCTGGGATCATCGGGTAAGTGATAGTGAGGTTAGACGCAGGGTATTAGGGAATGATGGTAAATCAATTGATGAGGTGATGAATCTTCATCGACTGAGATGGTTGGGCCACGTGTTACGTATGCCTGAACACCGACTACCACGACGCGCTATGCTGACTAGTGTTGGGGATGGTTGGAAGAGAGTTAGGGGCGGCCAAACCAAAACGTGGCATCAGAGCTTGAAGTCACTAACTTCTAGTCTGAGCCATGTTAGCAGATGCAGACTACTTGGTTGTGGTCCACGTGACTATCGTAACCAATGATTGGAGACTCTAGGTGACATGGCTCAGAATCGATCAAAACGGCGTAGGTGTATACACTCCCTGTCTTCCTTTAAACTATAATATTAAAATTGCTTCATAGCTTTCTTCCTTCCTATGCTATATCCTTATATACAACCTATAATTTATATACTACCACCACCACTAAATTAACTACTATGAATCCGGTGTTGTTCTTGTTGTGCTAACGAGGTATGGCAACTTGGACCGATGCATATATGTGTCTGGTCTTACGTTGTAGCTGACTGACTGACTGAGTTTGAGTGGTAGGGTTACAAAATCGTAACATAATACTGCAAATTCATATATTTTGTGTATCCTCTTCAGTTTTTTACAAGCTGGGAAAAATAGTATTATTCGAGGCTGATGCACCTACTTTATTGACTTCATTATTATCAAAAAAGTTTAGCACGAAAATGGCAATAAATTTGAAAGAATTATAATAAACGTTCATACGATTGAATATTTCTGTTTTAACTGATATGGAAATTTTTGATGTGTAAACATGCTAAAATTGATCTTTCATTATTACACATATTAGATTCACGGTGCTGGAAAAGCTGTGTTTGAAAGCAGAAATCTACTTCAATGTATATGAAGTGACAGATTAACTACATTGCATATAAAAAAATCGAAACAGTTACCTTATAAAGAATTTTAGAAGATAATCGTACCGTCCAAGTATAACAACGAGAACGGTTGGATAATTACTACGATAAGTGTAAAGCCATTGACATTGCTAATAACTGGGATAATAACCATGTAGATTGAATCATAGATATTTATTTAAGGGTATCTTGACGTGTTTTTCTTCGTTGAGTTTGTTTCGATCTCACTGTTTTGAGTTAGAATGACCTTCATATCATGGTTTCATATTCATTAATGCAGCTTTAACTAATGCTTTAAACATATTGAATTTCCCATTCGTATTTTTTTAGTTAATAATATTTCGTTTTTACCTCTGAAAGGATTTTGATATAATCCTTACCAATCGGTGGTGTAACTTAGTTTCTAAAAAGTATCCTTACTTGCATGTCACAAACTGCACATAGAATAAAGCGAAAATATTTTCTGTAGATTGTACAGCAATACAACAATTAGGGTGTATTTCTGGTTTCCTAAATGGAACAATAACTTAACTTAGATAAACAAATATTCATCAGCTTAATTGGAGCAGTCGATAAATATAATGATACTGATTTAAGTGTTTATTCTTTACATTTTAAATTCACCTAAAATGATGAATATTCCGTCAAATACCAACTTTTGATGTGTAAGACATGAAGAGCGTGATGACAAACAGCTAGAAACCGTATACTTGGTTCAATCCTTGTTGAGACTTATTAAGATGTATCTGTAATCCTGGCTAGAACTCATGTTTCTTACACTTAATTTTTAAGATCAGCTTTATCATTAGTGTGATATTTGGGCTGGTATTTGTACGCTGAATGACAAAATCATATACTTGGATAAAAGTAACTGTACTCTGGAATTGTACACAATAAAAGTTTATATTAACTGGGCAATTTAATATGGTGACATAAGTTGATATATCTGGTGTAAATTATTTAGACATAAATCCCATAAATTGTTATTTATAGAAGTCTAATATTTGTGTGAAAATGTTGGATAATTTTATTCCACTTGTAGGGAATATTTAAT
This sequence comes from Schistosoma rodhaini, assembly GCA_944470415.2. Lineage (NCBI taxonomy): Eukaryota > Metazoa > Platyhelminthes > Trematoda > Strigeidida > Schistosomatidae > Schistosoma > Schistosoma rodhaini. The sequence continues at coordinate 53,134,418 of OX104044.1, forward strand.
GTCAATCATTATTACACTAGCTCCTATGGTAAATTTTTGAAAAAAAAGGATTTTTGATAGATTCAAATAAAGTTACTCTAATTTATAATTTACAATGTCCATTAATTTTGACAGAGATTTTTTTCTTTTTTACTAACATTTAGTAATATGGTATTTTGACAGTGAATTTTATATTCACAAATTTGTCAATTAATTCTCAGATATGAATGTTTTGAATAGTTATTTTATCAATAACGTGGAGTTTAATAAATTATTGAGCATTAGTAACATATCCTTTACTTTAGTCTTTAGTGATAGATACCAAGCAGTTCAGCCCCCAAATACCCTGGTACGGCCGAGAGTGGTGAGAGTCCGCTCTCCCTCTCTGTTATGCCTGAAACTAAATCGATTCCGCGGTAACGAACGAAAGCCAATGACACGATAAGCTATTCTAATCGCTTGTCCCAGGCCCCGCTAACTAGATGAAGAAGTCCAAGGCAAGTAGGGGAATATATATGTATTCCGTAAGCAGCCGAGTACAAGCAATCCAATAAGGGGAAAAGTCAAGCGCATTTATACAACAACAAAATGTCCTTGAGCATTATTAGTAAATAGCACACACAAAGAAACAACGGACCAATAGCGTTTAAGATAGTTTACAAGTGGGAAAATGACGTGAAGGTAAAAAGAGCGCTTTTGGCGCGAAAACAGCTAAATTGAAATTTTCAAAATAAAATTACAAGATTAAGCCATTTACCAAGTAAGTTCTGGGGATTTGACATCCCCAACACTCTCGAAATGCTCTTACATGGCCACGCGTATATAGCCTCTGCCAGGGAAGTCCTACTTACAACATTCTTGTGGCGAGGGTGTTGTTTACTAAATTGAGAGGACTAAAAGCGAATGTCCGGCGCTATAACCAGGTTGGTGGACATGGAGTATCTGCCCAGGGTAGTTGGAAAACCCTGATTCCAAACCAATGATACACATGGGCTCCAGTATCCTGACGGATAAAATGGCGTATGAATCAATCGTTGGTCACCGGCTACCATGGGACTGCATCTCCTCATGATGCTCCACTACCTTGTGCATCAGACCTTTAGGTCAAAGGCTCTGGGTGTGGCCTCCTAAGAAAACCTTCTGCTTCAGTTTGGGCACCTGGACAGTATCACAGCCCTCACACAAATCAAATGAGATTTGTGCGGCGCATTTGTATCTGGTGCCCCTTTGTACCAATATTGTGTGTGTTTAAATAAAATAAATCAATCAATCAAACGTTAGTTCATCGTTCATTGATCGTATATTTTAATCAAACAACATTAGGTTCATCTTGAAATGGTATTTTTAAATAATGAATTAATATTTCAACTATTTTCGGTCAAGGTTTTTCGATGTTCTTTTGTTTATTTCACTTTATACGGTTAAATTTGAAATATGATATCGAACATGTACTTAATAAATTAAAGAAAACAAGCAATTCAGGCTTTTTTAATTGATTAATTAGTGAAGAAGTCAATTAAAAGTGATTTGAGGACAAAATACATCTCAAATTACAAGTGAATGTGACTTATTTAATAAATAGTCAATGAGAATTATATCAGAAAACTATCTTTGATTAACATAAAATTTTGTTGTTTTTGGGTCTAGTGAGTTAATAAATTTGTACTCTTTAAAATTATGAATAATTAGTGTTTCAAATATAAATACTTTATCTAAGATTTTATGTTCTCAGATAATTAACCAAATAATTAGAGAAGCTGTAATGTTTAACCTTTAGTAGGTTTACGTCTATCCTGAAGGTGCGTTTTGCTCTGGGAAAGCGTAAGGAGCAGTGTATAATAGAATCTGTAAAAGGAAAGGCAAAGAGAACAGATGAGCTGACAACTCAGTGAGCACATAGAATGTAGTTACATTTATTTATGAAAGCAATTAACAACAGTCAGTAATAACAAAAGTGTACGATTAAAAAAAATCTGATAATAAAAAAATATAAGTGAATAGAATAAGATTTTGAATACTTTACAAAATATCAAATTAAGAGTGGCACTTGTCATTCAACATAAAAAAAAATAATGAATGAACAATTATCAGAAGGGGTTTTGTGGAGATTTTAGTAATTTTATAATTGAAATCATGAATCGATTGAAGCTAGACCACCACGGAAGAACTGGACGGCCGTTTCGTTCTATTGTGGGACTCCTCAGCAGTGCAGGATCGTGGATGAGCACTGCTGAGGAGTCCCACAATAGAACGAAACGGCCGTCCAGTGCTTCCAGGTTTTCGATGGTGGTCTAGCTTCAATGAATAATTAAACAGAATTTTAATAAAATAAAAAAAGCAACCAATAGATTTTTATAAAATTAGCATAAAATCCTTATTATTTTTATGATTTAAAGTTTATTTATAGTCTGTGCATTATATTTTGTTTCCAACTAATAAAATATCTTCAGACAACTGTCTGATTCCAAAAGGTTGTTAGACGAATCATCTTGTTCAATTTATTACATAATTCAGGTGAAATATTTGATTTTAAATCGTAAAGTATAAATTACTTAAAATAATAAACAACTTTTCAAAATCCTTCATTCATGACAAATTGTGAGATAGTAACTCACTGAAGACAATGGTGGACGATGGCTCAATTTCGTGGATTGGTTGAAGTTAGACATCATGGTTAATAGTTCGCGCGCGGGGCTGATAGGTCCTGGGTTCGAATCTCACGGGACGGGATCGTAGATATACACTGTTGAGGAGTCCTATACTAGGACGAAATCGGTTTTAAATAGGATTAAATTATTATAAACAATTATTCGTTTTAGCACTATTATATTAGATAAACTTCACATAATCCATTGTACACTTTGAATAAAGTTAATGCTAAAGGTTGAAAATATGTCAGATAATTTTTTTTCATATTATGAACTCATTAGATGTAATGTAATCGGTAAACTTAGTTTAGGCTAGTTGTTTTTGATTTGAAGGTATTAAATCATTGTTAAGTTACATATCTAAACCATATAGGTCTTATGAGGTTTTCAAATTATATCCCAATGGATAATTCGGAATTTTATTGAGATTTAAATAGTTGTAGGATCAATTGCACCGAGAGTAGCGATCTTATTCTATTGAATAGAATAATAAGCAAATGAAAGCTTTTAATTTCTATAAAAGATCATTTCAGTGTCAGCTTAGCTTTGTCATGCTACATCACAAGAATGAGAAATACAGAGATTTTATCCTATGTTAAGTTAGACTAGTTATCACGGATGGTTCCTTTTTTGTTGTCGCAAGCATCTATATGATTAGAAACAGTGTATACAGTCAGTCTACATTAGTTTTTAAGTAACATACATCGCTTGGAATTTTAACATTTTAGAAAACGGTAAACGTATCAATGTCTTTAAAGAATAAATGGAATGACAGAATGATTTATCAACCAGAGTTATTCAATCACTGATTTTTTGGATAATATATAATGTGTTTCTTAACGTACAAAAACTGCCCATTTTTTGCGAAAGAATTTATAGAATAAAATATGAAGGATCGGTAAAAGTTCAAAAGATATCTCAGTTCATCATATACTTAAATACACTAAATAGAAGTATTTGATGCATGTTTTTACTAGCTTTAAGGAGAAAAGCGGTCTTCACATTACATGTCTAGTTTAAATTTGGTAATCATATGTGATACAACAGATTATTACTTTTTTAGCTGCAAAACAAGTGTTTTAACTTTGACTGTAAATCATTGGTTTTAGTGTAAGCACTGGCTCCAAATCACTGGTCATGGTTTGCTCCTAAAAATATAATACTTGTTGTCACTGATGAGTTATTGATTTTCGCAAAAGGATAAACTGAAATACTATTATTACTTTAAATAAATTTTAGTTGATCCTTTAAAAATGTCTATGTATAAGTGAGAAAAAGCATCATTTATGTATTAAGCCGACTTAAACAAATCTAAAAGAATAATAACAAAGTAACATTTCTATCGGTCAACTAAACCAATTTAAGATCTGATCAATTTATTATTTTGGAAAATATTTGTGTACTTCAGACCAATATGTTACTTTACTCACTTTTGAGGTGGTTTCGAATCAATAGTGTTACACTGATGTATGCAATTTTGGATTAATCAATGAATAACTGTACAATATTTTAGTGAATACTGGTTATTACTATAATGATCCACTTTAATACACAATGGATGGAATACCTCTACAGTCAATGTAAGTCATAACCTGAAAACCATAGATGACTGTCAAGATGAAGCTGCTAAGAAATCTCATGAGTAATACTTTCTAGAAATTGGATGGAAATACTTTTATACCTTCACACCAAACATATATTGAACATCATTTGGAATACGGAATTTAAATATCATCCTCATATTTGTAATGAGAAACGACTTAATAAATTGAAAATAAAATGCCAAAAGATATCTAAGATATTTTCTATAAGGAAGGACTGGAAAGTTCTATCCTTTTCCCTCAGTTTTACTGTTGGTTATAAAAACGACCTTATATTAGTTTACATATACTTCAAAGTAGTTTTACGACTACTGTCCTATCCATTCCTTCTTTTTAGAACTCATCATGTTGTAGTGCCGTGCTTCGTTAATAGATCACCTCGATAACTGTTATAATACAAGCCTTAACGGTGCATAATATCAGAAGGCAAAGAGAAGCGGCAGCTACAGTTTTATTCACAAATGACGCAGGCTAGAAAATTATAAGCAAATGAGTAAACATCAGCGAGCGAAACAAAAATGACACGGGTCGGAGATGGCGGGTAAGCCATGTGATGAATGGGATAAGAAGTGTACACACACCTACGCTCATATAAAAATGGTCAGGGTTAATAAATGAATAATTAACAAGGTGAAAATATGACTCATGATGGATAGGTGAATTGGCTTGTCCAGAAGTTAGAATAGGACATATGGGCTTAACTTAACAACCTATACCACAATGTAAAACAACACTCTCAAATCACACTAAAAAACTGCATTCGTTTCAAAAAGACGATCAACAGAATTAATTGTAAGAAACTCTTAGAGAGTTCAAATAACAACATTAAATTAGATTCACTTAGAGTTTCCATTGTCTACCTGAGCTGTAGAGTAGTACCCTTACTAACTAAATCATACCTTTAAGACTGAATCATTACAGAACAAGAAATTCCTAAGAATAATCAAGATTTCATACACATAGTTTACTTTATTATCCTAAAGAGAGAAAAAATGAAGATTAGTGCAGAATAATAGGAATTAATTTTATTTCGTTAGATTCACATCAGCTGCTTACAACCCATAATATTTGAAATCAAAGTTATTAGAGATATTGACATACTTATAAATACGAGGGTGGTTGGAGATGAATATGTGTATCATGACGTAGCGACGATTCTAATGTGATTAATATGATCGTCAAAAGTTGTTTGTTTCAGATAAATAAACAGTCTGAGAGGGAAAGTCCCAGAATATTGGACTAGTGATTAGAACTCAGAGTTAACAAATATGAGGTGACTGTGTAATGAAGTAAGTGGAAATAGATTAATGGTAATAGGGAGTTGAGATCGATCAGTTATGAATTAAAGAAAAATGACAATGATGTAATCAAAACTTCAGGAACAGTAGAAATAATGAATGATGCAATGAAAAGGATGTGTTGTTACAGGGGAAAGGAAGGTTTATTACTGTTTCTTTTTGAATAAATAGTCTGGTTTTAGACGTTTGATTGCTATAGCTTCGGCTAATTTCAGAAGTTTTGAGTTTGATTTTTGTTAATTGCTTTGAAAGACTTCAGTGTATCCACTTGATGTCCTGTGTCAAGGAGATGTTTCGAGATGGCACTACTGAATGCGTATAGTTCACTTGAACGTTTTAGAATATGTCTTTTGAATCAGACGTAGGCTCTCCTTTCTGTACTACCAATGTAACTGATTTTGCAGATAGATGTGAATTTGTATACCACACAGTTGGTGGTAACATGAAAGGGATACCTATCAATCTTCGATTGTGTTAAAGAACAAATTATTTTGGACAAGGCAATCAGTTTAGTTGCAGAATGAGTTCTTGTCAGTGTAGTTTATAGTCCCATGTTAATTGACCCTGTCACATCATTACCTTTGGATTTAAGTTGAATAAAAAATAGCTCTTTTGTCTACTGTAGTTTTTTTGGATTTTTATCTCCTTGTTTTACATATATCAAGAAATTTTAGTGGATATCCATTCTTCTGTAAATACCTTTTCACATTCATTAGTTTCTCTTCTAGTGTATCGTCAGTACATATCCTTCCTGTTTTATAAAACAGTGTTTTAAGAAGTACCTTCTTGTAACTGAGTGGATAAGAGATGTTGGAATCGTTTCATGTATCATTCCTACAAAATGACCATTTAACTGTGCCATCATTCCATTGTTTCATTGCGATGTCGAGAAACTGGAACTTGTTTTCATTTTCATGTTCCATAGTAAACTGGATATTTTTATGGGCTTTGTTGAAAAATTTCAGCAGATTTGTTGCATGTTGTTGATTATTACATACGATGAAGATGTCATCAACATACCTTGAATAATACAACATCTTTCAAATCGCTCCTTCGATCTTGGTTCTTCCGAGATTAGCCATTAAAATATCTGTTAGGACAGGACTTAACTGACTTCTCATCGATACACCATCGGTTTGTTGGTATATGTTATTTTTGAACTCGAACTAGACATCTTTTATACACGTGATTAACAGTCGTTTGAATTCTGATGCTGATAGAGTGTAATGAACTTGGTGAGACTTGATGAGGATAACCAGTTTGTTATCTAACACAAAATTACAGAGTTCTTTGGTAAAATGTGTAAACCTTACATTCATTTGCAAATCCTTCATCAATTGTTTTTACATCCTTCATGATTCTACCACCTCTCAATTCCTTTCTATTTTCCTTTCTGTTTTCTTCAGTTCAATCTTCTCAATATTTTTTTTGACAAACCTTCTACATACTCCTTGTTTCTGTCAATATAAGTAGCATACATCACAGACAGGATATCAGAATGCTGGGAAATGACTTAACTTTCTATCTTTACAACTTAAAAAATGATCTTTTTTAGAAAAATAAATTTTAATAAATAGATTAATTTAGAATAATTATTAGCTGATATTTTAGTAACAAGATGGATAATATCAAGTGGTATTCTTCAAATTATAACTACTTAAGATTTACTATAAAAAATATCCATATATAATCACTATTTGTTATAATCTAATGAGCAATATCATTAAAAGAATTGTATTATATTTTATAGTGGAGACAAGGTGGAAGGGGGGTGGGCGACGATTCAACAAACTGATTAGTTTCCAACACATAGTCATATGGTTCGTTTTATTCAAATAAAAAACATCACTGAAGAAATTACACTAAATTCATTTTTTCATTAAGTAATAGTAATGCAAATTTATTTCTTTCTCTATCCTTATGAAATTGTTACATTTTATGGAAATATATAATTGCATTTTTCTGAAAATTTTTTGTGGAAATAATTCAGTATTTATTATTCTTGAAGATGGAAGTATATAATGTAGAATGAGAAGAAGAATTGATGAATTACTCGACAGTTGTTTGAGTTTTATGCTGACATTTTAAAATAGACCACTTTGTTCAATAATATCTCGACTTCTTTCATGACATGTGAGTAAATTTTCTTTGGTTAAGATTTTGAATCTTCATATAACTGATGATTTATCGCTTACTGTGCTTCCAGTTGGATATACGGCACATGATAATAAATGACGTAATTTCTTAAAAAAATCCTTTATAATAAGTTATTGTGTTAGTTGTTTGGAGGTAATGTACTTAAATCCCCGAACTTAAGTTTCATGCTAATTGGCATTCACTGATAAGGTGTTTTTGTGGTGCTGAGGGAACCAATACTGCTCTTGACATTCAGACCCTTGTTACTTAGCATCTCATTTAAATACATCACCTCACAGTTATCCAAATCACATTTTGTGTACTAACTTGCATTGGATTCAGAAGCCTGATTTCTGTAAGATTGCAGGAATGCTGTTCCAACGATTACATTTTGATAAACCGTGATACGACTAGTTTTTCTGGTGTTCCCATTGGTAGATTTTGAACAGGTGAAAATTTTGTTTTGGGAGTCAGTAGTTAAGGGCTCTCATAAAAGTTTGTGAAATCTTCGGTTAGTTAGTACAAGTGTAATAATGAGAAACGGTAATAAATATTTGTATCTCCGTTCGTTTCCAATTTAATGGTTGAATTTGATGGGAAAATATTTAATATTTAGGGTTAAGGTTATTTTCATTGCGACTCCATAAGGATACTAACCATTTTAATCTAGAAAATAATGACCACGAGACTAACAGTCCGAAGAAGAATTTAACTTTCAGAATACTTCTTATTTTTTTGAAACAGATGTTAGTTCATTCATTGTTATGTACTTAAATGAAAATACACTAAAAGATGTATAGTTTAATAAACTTTTCTTATGGAAAACTTTGGAAATTTTTAAAATTCAGCAACATATCCGAAGAATCAAATGATTCACTTAAATCACTGTATATTTTGCACTGAAATTTCATCTACTACATACAAGTTCCATAGATGACTAGATCTTCTTTTCCATGCTTACCTTTACTTCTTGCAAAAAACATTTATCATTGAATTAAGGAAGGCTAACAAACTCATTATAAAACTTGAATATCAAACACATACTTCCAAAAGTATTCGTAAAAATGTGTAATTCTGGCAGACTTTGAAGTATTAAAAAACGATTCTTTACTTTTAATGTTCATTTAACTAGTTCAGTAAAACGTTATAAATTATTTTAATGTTTATAAGGACCGGTAATTCCTGGGTTCGAATCTCGCTGGGCAAAATCGTAGATGCGCACTGCCGAGGAGTCCCGTACTAGGATGAAACTACCATCCAGTGCTTCCAGGTTTTCCATGGTGGTCTAGCTTCAATTGACTCATGAATTCAACCATTAAAGGATATTTTTGTTGATAACTGTGGAAATGTTCTATGTTTATGAGAAATAAATTATTTTTTCGTATGTATGGTTTTGTGCGTTAATCGTTGACAAAAAAGAAATAAAATGAAACTAACTCATAGATAGATAAATTTATTGATAAATGGTACTTACAGAGTGATTATGAATTAAGTAACTAAGTAAGCCAAACATAAAAAGCTCAGTTTACATAAATAAACTACTATTCTGTATGAATGACTTATAACATTACTCTTATCTGATTATATTTAGATATATACTTGTTTAGAAGGGGATTTGTGGAGATTTCAGTATTTTTCAAAGTTGAAATCATGAGTCAATTGAAGCTAGACCACCATCGAAAACCTGAAAGCACTGGACGGCCGTTTCGTCCTATTATGGGACTCCTCAGCAGTGCGCATCCACGAACCCGCTCTCGCGAGATTCGAACCCAGGACCTACCAGTCTCGAGCCGAAGACCTTAACCGATAGACCACTGAGCTGGCATCCAACGGTGTTAATGTCTAACTTCAACTGATCCACGAAGCAGTGACAAGTGGAGATCAACCACGTCTGTTGTGAGATAGGAACTCACTGAAGACAATTGGTGAATGGTTGCTCAACTATGTGGATCAGTTGAAGTTAGACATTAACACCGTTGGATGCCAGCTCAGTGGTCTATCGGTTAAGGGCTTCGGCTCGAGACTGGTAGGTCCTGGGTTCGAATCTCGCGAGAGCGGGTTCGTGGGTGCGCACTGCTGAGGAGTCCCATAATAGGACGAAACGGCCGTCCAGTGCTTCCAGGTTTTCGATGGTGGTCTAGCTTCAATTGACTCATGATTTCAACTTTGAAATATACTTGTTTGTGCATATATACAAATAAGGTTTGTGAATATACCTGTATTCAACCTAATGTATGGAAGTGTTATTCAGACACCTCTGATTAGCTTGAATGCAATAAGAAGTAAGTAGTAACTACTTCAAATAAAATATGAACACTTGAAATAAATTTCTAATAACATTTTTTAAAATGTTTTCATACACTTTATATAAATATATTCCGTTTTTTTAGTACTCAAAAGACCACTACTCAAAAGAACTACTACATTAAAGAAATATAGTGAGAGTAAGAGTAAGCAAACAAGACAGTGTGAAGAAGAGGATGTTTTAACAAATTCCTAGCTAGATACATATTTAACTAAATTGATAAAGCAATTACAATTTTGATAGAGTACAGAATAAAATAAGTGGCAATTAGTTTATAATTAGTAAAGCAAGATTTAATTTAATAGAATTATATTGATCTGAATAGATTGTTCAAGAGAGTCAATTAATTTTAGCTAAGCAATATAATCAGACTTTTAACTAGAATAACTGCTCACAGAAAAGAATAATATCCTCCTTATTACTTAGATAGCAGTTTTATCAAATTTTCTAAAGGTAAATCAAGAATATGTTTGACGGAAAAGGTAAAGTATTTTGGAAACATTTAGGGTTTTTCTACTGGTGTCTTTTGTTTGCTATTTTTTTAATTCCAACCATTATTTAAGTATCACACGTAGATCACGTGGAGATTTAGCAGGGATTGTTTTCATCCATCATGTTGCTTGTCATTCACTAGAGATGATGAAAACGTAGCCTAAAACCAAAGATCACTTATTTTGATTAGATATAACATAATTAGATATAACATAATTTTTTCGGTTGTAATCAGAATTTGATATGTATGTGGGCTGGGATACTGCTCGTGCTCCCAAATCGAAGCAGGTGGTTTTCTAAGGGGGCCACACGCGGAGTCTTTGACCTAAAAGTCCAATCCACAAAACAGTGAAGCAACATAAGGAGAAGCATTTCCATGGTAATCGGTGACCAACGATTAGTTCATACGTCATTTATTCCCTCAGGATCCTGGAACCTGTGTGCACTATTGGATTTGGATCAGGGTTTTATAAATCCTGTAGGTGGATTCTCAGTATCCACCAACACGGTTAAAGCGCCAGACATTCGCTTTTCGTCCTCTGAATTTTGTAAATAACACCCACGCCGCGAGAAGGCAGTGGTTAGGACTTTCCTGTCAGTGGCTATATATAAGTGGTCATGTGTAATAAATTAAATTTAAGGTTAATTTATATCACTAATTGATATTAACTTTAGAACTATTGCAAAATTATATTATTGAGCAACTGTTTAAACGTAGTTTGAAATGTTTCAATAGTAGATATTCTTTGTCTTACATATGATGTATTCTAGAATCTACAAATTTGGCAACAACTTACACGTAATTTAACTGAAATTCACTTGTAATATATAGATGTTCTTTTATTCAGTATCGCTGGTGAGCATCGTTAAGTTGGAGTTCAGGTATTTATTTACTACGGTCATATGAAGAATAATTTAAACTGATTTATGATAAGAAATTATATTCAAAACGTAAAACAATATTTTCATTGATCATATAATATTGACCTTGACTAGTAGATTCAATTTTTGAACGAAAAGTCATTCAATGTTGAATAATAAGCAAAACTTCAAGACTATGTTTACCTTAAGTTTTTTGAATTGATACGTTCAATTAAACATGTATTTATTAGACAAAAAAATCGTCTGATCTCTGCAAATTTTTCTTTTTGATTAAAAATCATTTGCTAAATAAAGGAAAACCAAAACTCATTGAATTAATAAAAAAATATTCTAATTTAATAGTTAAGACCATTAGTTAATTGAAGCTAGACCACCATGGAAAACCTGAAAGCATTGGATGGCAGTTTCATTCTAGTATGGAACCCCTCAGTAGTGCGCATACATGATCTCGCTCCCGTGAGATCCGAACCCAGGATCTATCGGTCTCTGAAAATTGTTAGTTTCCCTAGAAAAACGGCTTTACTTTAAAATAGTAGTATTTGAATAACTGTTTCATAGTTATGACACTTATTATACATATTACAGCAACAATGGATAATAAGTTGATATATTTTGAAATAATTGAAAAGCATTATGATTTACTAGATAAACGTCAAAATTATTGTCTATTCTTTTCAACACTAGTTTTTTCATACATCTGAATTTTAAACAGTTTTGAAAAAAAATAAAATTTGACCTCTTCAACTATTTAATATATTATAAGCAAGGATGGACAGTGGCTAGCAGTGGAATCCATGACGCACGTTTCGTCCTATTTGAGACTCTTCAGTTGGATCTGCTTGCATCTCAGAGTTGATGTTCACTTCGGAAATCAAACCCAATACAGTTCTCTTCAAACGGTATCGCGTTATCCACTCAGCTACTGAGGCCTGATGGCCACTTGCTTGTGCAATGGGGTGAAGTCTAAATTCACTTGATATCGTTTGTTTGAATTTTCCCATTGATTTTTAGGATTGCAATTGATCAGTCTCTTATTGGCATATGTGCATACCGTGTGTATTGCCTCAATATAACCTTAATTTACAAGCATTGTAAACAAAAATGGATAGCGGCTAGCTGTGGAATCCAGGACGCGTGTTTTATTCTATTTGGGACTCGTCAGCTGGATGTAGATGATTCAAACAAACAATACCAAGTGTATTTAATATATTGGTTTAATTTAAAATACAACAGATTTATATAAAGAAAATAAAATTGAATTTTATAATTCTACCAATAAATAGTCTTGTTTTAATTTTTTTCATTTTTTTAGTTTTTTCAAAATCCGGTATTATTTAATTTAATTGAATTAAACTGAATTGAAAACTGTTACCATTTTTATTTTGAATAAAAAATAATAGTAGTTAACTCAGTCATTATAAATTTTCTTTTTTGTAATTCGTCAGTTTCAAATGATTTTTGGTACAACTTTAAAGAATAAAAGTATGGAAGTTATGAAGATGACTGAAAATCAAACCAATTAGTAGTTAAAGAATAGAATTCTTAAGGAAACCTCATGAGAATTTGTATCTTTACGGATTTGTCTACATCTCGAAATAAAAGAAAAGTAATTTAATAAATTTATTTATATTGTTGATTTTTCTAAATCATATTGATTTTGAAGATGAATCTTTTTGCAAAATAGTGAGAAGTGAAGTAAAAGAAGAGGACAAGAAAAGGGATAACAAAGTGTGGAATATGAGTAAGTTGCGTATTCTTAACATGAACACATGGAATATTTGATGCTTTGTTAGTTTCAAGCCTGTTTCATTTATCCATAGATACTCATGTATCTCGAGAGTTTGATTAACTTTCACAGATAAATAGTAATGATATACCTTGAACGGAATATAAAGCCATACGTATAGCTTATATTTGATCATTAGATCCACATTTTCATTAATTGGTTAAAGTCGGAAACACTTACCGTTGTTATAACAGTTGAATAGCTTAACAGTAACATGTTCATCTTAAAACCTGTAGGCTCCGGGTTCGTTATCAAATTGCTTTCAATTTTGTGAAGTGCCCTACACTAGAAAGAAAACGTTATCCAATCTCTCCTGTTTTTCTATATTTTACTTATTTGTTTTCGAATGAAACAATATCTAAAAACCTCGCAAGCTCGAAATTTTGTAAACAGTTGGGTAACATTATATTGACTAAATTTATATGTACCTATAGCTGTTTGAGTAAATATTATGTCAAACACCTGATATTATCATCCAAGCAGTTCAATCCTGTGACATAAAACCACATATATTTTTATGACCTTATTTTCATAATTAAATGGTAAATGTCGAGATGAGATGGTTGTTGGAGGTAGTCGACAGGAAACCCCGAACCTAGTTTTCGTGCTAATTGGCACTCTTCAGAAAGGTGTACTTCTGATCTTGAGGGAAGTGATGCTCTTTGGCGGATTCTATCTCGTGTCACCAAGCTTCACATTCAGAAATATTACTACTGGGTTATCCGGGACGCTATTAACTTCCTGTAGAACTGAAATGTATTTACAATTGATTGATCACTGGGTGGTGATCATTATTATGTGTGTCACGTCCTTCTTAGTGCAGATCGAATCTTACCGACCATGCTGCGATATGGTTACAACTCTAGGTGACTCGACACTGTGTGCAGTACGTAAATTTTGTACGTAAATATTTTTTTTGAACCGCAATTTTAATACTGTAAAAAGTGAAGTTTTCAAAAATCATTTTTAAATACTAAACATGCAGTTTTGATAAAGTTACAGCTGATTATTTAAAGACCATTTCTTGATTATCTATTCTTGTTGGTAGTAAATTGTAAAAGTCATAACACTACTTATTGTTTTCTTTGTTGTTAGATAAAAATATATTTAATTCAACAAATAGTAAAGAATTAGCTTTGTTTGAAATTTAATCGTCCAGGAATCCTCTATTTCTATTTGGTTTGCAAATGAATTCATGTGATTTTTCAAAAACAATTTTCATATATAACGTCAAGATATTTTGTAAGGAAATCGAGTAAAGACTAGCAAACTTGACTATGAAGTCATTTCTTGATATTTTAAATTAACAATTAGGTGTATGCTACTGATGTCGACAGATATAAGTAGTACGTGTCATCAATCGAAAGGGAAATACTTGACAGAAGAAGGTTAAGAACATCAAAGAAAAGAGAACGAGAATGAAGATTGATTAGTATAGAAAAAAGAACAATTAAGTCCGATACGATTGATTGATATTTTGCAAGTGAAATATTTACTGTATGGTTCTCAGATTTTACTGAGATGTTCTGTAATTTCATATTCGAATACATTCGATCCGATTGTCTCCATTAGTGTTCTCATTCACTATATCAAATGATCTGTATTTGGTTTCATTTAAAGTGGTCTATTCATTAGAGTATTCTTATAGTAATATGATAAGTAGGACTTATTAAGTATAGTTTTTGAAAATAATACCACTCGTTCTAGTTATGTAACTTGTCTATTTTTGTGAGTTTATAAAACTGGGCTATGAATAATAAAAGAATCAATCATCAAATCAACTGTTAATATCTAACAGTCGATCACTCAATATTGATTGTCAGGATCGATTAAAAGATAATGGAAGGAAATTCGTTGAAATAGTTTATGCTGAGAATTCTATATTGTAGCTAAAATATAATATTGAATAAAGCCATTAATAATAATAGTAATGATAATAATAGTACTGAAATACCAAGTTGTCAGGACTATTTTGACGAATAGTTATTTCAATCAGTTTATGTTATCTGTATGTCTGGATGGTTCGGTTTAGTTTTGATACAGTAGATGAATGACTGAGCCATGTTATATATCATGTTAAATGGTTGAAAATGTATCTTATCCTTCTATATAACGATCAGCTACCATGTAAACTATTTCCAGATTAGTGAATTATGAAGCATTTTTTTATTAAAGAAAAGGAAATAGTTATTCCTCAATATGGAAATCATTCCGATTAATCATTTTCAAATCCTTTTTTGAATAACATTAAAATTTAAACAAAAAATAAAAAAAAACTATTAGGGAACAGTGATTCATTGAATGTTTGATATTGTACTTTACATCCGCATTTATTACTTGGTATCTTTTATTAATTATAACAGTACTCGTATATTATTAGAGAAAAACAATACTTAACAACTGTATCATGTTTTGTTTAAAACAAAACAATTCAAGGAGATATGATAAACTATTGATTGTAAATGGAAAAGAAGAGAACGAGAACAGAAAATGGTTGGTATGGAAACGAAGAACAAAAATGTTCGTGACAATTGATGGATATTTTCCAAATGAATTATTACTTTTTGGTCCTCAAATTTTATCAAGATATTCTGTAATGTATTAAAATGCATTTGGTTGTCCCTACTTGTGTTCTCGTTTGTTACAATGGGAATTCCCTTTCTATCGAATCTGTAATGAAAAGAATAGCGAGTTAAGTGAATTATCGTAGATTATTTTTGTCATGCATTCTAAATGGAGAAACAATTCTAATATTTTAGTTTATTTCTTATGGTTGCAAAATTTAGTTAATGTCAGCTTCTAGTATTATAATTAGAAGAAATATAGGTGAGACTATAGTTTTTGGACAATCTTTAAACAACGCCAAGATGAACTGAAGAGTGCTCACATAATAACTAAGACTAAATGAGGGTTATAAACCAGTGTAAGGAACTTGGATCAGGATTTACAGTTGAATATCCGGGTTAGGAATTACATATAATGTTTTCATCACGAACTGATATCACATGTGATGTCGAAATAGTATTTAGCCGAATGGATGAATGGATTTTGTGCCAAACTCGAAGACCTTTTATCTCTAAAGTAATTGATTTGTCCATAAATTATAGTCTCACCAATGTATGCTGTTCAAAATAAGCTGTTTAAGTGCTTTATATAAAGACAGTTTCATCAGTGTACATGTCTTACAATACAAATCGGAAGTAGGATGACAGCAACATGATAACTACCAAACAGATTACAAAACATATGGTTTTTATGCATTGAATTATACAAAAAATAAACTGATAGGAATCAGTAACATGTTTTTCTTTTTTTAGATGAGGCATCTAGAATGAAATAGAATTTGGACAGATGGTTGGTCACCTCATCCTCTGAGAGTCTCGTAAGTTTAAATCTAAAAGGTCCTTCAACTAACTTATTTGGCAGACAGGCAATATTATTTTAGAACTCAGTACTTGCTTTAGATCTTTATACATAATTTCTACATGCATACACAATTGAACAAGTAACATTGATCGCATGTGACAGCCTACGCATTTATTTCTTTTAATCGTTGACATTCCAGTTCCTTAAACTGTTTGATAACTCACTCGCATACCTTTATACATTTTCTTGTTAAGTTACGTTCATCAAATCACCTCTTTCATTGTGTGCTTGCCAGTCTTATGAATGGAGCATTACTTAAAATAATCTGTTCCCACAACTTCATTTCTCATAGTGAAAACTGTTGCCTGTTGGGAAATTACGGTAATGATAATTGTCAGATCGACTGATATCCAAAGCATAATAGTTTACGCTACAAACCTGAACACATGTCTGCAAAACGTATGCTAGTTACCTATAATGTCTTCCTAAAAACAAAAAAAGTTACTTTAGTCTCAAGCATAAACAGAAATAAGTTTATGATGATCATAGACATAGATTACGTAAATGAATAGTCATAGGAGGTGGAAATTGAAGTAGCAAATGCAATAAAAAACAACCTAATGAAACCATAAATTAGCATAAGTGTTTAAAAATGTTAAAAAGGTAAAATAGCAATCATTTTAGCACACATTGAGCTAGATATACGTCAGAAACTCCCTCATTTAAGAAAACTAGGATACAAAACTAAGTGCTTTAATTGCATTGTAGTTGTGTTGTCGGTTACTGTGTTAAGTCCACATAACTTATTCTGGCTTCCGGATAGGCCGATCTATTCTTTTTTATTGAGTTACGTTTTGACCATGTTACTTATTTATTTATCAACCCTGACTGCTTTTATATGAGCGTATGTGTTTGCACTTTTTGTCCTATTCATCACATGTCTGTAACTCATTTTTATCTGGCTATAAATATTGATTAACGGTTGAATAAATGGAGTCGGTTCACATGCCTTCTCCATTGCACGTCATTTCGCTTCGCCCTCTTCTTTTCGCTTCATTCCTCTGATCGTCTGTTCAAATTAATGAGTGTAAAAAAATAGACGCGTTCAAAAATCCATTCTAGTATTTGACTTATTTAATTCCGTAATTCACTAACGAGGATATCTGACATAAGATCCTATTGGAGTCAAATATCGGGCCACTAAATAATTATTAACGCATTTTAAACAAACATATTCTCGGCAACTTATTGCAAATGTGAATCGAACACATGACTTTGTGATCTTTAGTAATGAAATGATAATCAAATTATACCAAACTGAAATTTAATTAAGTTGATTTTATTTTTAAATGATTAGAAAAAAATTAATATAAAACTCTTTTATATAGTTGAGATCATGAGTCAATTGAAGCTAGACCACTACGGAAAACCTGAAAGCTCTGGACGGCCGTTTCGTCCTACTGCGGAACTCTTCATCAGTGCGCACCCACGATTCCTTCCCGCGAGATTCGAAATTAGGACCTATCGGTCTCGCGTCTGAGCACTTAACCGATAGACCACTGAAGAGTTCAATGATAGGACGAAACGACCGTCCACTGCTTCCAAGTTTTCCATGGTGGTCTGGCATCAATCGATTCATGATCTCAACTATATAAAATTACTAAAATCTACACAAAATCCCCTTCTGATAAAACTCTTTTCTTCAGTATTCAGCTAATGGTATTTATGATACTTAAAAGGGTAGTAGTTGTGTTTATTTATAACTTAGAATGACATAAAAGGAAATATTTACAATATCATTTCCAGTTAAAGATTACTGAATTGTTTCGTGAATTAATTTATCAATTCGTGATTTGAAATAAACAAATTAAGAATATGTCAATTACAGAGACACGAAAAATGGTAAAATGAACATGACAATACTATAATTTTGATGAAGAAACTACATAGAATAATGCTAACCGCTGAAATAAATTTTAACAGACTGCTTCAACCTCCTAACAAACTATGACACAGTGAAGATAAATACATATATATGCAAGTGAAACCAATAAAAATAACGTCTACAGTGTATTACATTCGCGATAATTCTCAAAGCTTCATACATCACACGTCCCGATAACGGTTATTAGATAACTGATTAGGGTGTGTGTATTTCAGAAGATAATATGAGGCGTTCACTATAATTTATTAATGTACAGAGCAGATCACTAAGCCTCAGGTACAACACAAAGTGAATTCGAGCAGAAATGCGAATGTGAGTGATTGTGAGCGAGTAAGTACAGAGGAGAACAAATAGGAGGATTAGGAGTCGAATAAAGGGTCGAATGAATTGTCAAAATACGAGAACAGATATAGGAAAAGAAATAAGTCATCAAGAGATTTAAGCAACTAGTAATCAAGCTGGCAAGAGGGACTATGTGTGTAGGATCGGACTTGTGATCAAGCATACATGTTCATACAGACATAATAATAACACAAAGGTATACACGATGTTACTGTTCTAATGACACTATTTTTTAAGTAAGCTAATTGAAAGGTTTGACAATGTTAAACTTACATAGACTCAATTGTAGGTGAGACAGTATAGGTAAGATGGAATTTTGATTTCACATGTTAACGTAAACCACTCAGAAATATATCACTTATCAGTGTTACGATTAAAAGAAAAGCATGAAATGAACTAGAAAGTGAGCGAATCAAAACGTACCATTTATTAAAAATAATAAACATATTGTCTTCCTGGTCTTTCCTAATTTAGTACTATTTATCTGCTGTCATCAAAACTTTTACATCGTTTCAATGATGAAGCCTGTTGACTTTTTACCATATTCTGTGTGACTATAATTTATGGACAAATCAATTACTTTAGAGATAAAAGGTCTTCGAGTTTGGCACAAAATCCATTCATCCATTCGGCTAAATACTATTTCGACATCACATGTGATATCAGTTCGTGATGAAAACATTATATGTAATTCCTAACCCGGATATTCAACTGTAAATCCTGATCCAAGTTCCTTACACTGGTTTATAACCCTCATTTAGTCTTAGTTATTATGTGAGCACTCTTCAGTTCATCTTGACGTTGTGTAAAGATTGTCTATAAATTATAATCTCACCCGTTTAATCATATTAATTTAATGAATATTTTTATTAAAAATATTTTAGAATATCAGTGCTGTGTTGATTGTTTAGGAAGTTAGGATATCAAATTACATAATTAACAATAAAGTTAATGCACACCTAAATAGAATTCAATACAAAAATTAGAGAAACACATAAGTGAACAATATTGTTTACAATTAGATCCTCATCAGGCTTTACTTTAATTTACACTAATATTTATTTGAATATATATGTAAGTAACAATCCACTCAAGGTAGTTTATGAAATAAACCATATAGTGAGACATGATAAGTTAAAAATACAAATTGATAGTGTGATGATAAGTGTACTAGTGAGATGTGCGCTACTTATACGAACATATGTAAGTAGTGTGTATCAGAAAATGCAAGTGAAATGTTACCAGAAGAATATTGAAATAAAGAAAAGACGAAAGGAAACAGAGAGCAGTCGAAATAACAACAGGATTGGAAGAATGATGAAGTATGTAGGGGACAACTTAAGGAATATTTGGTTTACTGTGCCTAAGTGGCCGTTCATTTAACTGTTATAATAATATTAATAGCAAAGCATAGATTAAAATTTCCTAACTTGGAGTAAGTTACAGAAATGGGAAAATAGAAATGATCATTAAAAATTAGTAGAATTACGCAATAAGAAGTGTTTGATTAATTAAACAATGACGTGTTTATTCAAAAGAGAAGAGGTGAAGAAAAATACAGTGATAAAGTTGATTTCGCAACTTTTTTCAAAAGTTTCTTTTAAAGCTTCTTGAAATTTTTTTGAAAACCGAACTAATTAGCGAATTTCTTCAAACAATTAAATTAACCCATTTTCTCAGAAGGGGTTTTTGTATAGATTTCAGTATTTTTCATAGTTGAAATCATGAGTCAATTTAAGCTAGACCACTATGGAAGAACTGGAAGCACCGGATGGCCGTTTCGTCTTATTGTGGGACTCCTCAGCAGTGCGCATCCACGATCCTGCACTCACGAGATTCGAATACAGGACCTACCAGTCTCACGACAGAGCACTTAACCGATAAACCACTGAGCTGGCATCCAACGGTGGGTTCGAATCTCGCGAGTGCGGGATCGTGGATGCGCACCGTTGAGGAGTCTCATAATAAGACGAAACGGCCGTCCAGTGCTTCCAGGTTTTCCGTAGTGGTCTAGCTTCAATTGACCCATGATTTCAACTATGAAAAGTTCATTTCCTGTCTTTGAATAAGGAATAAATGATATTAGGTAAAGAAAAGTATCTTTACGACGATATCATTTCTCAAAAATAAATAATAATACTTATGGTTTACTAAATGAATTCCTCATATATGAAACGTCTGAATAGTTGATTTCTGATCTACTTCCATTAACGACTTGAATAAATATACAAGGAAATTGAAAACAATTCTTGCTTCGGTGTAAAGAATTCATTCTGACATAATGATGGTTTGGAATCAATCAATATCCAGGATGAAAATAAAAAAGGATATAAGTACAAGTGTGTATTGATACATTTTCTGTTACAAATTTTAATATGTTAACCTTTGGAGTAGATTTTTCTCTGATAATTATTAAAATAAATAAGAAAGTTCGGTGAGACAGTAATTAATTCATGACATTTGAGAGATGTTTACGTGACTTTGGAAGTGTCCACCTACCTATGAGGGTTAATTGAGGGTTATAAATTAATGTAAGGAATTATAATTAAGATTTACAGTTGGACTTTAGGGCTTGGAATAAGAGTTAGCGTTTTCATCACGAAATGACATCAGCTATAATGCCAAACTGTAATTAAGTAATATGGTTTAATGAATTTTAAGCCGAAATCCATGACCTGCAAACTCAAATCTTATTGGTTCGTTCATTAATTGTAGTATCGTCAAATGTTAAGATTATGATTAGAATTACTTCCAGTGTAGTGAACAAGAAGACGAGTGGGGACAATCGAATGTATTTGACAAGAAAATTACAGATTATCTCACTAAAATCTGACAACTATATAGTAAACAGTTAATTTGTAAACCATCAATCAATTGAATTCACTTAGTATTGTTTGTTTGAATCTTCCCATCGATGTGTAGGACTGCAACTGTTCAGTCTCTAATTGGCATATGTGCATACTGTGCGTATTGCCTCAATATAGCCTTAATTCACAAGCATGGTAAGCAGAGATGGATAGTGGCTAGCAGTGGAATCCAGGACGCGCGTGGATAACGTGATGGGGTTTGAAGCAAGGGTACTGGGTTCGAGTCCCAGAGTGAACACCAATTCTGAGATACAGGTACATCCAGCTGACGAGTCCCAAATAGGACGAAACGCGCGTCCTGGATTGCACTACTAGCCACTATCCATCTCTGCTTACTATCAATCAATTGTTTCAATCTTGACCATCACTTCTGCAAATATCAGTCAATCGTCTCCAATTATTATTGTCCATGTATTTTCATACTGATTGCGTTTCGTTTCCGTTCTCTCGTTATCAATCTTTTGCTGAAATATATTCTCTGACTGACCATCGTCATATATTACTTATATGGATGTAAGTAACCCACACCACACTAGCAGTAATTTTATTTAACTGGCTCAATACTAGATACAAATTTTCATAAATATTTTTTCTAGGATATTTTGCAAAAAATATTGTGCGTAAAAATAACTCACTTTTACGTTTGAAAAACGGGCTTGGTCTTCAAATGTATGGAAAAATAGATTTATTCTAGTGAATCATATTTGTTTGTATTTAGACTTCAATATATATTATCTTGAAATGTTTACTATACTACATGGATTTTCACAGTTTGGTTAATTTGTCTTATCAATGCTGAATTTTTACAGATTGGATTTCACTTATAAGAAATAGTCATAGAATACTTTACTTTGATAGTTCTAAAGATTGCTAAATCATTTTTCTGTATTTTTAACAATGATAATATTTAATTCAAGTTGTATCGATTATTTGAATCCTACTATGGACGTTCTGGACTGCAATCGATCAGTATCTTATTGTCGTATGTGCATCCTGTGTTGGTGGCCTCGATATTGCCTTAAGTTACAAATATCAGATAGAAGATTAATTATTCTACAACACATTGCACAAGCTAGTGACTATTGGGAATCATTACTCAAATGGATAACTTTATGGTGTATGAAACAAACGATACCAAGTGTGAATCCTGGAGTAAACATCAACTCTAGGGTGCAAGTAAATCAGAGTGAAGAGTCAAAAAAGGATTCCAATGTATGCCATAATTCATTCCTGTCTATAAAGTTAACTTCTGAGAAAGATGGATAAAATAGTTGAAACATACAGTAATTTATCGTACAATTTCGTATTATATGAAAAGGCGACTATCTTATGTACAATAAATATGTTGTGTAGACAGAAGCTTAGCGACACGTGTCATTAGAAAGACAAATGATAATTTTTTACATAAATATGATCTGAGGAAAGGCAGTTATCTGTTTCAAATCAAAACCGAACTTGTATTTCATTTTGTATATTTATTCTTTTAATTCATTGTGCATATTGGTAGTCTTTTATACTTAATTTTCAGTCATGCATACATTGGTTGAAACTTAAGGGTTTACAGGTTAAGCATTTTTGTGCGAGACCGAAGGACCTAGATTCGATTTCTAACTACAGGATCGTGGATAGTCACTGGTGAAGTTAAATATTAAGATGAAACAGTTGTCCAATGCTTCTAGGCTTTCAGTGGTAGTCTAGCTGAGGTTGCGGTGTTTGTTGCTTGCATCCACATAAGTAGTATATGACGATGGTCAGTCAGAGAATGTATTTCAGCAAAAGATCGATAAAAAGAGAACGGAAACGAAACGTAATCAGTATGAAAATGCATGGACAATAATAATTGGAGGAGGAATGGTCAAGATTGAGACAATTGATTGATAGTTTACAAATTAACTGTTTACTGTATAGTTGTCAGATTTTGGCAAGATATTTTGTAATTTTGTGCTCTAATGCATTCGGTTGTTTCCACTCGTCTTATTGTTCACTACACCATCATCATTTTAAAAAAAATCAAATAATCATCACTTATAACTAATTCATTTATTGAATGATCCATTAAAAATAAAAAAATCATTTTTGTAATTTTATTCTAGACAGAAACTTGACAACTGAATATCTCGTAGCAACAAAATTGCTTTTTTTTGTTGTTGAAAAAAGTAGTACTTAAAAGATAACTATTTTTGTAACATTATCATTTATTCAATCATAAATAATGACTAGGAAAAGAACTTATAAATCAAATGACGCGGAAATGAAAATCATACAAAATTATGAATAATTTCACTTTAGAAGACCAAGGAAAGTATTTTATGATTGAAACCGTAAATTGACTGACGTTTTAGCCTTATCATTTGTTCTACATCGCGACTTATTCAAGTATGATTGTAGTTGTAAAGAATAATATTGGTCAATTTATTGGTTTAGAGACAAAAATATAACTTAAGTGTGGGCATAATTTGTGTAAGAGATTGAATTGAAAATGAGTTGGGCTGTTTAAAAATATATTTTGTAAAATAGTGAATTTATAGATTAAATAATGATATTAATCTAATTACATTTTGATGAAGTTTTGTTCTCTGAGCATAATGGCTTGGTTGTGAAGCTTTCATCGTTATTCTGAACGAAATCATCAACACAAAATTCAGGTAGAAATGAAGTGTTAGAGTTTCTTCATATAGGGCTGACAGTTTTTCCTGTAGACCTTGATGTTGATTGATTATTGTAGATTTTTAATCTGTCGTTGTTTCCTTCTTTATTTTGATTGCATCTTCTATTGAGTCGATTCCTGGTCTTATATTTGTCCATTATTTTTCTGATTGGTTGATATATTGGATTGAGTTTAATGTGTTGATTGCTGATTGACGTAAGTACCAAGCTTCTGAAAATTCTCTGATGCTTTTAGAATTGCCTCTATGAAAAATTTCTATATTGATTTAGTTGAATGTGTGTCCACAATTGTGATCATGCATTGATTTAAGTGACAATATGTCATGACTTTTGACTGCTAATTAATGTTCGTGCAGGCAAAGATGAAGAAGGGATCCGTTTTGTTCGATGTAGTGTTTTCTGCAGTTGGAACAATTTATTTTTTAGATGATCAGTTTTTATTCTTTTGTCACTTTGTCTTTTGGTTTGCATAGGATTGATTGTAATGGTTTTGTTGGTTTGGGTGCAACAACTATTCCGAAAGGCTTCAACAATCTCAACGAGCTACAAATCTTCTCTACCATCTCAAACCTACTACAATTTAAAACTAAGTCAATTAGTTTATAAACGATTATAAAACTGAACAGATATCTGATAATTTACGCTTATCAATAGCTCTTTAGTTTGCACCTATTAGTTTATGTAGTGGTGTTAGTTTAAAAAGCTTAGTACGATTATATTATACTACTACTCAGTATCTGTAAAAGTAAGCGTATACAAAGAAATGGAATTAAAAGGGAGGATTTATTTATGACTAAATAATTATGAAACTAATCAACTAGCTCATTGTTGCAGAGTTCTGTAGATGGCTACAATTCAAATCTAGTTTAGAATTACAATACGATATATATATATATATATATATATATATATATATCTTTGCTTATTAACAAACTCATAGCTCCATTGGTTATACTGAATATTATTAATACGATTATACGAACGTTAGAATTCCTTATCATGTAAATTAGAACAAGAAATATGTAGATAAGAAATATATGTTAGATAAACATTGTCTTTGAAATAAAGAGTCATTAGTGCAATACAATGTATGAGAATGAAACATGTAGATAGCTGAATATCAAGGTGAATGAGTAAAAATTGTTCGAAACATGTTCTTAAAACCTTTGAAGAATTCCAAAATCTCAAGAGTGGATCAGGAATAACAATACGTTCATTAGAAATAAGATAAAAGATAAACCTTGAATGAATAAAAATTTCTCAGAAAGGTTTTCATGTCAACGACGAAAAACGAACAACTCAATGTTTAAATAGATGAACAGATCAGAACCGAATAAAAAAGAGGAAGAAGCAGTGTTAGCTACCTATTGACAACTGTCGATTCACAAATAAATCTTGAAAGTTAATATCTGTGCCGTCTATACTAACGAAAGCATGATCCCAACAAAAATGGACAGTTATTTCGCTATCATATAGTTCTGTACCACAATCAACTATGCCAGGAATGTCAATTTATACACATTTTAACTATATTATTTTACCCATAACTATCATTAGTTTCTTAATAAACTACAATGATTCGTTTATCTTTAGTCGTAACGATGGAAATTATTTTTCTCACTCCTTTCTAATAACATTGACATACAGATACACATATACTGATAGGCGTTTCACGTCGTGGACGACTTTCACTTGAAATGTTGCTTGACCCCACTAAACCCATAATAAACATATGAACATAATTGAACAAACTTTTAAAGTGATTTAGACGATAAATGTTATTTGATTATATAATTTTTGATTATTTCCGTGGGGAAGTAAAGTCCATTTTACCGGGTAAAACGTGATAGTTATTTAAATTTTAATCATTAAAATTATTTTAAATATATTGTATTTGTACCTAATGTATTTTGTATTCATGGGTCCCAATCTCTATCAGACTTACTTACTTACTCCTGTTACCCTTCGTGTAGAAGCATAGTCCGCCCACCAGCATTCTCCATCGAATACTGTCCTGGGCAATCCTTCCCAGCTGTTTCCTGTTCTTGTTCATCCTTTCTGTTAAACTATTGAATCATATTTCGACAACTGTTCATATAAGTTACATGACTATTATTACCCAAAGATATAAGTTAAAGTACATTTTTGGCTTTTCTCATTTAAATAATAAGTAACACTCAATGTTATGTTTCATTGAGCAATAATGACAGAGTTTTATTCACATCTTCGAATATTGGATATCATTGATTTTCTTACCTTTCAGCCTTAATACTATGACAGTTCGATTTAGAATGTTAATTCGAAAAAGAGTTGAACAAATCCATAAATCAATCTTATAATATTTGTCACTAACTAATGTTGAACGGTTTGTGAATACAGTGGATATGATCTTATATATAGTGGCTATGTCACATCTTTAAAAAGCAACCGAATGTTTACAAACTATGTAAATATAGATGCTAATGAACTTCTTTTGTTTACTAATATTCGACAATAATGCTAAAGAACTATAACATAAGTAGATCACTAGATTCAAATAGCTTTGAAATGAATGAAGCAGACTGATATAAAAAACTTGATTCACAATCTCTAGATGAGAAATTACTAGTCCTTGTTCAGCTGTTAACATAACGTTTTGTTTTATTTATAAAAACACGAATATCTTTTGGGAAAACAAACAATTGGTCACTGTTGTAATCAGATAGTTTTAATAAGGAAGAATTGCTTATGCAATTTTAAATGACTTGGATTTTATATCATTAAACTTTAAGGTTTTCAATTAAATAAACTAATAATAATACATATGGAATGTATTGTTCCTTTACATTGGATTTATCCATAGCCTAACTTTCATGAAGTGAATTAGCTACAATTTAAATATCGACAAAAACTGATTAATGATTTGATTTTAACATGAAGATTTATAGAGATTATTGTAATTTCAACAATTGAATTCATAAAAATCGACTTAAGATAGATCATTGAAGAACTGAAAGAACTGGACGATTGTTTCATCCTAGTATTATATCCCGTGGAGATTTATGAGTAGTAACTTTGAGAACTATCTCTGGACCAATATGATAGATATATTTCCTATTGTATAATTGGTAAGTAACTAAAGTATCCATATTCGTGTCCCTCTTATTGTAAGCTTTATTTTGACCTATAGAGTATTATTATAGGATTTACCATTCTTGAGTTATTCTTAGTCCATTAATTACTTTTCTCCTTATCCACAGCCACATTTGGCTAAATCTTGTACAAATATTGTTTTTCTATTTTTTGGTACGATGCGGTCAGTTTGTTTGGTATATAAATCCAGTATGTTTGAGAATAATAATTCATATTGCAGAGGCTGTTGTTGGTATTCTGGATTTAATTGGTTGGGTTAGGCAGAAAGCAAGACTGATAAGTACTCAAAACTGCTGATACTGTTTTTGTGTATCAATGGTCCGATAGATAATTCACTCCTCTCCGATCGATTAAACCAGTGCTCTCTAATTGACGATCTTATACCGTTATATATTAACTGGGAACAGGCACTCAATCTATATAGCGCCTATTATGGAACTCCTCATCTATTCTTAGATTAACTCATTAATTCCACTGTTAAAATTTAACTTTAGTTAACTTTAAAAAAGCTAAATAACATGAATATAATCTACTGGAATGTTGTTAAACAGCAAAATCTAAATGATTTAAAAGTTGACCATTAAAGTATCTTTACATAATAATGCCCAAGTAACATAAAATCGAAATAAAATTATCATTTTAAGATAAATAAAATAATTTATTTGATGAAAAATTGATGTAATAAATAATGGTTGTTTTTTTTTTCAAAAAAAATACCTCCCACCCTAAGTAATATTGACTCCTTATTATGTAAATAAATAATTTATATATTACTTAAAATATTGGTTTGAGTAATATATATTTTTGGTTTTTTTTGAGGGAATTTCTCTAGTGTAATTAATAATTAAATATGTTTACATCGTAACGAATAATTATTATATGGTTGATAATCAGAAAATATTTAATAGATATTAATAGCGACATCAATATTTTGTAAAAAGAAATAAGTATATGCATTATGTATGATAAAGTTTATTCAATTGTTTAGAATAGTATGTTGTTGGCATTTTCTTCTTTTTTTAAAAATGGATTCGCGCCGATTATTGATTTTTGAATAGGTAATGCGTTACAATGTTTAATTTTAATCAACACATTAATTGGTTCTCAAAAGAAATGGAAGATTTTATTTTATTGAATAATGGAATTGATTTATACGTTTTATATATATATATATATATATATATATATATATATATATATATATATATATTCATATTTTAAATCATGAATTGGTTTCAGTTAGATCGCCATCAAAAATAGGGAGTGACTGGATGGCTGTTTAATTCTAGTATAGGACAACGGTCATCCACAACTTCATCACATGGAATCCAATCCGAGATCTCACAAAAGAGCGCTCAACTTTTAGACGACTAAGTAACGATCAGTGTTAACGTATATTTTTAATCAATTTGTGAGAGTGAGCAAACTTTATCGATTCCCCAACGGTGGATAACAGTCTCATACTAAACATGGTTGAACTTCACCGGTCACGTGATTTAGACAATTATACGATCTCCATCGATCCCATTATGCTAATAAATTTAGTTATCAAATGGCAAACATTGTGATCTAGTGGTAACAGCCATCATAGTGTAGCAAAGAGTCTAGTAGCATTAATAATAATATTGGTTTTAATATAATAAACGTTACAAACATTTAACAATAAAAGTTATCGGTTAAATGCTCTGGCGCGAGACTGATAGGTTCTGGGTTCGAATCTCACAAGGCGGGATCGTAGATGCGCACTGCTGAAGAGTCTCACAGTAGGGCGAAACGTTCGTCCAATGCTTCCAGGTTTTTCATGGTGGTCTAGCTTTAATTGACTTATGATCTCAACCAATAAACCTACTAAAATCTCTACAAAACTCCCTTCTGAAAAGTTAGACTTGTTAAAAGACGACTTTGATAAACACTAAACTCACTTACTACTGAACAAAAAACTATTTGATAAAGTTTAAACACAAATATAATATAGAAGATACAATAAAAATTAGTAAAAATATGGTTTAAACTCAATCTTTATATATCTATCTATCATACATTTGTCTTACACTTTTTCCCCCATCTTAAATGTTATGAATTTGCCTCTGTAAATATAAGTTATTAGTTCGATATGAATAAAATATTTTATCTAATTGGAAAATGTTGCTTAATATTCTAGTTATAAGACATTATCTAATCATGTTATTAAATGGGCTCCGAGTTAAGACAGAGTATTCTTTTCTCTCTATCTCTCTCTCTATAACTTACAAATAATGTTTTCTTTTCTTTTTATTGTTTTCAACAGAAAAGCAAAGTAATTCCTTATTACTTCACTATGCATCCATTCAATAGTTCATCATCATCGTCAATAATAATAATGATGATAATTTTGTTTTCAGGATTCATTTATTACTAAATAAAAGCATCCTTTAAATGACATACTTCAAGTAAATCTCACTTAATTATAATAGAATGTTATTAGAAAATGTATAAAATGATAAACGAAATCATAGGTAAATAACATTAGGAAAAAAACACAGTGAAAACAATAAATCAATGGGTGTTTCTTTTGCTTAGTTCTCTTTTTGTTATTGTTATTGTTGCTTTCTATTCTATGTGATGATTTCTTCTATTCACTTGTTCATTATCATCATTCATGATAGAAGTTATATGTTGTTTTGTTTTGCTTTCTTTACAACATATTACCATTTCGAACGTCTTATGTACAGTTCATTTGTTATGTTGTCATCAGTTTAATTTGATTGAATTACTTGTGTAATTAAGAGATTTAAAGAAAAACAAACAAACAAACAATTTGTTTAATGTTAAAATCAGATGAGTTCAAGAACTTTAAATGAAAAAAAACTGAACTTCATCTCTGGGTATCATGTCATATTTGTGAAATTAGAAAACATAAAGCGAAAACAATAACTCATTAAGTAGAATAAATGAATTTTTAATGTTTTGTTTCACTAAGAAGATTCAAAATACTATTCACTGAAAGGAACCTAAAATATTTCAAGTACTTGTTGTCATTTAAAATTAATTTAATAATGAGTCGTTGGTAATCAATTTCCGGTTGAATAATTATGAATAACAGTTTTTGTTTACTTTGTGTACAAGATTTATATCATTGAAAAAAATGAAATGAAAGATGACTATTTAAGTAATTGGTTGTTATGTTATGACGCGAATCAGTTCTTGTTTGGTATTAATTGTGTTTTAAAATATTTGAAGAGTCCAGAAACAGAGGTTATCTGCAAGTTTTGATCTAACTGTAGATAGGAAATGAATGTTGGTAAGAAATAACATAGATTGTTTGATTGTCCTGAACCCTATAGGCTGACTGTCACTTATACAACATACATCGATAAGAAATTCAATTATCAAGTAAAGATTCATGTAGTTGTATTAAATTCCGATATTTTTTTCTGATGTTGTCCTATCTTATTCCTTGAGCTGAAGTATACGATGTAACTCAATGAATAAGTCGATTGACTTATTCGAAACTTATTTGTACAGCGAAGTTTAGGAGACTGATCAGTCACAATCCTAAAAATAAATAGGAAAATTCAAGCAACTAATACAAAAATGAATTAAATATAACCGCACTGTACACGCTAGTGGCTATCACGAATCAGTGTCTAAGTAGATAACGTGTTGCCATTTGAAGCGAAAGTTACTGGATTCAAGTCCAAGAACGGATATCAATTTTTGGATGCAGCTACATCTAGCTGACGAGTCTCAAATAGGACGAAACGCGCATCTTGGATTCCACTACTAGCTACCATCCTCTCAACTTACTAAGAGAATATTACAAAATTCATAGGAATGTCAACAGTTTTGTCAAAATGATTATAAAATGAATATTTGAAGGCCTATAACATATCAAATGTAAATTTCAGTTAAATTCCCTTCAACTTCATTTAAAAATAAAAGAAAATATATAATCTTAACGGACATTTTAATATTAATTTGATAAATAGTCAAATATGGGTATTACTTTATTATTTATTTAGCGTTTTTAAGCCAGTTAGGTTTCTACGAGATGGGGTCGCTAACCCTATTCCCGAGCCCCTGCCTTTAATCGGGCTTTGGATCGGCAGAAGCCCCCGAGGGAGCTTCAGGCGGAGTTTATATCTACTTAGTAGTATTCATTAATTTTATTGATCTCAGATTTATTTTAATTTTCTGATCTAAATAAGGGAGAGATTTCATTACATAAAAAATTTAGTTCAAATTGAATGAATATTTGTCTTTTGGCAAGATGAAATATGTTAACGTTTAGTTTTTTAATACCGAGAAATAACTTTAAACAAGACAACAACATAAAGATTTATATGAATCAAAAAAGAATAGAGAGAATTGATGAGACAAATGATGATTTTATTCATTCCCCAATAGTGTTACAACAATACATTAATCAAATTCATTAATTTATGCAAAGATTTTACTGGAATTTGATGATTAATTGTTGAATATAATGAACATATGAACTAGGGAAGCTGAAGATTGAATTTCATTGTAAATTAATACAAAACAAATGCATCAATTTGTTATACTGGACAAAAATCATTGTAAATCAATGTAAATGTAGATTATACCAAACAAGGATCACATTAAACGTAATCTTACATTGTAAAATTTTGCAGTAATATTTTAATCTTAGTTTAATATTTGATGGTCGAACAAACAAGTTAGGGCAGTAAAGCATTGTTTCAATAAACTATGACGACAGAATATAATGAAAAGCAGTTCCACTAATTTTTGAATTGTTATCGATAGAAATCATGTCATCAGTTAGACATTGAAAATTTCATACATTCCATTCCGTTAATGAACTTGAATAAAGACAGTTCAACAATTGAGATAGATTGATGTCAACTCATTTTATTTCGTAGTTTCTCATCAGCTGCCTATGAAATTCATATTTTTATTGTATTTTAACATCTAAATAAGTAACAGTCTTTGATGAGTGAAAGGGTGAAATGACAACGATTATCAATGCATAAATATCTATATGATTCTATATATTTCAGGTGTTTAAGGGTAATCACTGAGATTTAGGTTTTGAGTTATTCAGCCACGTGTCAGAAGTGTGTAGCTGTGTTCTTAAATGAATAAAATCTCCCAGATGTATTTGATCGCATGTTATCCATTTACACAGTTTTGGATGTCAACAGTGAGAT
This sequence comes from Schistosoma rodhaini, assembly GCA_944470415.2. NCBI lineage: Eukaryota > Metazoa > Platyhelminthes > Trematoda > Strigeidida > Schistosomatidae > Schistosoma > Schistosoma rodhaini. The sequence goes on from OX104044.1 coordinate 53,167,035, forward strand.
GTTCACATCGCGACTGACTTCTTGTAGGAAGGACATATTTAGAAAAAATTGATCACTGGGTCATATTTCTTTAGCTCTTTTAGTGATGATCAAAAAGCAATTGACTCGTTGTTTTTACCTAACATATATATATATATATAATACTGACAATCGTTGTCGTTGCACTCTTTCACTCATCAAAGAGTGTAACTTATTTAGATGTTAAAATACAATAAAAGTACGAATTCCATAGGCAGCTGATGAGAAACCACGAATCAATCTACCTCAATTGTTGTACTGCTATTATTTAAGCTAAACTCTACTTAATAATAAGTTTATTTCGTTTAGATATTGTAAAGTATTTTCACTCAACACCAGTATGGTCTTAGGTTATTCACTAAAGAATTGTATTAAATTATTTAACATTGATGTATTGTATAGTTTATTAAAGTAGTATATGTAGACAACTTTATGAATAAGTTTCCCTCGAATTAAGAAGATTCAAATGAAAAAAATCCCTTGAGGTATAGTCAAATGAATACTGATTTAAACTGTTGATTAACAAATAATGTTCCTTGTTTTTCGAAACGATATACTTTTTAAAATATAGAAGTATTACATGAAATGCAATATTATTTTAATTGTTAAGACCATGAATCAATTGAAGCTAAACCACCATTGAAAATCTGGAAGCACTAGACGACCGTTTTGTTCTAACGTGAGACTCCTCAGCAGTGCACATTTACGATCTCACCTCGCGAGACTCGAACCCAGAACCTACCAGTATCACGAGCGAACGCTTAATGTTTAGACTAATGAGCTGGCCGGCATATAACGGTGTTAATGTCTAACTTAATACTGATCTGTTTTGTTTCATTTGTGAGAAAAACGTTATAAATGACAAATGTTTAGACATATTGATGACATTTTAATTACTGGAGAAGCACGAACATCAATCAGTAAAACTCAGTGCCCAAGTCTGAAAACTGTGTTAAAATTTGTTTATTTAACTAACAATACCTTTCAATTCACTTGGTACTGTTTACTTAAATCTTCCCATGCACATAAGCACATATGACAATAAGAGACTGATCAATTACAGTCCAAAATAACAATGGGAAGATTCAACCAAACAATATCAAGTGAATTTAAACTTCACCCCATTGCACAAGCAATTAGCTATCAGGAATCAATAGCTAAGTGGATAACACGATGGTGTTTGAAGCGAATGATACTAAGTTCGAGTCCTAGAGTGAATATCAACTCTGAGATGCATGTACCTTCAGCTGACGAGTCTCATATAGGACGAAACGCACATCCTGGATCCTACTATTAGCCATTATTCATCTTTGAGAACAATACTTTTAGTCATAAGAGAAACAATTTCGTTTTGTTCTCTAAGTTTGTTCAATCTACTTCATAATGTTCAATGTTATAGTGTGTACAATTTTCCTTTGATTAAATAGTTTAATTTTTATCTCAGTTTATATATTATAGAAAGCTAAAAATTTTATTAGATAATAAATATTCAATGAAATCAGTTGTAAAATTTATTATTTTAATTTTAATTGTTCTTTATTAGCGTTGAGTTCTTTTCTCTCTTTCATTGTAACCTGTCAGTTATCTTGTTACAAAATTTGCAGATAAAGAATTATCAATATAATTTCTAATTGATTATTAGTTTTTAGCTTAGTTTATTTCCTAAATTGATGTTGTTCAAGGTACGTTAAAGTTTTCTTTTACATTGAGCTTTATAGATATCGAATTATAATACTTTTTATCTTGATACTAATTTACCTGGATATGGTGATAAATAATGTTTGATTAGGTATAATATAAGTAAAAAAAACACCCCAAAAAAAGTTATTTTTTATATACATCTTTGTCAGAAGGGGTTTCGTGAAGATTTCAGTAGGAACACATGAAGACAATTGGTGAACGTGTAGTGCCGCGATTCGTTTATCGTTCGTTTCGATAATCGATATAATTTTAATCTTAACGGAGCGTAAAATCAGAAGATAAAGGATAGCAGCAACTACAGTTTATTGTCGAATAACTCAGGTCAGAAAGTCAACAACACCTGAGCGAATAATAACGAGAGAGTGAACAGGCGAATAAGCAAAGGAAGCGAACGAGGCGGAAATGACATGCAGTGGAGATGGCTGGGAAGCCAACAGACATACGATGAATAAGATACGAAGTGTACACATATATGCTCATATAAAAGTATAGTCAAGGTTAATAAGCAAATGATTAACAAGATCAAAATATGACTCATAATGGATAAGCGAAATGGCTTGGCCAGCAACTAGAATAAAGTATATGGGCTTATCATATAAACTGATACTACAAACGGTTGTTCAACTTCGTGGATTGGTTAAAGTTAGACATTAACACCGTCGGATGCCGGCCAGCTCAGTGGTCTATCGGTTTAGTGCTCTGGCGCGAGACTGGTAGGTCCTGTGTTCGAATCTCTCGAGTGCGGGATCGTGGATGCGCACTACTGAGGAGTCCTACGATAGGACTAAACGATCGTCCAGTGCTTCCAGGTTTACCTTGGTGGTCTAGCTTCAATTGACTCATGCTTTCAACAATGAAAATACATCTTTGTGTTAATTTAATAGTTAAACATTTATTTATTTTTTCTTTTATTCACATGAAAGAGGTAAAAAAACAATTACTTAGTGAATTTTACTAATTTATTTTAACCCATAAATATTGATAAAAAATGCATCGAATACATGTGTCCTACAAGTCACTTGATTTTTGTGAGGGCTGGAATACTGTCCCGGCTCCCAAATCGAAGCAGGTGGTCTTTTCAAGAAGCCATTTCCCGATCTTTTGACATAGAGGTCTGAAACACAAGGCAGTGGATCAACACAAGGAAATTCAGTTCCATGGTAACCGGTGACCAAATATATGTTCATACGCCATCTGTCTCCTCCAGGATTCTGGAACCCATGTGTACAATTGCATTGGAAACCAGGTTTTCCAACTCAAAACTCTAAATAACGACAATACAAATATACTATCGAACTGGTCAAAATATCTTCTCTTATTATTTAAAAGGTTATTGGAGCCTTTCCTTATCTGTTATTCCTTATGTATGTTTTGCAGATTGGAATTTCAGATAATGTAATTACTTAAAAAAATAAGTAAAGAACCTATATTAAAATTTATTGAAAGAAATTGTTTGCAGTTTAAATAGATGACAGGACTAGATGTCATAAGAGGCACTCTTTCTCGTTCTCTTGCCAGAATTCAGAAATATATATATGTACGTATTTGCTTACATGATACAAGTTATGTTATTGAGAATAGGAAGCATAAAGCAGTACTTATATTTATAAGAACATTCATTTAATAAACTAATATTTTTGTAACTACTTTCCTAAAAGTATTTTTTGTTTTTTTAGAATAATAAATAATGTTTCAAAATGACTTTTTATTTTAATCTTAGATCTACCTACTTATGTTCTGTAGACATGTTAATTATATTTGAAAAGTGAAACAACTGGCATCTCTAACCAATACTATGAATATAACATTTTGATCTATACGAATAGAAAATAAGTATTATATACAACATTCACATATAGTGTAGTGTCGTGCTTCGTTAATCGATCACTTTGACAACCGTTATAATAACAATCTTAACGGTGCGTAAAATCACAAGGCAAATAGAAGCGGCAACTACAGTTTATTTTCAGATGACGCACACCAGAAATTCACAAGCACATGAGCGAATATTAGCAAGCAGTGAGCGAGCATCGAGCAGCAAAGAATTACATAGGCAATTTATAGTCAAATTGAATAAGGGCACAGTAAAATAAAACAAAATCTGATAATAGGATTTGCGTGCATACATATATGGGGAGGAGTATGAGTCATCGAATGATACCTAAGCAATCAACATTTTGTCTAGAGTCTGTCATGTGCTCTAGTGATCATAACAGTACAAAGAATATGCAAATTGTTATTATCCAAATGACGATGTCTGTTAAGTAAGTTAATAAAAAGGCTTAACCAAAATTATCCTAAATCGAAATTGATTGTAGGATGGTTGCTATAATTATCATTTTACGCAGTGAAAGTAGGAAAAAGTACACGAAAGAACATGATTCACTGATAACAATTTATGATTCTATTTAAATCCATATATGTAATATTATATAACTTTAGAATTCAGTCTATCTTTAGGAGTTAAGGTTACCTCTTTTTCATTTTATCACTAAATTTACATTTGAACTATATGCAACATTGAGAAAAATCGTTTTTTTTCTTGAAAAAATTAAATTTAATAAATATATTAAATATATATTCTTGAAAAAGCTTGGACCAAATTGTCAGGCGAAATGTTGGATTTACTTCAAGTCCATTCGCTGAGATTTTACTAATATATTCTTTAATGTCTTACATCAACTCTGTGCCCAAATACTGTGAAACTATTCGCTCTAATTTAGACGAACGTTCTTACATAACTTTTGATACGTCTAGAAGGAGTGTTTTAATTTAAAAAATATAGATTAACCTTTTTATCGGTTATATTATTTTGAATAAAGTAGATGTTCATTTAGTTTTATTTCCAAGTAACTTATACGTGTATGTCAATACAATTAACAAAATGAAATTTATTTATAAACTTTTTTTTTGATATTATGAATTGATCAATTTAAGACCACCATTGAAAACCTGGCGGCACTCAAACCCAGTACCTTCGATCTCGTGTGATGGATCGTTGGTTCTCACTGCTGAGGAGTCCCATACTAGGGCAAAACGCTCGTTCAGTGCTTTTAGGTTTTCAACGGTGGTCTAGCATTAATCGGTTTATGATCTCAATTAAAACTCAACAACCTCCACATTCTCATACTGAGAAGTTTAATAACAAAGGAATTGCAGATTATGATTCACTTGTTTGTTGTTAACACGTTTTGAGAAAGATCTTGGAGGAATATCTTCGACACTGTTCACATGCATTTCATACTGCTAGTTTTGATAACTGTTATTAAATGCACCACCCCTAAAGGGTATAAATTTTACAAGACAATATGAAACGATGACTACAGTTTATAATCATACGTTACTGATCACAGAACCACCAAGGAAACGATGCGGATATGAATAAGTAAGAATACGAATGAATGATTACCATTTAAGAGAGACATATATACAGGGAAGCGAATAATTCGTCGAACGATTTAAATAAATTTAAGCTAATGGGAAGAATATATGTATTGGTTGTAATGTGTGACCATTCAGAAATGATCGTACAACCATTATGATAATAATATTATAATGACATATTATATTACTGATGGAATGACATTGGCTGTTAAATAAATCAAAGTTTTTAATAAATTTAAACATATACAAACTCAAGTATAAGTGATGTTGGTAAAAAATGTATGTTTGAACGATAAACTTCCGAAAGTAATTGAGTACGGTTGATAAAACTTCTGACTTCGAAATCATATCTGAGGCTTCCAATTACTACTTTTTGATAAAAAAATATGAAATCTTACCTTTATTCCCTACACATTGCGACAAATGGTGAATGTCTGAGAGGATTGATCCTTTCAAGCAAAAAGAAACTTCCCAAAAGTTTGAATAGGCTGTGCTTAAAAAAATAAGATCGGAGATCTTCATTTTTAAGAAGTAATTTCTAGTGCGAGTAAATATACATTCAGCTTCACCAAAAGTGATAATGCATAACAATTATCAGTGTATTCAAGTTGAATATACGTGCAGATTAAGAATCGAAAAATGTTAACGCTGATGAAGTTAGTAAAACGACACTTGTAATGTCATTGTGATAATTAAGGAGGGTAAAGTGAATAAAGATTTTAATGAGAAACGGTGTGATTTTAGCATGAACAACAAACTACTTTGACTAGCCAATTCAATGTGAATAAATATGATAATTTGTTTTGTGATCCATGAATATCGTTCGTGGACGGGCCGATGCATTATGGTCCTTCTGTTGTATCTCAGATTACGACATCAGCTAGCGGCATTAGTTCTTTCAAGGTTGAAGATTTAGTTCACAAGTGGCCGCCAGATTTACAGTTTTCTGCAGATTTTTTATGAAAATGAAACAAAGCACCACAATGTTAATTTATTCAGTTACATAATCATTTTATAGTCCTAACTCTTATTACCTTCCATTTATTTATATGTGTAATGAAAACACATTTAGTAACACGTGAAAATAATTTTTAGAGTCAACATTTGATACAGACTGGAAATAGTCGTTTATATATGACTTTGGAGATTTAACTTTGTGAGTGCGGAGACAGTCCATTCGTTGATATTTTGTCCTGATCCTGTTTTCAACTACTTTGATTCTTCTTATTATCTTCTCTCTTCATAATTTGTAATTTTATTCTTTCATTCATATTATTGAAACATTTATACTCAGAAACCAAAAATTCAATCAGATTTTTATTATTCCACTGACTTTGAGTGGACTTTATTCGCATTCAATATCAGTCACCTTATAGTTATATCTCTGATTGATAGAATTTTAGCATTTGCTTATTGATCTAATGGGAATTGAACTACGTTCACTAATAGTGTATATTTCATGAATACAACACATAAATATGTTTTCAAACATAATTGTTATCACATTATATCTATCACAAGGACTGACTACTGCAGCTGTTCAAAATGAAATTACTTCAAAAATTAAATATTTAACTTATGCTTTGATAATATATGTAGATCAACAGTTACTTAGACATTCTTTACATAAAAAAGAGAAGTATTCATCAAGTTGTTAGATGTTACCACGTATGCCCTAGAATTTCACTCAAGGGATTAAGTTACTTTCTAAGCCTAAATGAGTGGTATTACATGAAAATGAAATAGCTATTAAAAGCATAATGATTTTTAATAGTTTTCAAATTAATTTTTTAATTATAATAACAGCTTATGTATGTATAGTGTTGAATAAAATGATTATTACTTTCATTTGATTCCACTTAGTATTGTTTGTTTGAATATTCTGATTGATGTCTAGAACTGCAACTAGTCACTCTCCTATCGGCAAATGTGCATACTGTATGTATTGCCCTGATATAACCTTGCTTCACAAGCATTATAAGCAAAGATGGATATTGGCTAGTAGTGGAATCCAGGACACGCGTTTCGTCCTATTTGGGACGCGTCAGCTGGATGTACCTGTGTATCGGATTTGATGTTCACTCTGGGACTCGAACCCAGTGCCCTCGCTTCAAACACCATCGCGTTATCCACTCAGCTACTGAATCCTTATAGCCACTCCATCGCACAAGCAAGTACCTATCAGGACTCAGTAGCTGAGTGAATGACGCGATGGCGTTTGGAGCGAAAAGTAATGGGTTTGAGTCCCAGAGTGAACATCAACTCTGAAATGCAGGCACATCCATCTGACGAGTCCCAAATGGTACAAAACGCGTCCTGGATTGCACTGCTAGCCACTATCCATCTTTCATTTAATTATTTATTATTAAATATTCAACTGAAAAAGTTACATCTTCAATTTAAACTATCGGTTAACGATCAAACACCATTTTTTATTGCACTCAACTAATTATAATTTACTATAAAGTTACTTTTGATTAGAATAAAACACATCAAAAACAGTAGTAATTTTTCTAAATTGAAAGTAGAATTAATAGTTTAGGGAAAAAGAACGAATGAAACAACACTTAATTAGTTACTATAAATGTATTTCCGGTAACATAATTTTATCAGGATAAAATTATGCAAAATTTAATTCTATTTATGAATTGACTGTAATTTTTAACAGACCTAATGGTGAATAAATATACATACAGTTATTTTGAGATGGTGGAGAAGATTTGTAGCTCAGGTGGATGATTTTGATGGAATTTCGTTCTCTGAGCTCGATGGTTTTGTCGTGAAACTTTCATCATCCTTCTGAACGACATCATCAGCACAACATTAATCTTGACAACTGATGGAGGTGTTTATTAAGTTCACTTTTATTTCTGATCTTTGTATTTCACAGGTCCACGGCTTTATATGGAAAGATTGTTTCTACACATGTTCAAAGTTATGATGTTCATAAATAGATTTCTGCAGTAACTGTTACACTTGTTCAGTAATATAACATATCGACTGAAATTAAAAAACTTTTTCTAGTTAATTTAATTCAGTATTAAAAGACAAATTCGTTTCATCACAACTTTATTCATCTACGCATTAGGAGTATTACATGTAATCAGACGTTTTATAATCCTTTGATTCCTAAGCATTTCATGGTATAAAATTGTTTATGTAATGCTGTAGTTTATCATACATATATGATTTCAGTTAAAGTATTACTCAAGCATTTTGTTGTAATAGATTTTTTATTTGACTGATACTTTTTTACGTCTTTTTAATGAAGATTGCTGGATAGAAAGTGATCTTAATTCGTTACCTAAACATTTAATGTGATGATAAGGTAACATACTTATGGGTACCTCGAAGTACTGAAGAGTTAGACTGTTTAGGTTCTGGTTCTATTTTGTTGAATATACTGTATGATAGTGTACAAATCATTAATGAAGCTTATTTCTTCTATGTTAAAACATTAACTGATTCCGATAAAATATATTTGACGACGTTTGTACTTTTGTGTCAATCGTTTATTAATGAAGTACATAAGTTGTCCTGGATTTTTTCCTCGGAAATTAGTGTTTAGTTTGAATGTTTATAACCAAGGCTTTTATGTACAGGTGACTTGGTTCTTGAATAGTTATGCAATATAGGTGAAACACGTAGTTTAGTATCGTATTTGATAATGATGCATGAAGACCCTGAGAAACAAGGCAAGTATTTACAACTTGATCATGACTGTTTTTGACATTTGTTTACTATCTACTCTCATGTTTTTTAAAAAAGAAACACTATGTTAGAACTAGTGGTCAGAACGTTACACTAGATACATTTAGTTAGTTTAAGATGGTGTGTATATGTATAATCATAGAAACCAGTACTTTGTAGTTTACATGAGATCAATATTTCTACATACAAAAGACAAAAAAACTGTGGAATGGTCTGTACTGTCTACTGATTTCATGGCATTGGTTTCATTGAACTTATTTGAAGTCTATTGAAGGGAAAGTCATTTTGAATTAAGTATTGGAGGTTTATTGAATTTTCATAACTCCATTCTATGTCTAAATCTACATTTTATGTTTCAGTTTTTAGACTTTATATTACTGTTTCATGAACTGATGTACGTCAATCTTACATTATTTTTTTCAAATCCAAGCTATTCGTTTTAACTTCAGACTATAGTGTAGTGTAGAAAATACAAAAAACTTTTATGCTTTACATCGTGTTCTGTTCACATTTTCGGATAAATTGAAATCCACTTAAAAATTATATTTTAAAACGCTATGATGATGGACTAATGAAAGTTTTAATGTTTAACACAATGAATACAGTTTAGTGATGTATTCATTTTTACACTATGATTTTTAAACATTTGATAAGTTAGTAATCTTGGAAAATTTTCAAATAAAGACAAATAAAGATATACTGTACGGAAATATGGGGAGAAAAAAAGCCCAACTACATTTTGATATACATCAATACTCTACTATAGATGTCATATGCTTCCGCTTGTACTGATGGTAAATTATTACTAAATTCTTACTTCTAACATTTGTTTTCATCATTTCAAAGGATGAAGTATGTATGTATGTACGTACGTATGTTAAGTGGAATCTACCGCAGAAAGTTAGTTTGAGAAATACAAAAAGTAACTATAATTATTTAGAATAAATGTCTACAATTCAGCGGTTTAAATAAATGAAGTAGATTAATCATTTGATAGCCGATGACAAATACTGAAACAGGTACTACTTCATTTTACAATGATAAGATTTATTAATAAAAGTTTTTTATTTATCATAGAATAGTTTAATTATTTATTATTATTGTTATTAGTACAAGTGTACTTCAGACTTAATTAAATTGACGAGAGTTTCTGATGAGACAAAATGATAAGGAAAAAAGAAAAAAATAAGAATATTCATCGTTTCGTCGAAACTTTTATCGAATATCTTAACATTTCGGAGACATTTCTTGAATATAGATTTAATACAACCATATAAAAATGAACTAACATTCATTATTATTAATTATCAGAAAGGGTTTTGTGGAGATTTAGTATTTATCATATTTGAAAGCGTGAGTCAATTGAAGCTAGACCACCATGGAGGAGTCCCAATAATAGGACGAAACGGCGGTCCAGTGTTTCCAGGTTTTCCATGGTGGTCTAGCTTAAATTGACTCACGCTTTCATTTATTATTATTATTATTTAAAATACCATCGTAATCATTTAACAATGCAACTGAAGTAAATTATATGAAAATGTTTTGTTAAAGTACTAATTCCGTGAGGAAATGCGAACACAAATAACCAAGATGACGTAATAGAAAGATTATAATACTAGATTATGTAATACGAGTATTAACAATAGATTTAATGAATAGAATATGATGATTAAAATGAATAAAATGTTTTTGTTGCAATAATTAAAGGTCGTGAAGACGTAAAAAATAAGTAAGGTGATATGATAAGTATTCATAAATAAAATAATGAGAATATAAGACATAAGTAAAGGAGAGTGCAGTAATAATAATCATAATAGTAATGATAATAATAATAGAATAATAATAATAATATTAAGGCCATGGTCAAGATAACGATAAGATGTACTTCTTTTGTATGCATAGTTCTGTTTTAAGCTCATTGATGATAAGAGCTTCGGCTATTTTTAGGAGTTGGATACGAGGAAGTCTAGGTAGATTTGAATGAATCATATTAACAACCTTAAAATCAGACTGTGGATCCGTAGATTGATTACAGTTGATAAGGTGTTCAAGTATATAACTCGTAACTGCTTCCCTTTCACCCTTATAGAACCAAACTGAGATATGTTCTCGTACTCGGGTTGAAAGCGAGCTCTGGTTACGGCCGATGTACCTTGCTCCACAAGAGCAGGTGTACTGGTGTTAATGGTATTTATCAATATTAATTCATTTGTTATATACTAACTTGGATATATCAGTAGTGAGCCTGTTTCATTATGAATCCAAATGTATTATATATATATCACATGTTCGTATCTATCTATGATGTATTGATAAATATGAAATTGAGAAAAGATAGACAGTGCAGTCATCATTTATACTTCATATAATTTTAATTAAACGGTTTTTGAAAGACTTGTTAATCTGTTTGCCTTTTGTAATTAACATACAGCATAGTTTATATTTGGTTATAGGAAAATGATAATCATGAAAATAGTAGATTTGAAAGATCAAAATCGAAATTCAAATTAGTATGTTGATTATTTAGTATGACTAATAATTAGAAATTTAATACAGATTAGTGAATACATCATACTTCAACATTTAAAATATGATTTATAAAAATGTGACGAAAAAGTCTTGTTATCAGCACTATGATCATAGGTGCATTAAATTGTTCTACACATTAACCAACTGAATATTTTCTAGAATTATCACTGTAGGAAACGACGGCACAAATATGGATGATCGAATGTAATTGAACACAGAAGTTACAGTACACCTTAGTAAAATCGGAGAACCATATGGTAAATATTTAATTCGCAAAATGTGAATCAATTATCTCAAACTTGACTGATCCATTGCAAATATCAGTCAATCGTCTCCGACTTCATTGTTCTGTTGTTTCCACATCAATCATTCTTCGTTCTCATTCTCATTCTCTTTTCTTTGATTTTCTTAACCTTCTGCCTTAATGCATTTTACTTTCGGTTGATCATACATACTATTTATATTTGTCGATATCAGTAGCACACACCACATCACAACGTGCAAAACTAAAATGCATTAACATTAAAGTTGTGCTGAAAAAAAACAAGCAAATAAACCGCACATAATAATTATAGTTTAGAACATGATCCTGACTGAATCAGAATTGTAATATAGTTTAACAAAATAGCTTAAATTTACATAGAATTGTTTGTTTGTATCTTCCGATTGATGTATAGGACTGCAACTGGTCAGTCTCTAATTGGCATATGTGCATACTGTGCGCATTGCCTCGATATAGCCTTAATTCACAAGCATCATAAGCAAAGATGGATAGTGGCTAGCAGGGGGATTCAGGATGCGCCTTTCGTCCTATTTGGGACTCGTCAGCTGGATGTACCTGCATCTCAGAGTTGATGTTCATTCTGGGATTCGAACGCGATATCTTTCGCTTCAAACACCATCGCGTTATTGTAGGTATTGAGTTCGAGTCCCAGAGTGAACATCAACTCTTAGATACAGGTATATCCAGCTGACGAGTCCCAAATGGGACGAAACTCACGTCCTAGATTCCACTGCTATCCAATATCCATCTTTGCCTAAAATAGTTTAAAGTTTTCCGCTGTTATCAGTATCATTACATCAGATTTTTAATCTTTTCTTTTTAGAAAACAAATGAGATAATTCATTGTTTGTACTGTTTAAGTTTTCATTTAACTATTCACAAAAACAATCCCCTTTTTTATAAAGTTAAAGTCAAATGATAGTATGGATATAAATAATTTTTCTGGTTTTGTTAATATACCTTTATTATGATTCGATATTTGTCTTTCATTAGGATAATTGATTAATTAGTGGGAGAAATATCAGTATTATTAGTATTACTCTCATTTTTAGTTAAACTAATCATTATGCAGTAACGAGGTTATTATTATTTTCTGTTTACCTGTATAGATGACAAACAATAAATGCAGCACTAATATGTGGTCTACTTATCTTTTTGTTTGTTCAGAACTATAGAATTAGGTAAAGTAATGATAAGACAAAAGGCTAGGTGAATTGGAAAAAAACAAGTCACAAATAAACAAATATGGTAAAAGATAGACACTATTCATTCCTATACATACACACTTATAAAGTTATGGAGTGGAGCAAAATACGTGATTTTGTGAAAGAAAAAACGGTATATATATTTATCGTCTTGTTAATATTGGTAGTTTGAGTGACATTAATTGCTAACTGTTTGTCTATGAAAAAAAGTGTTTTAAATGTGTTTGAGTGTATAAACTTCTTGATTTCCCTTTTTTTTTCTTTTTTTGAAGTGGGAGGTTGAGTTGTTACTTTTTAATTAGATTATAAGTAACAACTTAATTTCTGTTGTTCGCTAATGGTTGAAAGACGTCTATCGTCTATTGTTTCTATGTATAGTTTTGTTATACTCCGATAATACAAGTGAGTGGTAACTTTGGGATTCATTTATAAACCAATACTATGCATATTTTTTAATCGTATAACTGTTAAATAATTAAACTATTCATATTCATGTTCCCCTTATTATGAGCTTTATTTTGACGTGTAAACTATCGTTACATAACTTACTTTTCTTGATTTATGTCCTGTCTATCATTTACTATCTCCCTTATTCACAGCCACATTTGGCTGAATCTTGTACAAATGTTATTTTCTATTTTATTGTACGATGTGGTCTGTTTGGTTGTTATATAAACTCAGTATGTTTGAAATATAGTGATTCATACCACAGAGACTGTTATTGATGTTCTGGCTGGTTTAGGAAGGAAGCCTGACCGACAAGTACTCTATACCGCTCGTACGGTTTTCGTGTGTCATTGGTCCGATCATTAAGTCACCACTCGCTGATTGGCGGTCTTATCACGTCATACATTAACAGGGCATCCACTCGGCCCCAAGTTATAACAAGTTTAAATACTGTAATTGGGTTGAATAAGTTATTTGTTCATTATGCTTTTCAACGACTGGTAGCGCTCAAGAAATACTTGCATATACCTCGATGAATAAGATCAAATGTTTTTTCAGATCAAACCGGTTATTATCTTAAAACCTGCTAACAATTGAGGAATATAATAAAGTTATTTCGTCCACAACTGAAACTACTCATCAAATAATGTTTCTGGTATAAACAAAGCTAGTAGTTCTCATAACAATCACCACATACCATTGAAGTGAAAGCTTATATTCCTTTTATCATGTATATTCAATTAATTGTAAAGAGCTTTTATTAGCTGTAGCATATATGACTTCGTTAATTCACTAGTTCATAAAGTAAACCATTGGGTTTTGCTTAAGCATTTTCTGAATTTATTTCTTTTCGTTATCCTGTTGACCTTTTAATTTTGGTAGCTTACCATTTGATAACTAATGGATCACTCTTATTTGGGCCCAAATTAATCGATTATTTGTCATTCGTTTATTATTACCAGTAATCTATAATGGATGTAAGCTTAACAATTTCCAAGAGACAAAGACTTTCAACTTATTCCTGAAGTTTATAAACTTTGTTTTAGTAGCAAGCGTCACAGGAATTCACTAAACCTGAAGGTAGGTACAGAGAAATAGATGTATTTGAAATTATTGATTTTAATCTTTTTTGTGTCATTAGATTCTAACACCAATGGTTTTTAGTTTGATGTCATCTTGTAAAAATGAAGTATATGACTGCCTTGTATTACCTGTTGAGTGAGCTTGAGACGAATTTACGTATTCTCTTGTGAGAAGCCATGATCTTTAGTATCAGCACTATTGTCAGGGCATACGTTTTCTGTTAATATCTGTGAATATGGCTGGCATCATCTCGAGCTGACTAAGTTTAGTCAGTATGTATGGCTGGATAATAATTTGTTAACCTAGAAATATTGCAAAAACCATGAAAACTGGCATGTTTATTACTGAATAGCCTTAATCTGTAACGAATAAACCGTTTAGTGCCCACAAGCTGAAATCTTTGTGGGAATAAAACTACCTATAAAATTAACTTGTTGATCAAAATACGCTACTAATGCTTTCTGGATTGATAAAAATGTTATTGGGGTTTTATAGAGAAGGTATCATCTTCCCCGTAATTATAAAATGTGAAACGAGCAGATCAAGATTCTAACTGATTTTTATTTATCCAATTGCCACTTAGGCTTGAAATGTTCTATAGTAGAACGCCAGAAGTTTAGTACTTTATCACACAGTAAAGTCTAACAGTCAAAGCTTTCATGAATTTACATTATATATTCATTCGTCTTGACCTAGCCTTCTTCCATCCTGATTCTATGCTGAACACTCCTAACATCAGAACCCGCAATAATCAACTTAGTGTTTTTGAACAGTAACATTCATATAATTTTCGAATTATTCAACTAATGGTTCACTACAAAATAACCTATTGAAATCATCTGTGCTTGTGATTTAAAATAAAAATATTTTTTAATAAATATACAAATAAATTTATTGAATATGAACAAAAAAGAGTTACACAAATTATATTTTTATTCGTTCATGATTGGTCAATTTGTGTGATCCAATCATATTATTCAAAGCGATTAATAATTTATCAACAATTTTTAAATACTTTTTCAAAAAAAATTGGCTTAAAAAAGACAAAAGTGATTTTATTTAAAGGATATTTTATTTAATATGGATAAGTATTATTCCATTAATAATAATGATTAGAATAATTGCGTAATACAGTATTTCATGTAAAACATGAAGTTTCATTATTAAATTGATTGATAGCATTATTATATTTATTATTATTATTATTATTATTATTATCAAATGGACATGTGGTATTGGAATAATGCAATATGTGGATATTGTACTCAGGTTACAGAAGTGTTTATTGGAGTAAGTGAAAAATAAATGGTTTTATTAAAATCTTATCTTCTAAGAGTAAAGTTTCATACAATGATTTCTAGAAATTATTTTTTATTTATGTTCAAATATTCTCACTAGTAATTGGTATTCGAAAACGTTGTTTGTGTTATCAGAAAATATCAAAACTGAACAATTTGAAATGAATTTTATTGGTATTGTTTGTTTGAATCTTCCCATTGATGTTCATGACTTCAGGCAATATCGTGGCAGTCCGCATAGGATGTACATATGCCAACAAGAGACTAATCAATTACAGTCCAAAATAACAATAGGAAGATACAAGTAAACAACAAAAAGTGAATATAACTTCACCCTATTGCGCAAGCAGATGGCTATCAGGAATCAGTAGGTGAATGGATAACGCGATAGTGTTTGAAGCAAACTGTACTGGGTTCGAGTCCCGGGAACAACACGTTGAATCGCGTATCTTTTACTACAAGGAAATAAAAATGTACCAAAGAGATGTGAATTATAGATTGAGAAATTAAGACCATTGGAAGATAAGCAATTGTATTTGATTTTATTTGTTTCGAGATATTTTAGGAAAGTCTGATATTATCTGATATACAGTCTATTTAAACAAGAAATTATTATAAACATTTAGTCTTTTATTGGATCGCATATATACGCTACATATCATAGGGTTCAAATGTGTAAAATAAACACACTGAAAGTTAGTGAACACTCTGCCAGTGAATATCTTATTTTAGTGTTCATGTTTATCAGTCATAAATTCTTTGAATTAGATTAGATAGGAGATAGTGTGTTAAACATTTGGTGCAAAATTTTGTCTCTGAGATCATACGAGCACACCGAGAAAGAAAAAGACCATTTAATAACTAACCTTCACTTAATTAATGGATATGTCAAAAAATTATTGATATGAATTTCAAAAATCTTAATTATTATCAACAAAAACTAAATCACAATTCATTATATGTAAAGATTATATTTGAAATAATCTCAGAGATTGAAATTTAATTAATTCCAACGTTTCATCCTGCTGACTTGTCTGAACTTCTTCAACGTCCTGAAATCTACACAAGTTAGCTAGACGAAACGTTGGAATTAATTAAATTTCAATCTCTGAGATTATCTCAAATATAATTTTCACATATAATAACGACTTCTCTATTTGTTCTAATCTTGATGAATATTCGTATCAATAACAGTTAACCTAAATAAAGTTTTATATACACTTAGTATTGTTTGTTTGGATCTTCCCATCGATGTGTTTAGGACTGCAACTGGTCAGTCTCTAATTGGCATATGTGCATACTGTGCGTATTGCCTCGATATACCTTAATTCACAGGCATGGTTAGCAGAGATGGATAGTGGTTAGCAGTGCAATCCAGGACGCGCGTTTCGTCCTATTTGTGACTCGTCAGCTGGATGTACCTGCATCTTAGAGTTGATGTTCACTCTGGGACTCAAACCCAGTACCCTCACTTCAAACACCATCGCGTTATCCACTCGACCACTGAGTCCTGATAGTCACCCCATCGCACAAGCAAGTGGCTATCAGGACTCAGTAGCTAATGGGTGACGCGATGGCGTTTGGATCGAGGGTACTGGGTTCGAGTCCCATAGTGAACATCAGCTCTGAGATGCAGGTACATCCAGCCGACGAGTCACAAATAGGACGAAACGCGCGTCCTGGATTGCACTGCTAACCACTATCCATCTCTGCTAACCATGCCTGTGAATTAAGGTATATCGAGGCAATACGCACAGTATGCACATATGCCAATTAGAGACTGACCAGTTGCAGTCCTAACAAATCGATGGGAAGATTGAAACAAACAATACTAAGTTGAATTTAATCTACCTTATGCTCAATTTATTCGAAATTGTCAAATCAAAACTTGGTAGTCATACCTGCAAAATAATTATTGTTTAACATTTATCAATCATTATCAGCAGTGTGCATCCACGATCTTGCCTCACGAGATTCGAACACAGGACCTATCAGTCTCGCGTGTCAGAGCACTTAACCGATAGAGCACTGAGCCGTTTAACTTCTAATCCACGAAGTTTGTGCAACCGTTCACCAATTGTCTTCAGTGAGTTAATATCTCAACAACAGTCGTGGTTGAACTCCACTGGTCACTGCTTTCCACTAGAACTACAGGATATATCTCTTGAAGTCCGTCACTAGTGAGCATATGATTATAGATCAGAAGGGGGTTTGTGGAGATTATAGTTATTTTATATAGTTTTGATCATGATTCAATTGAAGCTAGACCACAATGGAAAACCTGGAAGCACTTATCAATCAGTATGATTAGGTCACTCTGTAATCTCAAACATTCCCAATTTTGGAATGTTACAATATTTAATCAATAATTTCTATACAAAATGCATAAATATCAAATATCTAATCATTTTTTCAATTAATTACAATTGAGTATTATTGTCGACGACTAATAAATCATTTTTCCATTGATGGATTTGCATATTTTAATATATCACAATTAATTGCACGAAATATATAAACTGATTTAGATAGATATCGATAACTGATGTATCTTTATTTCTTCATTACAACATTATAGTAAATCATTTTTTTTAATAAGATAGTTACCGTCAATCAAATAAATATGGGATCGTTAAAAAAACGGAATATATCTACAGTTGTTTATTTTAATTTTGTTCTCAACTTTTCATTTGTGTAAATAAATGATAATATGAAGTTTACTTTGAAAAATAATCTTGTAGTTAAAATCTTTACTAGCTTAATACGAATGCAAATTACATGTATATAGTTAGTGATCTGGAAAAATACTAGTGTAGTGAATAAAGAACACGAGTGAAGACAATGTTAATTTTTATGACTTTGGACACAATTTGGTTACATGGCTACACTGCAAAGTGGTGCATGGAGAACAGTTGACAGATTCATTCCAAGTAAAGATTAGTGTCAAACAATGCTGTTTACTCCCCCCCTTTCCCTTTCTTCTAGTTGAATGGATCATGAAGACCTCGACATTTGAGGGGAGGCACAGTATATAATGAACAGCTTGCATACGACTAGATGATGTGGACCTTGCAGATGATCTATCTCATCTATCCCATACACATAAACAAACGCAGGTGATGATAACAAGTGTAGTAACAGCCTCTGTGGAGATAGACCACTGTTATATCTGGAGCTTGGATTTTCGCTATATCGTGTAAAATCTGAGCACTCGAACACTTGAATCCTCCAAGTCGCAAGTGAAGCAATAGAAGACAAGTGGGAAATATTTTTATTCCAAAGAGTGTCAAATATTGTACACATGATGGAAAAGTTCTGAAAGAGGTGGAAACTTTGACATATCTGGGCAACATCATCCATAAACAAGGAGGATCATATGCGGACGTAATTGTAAGAATTAGCAAAGCAAAGACGGCATATAGAGCATGTAGAACTCAAAACAAAAGTCAACCAACAATCAAAGTT
The DNA here is from genome assembly GCA_944470415.2 of Schistosoma rodhaini. Classification (NCBI taxonomy): domain Eukaryota; kingdom Metazoa; phylum Platyhelminthes; class Trematoda; order Strigeidida; family Schistosomatidae; genus Schistosoma; species Schistosoma rodhaini. Next base: position 53,186,159 of record OX104044.1, read on the forward strand.
GGAATCTTCAATACGAATATCGAGACAGCTCTACTGCACAGAACTGAAACGTGGAGAACTACTACATTCGTCGTCAAGAAAGAACAAGTACTCATAAACAATTTTCTATGCAAGATATTAAATGTCTGTTGACCAGATACCATCAGCAACAGCCCATTGTAGAAGAGAACAAACCAACTTAAGAAGAAATCGGGAAATGACGATGGAAGTGGATAAGAACTAAATTGTGGAAACCGCCAAACTGTATCACGAGACAAGCGCTAACTTAAAATTCTGAAGGGAAGAGTAAAAGAGGAAGATCAAGGAACAGTTTACGTCGGGAATTGGAGGCAGATATCGAAAAAATGGATAGCAACTGGAGACAACTGGAAAAGATTGTCCAGGACAGAGCTGAATGGTGAATGCTGGTGAGCGGCCTATTTTACCTTATAAGGGGTAACAGGAGTAAGTAGGTACTTGATACAATGGTACAAAGACTGATACTGTTCGACTTAAAAAAAATTAGTAAAAGTACAGATGAAAATTTACTTATCAACCAATCACTCATCTACAACTAATCAAAACGATATTAAGAATGACAATGAGATGTATAAAAATCGTTTGAAATATCCGGTTAATAGATACATTGAAATGCATCGAACCGAGTATATTCAATATTATTATTTATGTACCGTTTATAATATCATTAAAATTAATTACCTCAATTGAGAAATCCTGATAATCATTGAATGATATATTTATTTACTTCTTAACAATATTTATCTATATCATAATACTATTAATATGTTTGTTTGTGTTTCAACACAGATATATATCATTAAATGAGCTGACTATTTTAACATACATTAACGGATTTCTAAAGTAATAGGTCAACTATAATGACCTAAATTTTTTAACTGAGCTTCCTATTAATCATATAAATATGTTTATCAATTATCTTCAAATTATTAAGGAAAGATTACAATTTAAGGCGTTGACTTATATTTAGGCAATTTATAGTAAATAAATAGTTCACAATGTAAAGTCAGTATGATAGTTAACAACAGTGATTAAACTAGTCAATAGTATGCAAGAGAAATTGATTTTTTAAGTCAAATTAGTGTTTACAGGTTTTTCATGGTGGTCTAGCTTCAATTAACTAATGATTTCAACTAGATATAAGATTACTAACACCATCACAAAACCCCTTTTTCAAATCACTGAATTTTTTTTTTATGGAACAGAGCTGATACTGTCAGGTTATAGTTGAGTAACCATGTTTCATTTTAGAACTAAAAAGGACTATTCAAGTTTATTTCACATGACATATATCGTTGTATTTATTATAAAACAAGCCTTCTTCCTTCATTTCTTCAAGATAAGTTATTTATAGTCTATTATATATTGAAGAAAACTATCAAAATTATTCTATTAAAATGTTTATGAAAAAGTTTATCCTAATTTGTTTATTACTTCCAAACGGAACTATTCGTTACAAAAGATAAAATAGATTTTTTTTCTCTTATTCTTTATATACTAAAATATTTTTAGATTTGTAATTATTTGTTGCTTTTTATACACAACCTATGAAAAGTAAAATAATGTCAAAGTGGATTTTGCTAGACTGCCATAACTCATGGTTTATCTTTGACTATTAGAAAAACAGTTTACTTGGAACGGTTAAAACATCAGTACTAAACCATTTGTTGTTGTTGTTAATTATAAAAATTATCTGTATATGGTTTTGGATATTATTAAGTCAATGATTGCGATCATGAACCAATTGATGTTAGACCACCCTGGGCGGCTGTTTCGTCCTGGTGTGGGACTCGTCATCAGTGTGAATTTATGACCCGACTCATCGGATTCGAAACCAAGGCCTTCGGTTTCGCTTACGAATATTCAACTTCTAGAACATTGAGCCTGTCGGTATCCAACGGTATTAATGTCTAACCTCAAACAATCCACGATATTGCTCGACCATCTTCCATTGTACTGTGATAGATATCTGTTTAACATCAATTGGTTTATGATTTCAATCAAAAACATAATTATAAAAAGCCAACTTATATTCTATTATTTATATCCGAATAGTTCATGAAGTTTATTATATAAAGTTATTTAAATGAAACAAAGAAAATATTAATCAATACAAACTGGAATGTGAATATGGAAATCGGAGTCAGTAATTGTACTTTTCATTCAGAGTTTTATTACTTTTTGTTTTTATTATAAGAATAAATCAGTTATTTGAATCAATGAAAATTTTAACTAATATGTCTATTTATTACCAATTGGATTATATACACATATATGTATTATACTGCTGCGGAGTTCCACAATAGGACGAAATGGCCATCCAGTGCTTCCAGGTTTTCCATGGTGGTCTAGCTTCAATTGATTCGTGATCCCAACTATATAAAATTTGTTCTAAAGTGGAAAAAAACAATAAACTATACTCCTACCATTAAATAGGAATAAGATATTTGTAAAATCTCAGCGAATGAATTCGAAGTAATGTTTCGCCTGCCAATCTGGTCCAAGCTTTTTCAAGAATCTTTCCTTAAGAAAGCCAGGCGAAACGTTGGGTTTACTTCGAATCTATTCGCTGAGATTTTACAAATATATTATTCCTATTTAATGTCTTACATCAACTCGGCGCTCAAATACTGTGAAACTATTTATTTGTACGAAAGTTCTTATATACTCGTACCAATTATATAACAAATAAAAGTAATATATTATTAGATAAATTTTCTTTAATGTAAATGGATTCAATCACTTTGTTTTGTTACATTTTCAGTAGTTTGATTGAAATTTTTTTGTAAAAAATGTCTCAAACTTGTTTTATTCAGTTATATGAAAGTATTCAATAAAAATTATGAAATTTAAGTAGATTGTAACAGTAGTGATTATATATTTTATGAAATGTTACATTTAACTGTCTATTTTTGGTTGAAATTTTTTTATCAGAAGGGGGTGCTATGAAGATTTTAGTAAGTTTATAGTTGAAATTATGAACTAATTGAAGCTAGACTACAAAGGAAACCCTTGAAGAACTGGACGGCTCAGCGGTCTAGAGGTTAAGCATTCGAGCGCGAGAATGCTAGGTCCTGAGTTCGAATCTTGCAAGGCGGGATCGTAAATCAGACTTCCGAGGAGTCCCAAAATAGAACGAAACGTCCGTCTAGTGCTTCCAAGGTTTTCATAGTGGTCTAGCTTTAATTGACCCATGATTTCAATTATGAAATTTTTTTTTTAATTCTTAAAAAAACTATTTCGCAAAAGAAGGATTTATTTGATTGAAACATAATAATAATACAAAAGTTGATTAGATAATTACCTAATGGTTTTGTTATGGAAACTGAGAGAATATTTAAAAAATAAAAACGATAAGATCAGTAATGAGTTTTAGTTATAATCAGTGATTTTTCTATTTTGTAAAAAATGATGCTACATAGTGGAACATTGAAATCCACATTCATATAAATATTATAATTGTGATTTATTCATAGAGGACGTGACTATAATAGAATAACAGGCATGATTCAAATCAGATATTTAGGAAAAAGCTATATAAAATTGTAAATTGTAATGTAATAATAAACATAGTATTATCGTATATCAACAAAATAATTTTTTACTTTTTTTACTTACGCCTGTTACCCCTCGTGGAGGAGCATAGGCCGCACACAAGCATTCTCCATCCAACTCTGTCCTGGACAATCCTTGCCAGTTCTTTCCAGTTGTTATTCATCCTTTTCATATCTACTTCTTTTTTTCGGCCTAATGTGTTCTTCAGCCTTCCTCTTTTTGATGCCCTATAGGATTCCAAGTTAGGGCTTGCGTCGTGATGCAGTTTGGTGATTTCCTCAATGTATGTCTTATCCACATTCAACGTCTTTTCCTAATTTCCTCTCCAGCTGGAAGCTGGTTTGTCCTCTCCCATAAAAAGCTGTTGCTTATAGTATCCGGTTAGTGAATGTTGAGTATTTTGCCTAAACAACTGTGAATGAGTACTCGTACCTCCTTGACGATGGTTGTAGTAGTCCTCCACGTTTCAGCTCCATACAGTAGGACTGTCTTGACGTTCGTATTGAACATTGTGACTTTGATATTAGTTGACATTTGTTTTGAGTTCTAAATGTTCTTCAACTGTAGGAATGTGGTACTTGCTTTGCCACTGCTTGCATTTGCATCTGCTAATCAATAAAATATATTTAAAGTGATTATTTATGAAACTTGTTAACTTATTCAGAATATATTTTATAGTTGAATACTTAAAATATGATTAGAATTAATTTATGAAGAAAAGTTTTTTTTCTGTTTATCCACTTGAGTATAGATAATATGATCAATTGTAAAAGTAACATGATGATAATGCGTAACAATTATCAGTCACAGGTTGAGTACTAATTCATAAGATCAATATTGTTTTACAGATTGAACTGTATTCGTAATTCATAAAGATTCCTTTGGAAACTAGGGAAAAGTTTAAAATTGTGTGCTTATCAACAAAAACAACCTACATTATATAGACAGTTAATAGTTTGTTTTATTCTTCTCAATAATCAAAATGAAACTTGACAATTCAACGCAAAGTAATATGCTTCAATATTTTATTCAGTTTAAAACTATGACAAGTGAAATACTGTTGAAAGCAACAAAAAAATAACAAATGTGAAGGATAGTTCATTGTCTCATGAATAAATCTAGACATTCTAGTTGAAAAAGTGTAAATGCATTACCGTAGTAAATGGTAATTTCAATCTGTTGCTATTGACTTCAATGATTGGTAACATCTTGTTCATAGAATATTTCATTATTAGTTCAATTTATCAGTAAAAGGGAAAGTATTCTAATCTGTACCATTGTTCTATATCTATTTGTCAAAGATGATTGAATGATATTTAGATGGTTGTATGATTTTTTCAAAATTATTATCAGTTTCATTTTGAGTTCTTCTGTCTCAAAACACCAATTTATCGTACGTATACACTAATCAATAATGACAATAGTATCTTATAGAATCAATTAGAGTATCAACTGAAGAAATAAAAAAATATTCTAGATCATTGAACAATTATACGTTTATGATTTGAAACTTCAAGTAAATAAATAAAGGTTTGTTGATTACTCTCTAATTTTTAAAGATTCAATAGCTAAATTTAGCGATTCAAGTCATCTTCACAAAATATTTCCGATAGATAATAATATGGTTTGATATTTTGAAATATTAGTCTTTTATTTAATCAGAAAGTGGTTTTGTGAATATTATTGCAATTTAATTGTTGAATTCATGAGTCAGTTGAAGTTAGATCACCATGGAGATCAGCGATCTAGTACTTCCAGGTCATTAAACAAATTGTGGACTCAGTAGCTATATGGATAACACGATGGCGTTTGAAGTTCTGGGTTCGAGTCCCAAAGTGAATATCAACTCTGAGATGCAGGTACATCCAGCTGACAAGTCCCAAATAGGACGAAACACGCGTCCTGGATTCCACTGCTAGCCACTATCAATCTTTGATTATAATGTTCTAAGAATTGATGAAAAAACGGATTTTATAAAATAGTTGTGTGGTTAAATTCAGTGAAAAATATTTTATGTTAACTAAAAGAAACATAAAAAAATGTTCATCAGTAAGATGAAATCATGGTTTATTAAAATACATTTGACTATGGAATATTTTATAATGAAAAAATAAATTTTGTTTTAAACCCCAGTTGATATAATACAAACGAAAGCACCTGTTCGATTTATTTAATTTATTGTTTATTCGTTCGATGTTTTTGGTCAACAAAATATCAACAATGGAATTCGTTAGCGATTTGAAAAAAATCATCTAAGTAGACATAATTAATGGTAGAAAACCGATATAACAGATAATTTCATATTTCTCTTTGTTCTTAAAGATTTGCCTTATCAAAAAACAATGATTAAGAAATTATGGGATCAGGAGGTATATTCCGGCTATCTAACCAGTTCCTGTAATCGAGTAACGTTTCTGGGCCAGGATCATGTTGAATTTGCTATATATATATATATATATATATATATATATATATATATGTCAGACTATAAAATCGAATTAATTGAAGAACTCTGAAATTCAAGTTCATTTAGTGTTTTAATTATACTGAGGAGTCTTATGCATAATTTGAAAAAATGACGCCATTAGCTACATATTTAGCACCATTTGACTGAAATGGTGAATATAAGCGTTTTGTTTTGAATAATATCAGCTCAAGGCGGTTAAAAGCAAGTAATAGGTAATGAAGTATACAATGTAGGCTGATAAATGTATAGGTACTTCAAAATTGTAACAAAATGTTACAAAATTGTTACACACAGAATGACCAGAAGTAGTTCATGGTACAGTGGTAAGATATGTGGAAAGTTTTTGGGATAATTTAGATTGTACTTTCAGTCGCCTTGATAATCTAATCAGTAGATAATATTACTTACTTGCTTAAGCCTGTTACCCCTCGTGAGGAAGCAAAGACCGCCCACCAGCACTTTCCTTCCAACCGTGTCCTAAACAATCCTTTCTAATTGTTTTCAGTTCTTATTCTTCTTTTTGATGTAAATAATATATTGTAGTGAACAAAACACTAGTTGGGGACAATCGAATGTGTTTAAGCAAAAGTTACTGACTATCTCAGTAAATTCTGATAACCAAACAATGAACAGTCAATTTGCAAATTAACAACCAATTGTTTCAATCTTCACTGTTTCTTCTCTAATTCCATTGCTCATGCATTTTCCAAACGATTGCGCTTCATTTCAGTTCTTTCCTCATCGGTCTTCTGCGAAAATACATTCTATGTCTGACCCACACCATATACTACTTATATAGATATAAGTAGACAACACCACAATATCATACATAAATACATATCATTCTTAATATCTGCAATAAACACTGTCAACCTGATAATGTTTGAACATTTGCTCAACCACTTAAATAATAACAAATTAATTCTGGAAGTTAAATGAAAAACTTTATCCTTTTTCATTTAAACAACAACAGAGTTTACTAACCTCTGATAATTTGAAACAGTTAAAATATGTAAAAGTAGTAATGACTGTTAACTTAAGTAGGGTGACCTTGGTACCTAATTTGGGATTTATTTTGGTCAGTAATTGATTTCATCATACGAACAAGAACAAGAAAACTAGGTTGTTAAGCAGTTGGTTTAGATGATGTAAGTATACGCATATGTATTCTCTGTAGTTCATTAGAATATTTAACTGTGAATACTTTAGTATTTTCATATTCATTATATATATATGGCTGTAAAACATTTCAGCAAACAAACCAACATTTCATGCAAGTTTGTTAAAGAGGCCGTAAATTTTACATTATAGAAAATCAAACTAGAAAGTCGGAATTGTTTACTGTCATGATAACAGTTGAAACTATATTCTAATCAGTGAAACGTTACCTTAGTAATAACAGATTGATCGAAATTGTATTATTTCTTTAAATGTAGTTCTTTTTTAATTCAGTACATATCAATTTACTATAGTTTTTAATGACTGAATGTAATTTTTAAATATACAATTAATTGATTACTGGGTGGTGATCAATGTCATGTAAGTCAGGTCCTTATTAATGCAGATTGGATCCTATCGACCAATTCGCAATGTAGCCACTAGTCCAGATGATTCGACATTGAGTGAACTATGTTGAGATAAAATAGTAGTTGAAGGTAGTCAACAGGAAACCCTGTTGAAATTTCTAAATATATATTTTTATCTTATATAGTTGAGATCATGAGTCAATTTAAGCTAGACCACCATCGAAAACTCGGAAGCACTGGATGGCCGTTTCGTCCTATTGTGGGACTCGTCAGCAATGCGCTTCCACGATCCCGCTTCGCGAGATTCGAACTCAGGACCTATAAGTTTCACGCGGGATCATGAATGCGCACTTCTGAGGTGTCTCACAATAGAACGAAACGGCCGCCAAGTGCTTCTAGGTTTTCCATGGTGGTTTAACTTCAATCGACACATGATTTCAGTTATATAAAATTACTAATATCTCTACAAAACCCACTTCTGATATAATTAGTCTATTAATAGTCGTTTGAAATACTAACATTTAAGAGTAAGACAATATAGTTTGATTGTTAAAAAAAGGGTGAAAAGTACAATTTTATTTTTTAACAAACAAGAAAATTTTTTTTAACTGTCTACTTTAATAAACTTCGTTTGTTCTTTATCATTTAGTCTAACATATATAATATTATAACTATTTTAAAAATAATGATGTAGCCAGTTTAGTAAGTATTCAAATCATTAATCACTTCTTGATACTTAACACTTACATTGTATTATGTTTAAAAATAAAACTGAAATCTTGTTCTTATTCGAATGTATGTTTTATGTAAAATGTAATGAAAGAAGAAAAAAAAGGAAGAAAACATTAGACATTAATAAATCGTCTTAATAATAATAATAATAAATGAAATGGGATGACATCGTCTTTTGAATTAAAGGGTTAAAATTACATCCTGTATATCGTATTTTACTATATATTGTTCCTTTTTACTTTTTGTTTTTTTCTTCTTCTTCTTCTCCAATAAAATCTGCCTTTAATTTCTCATTTATCATTTATTAAGGATAGTTGTAGGACAAATACCATTTCAAAAGAAAAAATGAAATTTTTTTTGTTTTTGTCTCTTTTGTTGAAAAATTTGATTTTTTTTCTTTATTAAGTAATAGATAATTAAAATGTGAGATTCTGAACAAAGATGGATAGTAACTAACAGTGGAATTCAGGAAGCGAGTTTCTACTTCATCTTTGTTTAGAATACTTGTAAATTAAGGCTATATGGAGGTAATATGCATAGTATGTACATATATCCATAAGAGATTGATCAATATTAGTCCTCAACATTAATGAGAAGATTCAAGTAAACAATACCAAGTGAATTTAGAATATGAGATTATTTGGCTGAAAAAGATACTAAACAACCATATTCATTGTGAAATATAAATTAATCTATATTGGTTGATATAAAAGTATAATAATGTTGTATAAGGTCATTAGTGAAGTAATGAACATAAGTATGTATAAAGATTAAGTTTACTTAAAACTTTATATGTTTATGGAGATGTTTTAAAATAGAAAGTTAAAGAATTTTTTTAATCCAGGTAGTTAATTGTTCAATTTAGCTAAGGAATTAGGTGACAAAATGAAAAAAAATTTAAATTTTCACAAACTTCTATACTTAAGTCAACTGGTAATTTGAATTGTTAGATGTTTGAACCTTCAGGTAACAACATATATCAATGATAAACTATATAAAAATTATTACTCCAAGTATTCCCCAAATGCCCTGGTACGGCCGAGAGTGAGGAGAGTCCACTATCTCTCTCGAAATGCTCTCACATGACCACGCGTATATTGAGAGGACGAAAAGCGAATGCCCGGCGCTTTAACCGGGTTGATGGAAACGGAAAGTTCACCTACGGGAGTTGGAAAACCCTGATTACAAACCAATGGTGCACACGGGCTCCAGTATCCTGAGGGAACAAATGGTGTATGAATCAATCGTTTGTCACCGGCTACCATGGAACTGCATCTCTTTACGTTCCTCCACTGCCTTGTGGATCAGACCTTCAGTTTGAAGGCTCCGGGTGAGGCCCCCTAAGAAAACCACCTGCTTCAGTTTGGGCACCTGGGCAGTATCACAACCTTCAAACAAATGGAGTGAGATTTGTGAGGCGCATATATATCTGGTGCTTCCTTGTACCAAAAGTTATGTGTTTAAATAAATAAATAATTTTATATTTAGAAAAGCTTATATTAATTGCCCATATCTGTCTAATTAGCAAAATAGTATAACCTTTAAAAAGATATCGGTATGGGTTTTCGGAGAATAATAAGTTTTTGATTAAGATCATGAACCAAATGATATTAAACCACCATTGAAAACTTCGAAGCATTGGATGGCCATTTCATCAAATTGTAGCCCCCCTTCAACAGTGCAGGATTGTGGATGAGCACTGCTGAAGAGTTCCATACTGGGACAAAATGGCCGTCCAGTGCTTCCAGATTTTCGACGATAGTCTAACATCGATCGATTCATGATCTGAATTAATAACGTAACAATCTCATACTGACTTCATAAATTATATTTTGGTATTTTACAGGAAATATATGAGCAATTAATTAAATTGTAACAGACACGAAACTATACTAAATCCACATGTTAGTAGCTTGTCATGTCTCTAATTTACTATTTTTAATTTTCTTTTAGACAAATTAATCATCTATAAGTACGTTTATCGAATGCATTTAATCTGTAAATTTATTTAAACTATCACTGATATGGAGAGAATTATTTGTATTTGATCTTTTTATCCATATGTCAGGACTATGCTCCTTCACGAGAGGTAATATGCGTAAGTAAATAAAGTTTATCCATAATTGGCAAGATTCAAACTAAAAAATGATTTTTTTTTTCATTTTACATTAGTTACCAAGCTTTTTTTCCTTTTAATATGAACTGTAAAAGTATTTTACACATATTATTAGAATATCTGTCTATCATAAATTTTACAAAACCATGACAATAAAAATAAGTAAATGGTAGTAATATTGTAGTGAACAAAACACTAGTTGGGGACAATCGAATGTATTTAAGCAAAAGTTACTGACTATCTCAGTAAATTCTGATAACCAAACAATGAACAGTCAATTTGCAAATTAACAACCAATTGTTTCAATCTTCACTGTTTCTTCTCTAATTCCATTGCTCATGCATTTTCCAAACGATTGCGCTTCATTTCAGTTCTTTCCTCATCGGTCTTCTGCGAAAATACATTCTATGTCTGACCCACACCATATACTACTTATATAGATATAAGTAGACAACACCACAATATCATACATAAATACATATCATTCTTAATATCTGCAATAAACACTGTCAACCTGATAATGTTTGAACATTTGCTCAACCACTTAAATAATAACAAATTAATTCTGGAAGTTAAATGAAAAACTTTATCCTTTTTCATTTAAACAACAACAGAGTTTACTAACCTCTGATAATTTGAAACAGTTAAAATATGTAAAAGTAGTAATGACTGTTAACTTAAGTAGGGTGACCTTGGTACCTAATTTGGGATTTATTTTGGTCAGTAATTGATTTCATCATACGAACAAGAACAAGAAAACTAGGTTGTTAAGCAGTTGGTTTAGATGATGTAAGTATACGCATATGTATTCTCTGTAGTTCATTAGAATATTTAACTGTGAATACTTTAGTATTTTCATATTCATTATATATATATGGCTGTAAAACATTTCAGCAAACAAACCAACATTTCATGCAAGTTTGTTAAAGAGGCCGTAAATTTTACATTATAGAAAATCAAACTAGAAAGTCGGAATTGTTTACTGTCATGATAACAGTTGAAACTATATTCTAATCAGTGAAACGTTACCATAGTAATAACAGATTGATCGAAATTGTATTATTTCTTTAAATGTAGTTCTTTTTTAATTCAGTACATATCAATTTACTATAGTTTTTAATGACTGAATGTAATTTTTAAATATACAATTAATTGATTACTGGGTGGTGATCAATGTCATGTAAGTCAGGTCCTTATTAATGCAGATTGGATCCTATCGACCAATTCGCAATGTAGCCACTAGTCCAGATGATTCGACATTGAGTGAACTATGTTGAGATAAAATAGTAGTTGAAGGTAGTCAACAGGAAACCCTGTTGAAATTTCTAAATATATATTTTTATCTTATATAGTTGAGATCATGAGTCAATTTAAGCTAGACCACCATCGAAAACTCGGAAGCACTGGATGGCCGTTTCGTCCTATTGTGGGACTCCTCGGCAGTGCGTACCCACGATCCCGCTTCGCGAGATTCGAACTCAGAACCTATCAGTCTCGCGCCAGAGCACTTATTCGATAAACCACCACAGTAGGTTGAAACGGCCGTCCAGTGGTTCCAGGTTTTCTTTGGTGGTCTAGTTTCAATTGACTCATGCTTTAAACCATATGAATTGATTTTCATTTCGCTTAAGTATAGAGAAACAAAATAAATCCAAGTTAATTACAGTCTACATATATCAAGTTTTGTTTAGCACAGTTATATACTTTCATTCAATAAACATTTCAAACCACAATAATATGTTATTCAAAATGAAATGGCTGAATAACTTTTACAGACTATTTCTTCATTTCCAACAAAAAGAAAAAAGAAAAAGTTAAATAAATACTAAGAAAATTAATTTAAAACAATCCTTGAAGGCCAAAATATTTCATGCATAAGTTCAAAAACTACAGTAATTTTCTTCCTTTTTTCTTTCAAAGCACTAAGTCAAATGAAAAGGAAAGCCATACAACGAAAAATTGGTTAAGATTTATTTTTTTATTTTAAAAAAAATATAAGAGATAAATTTAAATTTTTGTTCAAATTCACTAAGCACTTCTTTTTAAAAAAAAGGTTTATTGAACAAAATAAATAGACATTTCAAGAAGAAACGAAAATGGTATATCAAGCATTCTGCTAATTATGTTGAAGGTTCAATGATTGTATATATATATATATATATATATATATATATATATATATATATATATATATATATATATATATATATATATATATATTGAGTGAGTGTGATTGCGTGCCCTGTTTTATAAATGAGGTGATGATTCCTGCCCAGTTGACATATGTGAGTGATGAGACCCCCCAATTAGACAGCAGTGAATTTATTGATCTCCCAATGATACACAAAAGCTGTATGAGCAGTCTCGAGTACATATCAGTCCTGCTATCTGCCTAGCCCAGCCAGTTAAGTCCAGAACATCAATAACAGTCTTTGCAATATCAATCATTGTTCAAAAACATACTGGGTTTATATACAAAACAAACTGACCACATTGTACCATGAAATGGGAAAAAACATTTGTACAAGATTCGGCCAAATGTGGCTGTGAATGTGGGGAACAGTAATTAATGGACTATGGATAACTTAAGAATGGTAAATCGTATTTTAATAGTCTATAAGTCAAAATAAAGCTTACGATAAGAGGAACAAGAATACGAAGTTTAGTGACTTAACAATTATACAATAGGAAATAGACATATCATATATGTCCATAAATAGTTCTCAAAGTTACCATTCATAAATCTCCACGGATATAACAATATACATATAAATTTCTAGCTTACGTAATATTGGGTAGTAGATTGGCTCAAAAAATACAACTCAATTTATCTACATGGTGTACCTTTTCTTTTTCAAACACTGTAAGTTCATAATGAATAATTGTAGAGTTTTCATTCTAGTTTCTGGTTTTAGTTTTTTTTAGTGAATGAATGTAAGCGATTTGTTTAATATAAATACATTTTAAGTATTTAACTACTTAATAAGCTTTAAAAAACGTAGTTACTTGGAAAACTTTAGAACTTTTTTCTTATGAATTTAAGTGATTCATCTGTTGTCTGGGATTGTCTATTGAAAAAGGGTGTGCCTGAGAAGTTCATTAACATCTTAAAGTCCCTGTATACGAACACCTAAGGCAGAGTGAGGGCATACAACCACCTTTCTCCCTTGTTCCATTAGAGCAGTGGGGTTAGACAGGGTTGCCCGATCTCACCATTCCTCTTCAACTTTGCCATCGACGACATCCTGTAAACAGCTCTGGTGGATGTAAGTAATGGCGGTGTGGATCTGCTGCCTGGAGAACGACTTCTCGACCTCAAGTATGCGAATGATATTGTCTTACTGTGCCATAATTCTCAAGGCATGCAATCCGCACTTAATCAGTTGGCAATCAGTGTCCGCAGGTACGGCATGTGCTTTGCACCCTCCAAGTGCAAAGTACTCCTACAAGACTGGCAGGATTCTCATCCTGTACTCACTCTGGATGGTGAGCAGATTGAAGTAGTTGAGAAGTTCGTGTATCTAGGTAGCTGGTGGTGGCGTAAGTGATGAGATTGATGCACGTATAATGGAAACCAGAGCGGCTTATGCCAATCTGGGCCATCTTTGGCGCCTTCGTGATGTTAGTCTGACTGTGAAAGGTCGGATCTACAACGCGTCGGTGAGAGTAGTTTTGCTCTATGCTTGTGAAACCTGGCCTCTCCGAGTTGAGGATGTCAGACGACTCTGTGTGTTCGATCATTGTTGTCTCCGAAGGATTGCCGACATCCAGTGGCAACACCATGTTAGTAATGCAGAGGTTCGGCATCGTGTGTTCGGGCGCAGAGACGATAATTCAATTGGTGTCACCATCTTGAAACACTGATTCGGTGGCTTGGACATGTTTTACGAATGTCGTCCCAGAGACTTCCACGTCGTGCATTATTTGCCGACTCTGGGACTGGTTGGAAAAAGCGGAGAGGAGGTCAGTGTATGACATGGTGTCGTGGCATGAAAGAAAGCTGCAAAGGGCTAGCTTCTGTTGGTCCTTCACGACTCCGAGTATGGGGTCCGAGAGATAGTGCAACACAGTGACTAGAGACGTTATCAGATATGGCTCAGAATAGAAGCCAGTGGCGATCCTGATGCAACCTTCTTTTACTTTCTACATAAAGAGTGGTTCTAACTTTCCTAACTGAAAGAGTTTTCTAAATGTACATTTCAGTTCCCCCAAAACTACTCTTATTTTTTTATATATGCATCTTACCCCTTTTCTCTTCCCATTTTCATTGTTTTGTGTGGCGCATATATATCTGGTGCCATTTTGTACCAATATGTATGTGTTTAAATAAATAATAAATATAAATCATTTGTTCAAATACCAATAAAGTTTTCTGAAAATTAATTTCACATTGAACATCTCTAGAATTAAAGAATATTTCACAACAGATTCAAATAAATACGCATATATATATATAAAGAATAATTATCTATCCTTTCACTATATATTTATTTATTTGAACACATAAATATTGTTACAAGAGGCACCAGATACATATGCGCCACACAAATCGAATAAGATTTGTGTGTGGGCTGTGATACTGCCCAGGTGCTCACACTGAAAGAGTTGATTTTCTTAGGGCACCATACCCGAAGCCTTCGACCTAAAGGTCTGATCCACAAGGCAGTGGAGGAACGTAAGGAGATGCAGTTCCATGTCAGCCAGTGACCAACTATTGATTCATATATCATTTGTTCCTTAGGAATTCTGGGGCACATATGCACCATTGGTTTGGAATCAGGGTTTTCCAACTCCCCTAGGTAGACCATCAGTATCCATCAACCCGGTTAAAGCGCCGGACATTCGCTTTTTGTCCTCCTGATTTCTCAAACACCACCCCCGCCACGAGAATGAAGTGAGTATATCGTTTCGACAATCACACTAATGGGTAAACAAAAAACTGTTTTGATCAAGTGCAGAATGGGATCAGAAGCTATTTTGGATTGTGAATAACATTTTTTTCATATTCACAATTATATATATTACAAGGATATATAGGATACTAGTAAATCATAAATCTTTCATTATGATTGATAGAAAATGCTTTGAGATAAAATATAAATCATTGTGTTGGACATTGAATGTAAAGATATTCATCCGTTAATTTGAACTACTTTGGTCCTGTTCAATGTTGACATGATGACAGTAAATAGAATGACGATTAAGGAATGATGTCAACAGTCTGAGAAAAATATAATTTATGTGATTTTACGTTTAAACAATCAAAAAACATTTTTCACTAACTTTTATTCCATTGTTTTCCACAAATTAAATATAAAGACTTTTAAATAATAGGCAAGACCTAGTAGTCAAGCAATATTTATGTATAAACATTTCAGTGTTATTGTTTAGCCCTTAATGTCAAATCCCTGTTGTGTACCTAATATATCCCAATAATTACTTATTTTTGTTGCCATTCAAGAGACATAAAATCTTTGTTGCAAAATCTTGTTCTTTACTTATATAGTTGACATAGTTCAGATATTTTTCCGTTCAACTGTCATTGTTTATTATTTGTTCGATTTATTTATTGAAGTTAAATTCTGTCTCAGAAATAATAATCTGCTCTTTTGATGAATTTAGGACTCTAGTGTAAACATATCGCAGCAAGTAAATAAGTTATTTTCAAAGCACTTAATATTTATAATGCTAGATTGGAAGAATGAAATAATATACATATTCATCTCATATATGTAGTTCTCTGATCACCTTCTGATCACGAACCGTTATATATAACGCATTTATAATTCAAAATCTCAAATGCTAGCCTCTGTTCGATTAATGTTTTAATGTTTATATGATTAATGTATATAAATTTATTAATAATTAATAAAGTACTATTATTTTGCCTCATATCTTTTGCTTAATGGGACAGCAACTGTTAACCTGTTACACGTTCAATAAGAGAAGATGATAAATATTTGACTAGGCTAAAAATTATATCTCTTTTGAAGCAGTTACTCACTGAAGATAATGGAGGACGATCGCGAAATATCGTGGATTGGTTGAAGTTAGACATTAATGCCGTTGGATATCGTCTCAGTGGTCTAGACGTTAAGCGTTTGCGTGTGCGATCAATGATCGTGGGTTCGAATGTCGCATGCGAGATCGTGGATGCGCACTGCTGAGGAGTCCCATACCAGGACGAAACGCCTGTCCAGTGCTTACACGTTTTCAATGGTGTCTAGCATTCATTTAATCGCGAGACCAATCTAAGGTCAACTATGTCCACAACTTCTTATTGGTAGTTCTTCATTTTCATCACTATTTTTTCTAAAGTTCAAACTCATTTTATCATTTATAATTGATTGATATATTATGTAAAATATTGAAGTTATTTAAGATGTAACATCACTATAAAACATGACAGACAAATCTCGGTGAAACTGTACAAACTAAATTGACTTAATTTCTATTTTTCTATTAAGCGTATATTGATATGGAATATTGTAAACTTAATGGTGTATCCACGTGTAATACTTTATGGTTTGTCGTTAGTTTGAAAGAAGCATTGATAATACTATATAATAATAATGTTTTTTGTTTGTTGTCTCCTATCAACATAAATATTGACTTCATATTTAGCTATAGCATTGTCTTTGGGAGTTCATGCATTTTGAATAAAAATAATTAGGCTGTACTTTAAACGCAAATTAGATGCAGTTAACAAATATGTAACATCTAAACTCTTGGAAGTTGTATACCATGACAAAGCCGTTTTTTATAGAGAATTTTGTCATATATTTATGAAGGTGCTAAAAGTCACTTTAAACTATTGCTTTTTGGATCATCATAAGATCTAAAATCTTGAAACATGTTCTATAGAATAATATCTATGGTTTTCATCACTTCTGTGAATATTAATATGTTCAATTCATTTTTAAAAAAAGATATCGATAGAAAATCGGAAAAATGAAGAGTAAAATTCAACTCCAGTATGATTTCTTTATTATTGAACATTGAATTACATAAAGTAATACCCAAATTAAGAATGGTGGTTGTACGCAAGTTGTTAGCCATGGAAAATTAACTTATTTCCTGTACCTTATGCTGTGTATTCTTATTAACTGACATTAAACATTTCTTCATTTCACGGCTTTTTCTATCAGTAAGGAGGTTGGTTTTTATCGTTCTGGTCAGTTCTGTTGGTATCTACTAGTTTGTCTGCTCCAGTAAAACAAGGTACTCTAGACAGACCAAACTTCACTAAGACTTAAAGGCATACAAATCTCATAGTTGAGGATGACTAATACGGACTTTCTGATAAATGTAAAATAATCTTACACCTGTTACCCCTCTTGGAGGAGCATAAACCGCACACCATCATTCTCCATCTAGCTCTGTCCTGGACAATCCCTTCCAGTTCATTATATTTGTCATTCATACTTCCGATTTCTGCTTCCGATTTCAAACTCAGGGTGTTTTTTGGCCGTGCTCTTTTCCAGCTGTAGCTCTTCTAGGGTAACTAGTGGCCTCAAGCCCGGGTAATGAGGAGTGCTGGGTGTGGAGTCGGCAACCCCATCCAGTAGATAAATATCTCGCTAAAAAACGCCAACCAGAATAAACAAATTACGCCATTTAAACTGTGCCCTGGGAGTTGAAGGAAGAATTATGATGCCTCATGTTGAGAGCCAAGATTCTTTGGATGTCACGAGGTCAATGCTTCTTCTAAAAACTACAGCAACAACTAGGTGCATGGAATATCCGGGCAATATTAGAGACCGGAAGGGTCAGTAAAATAGCTATGGCAATGATGAGATACAAATTGGCAGTGCTCGGAATTAACAAAACCCAAGTTGGATAGAAAAAGATTCATGAGAAGTACTACTGTATTCTAGTCACGAAGAAGAAAACGCTCCAAATACTCAAGGAGTTGCTCTAATACCATACATAGAAGTATAATATAAATACCCGATAATTCGTCTTCTGTTTGACTTTCATATGATTCACCAAAATTCCGAAGATTCACAGTATTAAGCGCAAATTATGATTATTCATGAGAAAAAAATTGGATGCAAAGAAAACTACATTTACTGAACTGAATATATTTTATTTTCAGTTTGTAACAATACAAAAAAAATATTTCCTGTAAGATTACAATTATTAAACATATATTCAAATATAATATTGTTTATTTTATACCAAAAACTTTCATTATAAACAAGTTCAATCATATATTTAACAAAAAATCAATAAAATAAACCTTTTTATGAAAGATATCTAATTGAAACAATACGTAACATCAATTCACTTGATATTGTTTGGTTGAATATTCCCATTGATGTTTAGGATTACAATTGATCGGTCTCTCATTGGCATTAGTGCGCAGTGTGTATTATGCTTCAATATAGTCTTAATTCACAAACATTATAAGCAAAGATGGATAGTGGCGAGTAGTGAATGCGCGTTTCATTCTGTTTGGGACTCATCAGTTAGATGTACCTGCAACTCAGAGTTGATGTTCACTCTGGGACTAGAACTCAGTACCGTTTACTTCTAACGTTTCCGCATTATACACTCAGCTACTGGGTCCTGATAGCCACGTGACATAATATCCATATATATTTTAATATTTATCTACTCAATAAAAATATTATAGCCCATTAACTTAGAAAAAAAGAAAAAAATAAACAAACAAGAAAATCATTTTACTGGCATTGAAAAACATTTTTTTTATCTATTTGATTTATTTAATATTGATCTCTGTGCTAATGCGGTATGGCAACTCGAACTGATGTACAGACGTACGAAGTTCCACGTTGTGACTGACTGACTGACAATATTTTCTTCCTCAATTATTAATGAACAAATAAATATTTTATTATTTCATTAAAAGATAAATGAATTAATAACTCATAATTTATTATATGTAACAATTCGATGATTAATTGAATACACTTTTCTTTTTTTAAAAAAAAACTCGATATAAACATTTGGTAAAATATCATCTTCTTGTCATGAATACAACTGTTGACAACTAATAAGGTTATTCGATGTAAATCAAAAAAGGATCATTTGTTTAGTGGTGTTTGTAATTAGAAATATGTATTTCTTCAGAGAAATATATATATATATATATATATATATATATATATATATATATATATATAATCTGACAGTTAGATTAATAATGTTGCAATCAATTATTTATATAGAAACATGACCACTCAATCACTCAAGTAATCTATATTTTATAATTTAATTCATGATTCAATAAAAGATGAATCACCAAGTGGTATTTCCTCGAGTTTTAATGAGAAGTTGTGACCAGTGGAGTTCAATCGGATCTGTTGTGATATGATAACTCATTGAAGAAAATGATGGACGGCTACTCAATTTGGTGGATTGTTTCAAGTTAGACATCAACACCGTTGGATTCCAACCGGCTCAGTGGTCTAGAGGTTAAGCGTTCACGTGCGAGACTGTTAGGTTTCTGTTTCGAGTCCCACATTAGGATGAAACGGCTGTCCAGTGCTTCCAGGTTTTCTATGGTAGTCTAGTTTCAATTGACTCATTATTTCAGCTACATAAAATAATGTAACTGTTTAAAAGACTATTTTACGGGTTACATTAAAATCATAATGAAGCATTTAGTGGACCATTTTTACTTTTGACTAGTTAATGAGACCAGGAAAAAAAATCCATAGTGTTATTTCTAACAAAATGTTACTCATAAACTATTGGGGGGGAAATAATTCAACGTGGTAATTTTTTTCAAATATTGAGTAACCAAATCTTCCCAAGTAACGATGTTACAATTTAGCGGTAACATATAACAATTTGAACGACTAACTGTAATATGAAATGTTTAGTTTCCTTGAACTATATTTAATAATGACAAAAGGATCTAGAAAATCAGGAATATATGTATGTAATTTATTTTTGAAGGTTGTTTTGATGTTCCCGTTGATAATGTTTAGACTTGCAATTAACCATTCTCTTTTGATAAATATGAGTTCTGAGAAAATTTTCTGAATACTGTTATTAAGTCATAAGTATTTTTGAGTAAAGTTTTCCGATGAGGAGTAATATAATCCAGGATGAGAGTTGTTTCGTATTTGTGACTTGCTAGCTGGACCTTCTTGTACCCATATTGATGATCCCACCGAGTTCTGAACACAGTGCTTTCAATTTAAACGACCATAACGTTATCCAATAAGTCATTAAGTTCAGATAACTACTAGCTGGTGAAATGGTAATGGATATTAAAGATTCCCATTGTGAAAATGAGAACAATGCATGTAAGCGAACAATTGTTTTCAATTAGATCGTCATCAGGCTCTACTCTAATATACATGAATATTTATACGAAAATGTTAAATCAATCGTGGCAAATTGAGTCAATAATTACGATGAAATAGAATACTTCACCGCACATAATAGCGAATAGTACAAGTTGATAGTGTGAAGACAGGTGTACTGATAGTAGTAAGAATATTTAATACGATAACAAAAGTCTTATCAATCGTTAAACATTGGAAACAGGATGTTATCGTACACCTGTATTCCCACAATCAACATGTACATTTAGCAATTATGCTCGGTAACCTATTCTATTTCATTGAAATTATTGACTCAAATTACCATGATTGCTTTAACATTGTCGTATAAATATTCATGTATATTAGAGTAAAGTCTGATGATGATCTAATTGAAAACAATTGTTTTGCTTACAAGCATTGTTCCAAATGGCAATGAATTCAATTTGTTTATAGTTGTTTCAGAATTGCTTATAGTTATTATTGATCAACTTAATAACGAATTAAAGGTGTTTTTTAAGTTAAGAAAAGCATAGATGAATGAAAATTTCAATAATAGCTAGAATTTCAGGCGATATAGTAGTATCGATCATTATAAAAGAATTTAATCTTGGTTTAATGAAGATAACATGAATCATATCCTGCCCAAGGGATTTCTTAAACGTAACTTACATAATACAGTTATGTGATAATAAGTAACGTATTTATTAATGTAACCTGTATGTATATAACATTTACTGAACATACAAAATAATAAACATTTTCCTATCTCATGAAATGAATAATTACTTAGTCGACTTTTGTTAACAGGAATTTGAGGATAATGTCTTTTGAATATTGTATATTGACTTGACCTGATTTCTTTCTTTTTTGCTCACTTATTTAAAAGCATCTTTGAAAGCTTTTTACTGAAAGATATATTTTCACAGGGATTTATGAGAAACAAAAAAACAAATCAAGGGCAAACATTTTTCTGTCGTTTACATAGTCTGTCATTATTGATGTTAGGATAAACGGTCAATATACTTTTTTTTTTAATGCGATTATTAAACTTTATTAAAGTTTTGTAAAACATGAAAAACAATCTTTGTTGAATGTAGTGTATTCATTTTATTTTGTGGGCTCTGAATTTTTCCATATTGACACTGATTTATTTCAAATAAATAAAATGTTTCACAACTTTATTTTTGTGTGAACCATGTTAACACAGTCGATTTTCTAGTGAAGAAAATAAATATAAGCACTTTCCTTATTCGTACAAGTTCAGTTTATAGTTGGGTGTAGTAAACGATGCTGAGACTACGATGTAATTCAATAGAAGAAACGTATGAAAATCATTATGATCTTGATAGATATAATTAATGGCAATTTCCAAAATCATAGCAGTTGTAAAAATTGGTATAACAATAATGATTATATTTTTATATGATTGAAATCATGCGTCAATTGAACCTAAACCACTATGAAAAACCTGGAAGTACTGGATGGTCGTTTCATCCCATTGTGAGACTCCTCAGCAGTGCGCATCCATGATCCCTGAAACGCGAGATTCGAAACCAAAACCTATCAGTTTCGCTCGTGAACGCTTAACCTCTAGACCACTGAGCAGGCATCCAACGGTGTTGATGTCTAACTTCAACCAATCCACAAAATTGAGCACCAACGTCTTCAGTGAGTTGATATCTCACAATAGACCTGGTTGAACTTCACTGGTTACTGCTTCTCCAGGTTAGTCTAGCTTCAATTGACTCATGATTTCAACTATATAGAAAATTATATAAAGTCTCCGCAAAACCCTCTTTAGATAATAATGAATATAGTTAAAGATTGTATATAAATGGCGCAATTACCTGAGTGACCAGATGATTGAGGTTTATATATATCATCAAACAATGTAAAGGTAACACGGCGAGTGACGAAAATCATTGATTAGAAAAAACAAACTCCATTAAAATGAATATTTGTCTTACTGTAATTAAATTGATGTTGGCTGGAAAAACGAAGTGTGTTTATAAAAGTTATAAATCGTTCAAACAACACAAAATTTCAAGAGCTTTCGGAAAAAGGCAGAGAAAAAGAGGAAAATACAACGGGAAATCAGTCACCAATCATATGGCAATTGAGTTAAAAGTTTATTTGGTATAAGGTGACATTGAAAAGAGGAATAGCTATTCTCTCTGCATAACGCAGAATTCTGCAGACATTCTGTTCATTGACTACTCGATAATCAATAATTAAAAATAAACTTACAATGTTGAAAATTAGGTCTAAATGCAATTTTGTTTAGGGAACTACATCCTATTTCGCTATAATTAGTAACTAACCAAAATTGAAACTATTCCTTATAAATTATTGCTTTTTAGTGAATAATTTCTATAATAAATTAACATGTACAAATATAATTAACTACTAAAAGACTTGAAGAAAGTTTTGTTGAATTCGTATTTGTATTTTAGAAAGAAACATGAATCATATAGGGGTCGAAATAACATTTCAGCGTTACATTCCATTAAATTAGAAACTTGAGTTAATAAGTATTCTAGCTATGGTGTTCATGTATAAGGAGAACTATTATTTACTTACGTGCACCTGCTACCCCTTGTGGAGGAGCAGAGGCCGGAAATCAGCATTCTCCATCCAACCTTGTCCTAGACACTCCTTTCTAGTTGTTATTCATCCTTTTCATATCTCCTTCTATTTCCCCGCGTAATGTGTTCTTTGGCCTTCCTCTTTTCCGTTTCCCTTCCAGATTTCAAGTTAGGGATTGCCTCGTGAGGAAGAACTATACAATTTTAATTTTTAATAAGAGATTTTCGAAAATCGAGGTGATATAAAAATTTTTTTACACAATATCATTTCAAGTGCATTTTTCCGTGTTTTATGAATAAATCTTCTTAATATTGAATAAAAATTTCTTTAATATTGAGAGGGATACAAACCAAGGTTTTCACATGTTTCTAACGTTTAAAGATCATACACATCAAAATAAAACTTGTGAAATAAGGCTATACCGAGGTAATACGCACAGTATGCACATATGCCAATAAGAGACTGACCAGTCCTAAACATCAATGGGAAGATCCAAAAAAGTATTACTAAGTGAATTTAAAAGCTTCCAAAGTATTTTACTTGACTTTTTTATACCAACATTAATGCTGAAATGGATATTTCAATAGCCTAACTTTTTCTGATTATATATCCCGGTTGTTTCTTTTTATCTGTTACGTATATAGATTCTGGAAGTATCTATTACTTAATCACTACAAATATTATCATATTTTTGAGTTATTCCTCAATGCTGAAATTTTTATCCAATTATTATTCTATCCACATTTTTCTTACTTACTTACTTATACCTGTTACTCCCAATGGAGCATAGGCCGCCGATCAGCATATTTTTCTTAGTTTCAATGACTTGTTTCTTTCTGACGATTAATATTATAATCTAATATGTGGTTCTTATTTGACTATAAAACTATCGTGGATTGGTTGAAGTTAGACATTAACACCGTTGGATGCCAGTTCAGTGGTATATCGGTTAAGGGCTTCGGCTCGAGACTGGTAGATCCTGGGTTCGAATCTCGCTCGCGAGAGCGGGTTCGTGGATGCGCACTGCTGAGGAGTCCCATAGTAGGACGAAACGGCCATCCAGTGCTTCCAGGTTTTCGATGGTGGTCTAGCTTCAATTGACTCATGATTTCAACTGTGAAAATATAAAACTATTATCAGACTATATATATATATATAACATTTCTTATCTACATTTCTATAAATTATAAATTATCAAAAGTATTCTTATCTAATTTTTTATTATATATTAAATTTGAAAGTAAATTAGTTGTGTAAATCATGCGAAACAATCTCTTTTTCTATTTCAATTTTCTTTTTGACACTTTTCTACTTGAATAATATATAATAAATGTAGAACGTGATAAGAATTTCCGATATGCTTCAACAATTCGACAGAATATAAGTACGTGACAAAATATTCAATTTTTTTGTCATGGATACAAAAAAAGGATTGTATTCTCATTGAAAAAAAGAAACAACAAAACAAAGTTGACATTATCTCTTTCAATATATCTAAATAAAGATGCTGAATATATATTTATTAAAATAGGCTAAGATGAAATACATCTTGTAGTACTAATGAAGTATGGCAACTTGGACCAATGCATGTCTGTGCCTGGTCCTAGGTTGTAAATGAATGAGTGAATGATATACAGTGAAAACGTGACTATATTTATCATTTGACATGATATATATATATGGCAATATATAATAGTGTGGTGTAGGTTACTGACATCCCCATAAGTAGTATATGTTGATGATCGGTCAGAGAATGTATTTCAGTAGATCGATAAGGAGAGAACAGGAACGGCACGCAATTGGTACGAAAATGTATGAACAATTATAATCGGAGACTATGGACGGATATTTGCAGAAAAAGCAGTCAAATTGAGACAATGGATTGTTATTTTGCGAATTAACTTTTCACTATATGATTTTCATATTTTAATGGGATATTCTGTAATGTTTGTGCTAAAATACATTCGGTTGTCCCCACTAGTGTTCTTTGTTCACTACAATAGGTTTAATTTTTCTAGTTATTTACTATTGAAAGATTAGTGAGAAAACAAACTATTAAAATAATTTTGATTCGGTCTATTAAGTAAGTATTTATGTCATAAATTTAAATTGTTAAGAGAGAAAGCGAATATGTAAATAGAGTGATATTACTCAAACAATCAGAATATGATCGAAACATATGTCACTGATAAGCAATGAATACATTTTGAGCAAAATTGAACCACTATTATGCGATACAAAGTGTTACACTTCCTGAATGGAATATGTATGCCAGAAATTGTTCTACTTTACAAAGATGATACTTATTGTGAAATATTTGTTTCTTACAACAAAATCTGAACATTAGCATAACTATATATAATATACATGTTGAAACAGATCATGTGTAGGTCGAATTAAAATTTAATACGATTAAAAGGAACTTAAATAAATTCTAATAGAAAGATAAAATAATGGCACAAAATTATCAGTTTTATAGAGTTAATGTTAATATGACTTTATTTAAACATTTAAGAAAGTTGTTCTTTGTCATTCATATGTATATAATTATGCCAACAAAGGGATATATGAAAATTGAATTGTATATCAGTGTTTGATCTTTCTTAAATATTCAATGTAACCGTAGAGTTGAACTAACCACTTGAAATGATTATTTTAGGTTTTCGCACAATTGTCAAATCTTTCATATAACTGATAATTAATTTCTCTATAAAAACCCAAAAGAAAGTCATAGTTCAATCGAAGTAATGTAGATGGCAAAAAACTATTAGTAGCTGCTTACATATTAAAAAGGATGGTTATAAATCAGTACGCCGTCTTTTTTTTGCAAGAATTCGTTATATCACTTGACAAATCTATCTATTGGTTAATGTCCAGACATTTTACGCAAATGTAAAATACTTTTAAAGTTACCGCTAAATTTGCTCTCATTTAATCTCCATAATGATGATGATGATCATTTAATGAATTAATGTTAATAATTTTATGCAATATATTTCTTTTAAATTTTTTTAATTTTACCTAAATATAGAAGATTGTATACTTCAGTCAGTTCTTCATGACATTATCTGTTCGAATAATTGCATATGGATGGCGATCTGTTCAATTGGTGTAAATCTTTACTTTATAACAATAATAACATGTTATATGCTTTTTATTTTATCTGGAAAACAGTTGAACAATAATTCATATTTAACGGGAAAACAACAATTATTAGAATTGATCAACAGTAAACATGTTAATAATTATAGTCAAAATAAATCTATTGAAACTAGATTAAACATGAATAATGAGAGAAAACATTCCATAAAAGCATTTAAACATAACATAAATATAAGTAGTAAACAATCATTTAGATCAAAATATGATGATTACATACCAGAAAATTATCATTTACATAAAAAACAAACAGAAAAACAAGAAATTCATCATTCATCTAATCCATATTTTAGTATATACAAATCTAATATTTCTTTGATGAATCTATCTTTACAGACAAAATCAGCTTCAAATATACTACCGAATCTTTTATTACAGTCTCAAAATTCTCATTCTACAATATCAAAATTATCATTTTCGTCATTCTCTAATGAAAATGATGTAGGTGAACCATATTTTGATCTAAATCAATCTGTATATATAACTTCAATAATAAATTCTACAGCTATAATTCCTTGTAAAGTAAAAGATATCGATTTTTCTTCGACTGTTGTAAGTTTATTTTTCTTTATAAAAACTTAACTCTTTTTATAAATGTTATATTAGTAGAGATGAATTATAATGATTAGATAAATCCTAATGGATTTGATTATGAAAATTTCTTCAATGCTCAATTAATTGATTAATAACATCATTACAGGTAAAGAGAATAATACGTAATGTGATTTTTTTTGTCTACAGTATCATAATTATGTAACAATGAATGGGAAAATAACCTGAGTAGTAAATGTTTGTATTGTTATTTGGTAACTAAATGGTTAGACTATATCCAGCTTTAAGGTGGTATTAAAACAATCAATAATCATTGATATTCATTATACACATATAATAATTATATAGATCGTTTTACTGTTTGGGCAGTTTTTAGTCTGTCGACAAATCTTTTCATAGTTTTTCTATCCTGTGGTTGAGAGTAAATTAGTGTTTCATTTATTGCTTTCAGGAAACATTGCTTTATTTACCAAACGATTACATATTTTATTGATACCTTGCAAGTTGAAGAATAACACCAGTACACAGATGTCATAAACAGAGACTTTTTTCTTTTTTTTTTCTGGTTGGTAAATAAACGTAGTCAATATTTAAAGAAAGAAAAATGGACAACATGTGTTAATTATTCTTACTGCAGTTAGGACAAATGAACTATATTCACATTGTTTGAGTTATTAAAACTTAGGTAAATATTTTTTATTTATGATTTCAGTCTTATGACTAAATACAAAAAAGACTCAATTTTAAGATGAATGTTTACATATAAGCTGAGATAGACAGTTGCTAGTAGTGGAATTCAGGACGCGCGTTTCGTCCTATTTGGGATTCGTCGGCTGGATGCACCTTCATTTCAGAGTAGATGTTCAATCTGGGACTCGAACCCAGTACCTTCTGCTACAAAAGCAATCGCGATATCCACTTAGCTGCAGAGTCCTGATAGCCGCTTGCTTATTCATTGGGGTGAAGTTTAAATTCAATCGGTATTATTTGTTTGAATCTTCCCATCGATTTGTTAGGACTGCAACTGGTCAGTCTCTAATTGGCATATGTGCATGCTGTGTGTATTGTAATTCACAAGCATTATAAGCAAAGATGGATAGCGGTTAGTAGTAGAATCCAGGATGCGCGTTTCGTCCGACTTGGGACACGTCACCTGGATGTATCTGCATTTCAGAGTTAACGTTTACTCTGGGACTAAATGATTGCAATCCTCAATGTCAATGGGAAGATTCAAACAAATAATACCAAGTAAATTTGAATGTTTACATAGTTTACACAGTTTATCAACTAACATAACTGAATGATGATTGAATATTTTGTCAACACAATGTATTGATAAAAGAAAAACGCTTCAATTTTAAGTAGTATATGAAGATATTATAAAATTTTATAAATTGATCATTAGAAATAATTTGGTTGATTATTTGTAAAGTTGAAAGTTTTAACCGTTGCCAACTTGTACTGAAAAATAGTTTTTTTAAAAACTTTTTTTTTTCATGTCATATAGAAATCTTTAAATTAATTTCAAATCGTTGCATGAAACAAACAAAAAAGAAAAAATAATTACCTACTTACTTACTTATGCCTGTTACCCCTCATAGAGGAGCATAGGCCACCCACCAGCATTCTCCATCTAACCCTGTCCTTGGCGAAAAAATCCTTTTTTTAGAAATATTAAGGAAATTATTTTTTTTTTACAATTTAATGAATAGAGTAATTCTGATAAATAATTATCAAACAGGAAATATGATAATATGCATGAAATGACCTGATTTAATAAGATAATTAGTCTTTACATACCATAACATGACTTAATTACACCTCTGTACTATATATATATATATATATATATATATATATATATACATGTAATCATTATATATACAGCTACAACTATATAAAGGACAGTCTGTATAAGTCATGAACTAATATAAGTAACACTTATAGATAATAACACTTAGACAAAAACATGTTTCTGATAACGCTACATATCTCTTTAAATAGAGAAAAAATAAAACTAAGTGAGAACAAAATATTTTTGTTGTATTAATCAACAAGATCCTCATCATGTTGAAGTCATCTACTTTACTTACATATATTATTTTTCTTAAGGTCAAATCGGGTCATCTTCTGAATAGATGAATATTATAATGTTTTTATTAGTCAAAATAAACTTAATTATTCAAATAGCTTTACACATGATATAACACTAGTTGCTCATGAAGAATAATTAAAAAATATTTTTTCAATCAAAAGAATTTTTCTCTGATATTTCATACTCTATGATATATAAAATTTGTATAGAAGGCTTTTAAATCATTCTATTTTTTGAAGGAAGAAGCTTTGCATAGAACATTACTTTTCTGAATGTGTTTCCTAATAAGCATCTCATATATATGTAATATCTCATATATGTAATGGTTCATTTTGTACTGTTTGATTAGTCTGCTATGAAACGTTTCGTCAGGGGATTGATTATTCATTTATACATGACGTTGGAAGTTTGTTAAAATAATATACAACACCTCATCAAGCACATATTGTTTGATTCAAATTGTATGACACAGGTCTGGTTAAAAGTAATGTTTACTAAGTGAATGTAAAAAAGAAATATTCTTAATGATGTGTTCAAATAACTTTAAAATGTTTCATGAAAAATAAACGTATTCTAAGTATGTTGAAGCATTGAATACTGCGCTGATTTCTAAAAAAAAATGATCCTGAAATTATCTGTAGAATAAAATTTAAATAAAATTCTGTTTAACTGACAATTTTTACAATGCTTTATCTTGAACTCATTTCATTTAGTGTGAATCATTATTTCAGATTGATCATTTCGAAAGTGTTATTAAATTAAGATAAATCAAGTCATGGCATAGAAATCTGATAATACACTCAGCAACCTCATTCTTATAATTAACACGTGCTCAATAGTGACTAGATTCGTGAGGGAATTCTCAGAGTTCTAATGAGAAGTAATGACCAGCGCAGTTAATCCGTGTTAGGTAGAGACAGGTATCTACCTTAGACAGTGGAAGATGGTCGCTCAATTTCATGGATTAGTCGAGGTTAAACAGTAAAACCGTTTGATGCCAGTTCAATAGTTTAAAGGTTAAGTGTTAGTACTGGAAACCAAAAATCTTGGATTCAAATCCCGCGTACGGGATTACGGATGTGAACTTCTGAGGAGTTCATTACTTAAACGAGACGACTTTAAAGTGCTTCCAGGTTTTCAATGGTAATCTAATATCAATCAATTCATCATCTCAATCAAAAACTTAACAATTTCCACAATCTCATACTGATGCTTTGATTGCTTTTTTTTCTAAATAAATCCTTCTATATTATGAATAAAATTGTTATTGTACTTAATAGATTAGTTAAAATGAAGTTTTCATTTATTAAATCTGTATGGATTTACGTTATAAATACGTGAAATAAACTTCATCTTCTCTCTCCCTTTTTTTATATCTAATATCAGTTATGTCATATCAACTAATTGTATTAAACAATTAAAGCAAGAAAATGTCTTAATATCTATGCGATAAACATTTTAAAACGTTTCATTTAAACATAAGCATATAGTTTTATAAAATAACTATTTCTATATATAAGCCAGATTCTTTTGGAAAGAATAGAGGATTAAATTGTTATAATCAGAATATATATAAATATGAAACTTCAATGGATTAAATAGACCACAAATATACCTATATATATATAGTGAAGTGAACATAACCTAGTTACTAACTGGTGAATACATATAAAAAAATAATATTAAACTATATTGATGCAGAATCATTTTAATCTAGTGATTAGTTTAACCTACTATCTGATTGAATTTTACACTATTTCACTTCTTTAATATACATTTGTTTATAATCAAATGACTTGGGATTTATTGTTTCATATTTTGATTAGAGAAGAAAAGAGTTTAGTCAATAACATATTACTTATTTGGTTAATTATTAGTAATATTATGAATTATTTAATAAATGATTTGAATAGCAAGTTAACTCTTTTTCGAATTCATAAGAAATAATAAGTGAAATTTGGCAAGAAAGAATGATTAAAACTGTTCAATAATTGTTTTGGATTTGAAAAACTATTTAACGATGAAATAGTATTTGAAGTAATTTTATAAACTTGGTAAAACGATTCAATTAGTATGGTTTGTTTGTATGTTTCCATGGCGTTTGAAGCAAAAGGTACTGAGTTCTAGTCCCCAGGGTGAGCATCAATTCTGGAGTGTAGGTATATCTAGCTGACGAGTCCCAGAGTGAACGAAACGCGTGTCCTGGATTTCATTGCTAGTCACCTGCCATCTTTGCTTTGTAAAAGAATGCTAAATTTTATTAAATTAACCAAATGTTTAAAAAAATTACAAAACTCATGCTGAAAATGAATAACTTAACTCATCAGCATATCTTAAGCTAAACGCTTAAGTTTATTACATTTATATAGAGTATTGAGAATAGTTTCAGAACTGAAGTAATGAAATAGATTGGAGTATTTCATTTGAAACCAAATTCGTTAATTATCAAAATTCAGTTTCATGGAACGTGACGGGTTAGATACAAATAATATCGTGAACGAAATGTAAACAAATAATTGCTATTTTCTTTAAAAAAATTACTGTTCACAAGGGTATTAGAGTCATACAAGAATGGTAGATTTCTAGAATATCCAACTTTTATTTAGTTTCGAAAAAGAATAATTTTGAAAAAAATAATTTTGTGATTTCTACGGTTTCACAAAAACAAATCTATTACACTAACTGATCGTTTATTCTTGTTTTCAAAGTCATTAGCGATGATTAAATTTAGTCTACTACTTTGCCGTATGCTTAGTTTGTATGATTATCTCAGTTTTAGAGAGGTCAACTATAGCTAAAATACTAAGATAGTAATGTCTGTTTTTGTAATAACAGGTCATGTCGATATCAGTATTCACAAGACTTTATATACACTCTACTGAAAAGCTACATCTAGCGCATTTGTAAGCAAAGAACTTCCAGTCATTTATCTTTAAATTTCTTTTGGTATTAAATAGTTAACATACTAAGAACAGATTACTACCTTACCCTTCTATTCATTCAAGTTGATTATATGTTTTTACATGAATACCTACGAATTTCAGGTATAGAAATATTGAGTTGCAGCATAAGTTTAGTAAAATATGACTTTGTTTAAACTAATCCATTATGAAATTTTACCTATACCACTAATAAAGTTGCAAGCTGTAAATGTCATGTTTTTAAACTTTATTTTATTGTTTATCTCCACTAAGCACTAACGGATATTGAATTAAAATGTTATTATTTTTCATAGATGTCATGGTGGAAAGAGGATTTGCCGACACCACTGACAGTAGGTAATGAAATATCACTTCCTCGTTACGAAATCGATCGCACTGATCCTGAATCTTGGACATTGATGATTTTTCATGTTACTGAAGCTGATAGTGGAACATATATTTGTCAAATTAATCTAGCCACCATTAAAGAGAAATTTTTCTACCTCAAAGTTATTGGTATGTTATCATGTCTATCAACTATTTTTAATTAAAAAAATTATTTTACTACAGTATGACATCTAATATGAATGACTGTTATGAGTTAGTTTATTCATACTTTATACCAGTAATGTAGACATGAAATATATGCAATCACATGGTATATACTTTTATTTTGTACACATACTTGATAAGTACACAGTTATGTTGTATACATATATTACAGTGTATTTTTGTGCAAGCAGAGATTAATGAGTGTAAATAAAATACAGATATCCAACGTAAGCATAAGCTTGTGATAATCAAGATAAGATTGATGTTATTTTAGGTAAACGTTACTTTTAAAAGTGATATTCCCATAGAAACAACACTAAATCGGTTATAATCAGAAATTTATAAAATAACTTCCCTATTTTATTTATTTACACTATTTATTCTTTTTCTAATTTATGCATTAATGCTAATCGGGTTTGTTTTCGTCCACCAATGAAATTCAAAAATTAAACTGACCGGCTAACTTGTCTAAATATGAATTTTTAACTAACAAAAAAAATTAGCTCAGAAGAATGAACCGGATATGACAAAATTAAATGATGAATATGTCAAAGATGAAATAGTACAAAATACATTATGGAGAGCATCAAGTAAACAGAAAAGTAAGATGATTTATTTTTTAATCTTTTGATTCTGTTTTATTTTATTCACTCACAGTTTCATTATATGACTTCGTCTTCATAATATAAATATTAACCAGTTTCATCTGTTATGGTAAATATATTGTTCAATTTTCTTGTTTCATATGTTGTTCAAACTACACTTCATGGATTACGATACGTAAAATGTTTTGTATCAATATTAGTATTGTCAGTATGTGATTATGAAGATTGTTAAATTTCATTGAAATCATAATTCAATCTAAGTTAGAGTATCAATGAAAACCTGAAAGCGCCGGAAGGAATGAGAAAAGTTAGACATTAACACCTGAAGATACCACTTTTTATCTAAAGGTTAAGCGTGGATATGCACTGCTGAAGAAGTCACATGCTGGGACATAACGACCATCATGTGCTTATTGAAATATAAATTACGCAGTGAATAAAATGAGGCAAACGTAAGATTTATTAGAAATCAGATTACTTCATGGATTTTCATTGAGATTTGACATCTATACGACATATTGTGGTATGGGTTACTGATATCCACATAAGTAGTATATTACGATGATCATGCATAGAATGTATTTCAGTAGAAGATCGATAAGGGAAGAACGGGAACGAAGAGCAATGGGTATGAACATGCATGAACAATAATAATCGGAGACGATGAACTGATATTAGCAGAAGGAACGTTCAAGATTGAGACAATTGATCGATAGTTTTCAAATTAAATATTTGCTCTATGGTTTTCATATTTTACTGAGATGTTCTGTAATTTTTTGCTAAAATACATTCGATTGTCCCCATTCGTCTTCTTGTTAATGACAATACTATAAACCAACACCATAATATTTATACAATGCATGTCTTTCTTTTGAGGTAAAGATATAGATTAAAAAGGAGTTGTTGCACATGTTTACTTCTAAATGACAACAATTATCAGGTATAAATAGAAAATCACTGAACTTTAGTATGTTTTCTATTTAAATAACTATTTTCATAAGAATTATCATAAAGCTTTAACAAAGTGATACTAATAAAATTTGAAAGCTATATTACCTCAGCAATAACCTTCAGTGTTATGATAAATGATGGAAAAAAATTACTTTTCAGTACACTAGAGCTAAAATCTAACTACTTATATATTCATATTTGAAAGTCTACATATCATCTGTTAATTGTAACTATTGAGTACTTCAGTAATAGACGTATGAATGATTAGACGACAATTATAGGGTTACAAGTTATGTACCTATTATCATTATTATAACAGATAAGCATTTAGTTGTGTCAATTATAAAAAATTAACTATTCTAAGTAAGAGAAATTATGTAGTAATTTTCAAAAGTAATAGAAACTTTAGAACACTTCAGAGAACTATTGAATTGGTTGTATATAAGTAATATTGTTAAATTACAACGTTACATTATTCATTATAAGCAAAGATGAATATTAAGGCTATATTGAGGCAATACACACAGTATGGACATATGCTAATAAGAGACTGACCAGTTGCAGTCGTAAACACCAATGGGATGATTCGAACAAACAATACTAAGTGAATTTTGTTACATTAATCCGTTTATAGACGATAGTTCAAGTTAAATTCATTTAGTGTTGTTTACTTGAAACTCTTCATTGACGTCTAGGACCGCAAATGATCAGTTTCATATTAGCATATGTGCCAACTGTGCGTATCACCTTGATAGTGAATTAAGTCACAAGTATTACAAGCAAAAATTGATAGTGACTAGCAGTGGAATGGACAACACGCGTTTTCTCAGCTGGATGTACCTGCCTCTCAGAGTTGTCCAAGTAAAAAATACCATGTGAATTTAAACTTCACACCAATGCACAAGCAAATGGCTATCAGGACTCTGTAGCTAAGTAGATATCGCAATGGCGTTTAAAGCGAATGGTACTGGGTTCTAGTCTCAGAGTGAACATCAACTCTGAGATGTATGTACATCCAGCTGACGAGTCTCAAATGAGAGGAAACGCACGTTCCAACATCCACTGCTAGTCAAAGTCTATCTTTGCTTATGATAGCTAAAGTTGTTTAAACTTTCTAATATTAACTTTTATTCATATGAACTACCAAAATGAAACGATTATTCACGTAACTATAAGAAAATTCTGTATAAAATGATCATATAAGTAGCCGTGATATAAATATATATTGAAACTTTTACATTTGATGGACAATGATATGAAATTTCTATAATGTATGAAGAAGATAAGTTTGAAAGACAATGATAGTTTCATTTATAACACCTTTCAAGTTGTTCTATGATATCATATTAATTATTTATTTAATAAGAATACAAACATTCATTACTATATTATTGGGAAAAAAGAATGATTATTTGATGAATGAATAAGTAAATTTATTGTGATTTGTCCAAAATTAAGGTATGATAAGGTGATTTATATCATTTTGATTTTGTTAACTGAATACAAATTGATGTGATTTATATATATATAAAAAAAGTTATTCTTGATGAAATTAAGGACACTTTTTACAAATAAATTAGTCTACTTAGTTTATTCTCGGATAGAAATAAAATCTTTACTAAGGATAATATAAAAGAGTAAACTAATAGGAATTGTTTAATAACTATTTATTTCAAAGTTGAAATCATGAGTCAATTGAAGCTAGACCACCATCGAAAACCTGGAAGCACTGAACGGCCGTTTCGTCCTATTATGGAACTCCTCAGCAGTGCGCACCCACGATCCCGCACTCGCGAGATTCGAACCCAGTACCTACCAGTGCTTCCAGGTTTTCGATGGTGGTCTAGCTTCAATTGACTTATGATTTCAACTTTGAAATATACTGAAATCTCCACAAATCCCCTTCTAGCTATTTATTTGATTGAGATTATGAATCGGACAATGTTAGACCACTATTGAAAACCTGGAAGTATACTAACACAGTTGAATACCGGTTCATTAGTCTAAAGGTTAAGTGTTTGCATGCGATATATAAGATCCTAGGTTCGAATCACGTGTGAGGGGTCGTGGATGCGTACTATTGGGAAATCCTATACTAGAATGAAACAACCGTTCAATGCTTCCATGTCTACAATGGTGGTACATTATGATCCCAATAAAAACTTAACAATCATCACATTCTTATACTATTAACTATCTACTTTGTGATCAAATCTTAATATTCAGGTATACTCATTATCAACGTATCAAATTGATTAGATCTTTTACTTAGTTATACTCTACTTATTTGTAACTATTCTCAATTATGTTTTTTGATGGATTTAAGTATTTTCTTTATATATTAAATTTTATATTTAATATATAATTCAATTTATAAACGATAATTTTTTATTCTCACATAATCCATACCCATTCACTTATAATCCAAATGAACAAAATTAATTTTTAAATTAAATTGAAACATTGAAATGAAATATTGTTATGTATTATGTGTTATTATAACATTAATATTCTTCATTAGGTTAATATAATTTCTTTTTTACTTGGATATTCAGTAGGTAAACAATTTCGTGTCATTGTTTTGAACAGGTTTTGTTTTTTGGAGAATATAATAAGCTCTTTTCATTGGAAAGTTTTAAAATAAATACAAAAGATAGGAATCATGAAGTGTTTATCGTTTAGATTAATGGTTTTAAAAGGAAAAGTTAGTATTATTTTAAGGTTATGAGAAACTATGTTTAAGAAGTTCACTTGGTGTTATTTGTTTGAATCTTCTCATTTATGTTTAGGACTGCAATTGGCATATATGCATCCTGTGTAAAATGCTTCAATATAGCCTTAATTCACAAGCATTATAAGCAAAGGTGGATAGTGGCTAGCAGTGGAATGGAGGATGCACGTTACCTCCCATTCGGGACTTGTCAATGAATTTAAACTTCATCCCATTGCACAAGCAAGTGGCTCTCAGGAATCAGTAGCTGAGCGGATAATGCGATGGCGTTTGAAGCGAGTCACAGTGTGAACATCAACTCTGACATGCAGGTACATCCGGCTGACGAATCTCAAATAGGGTGAAACGCGCGTCCTAGATTCCACTGCTATCCACTATCCATCTTTGCTTATGTTTAAGAAGATCGAAAATAGTTGAACGAATCATGATTTAGTTATTACGTGTATAGGTTTAACATGTATTTAACAAAAAACTATATAGTTAATGAAGTTAAAGCTACTGAAACCTTGTTAGTAATCAATGAATCTCATGCAGAAAAGTTTTTTCTTATTACGTATACATCCTTTAAGAAAACATAATTGTGTTCAGTCATTGCAAAAGATTAACATTATTATATACAACTAGATACTTGGTGAAGAAATTTTTATTGTACGATAATCTATAGTTCAGAATGAAAATCGTCCATATTAACCTTGTTTGATAATAGATTAAATTAATATTCCCGTGTCATTACGATACTTGAAATTCTTGTGATTATTTAACTGACTTTCAATAATATTCAGAACGAATGATTACCATGAATCCATGGAATTGAGTCAACAATATATTTTATATTGTTTACGGGGTTGTTACATTTCAAAGAAATCAGCTATTCAAATCTTACAATAAATTTAACAGATCTTATTTTGAGTAAATCACTTGGTAACATTTGGTTGAATACTATATTTAGCATTTTATTTATATCAAGGTTAAAGATATGATTGTTATTTCAAGAAATGGTAAGATAGATTTCAGTGAGTTAGACTTACAGCTGGTAAAAAGAAGAAAAACCAAAAATCCACTATGTCCGTTTTTGCACAGTCTTTTCTTTATTATGGTTACTAGTGTTGTTATTTTTTTAATTAATGGTATCTAGGTGTTCACATCTTTAATAACCCTGGTCAAAATCACTATTTAACATGTTTTGTTCAATTTCAACATCCAACTGCAACATCATCTATATATTGGTATTATAATGGAAATAGAATATATCCTAAATTAGAAAGTAGGTTATTTATTAATAAAAAAATATTTTAATTTAGATAATTATTTAAAAATAAAAGAATTATACGTAGATATACAAACAAAATGGATTAATCAAACAACACAAATGAGTAAACTGAAAATTGGACGATTAACAAGAAATAATTCAGGTATTTGGACTTGTCGTAAAGTACCCGGGACTCATTTGGAATCATTAGAGGAAAGTTCATTGGATTTGCAGATAACAAGTAGGAAATTTCTTGTTCTATAGATTTATTACGTTTAGTTATTTAATGTTTTACATTTGTACCAAAATTGTAGGCTGGAAATATTTATATGAAGATTACTTGCTATCTATTACATAACTATTTCACAGTCCTTGTGGGTTTTAAGACAAAAATGAGTCTGACGAGGTACCATTGAAAACGTGGAAAGATTAAACAAATTATCTCTTATAATATCTTTCAACTGGGAATAATCATACATAACTAACTAATAATAAATAAAGGCTTTTAACAGAACCAAACTTCTGAGTAGTATCATGGACTTATATGTATTAATCCATATCAATCAGACTCCAGGTATCACTTACTATTAAAGTCAACAAGGACTAATATTGATAAGTACTGTGACGTTTATAAGCTTAACATTGAGAACCACAGGAGATTGAAAACAACAATCATACATATCAACTATTTAGGTGTAGTGAAAATGTTTAATTCGCTGTTAAATAACAACAGTTCGTATTAAGCACATATTAAGCAGATAAGATGGTGGTTGGAAGTATTCTACTGGAAACCCTGTACCTATGTTTTGTGCTATTTGGTATTCGACAATAAGGTATTCTTTCAATTTTGAGGGAAGTAATACTGTTTGATGGATTCAATCCTGTATCACTGTCAAAGACATTACAACTGAGCTATATATATATATATATATATATATATGATGAAGTTTTGTTCTCTGAGCCGGATGGTTCGGTCGAGGAGCTTTCATCCTCTTTCTGAACGACATCATCAGCACAAACTTCGGGTAGAAGTGAAGTGTTTGAATTTCTTCACATGGGATTTACAACTTGTCCTCTGCACTTCGATGTTGATTGGTTTTTGTTCACTTTAAATCTGTCATTGTTTATTTCTTTTGTTTGTATATCCCATTGGCTTGATTTTTGTTCCTATGTTTCTGCATAGTTTTTCTGATTGGTTGATAAATTGGATTGCTTTCAATGTGCTTGTTTATTGTTGATTGATCTGAGTTCCAAGCTTCTAAAAATTCGCTGGTGTTTTTGGAATTGCCTCTGTCCAAAATCTTCACATTTATTCCAGTTGAATGTGTGTCCGTAGTTGTCCACGTGTATTGATATGAGTGAAGATATGTCGTGGCGTTTGACTGCTAATTGATGTTCATGCAGGTGAAGATGAGGAGGGTGTCCGCTTTGCCCGATGTAGTGTTTGTCACAGTTGACACAATTTATTTTGTAGATAATGTTCAGTATATATGTATGTATTAGACAATTTGCAAAGACGACTCACTTATATTTTTTTTCATTTCTATTATCATTTTTATTTCTAGATATTAAAACCGAACATACAGAATTGCATAATCCTCTCCAAAGTAATACTGGCAAATCTTCAGAGACAAGGATATTACCTTTCCATATTTATTCTTATTTCATGTATTTTTACATTTTATTTTCCATATTGTATTATTCTTATGTATAGATTCTTCCAAATGTGAATTATTATCAGATTTAATAACTTTTTAATTCATTGAATCAAAAAAACGAAACAAAATAGAAACTACTTTAATTTTAATTTTGGTCTTATACCGGATACCAATAAATGTGATTTAGTGGTTCTTGTGCATTTATTGGATAAATCTTCTTATCAGATTCTTTCTTTTTATGTTTTGAGTTCACTAAGAGATTGATATCAAGAAACATAATTATGAAACAAATTGTTAGGAAATTGAATCAAAATTTAATTTGTAAATAAGTGTATATAAACATTTATATATATAAATGAGTTGTTTCATGGTATTTATTTGTTATTTTCTTATTGCCTTGACAACTCAATATTACCATGGTGAAAATATTTTCTACCATTGATACTCTAATGGTAGTTGAACGGCATAAATAGTATGACAATTTTTCATAGTCAACAGTATATTAGCTAAAAAAATAATTTTAGATGAAAATTGTTCATTTTTATGAACTAATTATTCATTAATATTTCTCAATAAATCAACAGCAAATAAACAATTTTTCTATATATAGTTGAAATCATGTGTCAATTGAAGCTAGACCACCATGAAAAACCTGGAAGCACTGGACGGCCGTTTAGTCTTATTGTGGAACTCCTCAGCAGTGCGCATCCACGATCCCTCCTTTCGAGATCTGTATTCAGGATCTACCAGTCTCACGCGCGAGCACTTGACCGATAGACCACTGAGCTGGTTGGCATCTGATGATGTTAATGTTTAACTTAAACCGATCCGTGAATTTGAGCAACCACTTCGATTAATTATCAAAAACATCATTAGCTTTGCGATAGATATTGTCCTGCAAACTATTTAATATCAATACTTAACTACATTTATTGATAATAATTAGTTTAGATAGGAATTATAAAGCAGAAAATATTGTGAAGGAGAAAAATCCACGTGTAATATTTAAGAAATATGCCAATTGATGTTTACGTTACCAACAGTTATTCAGTTTGACAAATTTTCTATTTGTAGTTTTGTATGTTGTTACCCTAATGAATATACTGAGCACATGTTTATAACCAGATATATCAATCACCATTTCAAATATAAATGTTGACAGTTATGAATTTGTCATAGAAACAGAGGTTGTGACAGCAAAACTTATTGAATTTTTGAATAAACGATGAAAATATTTGAGTGATTCAGATGATTGAGTTTACAAAAAATATATGAATATGTAAACAAAAAAAAGAATTCCTTATAGATAATAATTTTCTACTTTCAACATATATGATAGTTTGCTTCAGTTTGCCCCTAAATGCCCTGGTACGGCCGAGAGTGGGGAGAGTATGCTCTCTCTTTCTCGAAATGCTATTACATGGGCAAGTGTATATAGCCTATGCCACGGATGTCCTACTCAGTGCTTTTTCGTGGAGGGGGTGTTGATTGCGAAGTTGGGAGGACGAAAAGCGAATGTCTGGCGCTTTAACTGGGTTGATGGACGCGGAGGATCCAACTACGGGAGTTGAAAAACCCTGATTCCAAACCAATGGTGCATATGGGCTCCAGTATCCTGAAAGAACAAATGGCGTATGAACCTATTGTTGGCCACAGGCTACCATGCGACTTCATCTCTATACGATGCTCCAATGTTTTGTGGATCAGATCTTTAGGTCAAACGCTCGGGGTGTAGCCCCCTAAGAAAACAACCTGCATCGGTTGGGCACCCGTGCGGTATCACAGCCTTCACACAAATCAAATGAAATTTGTGTGGCACATATATATCTTGTGCTCCTTTCTACCAATATTTATGTTTTTTAAATAAATAAATAAAAATTCAGTTTATAAATTGGATAAATTCACCAACTGTATCAAATTTATTCACTACTTGTCATGTTTACATAAAAGATCAAATTTAAAATACAGTTTATTCGATTTTAATCCAAAGAATAAATTTAGCGTGAAGTTATTGTTAAGCATGACAACGATTAAGCGTTTATGTTTATATTATTGACAATCAAAAAAAACAACGTTTGAGCAGATATGAAAAATCCTTTTTCTTCATTTTATAAAATACATTTTAGTTTATGACGACGTCAACTTCATGACTATCAATTAGATTCTAAAGGTTAGCTTCTTATCATATTGACAGAACGTTAAAATTTTCAAGCTAAAAAACAAGTAAACTACAATTTCTTAAAATATTTCATAGATAATTGTTGATCGAAATCCCTGTGTAATTGTATGGTTGTTTTTTTTACCATTTCACCGTAGACACTGATGATTACATATGACCAGACATAACATTCGGATTTTATTTCAACTGACTGTAGACATATCTTACGTATTTCATTATATATATATCATACGAAATATTCATTACAATTCTCTAGTGAGTTAAAAAGCTTGGGTAGTTGAAAACGAATACAACTAAATGCAACAAAAGGCAGGTTAAGAAACAACTTACACTAAAAAAGAGCAAAAAAATACAGTGTATTTGTGTAGAAAGGAATAAAATTAAAAGTACTCCTTGATCACTATACCACTTAACAACTTTTCATTTGTTGAACAACACAACCAATCAATCAACCATCATATATGTATATATAAATATATAACGAAAGTAGAGTAAGTTTTTATTTACCAATGTCGATACTAGTTACATTCTTAGGGTATCTTTAATCAAAACAGTAGAAGAATGTAAAAAACAAAAAAAATTTCCCGAGATAATTGAGAATTATTCATCTATAAATACAGTGATGAAATTTAAGGAGACAGAAAAGAAAATGAAGAAGATGGTGTAGAATAAATAGTAATGAGAATAGTATTAATAGTGGTAGTATAGAAAAGGGACTATGATAATAGTAAGTAAATAATAAAAGAAAAATAAATCATGATAAGAGCAATTCTTTTTAACAATCAACAAATGAAAAAAAGAGACTGTTTTCAGTCACTTGAACAATTGGTTTAATCATATTAAGAGAAAAGAAAAGGTAACAATCAAGCAAAGACAAACTTTTTTGTATTGTATAATGGAGCAAGTAGTGGTGGTTTGGTGATTGAAGTATTTGACTTTTATCCTCTGAATTGTACTTTTAAAACATTGTACATTTACGTCTACAGTCATCGTGGCATTCACTGAAAGAAGTTTTATTCAAAATGAGAAAAAGTACATCTTTATTCAGTAAATGTATTATAATATTCCTTCTTCCTTAAACCCAATTTATATTGAATGAATGGACAGAAATCCTTGATTTTAAGTTTTATCTTCAGTGTTTATTTGACTTTGAAGACAATACACAAAGTATCTCCTAGTTATTTCACAATTATTGTCTATTTTTAATAAGACATCAAAACCTGTAAAACGTTGACCAGAAAGTTAGTGTAACCATTTATATATAAGTATGTGGATTTCATATAGATATCAGTATATTGGTAGTTATTTCAAATTATATAGATAAAACCTCATTTGATTCGTCCATATAGTGCAGGATTATTTATTAGTAACGGATGATTGATACATTAAGTTAAAAAGGTTGTTATTTTTCACAGAAATATATCATTCGTTGTATAATTGCATGTTTATTGAGTAAATCAAATAACTGATAGGTAGTAGTGTGTTTCTAAACCTTCCTTTTTAATACATCTGAAGAATAATGAACTTTCAAATAAGTAAATTTTTAATAGTTGAGATCATGAGTCAATTGAAGCTAGACCACCGTGGAAAACCAGGAAGCACTGGTCGGTCGTTTCGTCCTATTGTGGGACTTCTCGGCAGTGCGCATCCACAATCCTACCTCGCGAGATTCGAACTTAGGACCTATCAGTCTCGCGCGAGAACGCTTAACCTCTAGACCACTCAGTTCTCAGGTTTTCCATCGTGATCTAGCTTCAATTCACTTATGGTCTCAACTACTGAAAATTACTATAATATCCACAAAATCCCCTTCTAATATTTCAAATAAGTGTAATTTTTTTCAACTACATGGTAAGAGAAGTTTAATTCGAGATCTTCATTTCGATTACAACACGGTTCTCTCTTACTGATTGTAAATGATATCCACTAAGTATTTGAAAATATTAGCTTAATTATGATGTACAAAATTCTGTATGGATAGTTTGGTGATTTCTTTTATGTATCTATACCAAAGATACAAGTTTAGAAAGTTAACACAAAAACTTATTTATTTTGATCATAACTATTCTGTCGTGTTCTTCAACTAAAATTTAAAATTAGACTGTTCAATAATCTTTGAGACAATAACACTTCAAATAGAAATTTTTTATACATTTTATTTCGATAAACACTGATGATATATTCATCATCAGGTAAAAAGGTAGGTCTGACAATAATAACTATTCAATTATTTTCATA
This sequence comes from Schistosoma rodhaini, assembly GCA_944470415.2. NCBI lineage: Eukaryota > Metazoa > Platyhelminthes > Trematoda > Strigeidida > Schistosomatidae > Schistosoma > Schistosoma rodhaini. Next base: position 53,230,350 of record OX104044.1, read on the forward strand.
GTTGAAAGCGTGAATCAATTGAAGCTAGACCACAAGGTAAAACCTGGAAGGACTTGACGGCCGTTTCGTCCTATTGCGAGAAGCAGTGACCAGAAGAGTTCAAACCACGTCTGTTGTGAGATAGGAACTCACTGGAGACAATTGGTGAACGGTTGTTAAACTTCGTGGATCGGTTGGAGTTAAACATTAACACCACCGGATGCCGGCCAGCTCAGTGGTCCATGGAATAAGTGCTCGTGCGCGAGACTGGTAGATCCTGGTTTCGAATCTGACGAGGTGAGTTCGTGGATGCGCACTACTGAAGAGTCCCATAATAGGATGAAACGGTCGTCCAGTGCTTCCAGGTTTTTCATGGTGGTCTATCTCCAATTGACTCACGCTTTCAACTATGAAAATATCAAATCTCCACAAAACTCCTTCTGATAATAATATTCAATTATTCCTTTTTCTAAATCATTCCATGTTTCAACTGCTTTCTGTATGTTTCTATTGATAACTGCTAATAAACGGTGAAATATCATATCTAGAAAGCTTATTTAAATGTGATTAAAATATTCAATAAATGTTTGTCTCCAGTCAATCTTTAAACTTAATTTCAATCTATACAATGTCACTTTTCTATAAAAAAAAAACAAAAAAACAAATGAATTGAATTTTTATTCTTCAAGTATTTCAATCGTTTATAATATAACCATAGAAACATAAAGAGTTCACAATTTCCACTTTTTATCAAAAAATAGTCATTATATTAACATTAATTGAATTTTGAACAGTAATATACTTAGAATAGAATATTTTTATTTTTATGGCATCTAATAAAAATCTATTAATTTATAAACTATGTTGTTTAGACTATTGAAATAAGTGGAGTTATAGAACTTACTCCATACAATATATGGATTAATCTCATTTATTGATGATAAAACGTTCGAAATAATACATTTTGGTTGAATTTACTATTCTGATAAAAAATAAAAACAGTCATATATAATGCAAAGTAACTAATTAATTCTATGAATATAATTTTCAGTCAACTTGAGAATATTGAGATCACGAATCGATAATTGTTAGACCATCTTTAAAATGCTGGAAGCACTGAAAGACCGTTTAGTCCTAGTTTGGAACACCATAGTAGTGCGCATCCATGATCCCGCATGTACGAATTTCGGTCTCTTACACAAACGCTTGACCTCTAAACCACTGAGCTGGCCTGCATCCGATAATGTTAATGTCTAACTTCATTTAATCCACGATCATGCCAAATACTTCATTCATTATCCAAGTTAAATAACTGACTCTATGTGACATGGATTGAACTCCACTAGTCACGGTTTCTCACTAGAACTCCAGGAAATCATCTTGAAGTCAGTCACCAGTTTAGATCGACTCATGAATTCAACTGTTAAAATAGCTACAATCTCCACAAATCCTCATTCTGATAATTATTTAATTAACATTTAGTTAATATTCACTTGTTTATTCGTGATGATGATTGTAGATTCACTACAAAATTCAACCAAGAAAGAATATTTTCTTGTTCAATTTGTAATTTTTTTGTGGTATATTAGCAATAATAAACTATTTTTTTCAACGTAAAACTGTTAACCTTAACAACTATATGGAAAAAATGGTTATAGTATTAATTCTATCAGTTATCAATTTATCCTATCTCAGTCTAGACAATCAATCTATGAGTATTGAAATAGAAAACAGTCAAATAAATAACTGTTCAGGTTAATAGAGAAATATTTTGCTATAAACAGAAAATTAACAGCAAGTGATGTTACGTTTCAAGAAATCATTGATTTAAAGTTTATTAAAAACATAAATGATAATAATACCCAAAAGGATACAAATCAAAAATCTAGGACAACCAACTCTGGTCAAAAACCATTGTCAAATATAAATGTCTAATAATATCGATTGAATTCATATTTCGTTTTAAATTGTTTTATGATATCATAGTAATGTTTTATATCAAGCTAAAACTAAGGGGCTGTTAATTTCGTTCTACTTATTACTAATTATCTTAATGATTTCAGTTTTGTGACTGAAAACGTTGGCAAACTATATAATTCTTTTCTCATAAACATTATATATTTTATGTGTTACTTATCCTATAGCCCATGAGTATCATACATTAACGGACACACTGTGGTGTGTGCTATTGTTGTTGACAGATATAAGTAGTATGTATCGTCAATCGAAAGTGAAATACCTGATGGCAGAAATTTAAGAGGATCGAAGAAAAGAAAACGAAAGAATGATTGCTTTGGAAACGCAAGATTTTATAACTTTGTGTTCACATACATTCGACTATCCCCACTTGTGTTCTTGTTCACTACAACAGTAATTAAGAAATATGAATAGTTATCTTACTAAATATATAATTGTTATTTAAAACAGAAAAGAAATTCCGATTACTTTTTGAACAAATAAAACCAATGAAAATGAACAAAGTATGTTTTAACTGATAAATGTACCGAATAAAAAATGTTGCGCTATTTCAAATTCAAATCTTAACTTTTCCAGTTAACAAAATGTAATACACAGCTATTCGTTTAACTTATAAAAATGACACTACTTTTTATAAATTCAAATATTTTATTTTGATTCTTTCATTCCAAATTTATTGTACATTTCAGTTGAAAAACAGCTTCATCAATTTCGTGTTCTGTATATCTATTTGAAGTTATTATTAACACGGTTATCATGTTAATCGTGACTCCTAATATGAATCTAGCGTTCACTAAGAATACACTTTGCTGGTTATCGTAAAAAGTATCTTCGTGTTTAGATAAAATGTTAATAAAAATTAGATATGGCTAATTTTTTTGTCAGGGATCGATATTTTCTGGATGATTTTGACAATAACAACTTTTCTCACTACTGAATTATTAGACCATTCATTTATAACTTAATAAATGGAATTTTCTGTTTAGACACCTGAGACTCCTGAGTTTAAGCACTTGATGGTTGGATGGAGCATACGTTAAAAATCCACAAACTGCTCTAAAACAGTTGCTTAGCCTTCGTAGGCACTAGAAGATTATTAATTGATATTATAATTGACGAATGTAAGCCTTCCGTATCATTATGTATGGCAATAAAATTTTACTTCTACCTAATCGTCCCGAACGCCAGTCTACATTAAGTTCATCTATGCATCCTCATTTTTAATTCATGTAAATATTGTCTATGGATTTACTAAGTCATCGAATGACTGTATCATTGTATCTTCGCCTTAACAGACCATTAGTTGTCAAGAATTGTCTAATTTACGTCCTTTCTTTATTTCAACATCATCTAATAATCTACACAGTAACTCTATGCTAAAGGTCTACTAAGTCCAGAAGCAAGATTTTTATTCCTTTGAGTTCACATTAAAAAATATGAAAAGTGAACAAGCATTAGCGTGTTTTACTTTATATTTGTTTCTTTCTTTAGTGTTATTTATCAGATAGAATATAGTCTGATTCATTGAAATATTGTTTGAAAAACTTTAGAGCAGGCGATTTCAAATGTAACGCTGACAAATAAAGCGTTTAATGAAAGTGATGAGACAAAATGAATATAATTTGTGTATCATTTTGTTAGATGAGACAAAGGACGTCTATTATTTTGTCGCAATGTATTTGTCGACTTGAAATTGGATGTCATTAAACTTTCATATAATCTAAAGGAATGTTACCTTTTGATTAACTCGTTCTATCTAATTCCTATTATTAGTTGATTAGATAATGTCCACAGAAAGTTAGTATCAATGATAACAACATTCTTAAATCCTATTTTAAGTATTTACTAGTAGTGTTGGACATATGGGAGAGGAAAACACATTCTAGTTTCCAGATAGTTACTTGATATACTGTTTTATGTACATCTGTTATTTTGCTTTGCTGTATATAAATAATAAAAAAAAAGCCATGAGATCAAAATGTTAAGTTTCAGGGTTTATTATTACATGATCTTTGACGAATATTTTCACGTTTAATCATTGTGTACTTGAATGATGCAACACAGAGCATATATTGCATAAATGAATACCATTGATTAATAGTTTAAGATGGATTGAAGGAAAAGGTTTCAGGGATTCATTTTATACCAACAAATAAATGTCTGCTTAAATAAATAAATTGATAAGAGATATTAAATAGGAATAATATATATCCTTGTGAAAGCTTTGACAAGATTGCCATGTGAAACGTTGGATTTACTTCAAATACATTCGCTGAGATTTTACAAATATATTATTTCTATTTAATGTCTTACATCAACTCGGTGCCCAAATACTGTTAAACTATTCGCTCTAATTTAGACGGACGTTCTTATATATATGATAAGAGATATGATTATATAATAGATTTTAGTTTAAAATGGAATATTTTGCGAATAAAAATTAAAACAATCTGAATTATGATATTGATTTTTATGGTTGGTTAAATTCTGTCTATAATTTAGACTGTCATATTGTCATAGTTGAAAGCGTGAATCAATTGAAGCTAGACCACCATGGAAAACCTGGAAGCACTGGACGGCCGTTTCGTCCTACTATGGGACCCTTCAGCAGCGCGCATCCACAAACCCGCACTTTCAAGATTCGAACCCAGGACCTACCAGTCTCGAGCCAGAGCCATTAACCGATAGACCACTGAGCTGGCTGGCATCCGGTGGTATTAATGTCTAACTTCAACTGATCCACGAAGTTGAGCACCTATGAAAATACTAAATCTCCACAAAACCCCTTCTGATAATAAACTGTCATATTCATTAGTTTACATGTAAGTATTACACAAATTGAACTTACTTAGAACCAAATATCAGTAGTGAAATGTTTCTGTATTGAAAAGGTTTTCTTTTTTTAAATCATGATTTCCTTTAGTCTAAATCATAATAATTGGTTTATTCTGACCATACTTTAACATCATCGAATGAGCATGTGTGAATTATTTCTTTTTTTAATTTAGGGTAATGTTAAAGTAGTGTTCTTTATTTTATATAAAATAGGATTCGAAGTATGGAAGACAAGACAAGAGAAGTGATCGATATTAAATTTTTAAGGAAAATCTCTAGAACTTGTTCAACAAAAACTTGTCAGATAATTATTTGATGTATCATAGTGACTTTTATTGATTTAATTCTGTCTAAAACACACCTATTATTGACAGTGAATTTCTTTTTATGAACTTGAATTCATGCTATTTCGGTGATTTATTTACTGTGAAGAAGTGACATATATCCATTCAAATACAAGTTTTTTCTCATGGGGATATCACAAAAAAATAATCATGAATATTGAATTTCTACCTAATGCTTAATTTATTTAAAATAATCAAGTAATTACACCAAGTATTGGCTTAACACCATAGCAAAAAGTGTATATTAATATTGGTATGTTTCATAGCAAACGTCAGGTAGAGATGCTTTTTAACTATTTCAACAAGTTTCTGGTAGAAATGTTTTATTAAGATATTTGAATAACGAATTTATACAGAATTTACAAAATGAATAGCTAACTTATATTTTAAGTACAGACTGTTTATCAACCAAGGGAAGTCATAATTATTTCAGACAACAATTTTAACATTCTACATAAAGCTGTTCAATATCTTCTACTCTATGCTTTATGTGTCGTATTGGATTCGCCAATCTAAACTCTGATCTTTATTATCTTAATAACATACTATTAGAAATACTTTAGAAGGTAAATAATAGTGGCTAGTAGTGGAATCCTGGACGCGCTTTTCGTCTTATTTGGGACTCGTCAGCTGGATGTACCTGCATCCCAGAGTTGATGTTCATTATGGGACTGGAGTCCGAAATAGGACGAAACGCGCGTCCTGTATTTCATTGCTAGCCACTATCCTTCTTTGATTATAATTATTGATTTAAATTTGAGGTAATAATAATTGTTGAATTCTGTATTTAACCTATTTAATACGTCTCATGTGTGTTAATCATGACCCTGCAAAATCCATATTTATCTGTTGTAAACTTGTTTTTGCAATGATAAAATGTTTTTCACTAGTAGCTAACTTTTTGTTTTGAATAAGTACTCTTTTTACTATCAATCATTTTCAATTCCGCATTTTCTTCTTGGCTAATTAATATGAATCATTGTAACTGTAACAGCGTTTCTAATTTTTTTTCATCTTTGTTTAAAAAAAACATTTCTATATTCATGTTTTTTCATTGAAACAATCCATTTAACGTCGTTTAATATCATGATATAAATGAAGATATCAGAGGAAAGAATGAAGTATACCATACTTTATTATATATAGCAGTTTTGTTAATGTTTGTTTACATATCTAATGGATCTGATAAATTATCAAGATTTATTTTGATCTTTTGTTTCATTAAGTGAAATAATCCGTAAATAAAATAATTTTTACATTTAACAAACCACTCATATTGAAGAGGTTTCTGTGGATATTATAATAATTTTAATAGTTGAGTTCGTAAGTGAATTGAAGCTAGATCACCATGGGTTCAAATCTCGTGAGGTAGGATGGTGGGTGCGTACTGGTCGTCCAGTGCATCCAGGTTATCCATGTTGGTCTAGCTTCAATTGACTAATGAATTCAACTATTAAAATCATATTGAATTGATAAATTTTAAGTAACTTACATATTGTTTAGTTTTAACCAATAAGCATGTTTTATTTTTTTGTTCATTCAGTGTTACAAATGTAAGTTATTAACATGAATGATGCAGCGGATTGTTGATTAGAAATTTTCTCAATCCATTAACAAAATCATTTTGAATTACTTAAAAATCTACATCGAAATACAACAACAATAGAAGTTCCTTGCCAAAGTGAAACAACTTTGCTGATCACTACAAATTTACTCCATGACAAACAATCACTATAAATTTGAGTAGTTGGAATAAAAAGTCTTTATTCGGTTGTAGTTACTAAATCAAAGATTCATAGTTAATGTTTTTAGCAAGCATACATTTGAAGATAACGCATGAGATAATAAAAATATTTCTATGTTGATGTATAATTATGATGATGTGGTGTGTGCTACTTATATCGATATAATTAGTATATAGCGCTGGTCAGGAATAGAATGTGTGGCAGCATAACGTTGAGAAGATTGAGGAAAGAAGGAAAGCAAAAAGAAATTGGTATGAAAATTGAGGAACAATGAATACTGAAATAATTAATGAACATTTTGCAAATGAAGTACTTACTCTATGGTTCTCAGATTTTACCAAGTCATTCTGTAATTTTGTGTTCACATACATTCAATTGTCCTCATTTATGTTCTCCTTCACTACAATGAGACACCAACGCTCAACATATTGCTTACAGTGATTTGGGTCCTATACCGATTCTTTAAAATATTACATCTATAATATCATTGAAACTAATCATTCAAGGATTTTGTTTATACAAACAGAAAAGAAGAAAACTTTTTTCACTCAGTAATCATTATCATGAAAAGAATCACAAACTGAAACATAATTTACTTGTAATAGATATTTCTTAACGTATCTAATGTTAATCTGCGATTGAGAGATCAATTAATTTACACTTAATTCAATGCTTACATTTTATAATTTGTATTCTAGTTTCGCATTTATTTAACATTAGAATAATATTTTAATAACTTTCATTGAAACTCTTTAAAACTGGATATAAATCTAATAGTTTTTCATTTACTTTACAAAAAAATATTTTCAGAAGAAGGTTTTGTGAATATTTTAGTAATTTTATATCACTGAGATCATGAGACAATTGAAGCTCAACCACCATGGATAACCTGGAAGCACTGGGCAGACGTTTCGTCCTATTGTGGGACTCCTCCGAAGTGAGCATTCATTTCGTGGATTGGTTGAACTTAGACATTAAGACCGTTGGATTTCGGCCAGTTCAGTGCTCTATCGGTTAAGTGCTCGCATTCGAGACCGGTAGACTTTTTGTTCTAATCTCGCGAGACAGGATAGTGGATGTGCACGGCCGAGGAGTCTCACAATAGAACGAAACGGCCGTCCAATGCTTCCAGATTTCCCATAGTGGTTTAGCTTCAATTGACTCATGATTTCAACCATATAAAAGAAATATTTCTTTAAATTACAATATGTTAATGAATTATTGAAAAAAATTGTCAATTTTTATGCCAATACATTTGTTTTTCTTAATTTTACTGGTAGAAAAAAAACGGCTTTTCTTAAAGTTATGTAATGATTAATGATAATTATTTTGTCCAAAAGCAAAGTGACATTATATGTGTATAGTTACTTTTAATGTATGCCGATTATTTAACAGGAAATACATTAATTGAATAACCTTTTTTCTTTTAAATGTATTATTTGGTCTTTTTTGATCAAAGTAAACACATTTTAGGTGTAAAAAGTAGTTAATATTAACATTGAAGATAAAATGTAAAGCAGTTTTATTGAAGAATTTTATAATTTTTATTTTAAGCCATGTGGATTTTTATGTAAGTTTAAATTTGATAAGTATACTGTAGTGAATGAGAACACAAGTGGGAAAAATCGAATGTGTTTGACACGGAAATTATAGACTATCTCACTAAAATCTAACAACTATACAGTAAATAGTTAATTTGCAAACTATTGATCAATCGTCTCAATCTTAAAAGTTCCTTCTGCAAATATCAGTCCATAGTTTCCGATTATTGTTGTACATGCATTTTCTTACCGATTGCGTCACATTCCGGTTCTCTGCTTATCGATCTTCTACTGAAATACATTCAATGCCCGCCCATCATAATATACTACTTATGTGGATATAAGTAACCTATACTACAATACATGAAATATTATATCACTGCCCTAAAATGTATAAGTTGTTGTCGATCTTAGTTACTGTTGATAATCGTGTCAGATTATTATTATGTGCATGTATGATAATCATCATATCATAGTCTTCATATATCAATATTCACTTAAACTTTAATATTAGAAACAAAATACATTCATGCTGTTTGGTATTATCTACAGTTATGCAATGTACATCAAAAGGATCTAATATTCTTTGAATATATATGTAACATGTAGGTAGGTTAGACCCATAAATATTCTGGGTTTCAAAAGAATTGATTCTTTAGACATTGAAAATTTAATTTCTTAAAAATCTTCAATTATGTGCTAGTAAGTTCTGAATGATGATAATCATCTAATCAAAATAAATGTTAAGCACAAAAATAATATTTTAATAAAATATTTGGTAGAAAAGCATCTTAAAAATACTACTTAAAAAGAATTATATGATTGATTTATGTTTTAGTTTCTAAGGATTCGCTTTTGTAAGAATGTAATTGAATGTATATTATAATGATGTTCAAATTGATTTTCCGTTCATATAAATTGTACTACTTATATTTAAATGATTAAAAAAAATACAAATTCAGAAGTAATATAGATCAGTTGAAATTGCTTTCTAAAGCAACATAACTAATGAGATATTTTAACTCTAATCTAAAATAAATATATAAAAATGAACTAATAATAAACAACCAGGGGAGATCCATGTGTATCTCTGTATATATCTTGATATAAGTGAACAAGATCTTTTAAATTGATACTTTTTTTCTGAAATAAGTACCGCTGAAATAAATTGTTCCACGTTTACGAGATTCTACAACAGTAGTTTCTTACATTCATTATCAAAATAGTGACGACATTATGTGAATGTGTAATCATTTACAAAAAATAAATAGAGAACATATATGTATACGGTTTGAATAATTTTTTTCTAATTAGCGTTTTTTTAGCGAGTTGATTTTCTAGGAAATGGGCTCGCTAGCCACATGCCCAACCCTCCTCCTTTACCCGAGCTTGGGACCGGCAGTAGCCCCCGGGGTAGCTATAGGCGTCACAAGACAAGCCCTCACGTGGAATCCTGAATGCCAAAGGAGAAGAGGAATACCAAAGTGTACATTACGTCGAGAAATAGAGACAGACATGAGAAGAATGAACAAAAGCTGGATAGAAATAAGAAAGAATGTCCAGGACAGAGTGGGTTGGAGAATGCTGGTCAGCGGCCTATGCTCCATTGGTAGTAACAGGCGTAAGTAAGTAATATATGTATATACAAAACTATATTTAGAAATAGAGCATTTTGATCCGTTTTCAGTACACTTTTGTAATCAAAGCTGTAAATTAACGTAAAAAAAAGAATTTTAATTGAATAACCAATCGACTTTAAAAAAAGCTCGAAAAATGATTTCATAATCGATAGGGGTTCAGCATACAACCATTGAATAATAATTTATGATAATATATATTTATGGAACAGATGCGTTAATTTGATGCTAGATGGTTACATAACCAATAACACAGACTGAGGGAAGTAAATTCCCTAAATGCGACTAGGAAACTGAGTAAACAAGTGAAATTTAAGTTTGCTGAATTAAGTTTTAAATAATGCTTAGAACTAACTTAAAGCAGATTGTAAACTTATATAAAAATAGAAATATTATGGACAGCATGCCTAGATAGTATAACAATTTTTATACAGAAATTTGAATAAAACTCAGTTTTAAATAGTGAAAAACTATAGTGTCTATCATTGCTTATTGACACTTGTTAGCCTCGCCGAGGAGCATAGGCCACCCACGAGCACTCTCCATCCAATCCTGTCCTGGGCGATACCTTTTCAGCTGTCCCCAGTTGCCATTCATCCTTCTCATGTCTTCTACCGATTTTCGACGAGGTGTGATCTTTGGCCTTTCTCTTTTCCGTTTCCCTTTAGGAGTTCAAGCTAGAGCTTGCCTCGTGATGCCGTTTGGTGATTTCTGCAAAGTGTTTCCTATCCACTTCCATCGTCATTTCTTAATTTCCTCTTGGGCAGGAAGCTGGTTTGTTATTTCCCATAGTAGGCTGTTGCTGATAGTATCCGGTCAAAGAATATTGAGTATCTTAAATAGACAACTGTTTATAAACACTTGTACTTTTATGATGATGATTGTGTTAGTTCTTCAAGTTTCAGCTTCATTCAGTAAAACTATTTTGATGTTCTTATTGAAGATTGTGACTTTGATATTGGTTGACAGTTGTTTTGAGTTCCATATGTCTTTCAATTGTAGAAATGTGACCCTTGGTTTGTCATTTCTTGCCTTCACGTCTGCATCAGATCCTTCTTGTTCATCAATGATGCTTTCCAGGTACATGTAAGATTCTACATCTTCCAAAGAATATAACGCATACTAATACTGTCAGTTATATTTACTTTTACGAGATATTTAGTAGGGGATTTGTGGAGATTTCAGTATTTTTCAAAGTTGAAATCATTAGTCAATTGAAGCTAGACCACCATCGGAAACCTGGAAGCACTGAACGGCCGTTTCGTCCTATTATGGGACTCCTCAGCAGTGTGCATCCACGATCCCACCTCGAGAGATTCAAACCAGAACCTACCAGTCTCGTGCCAGAGCACTTAACCGATAGACCGATACACACTGACGTTACTCAATTTGTAAAAAAAATTTTTCTTTAGTATATCATAGTTTAATCAATCATTTCTGGGGACCAGTGACCAGTGGAGTTCAACCACGTCTGTTGTGAGATATCAACTCACTGAAGACAATTGGTGAATGGTTGCTCAACTTCGTGGATCAGTTGAAGTTAGACATTAACACCGTTGGATGCCAGCTCAGTGGTCTATCGGTTAAGGGCTTCGGCTCGATACTGGTAGGTCCTGGGTTCGAATCCTGTGAGAGTGGGTTTGTGGATGCGCACTGCTGAAAAGTCCCATAGTAGGACGAAACGGCCGTCCAGTGCTTCCAGGTTTTCCATGGTGGTCTAGCTTCAATTGACTCATGATTTCAATTTTACGAGATATGTTGTTTTTCAATGAAAATATTTCATCTTTTCTCATTCTTTTATGTACAGACTTTTAACTGAAACAAGTATATGAAATTAGTACAGATTATTTACATGAATAAATCCTATGTAAACTGTAAAATGTATGCTTAGCTTAGTTTTTTTTATAATTCTGTTCGTTCTATATTAAATATACAGTAGATAAAATAGTATTCTATTTTTAAATATATGATATAAAAATCTACTAAGAATTTGATTTAACAAAAACTGAAACTATGTATTTCTTAGTCATTTAACTCTCAGATCACATCCCATCTGTTTCGTATCTAACAGTTTTCATCAGAAGCGTACAAGATAAATATGTCGCATGAATTGAATATGTATCTTTATTTGATAATTGTTTCTAGTTATTTATATTGTGATCTTTATGATTAATTGATGAGTTATTATTTTAAAATCGTACAACTAATGGTTATATTCAGTTGTTATCCAAATTTTATGTTTATTATTACCTTTAATGTATTTTTGTTCCCTCAAGTGTACCATTAAGCTACTAAGTAAATTTTAACAACCACAATATGATTGAATTTGAGTATGAGTAAACACATCAGTTATTGATGAGAATTCAATGATTTATATCAATATAAATGACTTCAAGCAGATAAATCACTATTTCAAATAAAGCATTGAAGCATAATGAAATGAACGATGGAAGACATACAAATAAATATTATAAGATGATAAGAAATAAATGTAATAAATTAGATATCCAAACATGATAATGTCAATGACAATGATGTATCATTGCTTGAGCCTTAATAACATGATCAAGATTTGTTTTTTGAATACAAGATATTGATTTGGCTTAGATCATAATACTGATTTGTTTTTCTTGACATTCGTTAGGTGTGTTAAATGTCAAAATACAATGTTTGAAAGAAAAAAAGAACCACCATTTAGTTATGACAGAAGTAGAATTCTAAAAATATAGATGACTAAATTTAATGATTTTTAAAATTGAATTTCCTACTGTTTCTTGGTGTAAATGACTGTGACTGTTAAGCAAATAAAAATCACATCCATGAATATTTCTGATTGAGACAAAATTAACAACATGCCGAACATAAGTTACGAGATTAAATAGATTGCTTATCATTTTTCGCTTAGCATGTTTATAAGGACAATAACATGAGTATTTATCTTATTAAGTATTTTTCGAAACTTGTATAAAATCTGATAAAAATTATTCCACTACCTCACTAATGAAACTAAAGGATTATCAATATCAATATCTAAATTTCTGAACAGTTAGTATACAGAAACTAATTGCTCTATACTCATTATCTATTACTTATACTTAAAAACGAGGAACCACTACAATTCTTATGATATAAGGTAACAACACAAAGACTGTTACAAGTCAAGATTTATTCACTATAAAAAATGACAAAAACCCTAGTCAAAAGTACTCTCATTTATACATAGATCTGTATTACTATTTAACTACTATTCATAAGAAGGGAAGAGTATACTGCGCATCAGTTCGCTCTGTTCTACTTTACAGCTGTGAAACATGTCCATTAAGAGTAGAAGATACTCGTAAGTTACTATTATTTGACCACATATGCCTTAGAAATATTGCTCGCATCTGCTGGGATCACCGGATAAGTAATAGTGATGTTAGATACAAGGTATTAGGGAATGATGGTAAATCAACTGATTAGGTTGTGAATCTTCATCGACTGAGATGATTGGGCCACGTGTTACGTATGCCTGAACACCGATTACCACGACGCACTATGCTGACTAGTATTGTGAATGGTTGGAGAAGAGTTAGGGGCGATCAAACCAAAACGTTGCATTAGAGCTTGAAGTCACTAACTTCTAGTCTAAGCCATGTTGGCAGATGCAGGATACTTGGTTTTGGTCCTCTAGACTATCATAATTAATGGTTGGAGACTCTAGGTGACATGGCTCAGAATCGATCACAATGGAGTAGATGTATATACTCTTTATCTTCCCTTAAACCTTGAGATTAAAATAGCTTTATATCTGTCTTTTTTCCCGTACTATATCGTCATATGCAACCTATCTTTTATATATTACCACCAAAAATTAACTAACTATGAATTTGGAGTTCATCTTGTTATGCTAACGGGGTGTGGCAACTTGGACCGATGCATATATGTGCCTGGTCCTACTTTGTAGCTGACTGACTGACTATTCATAAGAAAGTCAAATTCATGAAAAATATCAAGAATGATAACGAATTTTATGCTCTATATCATGCTGAGAATAGTGCATATTAATTTTATACAACGAATATCATATATTGAATAGACGTGATATTGAAACAAACCCTTGTTTTACTGAATATAGTATATAGAAGGGATTAAAACGTATATTCCACTAAGTAATTATCATACTGAATTAAAAATTGAAGTAGTGCTGAAGAAACATCATATAGTACAAAACTATAGTGTCTTCCTAAATTATGAAAAACATACATTAATTATCTCATTTGTACATATTCCATTAGTTGTTCTCTTCATTATTCGTGATTCCTCCAGTTTGTTCTTTTTTCCATTTCCTTTCTGCTTTCTTCATTTCAGTCTTCTTTTGACAAGCATTCCACTTCCGGTTGAGATTATATATTACTTATTCAACATAAGTATCGTATAACACAATAACACTGTTTATAAATGTTATACATACCAGCACTAACCTTCATAAACATTATTTTAAAAAATAGTAGTAATTACTAGGTGAATAGACTAAAGAACATGGACGAGCCAATCAGAAGCTTTCGCGGGTTTTCAAGGTCACGGCGGTAGTTTCGGAACATGATGCTTACGTACGATCGCTTTACAGCGGATTTTCGAGAAGACGTGATAATTGAGCGACTACAATAAAAGGGATTATTAAGAAGCTCCCATACTTGTGACTGCGGTAGTCAAATGACCATTGTACGGTGTGCAGACTATCGTCTTTCGATGTCCTTCATGTTGGAAGAAGAAATCAGCTCGAACAGGGACTTTTTTTGCTCGGTCAAAATTAAGGTTGAGACAAATTATGCTCCTTGTTGCGAATTGGGTAATAAAAGCCCCGGTAACACTAGCTGCCACCTTTGCCGATGTAAGCGAAGTTTCGGCACTTCAATAGTACGAGTTTTGCCGAGATATTTGTGCAACAAAACTGACAAGCGTACAGCAATTGTATGGAGGATTGAGGAACATTGTTGAAATAGACGAAACGGTTGTAAGGAAACGCAAATACAACCGTGGCCGTTGTATTAAAGAAGATTGGGTAAGTACCTCTTCCATAAATATACCTCACAGGTCCTTGGAATATATGATAGATCATTACAGAAAGGACACTTCCAAAGAGTCAGGAACCGGCAGGCACCAACAATCATACCGATTATACAGCAATATGTGCTGCCGGGAACTACTGTTTATACAGATGATTGGAGAGCTTACAGGTGTCTAGGTAGACTGGGATATGTGCATGAAGTCGTTATACAAAAGCACCATTTCGTTGACCCTACTACTGGGGTGCACACTAACAACATAGAAGCTATGTGGTCAAGACTGAAATAGTTTTTGAGACCCTATCATGGCTCCAGAGGCAGACTACTGTGGAGCCATATGGATGAATTCATTTACCGCATACAATATAATTTTAGAATTTCTGAACCTATATCCAACGTTGATAAGTTTTTAACTCATGTAAAAGAACAGTATCCACTTTAATTCTTTGGTTTTGTATAATAAATTTTTACTATACACTAACTGTCTTCTGATTGGCTAATATTTCTCAAGGTCATTTAAGATTCGTTCAAAGGTCGTCCATGTTCTTTAGTCTCGCCTGAATAAGTATTATTAACATTATTATAAGTAATATACAATTAATTCAGTCTGTTAGATAAAATTACTAGTTTTTTGAGGTGATATTGTTATCATCAAAATGTAATCTTATAATAATTTTTTTTCTATTTTCCTACAAAATTAATAATGATATAGTTTGAGTGAAGTGAACATCAATTCTGGGATGCAGATATGTCCATCTGACGAGTCCCAAATAGAATGAAAAGCGCATCCTTGGTTTCTCTGCTAGCAACTTTTCATCTCTGTTTACACTTTAAAAACATATATTTATGTTTCAAGTTCCATAATTATACATTAATGTTCATGAATTGAGAATGAATTCAAGCCACACATATTCCTGAATGTTTTAGACTAGTAAGCTTTAACACAAAAGAGAAATTTTGAAAAATTCTCATTTTACAGAATGTCAGCATTTATCTGACCCAAAAAATTGAATTCTATCTTAAAAGAATTTTAAGATATTCTACCTACTTTCAGTTGTTACAGCTGTACAAAGCTCAGGATAACTGAATAATTTGTAATGTTTGTTTTGGGCTTAATTTCTAATAATTCACCAGGTAATTCCATAATATAATTAAGATGGAATATTTTCTATATTAACAAAACTCTACTTTGACCAATATGTTCACATATTTCATCATCTGATTAAAGGTTCTATCTTTTGTATTCTATCTAGTCGGGATTATAGAATCTTTTTTTTTTTAAAAACTATCTTATCTATTTCGCCTTATCAATAATAATAGTAATTTAATCTCTTAATTTAACTGTCAAAATAATATAAGAATATGTGATGCTTGTAATGATTGATTTTTTCTTCTTCTCATAAATGACTAAGTTAATACTTTACTCTCCATGTATATGGTAGTCAACTGGAACCTTCTGCCAATTATAGTAAATATAAAAATACTTATTTCAAGTTTCTAATATTTTCTATCATTCATAGTTGTTTCATTAGTTTGTTGGGCTATAGTTAAAATGAATCAGATTGATAACTTTACTTTTTCTATAGGAAATACAAATATGGAGATGAGTTTCCCTTCTTTTTTGAGTTTGATAGTAGGCAAGATATTGTTATATTTCAATCGTTTAAATAGCTTATTATCCTAGTTTGCGTTTAGTAAAATGATGACTACATCTCAATTCATTTATGAATAATCATCCTAAAAAGATACATTAATTTAATGTCATAATTGGGGTGTTAACTAATCGGTTTGCTTTTTCTTTAAATGATTTATGAGTTTAAGTAATTCATTGAATAAATGTCTCTTTTCAGGTAGATTTACATCGTAAATTGATAGTCTTTGTAAAAATGAAAACAAATCAATTATTCACACTAATTTGGCACATCACAATGGTTTACACTCACAAACAATCCAAGTGTTCTAATCACGAAACTTCAGTCATTCGCAATAGATTGATATATCATAAATCCTGGTTTATAGTTTAGATGTTAACTTTCTCTTCACTGAAGTATCTACTCTAATTCTCATACAAATATTTATTTAATCAGTGGATATTTTACACAACATATATATTCCAAAAACAAGTTATAGTGAAATCAACTTTAAATAATATTCAAGTTTTTTTATAGTTTACTAAATGAAATAAAGTATGAAAATATTTAAATTTATTCCCGTGATTTAATCAATGCGCCATATTATAAAGTATACTTGATTCATGGATGACATTTCATACTTCACCCCTTTTTTCTAAAAGTTTTATTCCTTTAATGACAAAAGGATAACCCTACATTACTATTAATATAATTTTTTTCATTATTATGTTTAAGAATCACTTTTTCCCAACAATAGTCTATAATAAATAATGATTCTAGACTGAAAGAAATAAAAACGAATTGTCAGTTTGTCGAACAGATTAGATTGTCCAATATCACATGGTAATAATATAACTAGAATGACGCAATAAATAAAATAAACTATCCTACATTATGCATTTCATTTGATTGTTTATTTACATTATTCTATTCTTTTCAATATATACTTATTGTCAACATCAATTTTACCGTGTATTCTATTTTTCTTCCTTGAGTACTGTTTTTATCCTTGAATAACAACTTCGTTTTCTACTTCTTCTTCTTCTTCTACAGAAACAAATTTATCCATTCCTGTTTTATTTAGATAAGGCAGAAATTACCATAGTAACGCAATTTTGAAGTACTATTTATAACTTTGCTTAGAATTATGAATTCACTGATTGATTGTGTCAGTGAAAATGTAACCTAAACAAGCAATTATTCCTACAGGTTAAAATGAACATAACACTGAATGTTGGCAAAAAAAGGATTGCTCATGTAAACATAATCATAATTGTCATATATTCTAAGCAAAGTGTTTTATTATGTTTCTAATTTTATTTGCAATATCATCATCACCTAACTTTGATTTCAGGTATACATCAATAGGAAATTACAGAACAAAGTTGAATTGTTCTCATTCAAATCAAAAAGAATGTTACTGATAACTAAATGTTTTCATTTACTTATTTTCTGTCAGCAACTCCTTATTCTAAACTAGTGTTATGCTAAGTGACGTAATATGACTGACATAACGTTTATTGTATTTTTACATGTTGTTATGTTACTTACTTACGCCTGTTACCCCTCGTGGAGGTGCATAGACCGCCCATCAGCATTCTCCATCCAACTCTGTCCTGTGCAATCCTTCCCAGTTGTTATTCATCCTTATCATATCTGCTTATTCCTTCAACTCCCAGGACAGAGTTTAAATCATTTGAATTAGCGAGTTAATTTTTCTACGGGATGGGGTCGCTAACACCATGCCCAACCCTCCTCCTTTACCCGGGGTTGGGACCGGCAGTAACTCTAGAAGAGCTACAGGCGGAGTTGTTGTTATCTTGAATAAGTTTATTAATTGTAAGGGTTTGATTAAGACATTAATTAATAACTTCGTTCTACGTACATGTAAACCTACAAAAGCATGCTGTATTCATTAAAAATATGGATACGCAACACTATCCTGAATAGAAAACTCAACATTTATTTCTTACTAGATACAGTTATTTTAATGGTTTAGAACTGGACTACCTACGTATACTAACTATTATAAGTGAGCAGAATTTCGTCAGCCGTAACTTTCTCTTTAACTACCGATATAATCAACTCGACAAATTATGACTTTTGTTACAGTTATCAAATATTATTAAATATTGGATACAATTATACTATCGTTATCTATGATAGAATGATATATATTGAACCTTCAAAACTGTTTTGTACTTTTAACAGGAAAAATATTGTGTTTAATATCTATTAAACATAAACTACATTAGTTTTATGCTAGAAAACTTAGTCGCTGATCACAGTTAAATGTTACTGATCACATTTTTAAAAAATAGTAGCTAACACACCAACCGAGGCGGACTTGAGCATTAAAAAAAAACATGCATTTTATGTTAAAAACAGAAAACAGTAAAATCTGCTTCCTGAGTAGACACGTAAGCAAATATATATATATATATATATATATATATATATATATGCAGAAGAGTTGAAGTAAACTGAAAGATAAACTATTTACTACATTAATGCAGATTAATATTTCTAGTAAGAGATAGTTTCCCATCAATAAACGCACAATTTTTTATAAAATTCTTATATATGAGGCATTAGCAACTGAAAAATAAATGATTTACTAGAATAGACTTATTTATTATTTTTGTTGTATGTCTAGTACACGTGTCACTGTGGTAAAGTTTTTTACAGTTATTTTAAATAAATATTTTCAGATACATTTAATCTAGAATGTAAGAGTTACATATCGGCAACATGAATAATTCATATTAAAAATCATTTTTTATTATTTGTCTGATGCAGGTACATCCAGCTGACCAATCCTAAATAGGATGAAACGCGCTTCCCAGATTTCACTGCTAGCCACCGTCCATTATTGCTTATAATTTATATTCAGCGTTAAATAAGTTTAAAAGTAAACATGTGTATTTGATGGTCAAATGTTTGACAAAGATTTGATTTTTGTGTAAATGTTAATCTTGATTTGTACCAACCGAAAAGCTTCATAAATGTTATTTCATTATTATTTTGATTGAGATCATAATCCAATTGATGTTAGACCACCATTGAAAACCTGGAAGCAAAAGACGGCCGTTCCATCCTATTGTGTGGCCCCTCAGTAGTGCGCATCTACGATCCTGCAACGCAAGATTTGAACCTAGGGCCTTCGGGTCTTGCGCGCAAATGCCTAACCTCTAGACCGCTGGGCCGACATCAAACGGTGTTAAAGTCTAACCTCAATCAATCCAGGAAATTGCGCGACTATTATCCATTGTCTGAGGTAGATACTTGTCTTTACCTGAGATGGAATATGTCCACTGGTCACGGCTTCTCACTAGAACTCCGAGAATTCCCTCACGAAGCTAGTCACTATTTAACATATAAGTAATTTATTTTTATTTTTAATCCAAAATTGTGGTTGTTTCTTTACATGAATCTGTTGTCCAGACAATTATTTCCACACTTTTTTTTCAAACATAATATTTTAATACTTCAGATATCACATGCAATAGTATCTTTCTTTTGTATTACTTGAGAGTGTTTAGGCTTCCCATATCACTTTGTAAAAATTGATTTCCTAAAACGTCATCATCGATTTGTTTGCACCCAAATGTATATAATTCGTTATACGAAGTCTATTTTATAAAAATATTAGTGTTTCCTCATATTCCAACTCACGTATCTTCGTTCTATTTTTTTACCATAAGTATTGTTGCATAAAAAATGAACCGCTGAAGCTATATATATATATATATATATATATATATATACGGTCATTATTTGTTGACGTATTTACATGATGTAAGCCTTTTTAATTTCAACCCACGTATTACATGTTCGAATGTAATGTTTGCTCCTAATTTCATGTAATTTAAATCTATTTGAACAAAGCAAAATACTACTAAATATTACGATTAAGCATTTTTTTTAAAATTTCTTATATAATTAAAAGGTAACTCCGCCTGTAGCTCTTCTAGAGTTACTGCCGGTCCCAAGCCCGGGTAAAGGAGGAGGGTTGGGCATGGGGTTAGCGACCCCATCCCGTAGAAAAGCTAACTCGCTAAAAAAACGCTAACCAGAAAAAATAATCCAAACCATTTAAACTCTGCCCTGGGAGTTGAAGGAATAATGACGTCTCATGATGAAAGCCGAAATTCTTCGGAAGTCACGAGACCGATGCACCTTCTAACAACCAGAGCAACACTCTTTATAGGTACATGGAACGTCCGGACAATGTGGGAAACAGGAAAGACCAGCCAAATAGCAATGGAAATGAGGAGATACAACTTGGCAGTACTCGGAATCAGCGAAACCCATTGGACACAAACTGGACAACAAAGGCTAGGTACAGGAGAGATGCTGCTGTACTCCGGTCACGAAGGGGAAAATGTTCCACACACTCAGGGAGTTGCTCTAATGCTGTCCAGAGAAGCACGAAATGCACTTGTGGGATGGGAATCTCATGGACCCAGGATAATCAAAGCATCATTCAGAACAAAGAAGCCAGGGATCACAATGAACATTATCCAATGTTATGCACCCACTAATGATAGCAACGACGATGATAAAGATCAGTTCTATGAAAGGCTGCAATCAATTATAGAGAAGTGCTCACGAAAGGACCTCACAATCCTGATGGGAGATCTAAATGCTAAAGTTGGAGTGGACAACACAGGATATGAAGATGTAATTGGACGACATGGATTAGGAGAGAGAAATGAAAATGGGGAGAGACTTGCAAACCTATGTGCATTCAACAAATTGGTTATAGGCGGCACAATATTCCCACACAAACGCATACACACAGCTACATGGATCTCACCGGACCACACCACAGAGAACCAGATAGATCACATCTGTATCAACAAAAAATTCCGAAGATCAATGGAAGATGTGAGAACCCGGAGAGGAGCTGACATAGCTTCAGATCACCACCTGGTTGTGGCCAAGATGAGACTGAAGCTAAAGAAAGACTGGACAACTGGACAAACAGCACTACAAAGGTTTAATACAGCCTTCCTTCGAGATACTGACAAACTCCATGAATTCAAGATAACTCTCAACAACAGGTTCCAAGCTCTACAGGATCTACTGAAAGAACAAGAAACTACTTTGGAGGACAACTGGAAAGGGATAAAAGAAGCACTAACTTCAACGTGTCAGGAGGTTCTTGGTCCTAAGAAGCATTATCACAAGGAATGGATCTCTATGGGAACCCTGGACAAACTTCAAGAAAGGAAGAACAAGAAACTAGCAATTAACAACAGCCGAACACGAGCAGAGAAAGTCAAAGCACAAGCAGACTACGCAGAAGCAAACAGAGAAGTGAAGAAAAGCATTTAAGCCGACAAGCAGAAATACATGGGAGAACTAGCAACGGCGGCGGAAAAAGCTGCAAGAGAAGGGAATATGAAACAACTATATGATACAACGAAGAAATTGGCAGGGAGATATAGCAAACCAGAGAGACCAGTCAAAGACAAAGAAGGAAAGACAATCACTGAGATTCAAGAACAGAGGAAAAGATGGGCAGAATACTTCGAGGAACTGCTGAATAGACCAGCCCCATTGAATCAACCGAACATCGAAGCAGCCCACACTGACCTTCCAATAGATATCACTCCACCAACGATCGAAGAAGTCAAGATGGCCATCAGACAAATCAAAAGTGGGAAGGCGGCAGGACCTGACAATATACCAGCAGAAGCACTGAAGTCAGACATTGAAATAACTGCAAACATGCTTCACCTTCTATTCAAGAAGATTTGGGAAGAGGAACAAGTGCCAACGGACTGGAAAGAAGGATATCTCATCAAGATACCAAAGAAAGGAGATCTGAGCAAATGTGAGAACTACAGAGGCATCAGTTTGTTATCAGTACCAGGAAAAGTTTTCAACAGAGTGCTGCTGAATCGGATGAAAGACGCAGTAAACGCTGAACTTAGGGATCATCAGGCTGGATTCCGTAAGGATCGGTCGTGCACAGACCAGATTGCGACACTACGGATCATCGTTGAACAATCAGTTGAGTGGAACTCATCACTATACGTCAACTTCATTGACTATGAGAAGGCGTTTGACAGCGTGGACAGGAGAACATTATGGAAACTTCTTCGACACTATGGAGTTCCTCAGAAGATCGTCAACATTATCCAAAACTCATACGATGGATTACAGTGCAAAGTGGTGCATGGAGGACAGCTGACAGATGCATTTCCAGTAAGGACCGGAGTCAGACAAGGCTGTCTACTCTCCCCATTTCTCTTCCTTCTAGTGATTGACTGGATTATGACGAATTCGACATCTGGAGGGAAATGCGGAATACAATGGACTTCTCAGAATCAATTAGATGATTTGGACTTCGCAGATGACCTAGCCCTCCTCTCTCATACACACGAACAAATGCAGATGAAGACAGCAAATGTAGCAGCAGCCTCCGCATCGATAGGTCTCCACATTCACAAAGGAAAAAGCAAGATTCTCAAATGCAACACGGAGAACACCGACCCAATCACACTTGATGGCGAAACTCTGGAAGAGGTGGAAACATTCAAGTACCTGGGGAGCATCGTTGATAAACAAGGAGGATCGGATGCAGATGTAAAGGCAAGGATTGGCAAAGCAAGGGCAGCATTTCTACAATTGCAGAACATATGGAACTCAAAACAACTCTCAACCAATTTCAAGGTCAGAATCTTTAATACGAACGTCAAGACAGTCCTACTGTACGGAGCTGAAACGTGGAGAACTACTACGGCCATCATCAGGAAGGTACAAGTATTTATAAACAGTTGTCTACGCAAAATACTCAACATCCATTGGCCGGATACTATCAGCAACAGCGTTTTATGGGAGAGGACAAATCAGCTTCCAGCTGAAGAGGAAATAAGGAAAAGACGTTGGAAGTGGATCGGACATACATTGAGGAAATCACCAATGTGCATCACGACTCAATCCCTAACTTGGAATCCGGAAGGGAAGCAAAAAAGAGGAAGGCCAAAGAACACACTACGTCGGGAAATAGAAGCCGATATGAAAAGGATGAATAGCAACTGGAAAGAACTGGAAAGGAAGGCTCAGGACAGAGTTGGATGGAGAATGCTGGTGAGCGGCCTATGCTCCTCGACGAGGGGTAACAGGCGTAAGTAAGTAAGTAAGTAACGGAGCAACATTGTTCTTGCGAAAAGGTTTATAAATTGACAACCCTATATCATGAATGTTATCACTTTCAAATTATGCATATATTAAAACATCAGTTTAAGGTAAAAATATACAAATAAACAAAAACTTTGATTCTCAGGTAAAATATTTTGTTTATTCAATTCAGAATTTATTCATAATAATGAGAAGATGGGAAAGAAAAGTTAGACAAGATGAATAAAGTATATAGATTTTATGATTTGATTTCCTTCATTATCTTCTATCATTTGTATAAAAATAACAAGAAAATTATCATAGTATCGGTTTCTATTTTTATTATTTTTATTCTACACAATGATACAAAAGTAAGTTAAAATGGTTATACAACTTTTAACAAACTTGAAAAATATCAAACTTGAAATTCACTCATATCACAAATTTGTAGATGAAACTCATCATGCGTTGAAACTATTCAGTGTACTATTGTTAAACCAGAAAAGAATTCAATAGCTGTTTCATAATTGAAATTTTTTGAACTGGTTAACAGCAAAAACTTCTAATCATGAAAAAACACTGAATTAAAGACCTTTGTATCATGAAATGATAAACTTAGAATTTGCTAGTTTATATTTCTAATTATATATCTATGATAATGAAGAACGAAAACTAAAATCAGTGTACACATTGACATAGTTGAAATCATGAGTCAATTGAAGATAGACCACCAAGAAAAACCTAGAGGCATTGGATGGCCGTTTCGTCCTATTATGGGACTCCTCAGCAGTGTGCATCCACGATCCCACCTCGCGAGATTCAAACCAGAACCTACCAGTCTCGTGCCAGAGCACTTAACCGATAGACCGATACACACTGACGTTACTCAATTTGTAAAAAAACTTTTTTCTTTAGTATATCATAGTTTCATCAATCATTTATTTTATTTACACTTCATATTTATTGATTTATAGCCAAAGACATTGAAAAAAATTACATATAAAAATCAATTTTTTCACGCTTTCAATAATATTTCCCAATTTATTTTATTTTATTATTATTGTCAGTATTTTCACCTGTTTATTCATCCTGTTTCTATGTCTTTTAA
This sequence comes from Schistosoma rodhaini, assembly GCA_944470415.2. NCBI lineage: Eukaryota > Metazoa > Platyhelminthes > Trematoda > Strigeidida > Schistosomatidae > Schistosoma > Schistosoma rodhaini. Next base: position 53,255,326 of record OX104044.1, read on the forward strand.
ATAGAATCAATTGAATATAAGAAAGAAGAAAAACCAAATAAAAGATGCAACATTTTAATTAATAAAATTTATTCAACTGTATACATTAACTGATAAAAATAATCTGGAAATATTTTGAAAAAAAAACAAAAAAACAAGATGTTAATGTTTACGTTAGTTTATGAAAATCTAGTCACTAATCAACAATTGGATGTTTATTCCCTTTTTTTAAAAAAAAATATAAAAAAATAAAGAATTTAATAGAGTTTGGCATTCTGGTTAGTTTGTTTGTTTCTTTTTTTGGTCCTTCTACTGATAAGTTGAGGAACTAGTTCTTTTTTTTCTTCTTCTTCTAAAAAAGAAACCCCAGTTATATACATTTAACGATATTGTTTAGAATGACAAAACAAACAAAAAAACAGAAAAGAAAACAGTTAAAATCAAATCTAATCAAAAATTAAAATACCCAAGAGGAATAATTTTTGAATAAATATAAATTGTATATTAGTTAATGACTGTTATTAGAAAAAAAGAACATTTTTGAATATAGATAAATGATTTTACTGTAAATTAAATTTATTATGTGTATTTATCAATTCAACTGCTCCTATGGAGCCAGTTATATAGGGCTTAAATTCCGAAAAGTTCATCAACGAATCGTGGTTGAACAAAGGACAGGTAAAGGTGATTAAGAGTTCCATTCACGCTCACTTGGTGGACACAGATCATCAAGTTGAACTGAATAAAGCTTTCAAGGTTATCTACCATATTTCATCAAATTTGCCGCATGGTTTACGAGTTCGTCTTTTGCACATAGCTGGAGCCATCGCAATCCATGTTCACAAATCGAACCTTTGTATCCAAAAAAAGTTTGTACAACCACTCTTGCTACCTTGGCCATCGGTATAGCGGAGTTTGTAGCAGAAATTTGGTAAACAATTATCTGATTCCTTCCGTTTTTGCATTTTTGTATTTAACTAATTCTCTACATTCGTCTTTTGATTCTTACATAACTACTATATTACTGACCATTCATCAAAATATTTTGTTAGTTCTTTCTTCTCTTTTTACATATTATGCAACGTAACAACAGCTTGATTTTCGAATAATTACTTTGATTAGTATTAATCCTCTTTCTTCCAACTAATAATCGATATGCCATTATATAATTATTACCTAAAGTATTTACTCGATTAGTGTTAGTCCTTTATTGTGAATCATCTATATTAGTGTAGAGCCATGATGAAAAACTAAATGAAAAGAAATTTCTTCGCTCGATTCGTTCATTTTTAAATTTATTACTAACAAATTCTTTTGATAAGTAATATTGTAATGAAAAAGTGAAACAGTATTACATGAAGTTCATTGTTCAGTTGAATTTTTTTGAATGAATATTAAATTATAGCAGGTAATATAATCATGAAAATTATCAGAAGTAATTTTGTTGTGGAGATTTTAGAAATTGTATGTTTTCTTAAAAATTCATCGACAGGAGACAATATAATGTGAATGAAATTCTTCCTATCACCACTTACATACGTATACGTATATATATACAATATGTTATCTTAAGACATAACGTTTCACATCATAAGTCTCTTACACATTACTACATATACCTAGTTTAAACATTTTTAACGTCGATTGGATGGCTTATTCAATACAAAATGAACCGAAGAACCATGAACCTATTTATATTCGATAACTTCTGATGTTCGATTATAATTCCTTGAAAAAAGCTTTGACCAGATTGCCAGGCGAAACGTTGGATTTACTTTAAATTCATTCGCTGAGATTTTACAAAAAATATATTATTCCTATTTATTGTCTTACATCAACTCGGTGCCCAAATACTTTGAAACTATTCGCTCTAATTTAGACGAAGATTGTTATAAATTTTAGTAATTTTACGGTTGAAATCACCAACTTGGAAAACCTGTAGGCACTGATAGGTCCTGGGTTCGAATCCGGCGAGGTGGGATCATGGATGCGCACTGCTGAGGAGTCTCAAAATAAGACGAAACGGCCGTTTAGTGCTTCTAGGTTTTCCATGGTGGTCTAGCTTCAATTTATTCATGATTTAAACTATAAAATTTCATGAAAAGTAATTTTGTAAGTGATTTATTTCACTGAAGATTTTAGGTTGAGATGTAATTTGTTTTGTTTTGTGAACATTAGAATAAAGTTTTGAAACATGTATTGTAGTGAACGACAACACAAGCGGGGACAATCGAATGTATTTCAACACCAAAAGCACAGAATCCCTCTGTAAAATCTGAGAACCATACAGTTAATACTTTATTTGCAAAATGTCAATCAATTCTCTCAAAAGCCTGACTGTTCTTTCCGGCAAATGTCAGTCAATCGACTCAGACTTCATTGTTCATTTGTTTCCACACAAATCCTCCTCTGTTTTCGTTCTCTTTCCTTCGATCTTCTTAACCTTATGCCAGTAGGCATTTCACATTTAGGTAATGAAACATACTACTTATATCTGTTGAAATCAGTAGCACACACCACAGGATTACTGAAAATTTATTATTAATATAATTATTCATAATTCTCAATTGACATCAATTAGTTTACATCAGTCTACTACTTTAATACTACTTTAATTTTAGGAGAAAAGCATTTTTTAATGAAAAAAAATTTTTTTAAAGGGAGAACTAAGAAAAATAATATCTATGTTAGCAATAAATGTTTCAAACGAAAAAAATCAACACAAAACGTATTATACGTATTCTTGGTAAGCGAAAGTATAAATGTAACTAAGAAAGAGAACTTTTCGTGTCAATAATTAATATTTCTTGCATCTAGCACAATAAAATAAGCTTATATGAGACAAAGAATTAATTGGATAACATTTCCCTAAAAATTATTATTCAAACTATAGTCGTTTTTATCATAATGGAGATTTGTGTAGATTGCAGTAATTTTAACAGTTGAATTTCTGATTTGATCTAAGCTAGGTTACCGTTGAATTCAATGGTCTACAAGTTAAGCGCTCGTACGTGAAACTTAAGGTTATGGGTTCGAACACGATGTACGGGGTCGTGGATGCGCCCATCTGAGAAGTCCCATGCTAGGACAAAACGGCTGACCAGTGAGTTCGTTTTGTTTCTTATTGATTAGTGAATACCACTACATGTTAAGAATGAGATTAAACACATGTTATAAGTAAGTTATGTATAGAACCATCTTTCAAATATAGATATTAGGGTACAGAATGCTGATTATGTTTATCCATTCAGAAAAAAGTGAAAAATGCATCATTAACTCTTGATAATAGTTCTTAGCTTATTGATAACATTATAGATATTATTCGAAATAGACAATATCTGTGCGTTTAAAAATGGAATAGTCATTAGAAGTAACTTACGTATATTTCAAACTGTCAGATATTTAGTGTATTTACGTTTTAAAGCAAAAAAAAAACAAATAGCTGATTACCAGTGTCTAGGGTTTCTACTTTAAACATACATCGGTTTCATTTGATAATACAACTATTTAAATGTTCTTAGTAAATTTATTTCAATGACTAAATTACCAAACATTTGCTATAATACGATAAAAGATCTTTTCACATTGACAAAATGAAAACAAGTTCCAAGCATTTATCGTTAATTATCGGTGGACGATTGTGGCGATTGTTGAGTTTTGTTTGAGAGCATGAACTGATCCATGTTAGATCACCGTTGAAAACGTGGAAGCAATGGATGGACGTTTCATCCTGGTACGGGACTCCTCAGTAGTTTATTGTTAATTTTACATAACTTGATTCCGTATGAAAAAATCCACTGCTAGTTTATTCGGTCACTAATTATATCACATCAAATGTTGTTGGACGAATTTAGTATAATATTTGTTGTCTTACTAGCTAATATATTATGAATTAAGTGACTGATTGACTAGTTGTTAACTTAAAAACCACTTCCATGATAACAGAAATCAAAAACCACATAATTATATAACACGTAACTACACAGATAGATGATAAGGCACGAAAGGTAAACAAAGTTAGAACCATCATAAATCAACATTTGCCATCTGAATTATTCAGTTCCCCACCAAAAAAGCAGGATTAAGTAGTAAACATAAGAGAAGTTCGGTTACCATGACACAGTATTACAATATTAAAAATTCAGAAGATTTCGATTTAAAAACTAATACGTGACAATTAATGAAAAGAATTCACATATTTTGTATGATCTAATTTTTGATAATTACAGACAATTGAAATATTCATTTGTTATTGTAATTCCAGTACACCAAATCACTTGTTTTGCCAAAAGTACTAGAAGTATTCAAAAAAACATAAACTTAAGGTTATTTAGTATTACTTGTTTCAATGTTCCCGTTGATGATTAAGACTACAATTGATCAGTTTCTTATTGGAATATGTGCATGTTGTGTGTACTGCCTCGATATTTCCTTAATTCACAAGTATTATAAACAAGGATAGATAATGGCTAGCATTGGAATCCAGGACGAGCGTTTCATTCTGTTTGGGACGCGATGGCATTTGAAGCGAACGTTATCTGGTTCGAGTGAACAGCTGATCCAGATGATGAGTGCCAAATAGGACTAAACGCGCATCATGGATTCCACTGCTAGCCACCATCCATCTTTGCGTATAAATGTAAGCTTTATATTCTACATGAAAAAATAAAATATTTAACTTTCTCAAAAACTGAATACAATAAATTAAGGGATTTGTAGCCAAATTTTTTCAAATACTAGTCTATTAATGTTCTGGTAATATCTTTATGTAAGTCAATGATCTTGGATTCCATATACTAATATATATATATATACATATATATATATATTTAATATGATCCTTTAATGTACATGTTGTAATGTACCAGTTTATTGTATTTGAAATTGTCGATTTCAAATATTCAGTCCGGAAAAATATTGATTCTAAGCGTGCCTCAATTCTAAGGATACAATGTCAGCAACAATTTGATAATGAAACAGTTTGAAGTCCATTCATGAATGCAAGACAAATTTTCAATAACTGCCTCAAAAGCAAAAATGACCATCCTCCATAGTAATCTGAATCACATTTTAATATGAAAGACTTCGTAAAAGTAATTATAATAGAAATTTCCATTTTAAAACATTAAAAATAACGAACAAAGTAAAACAATTTATTCTTATTAGGAGGGCGTTTTGTGGAGATGTTATTAATTTTATATAGTTGAAATCATTAGTCAATTGAAGCTAAACCACCATGGAAAACCTGGAAGCACTGGACCGCCGTTTCGTCCTATTGTGCGACTCTTCAGCAGTGCGCGTCCACGATCCCGCCTCGCGAGATCCTTAATTAGCTTTTCATCGTGGTTTAAAACTAATGCATATATATATGCTTTTTGTTCAAAGTAACTAGGACGAAACGGCCATCCGGTGATTCCTGGTTTACCATAGTGGTCTAGTTTTAAATGAACCATGAACTTAACTATTAAATAACTATGTTATGTTTAGTTTTATATAAACACGATACGTTAACTGTCTTAAAGACTTGATTAGTTGTTCAGACTATTGTAATCGGTCAAAACGACACCAAAAAAGTATTTAAAAGATTGTTATGTCACATTCTACCTTTAAAACTTGGTTACTGTTATGATGATAATCTTTTTTTATGGTTTATGTAAAATGTAACTACGGTGAATATATATTCCATTCATATATTACTGTAAAGATGGAATCAGTTGTCCAATGATTTACTTTATTCTCTAAGTTCTAAAAATAACTATACATATGGAATTAGTTTACAAATTACATTAATTTTCTTTGCATTTAATTCTTGATACAAAAATTAAATAAATCTTTATAATTTTTTGGATATACCGCTTAGAGTTTATATACTACTTAAATGAATATAAATGCTGAATATAAATTATTTCTACTATTATTTTATTTAATAAATTCAAAAGAATTGCCTTTTCAGTTAATAAAATGGCTAACATTACTATCAAGTTATTTTTTTATTACTATGAATTATAAAACTCTACTAAAAGTTAGTATTGATTTTCTATGTCCAACTTTTCTATGACACCGTAAATAAGATAAGAGAAATAACGATCCTTTTGAAGAAGAGAAATAGTTATCTGATTAAAAGTAGTATTTAGGCTTTACATGTATACATTTACTGAAAGTACTTATAAAAGATAATAAAAACGGTAGTAGTGGGAGTGATATTAGGCCTTGTTCGTTTTTTAAGGCTATAAGAAAGAATGACTATATACATTAATAAATACATTAGGTGTGTTTATTACATTAGTCTTGATTAGTAAATGATATAACGTAGGGACGTTAATACTAGGAAATAGGTTAACATTTTATCTAGGAAAGTTATGTAAGGGAAATCTATGTTAATCACTTGAAAATTCAATGTCTGGTTTTGTGATCAAAGACTAAATATTAATATGCATACTTTTCAATCTTCCATTACACTAGTAATTGGTTGAATGTATCCATCGAAATTATTCAAATATATTTCTGGAAATCAATATATCACTATGTAAATATAAAGTGTAGATCAGGTTAAATATTCACTTAGTATTGTTTGTTTGAATCTTCCAGCTGACGAGACCCAAATAGGATGAAACGTGCGTCCTGGATTCCACTACTAGCCACTATCCATCTTGGCTTATAATACAGATTAAATATTGTTTGGATTAAGAGGCAATTTGATTTACAGAATGTTTACTAAAACCACTCCTAACAACAACAACATGAATCAGTTTTATTCGAAATGAAATAAACAAAACTAGTTCCAATGGATTTAATAGTTATACTAACAAAAGTTTACCAATTATAATCAACCTACCAATTTTTGTTTAATACACAATTAGAAATATGACTTTGATATACTACAAAATATCATAAACTAAGAAATATGTATGTTTAAATTCACTTGATGCTGTTTACTTGTATATTCCCATTGTTATTTAGGACTACAATTGATTAGTCTCTTGTTGACACATGTGTATCCTGTGCCGACTACCCCGATATTGACTGAAATCACAAGCTATATAAGCAAAGAGTAATGTTAAATGATTAATAAAAGGTTATTGTTTTCTTTTCTATTTATTAATGAAAAAATACTTATTTATTAAAAAGTTAATAATGATGATATCCTACTTCATTCTTAATTCTAACTTCAATTTACTGATATAATAATTGAATAAATTGTTGAGTACATTTCGAGTTCGTTCTTGTTTTCTATTAAGATACTTGAATAAATAAAATACATTTAATTATTATCTAAAATTATTTTGATTGAATAGTTTATTTCTACTAAAATAAAATACTAATCGTGATCTTTTTAATAAACGGTCGTCCGGTGCTTCCAGATTTTCCATGGTGGTGTAGTTTCAATTGATTCATCATTTCAACTATGAGATTACTAAAATCTCCACAAAACCCCCTTCTGATAATAATCATATACTCACTGATGACTGGCTTCGAAAGGTATTTCCTGGAGTTCTAGTGAGGAGCAGTGACCAGCGGAGTTCAACCGGGTCTGTTGTGAGATAGTAACTCACTGAAGACAATGGTGGACGGTTGCTCAATTTCATGGATTGGTTGAAGTTAGACATTAACATCGTTGGATGCCGGCTCAGTGATCTTTTGGTCAAGTGCTCTGGTGCAAGACTGATAGGTCCTGGGTTCGAATCTCGCGAGGTGGGATCGTGGATGAGCACCGCTGAGGAGTTCCACACTGGAACGAAACGGCCATCCAGTGCTTCCAGGTTTTCTGTGGTGGTCTAGCTGCAATTGATTCATGATTTCAACCATAAAATAAAACTTCTAAAAATAATTTTAATATTTTTGACAGAAAATCAGAGCAAGAAATAATGTCTATAATTCTTTTCTCAAAATTATATTTAGAGAAAAAACCTCAGGTTTAAATACCATTTTTGATTTTAAATTATCGATAAGTTTATAAGTAACGGTGGATGGTGGCTTTTAGTCGAATTCAGGACGCGCGTTTGGTCCTATTTGGGGCTTTTCAGCTGTATGTCCCAGTGTTCCCGAGATGATGTTCGTTCCGAAATTCAAACCTAATACCGTTCGCTTCAAATACCATCACGTTATCCACTTAATTACTGAATCCTGATAGTAAATTTCGTCCTGGATTTCACTGCAAGCTACTATCCATTTTTTGCTTATAACGCTTATGAATTGAGAAAATATCGAGGCGATACACACAGTATGCACATATGCTAATAACTTACTTACTTACTTACTTACTTACTTACTTACTTACCTACTTACGCCTATTACCCCTCGTCGAGGAGCATAGGCCGCTCATCAGCATTCTCCATCCAACTCTGTCCTGAGCCTTCCTTTCCAGTTCTTTCCAGTTGCTATTCAGCCTTTTCATATCGGCTTCTATTTCCCGACGTAGTGAGTTCTTTGGCCTTCCTCTTTTCCGCTTCCCTTCCGGATTCCAAGTTAGGGATTGAGTGTGATTGGGTTGGTGTTCTCCGTGTTGCATTTGAGAATCTTGCTTTTTCCTTTGTGAATGTGGAGACCTATCGATGCGGAGGCTGCTGCTACATTTGCGGTCTTCATCTGCATTTGTTCGTGTGTATGAGAGAGGAGGGCTAGGTCATCTGCGAAGTCCAAATCATCTAATTGATTCTGAGAAGTCCATTGTATTCCGTATTTCCTTTCAGATATCGAATTCTTCATATATGCCAATAGGAGACTGATCAATTGCAGTCCTAAACATCAATGGGAAGCTTCAAGTTAACAATGCCCAGTGAATTTATGGATAGGTTTGTTATACCTTTATCGGTCTCTTAATTAATTCACTTGCATATATGTACGTAAATTTACCAGTGTCTTCTTTTTGGTTTATTTAATCAAGTAACCCGTTGATAAGCCATCTTCTATATGAATTGGTTTTTATTTTTCTGATTTCATTATATCAATACGCTTCAGTGAAAGAATAAACAAAATGATTATCAAACATATTCGATTCATTAAACCATTAATTTTATAAACAATAACACCATAGCATCAAATATATATGATTAGAAGTATATGATGACATACACTTAAAAACATCTGTAATATGTTTTAGATTTAAAAACCTTATCGTCAATATATTATGTGGAAATAAATTTTTGAGAAAATATTCTAGTCGACCACTGATACGATTTTTGAACGTCACCTGTAACACTTCTTTTGTGACTGTCGGTACCGAGCCCCCGATAGAGGAAGAGGCCTGAGCATTAGTTAGGCAGCACTATCTCATAGGAAACAACATCGCTAAAAAAACACTTTCCAGAAATAATCATTTAAACCATTCCCTTGAGAGTTGAAGGTTACTCATTCTGAAGAATTATGATGTCGCCCAATGAAAGCTATAAGAATCGATAAAGGAGATGACATAGCTTCAGATCCCCACCTGGTTGCGGCCAAAATGAAACTGAAGCTAAAATAGCGATGGACAACCGGAAAAAAATTTGCACATGTTTAATATAGCCTTCCTCGAAAATGCGGACAAACTCTACAAACCCAATATAGCTCTCAATAATATATTCCAAGCATTATGAAGCTAGGAGATAATGATTCTTATTCTACATTAAACATTAATTTTCATGAGCTTATAGGTGTCCTTTTCTAGTGAGTGAAAACTAGTTTGGAAACACCAGATTCGGGGCTTTCTGAAGACTACCTTTAACTATCCGATATTCCTACCAGCTGAATAAAACAAAATGGGTTTCTTCGATTACTTATTTTTGAAACTGTATATTTTTCAGGCCTATTCATTGTATTGTTTACCTTTAAATAAAATACCACCTAGATTCAGGAATTGCCACACTAAATAATTTGTTGGGTCCCAACTATCCTCATTATCTGTTTATTTTTTCAATTACGTTTGAACAATGCATTTATGCGAATGAAAGAAATAAAAATCAAAGCTATCAGAAACCAGGAACAGTATAGACAAAAGTATGACATTATCTATAAAGACGATAAAAGCTATTATTATTAGTATCTGTTATCAATATTATAGTTTTGGTACAATGTAGAATTATCAACAAAAATTACTTCAACAGGTTTCCTTGTCTTATTTCTTGATCGATCCTTGCGTTAAATATTGAGTGGCCGTCAGTTAGATGATAGCAGTTTAGGAATCGACATCTGAGTAGTGTATATTCTATTCGATGCATAATCCCTGCAACCACGATGTCTCTGATTGGGCTCTTTTGTAACTTGTGCAGTGAAATGTCATAAACTTTTCACAAACGCACCTGAATGGGTTATGAGACTAATAGACATAATGATGTGTTAAATCAAACAACAAAATAAATAACTTGTAGAAATATTCAGATGGCAGGAAAGGGTGTACCAGGTATTCAAACAGCCTGCCTCTTGATGAATTAATAAACAATACAAATTTTCAAACAGACGATTATATGATAATCGTAGACTGATAACTACTTCTTACTGAGTGGTCCTTACTTTCTATTGGCACTTGCCTAATAATATACAACACAATACTATGGAAATAAGATAACAAACACAAATACATTATTTGTAAAAAAAGAACTTTAAAGTACCATTCATTAAGATTTGTCATCTTTCATTTTAACAAAATTTCAATGACTTCAAAAAAACGATCAAGATGTAAAACTTTCTATTGAAAAGTTTAACTGAATAAACAGACGTAAAATTCTAGAGTTTAATTTGTTAATTATTTTTCGTATATATAGTAATATGGAAAATATATGTCTATAGGAGGCTAGAAAAGATTGCATTACAAAATTGATTCGACAATAAATAACAAATGAGGTGACGTACTAATCAAGGGGTAAGGTAGGAAATAATTTATGGGTCAGATAATAGTTCAATTGACAGATATGAAGAAAAGTGACAAACACAAAGGTCATAATAATAATAATAATCTGAGTAATAATCAAGAAAACTTGTATAAGGTAATAATAATATATAAGCAGGCGAAGTGATGGCTCGTTAAGTAGAAGCGTGTATAGAAAAAGACCCTCTACCTGCCAATACACTCACTTCTATAGCTTTACACCTATCCAATATAAGAGAAACTTGGTTAAATGCCTCACTAGTAGAGCAAATAAGATCTGTTCTGTTGATACTTTAAGTCAGGAACTGGAATTTATCTATAACTCACTGACTGAGATCGGCTACCCTGCTGCGTTCATCAAAAAGTACATGTATGATACAAGGAAGAAATCAGAGATTTTAACTGTTCGTAAGAAGCCTCTATACATGAAATTACCATTCAACGGGGATGTAGCTAGTGAAACTCTGAAAGATAGGTTAACAAAAGTAATTAGTAGAACTTTCTACGCAGCCTATCTTGCATTGACTTTCTCGAGTCGACCAGTGATGTCTACTCAAACGAAGGATAAGTCACCTGAGTTGGCCTCCTCCATGTGCATTTATAAGTTCAGCTGCTCCTGTGGAGATAGCTATATCGGGCGTACTACTAGGCAACTTAACCAACGAATGAGTGAACATCTACCAGCATGGTTTGGAAAGGGCCAAATAAAAACAATACGCAGTTCTATCTTGGCACATCTAATTGATAGTGGTCATATTGTCGATAAATTGAAATCATTTCAAGTGATCTATCGTATACCTCCATCGTTTCCCAACGGAGTTCGCTCCCGTCTACTTCATATAGCAGAAACCATAGGGATTCGTACATTCCATCCCAATTTATGTGTACAGAAGAAATTCGTAACCCCCCTATCCCTTCCATGGCCGGACATAACTTAATAATTGACATTCTTATTATTTTCAGAAGGGGTTTTGTGGAGATTTTAGTATTTTTATAGAGTTGAGATCATGAGTCAATTGAAGCTAGACTACCATGGAAAACCTGGAAGCACTGGACGGCCGTTTCGTCCTATTATGGGACTCCTCAGCAGTGCGCGTCCACGAACCCACTCTCGCGGGATTCGAACCCAGGACCTACCAGTTTCGAGCCGAAGCCCTTAACCGATAGACCACTGAGCTGGCATCCAACGGTGTTAATTTCTAACTTCAACTGATTCACGAAATTGAGCAACCATTCACCAATGTCATCAGTGAGTTCCTATCTCACAACAGACCTGGTTGAACTCCACCGGTTACTGCTTCTCACTAGAACTCCAGGAAATACCTCAAGGAGTCAGTCACTAGTGAGCACCTGATTATTATCAGAAGGGGTTTTGTGGAGATTTTAGTATTTTTATAGAGTTCTTATTATTTGTAAAAATTTTTATTTTGGTTATCATTTTTTGTTTGTTTGTAATTTTCTACCTCTTTCCGTTTGTATTCTTCACTATCTATTTACTTACATACTTCTTATTACGTAATGATTTTAATGTTTTGTGATTACTATTCCAGACTATTTACCCACGTTTGACCTCTTAATTCTTATGTTTAATTATTGATAAGACTTTTGTTATCATAATTTACTATTCTTACTACTATCAGTACACCTGTCTTCCCACTATCAACTTGTACTTTTAACTATTATTATGCTTGGTAACGTATTCTATTTCATTGTGATTATTATTGACTCAAATAGCCTTGATTGGTCTAACATTTTCATATAAATAATAATAAATGTAAAATAGTAATTTAAAAAACAAAAAACCGATAATAATCAGATAAAAGTACAGAAAAAAACAACCAAAAAACGTACCCATTGAGGGAATTAGGGCTAAGGAAGGGTAAGAGGTTGGACAAATCGTTTCTGCACGCAAAGTTCAGGCTTGAATTCATGGATTGCCAATGCCTCAGCAGTGCATAAAATATTGATTCGACCTCCCTTTGATCCGGTTCCTTTAACTCTATAGATTATTTTAAAAGACGTGTCTTTTGGAGCAATGTGTTCACAATTGATCAAATGCTCTTGTATCGAACTGGTTATCTTTTTACATTCACCTTTTAGGAGCCAAGCTAGATAGTGTTCACAGATACGTTTGGAAAGCGATCGCTTTGTGCGGCCTATATAACGTGCTCCACAAGAGCAAGTAAATTTATAAATACACATCGATGTGGCCCAAAGCGAAAGTTTACCCTTAACACCCCCCCCCCGAATGGTAGGCCGGCTAGAGAAAACGATTTGGAGCTTGGCTGTGTAGAAAGTTTTATTCAACGTTTTTGAAATCCGTTTAATTATTTTTCATCAAACATCTAATAGTTTGATCACTGGGTGGTGATCAATGTCATGCGTGTCAAGTCCTTCTTAGTGCTGATCGAATGCTATCGATCAAGTTGCAATGTGGCCACCAGTCTAGGTGGCTCGATACTGCGTGCACTATATATATTGAGGTAAGATGATGGTTGGAGGTGGTCAACAGGAAACCCTGGACCCAAAATTCGTGCTACTTGGCACTCGTCAGCAACGTGTACCTGTAATCTTGAGGGAACCAATGCTCCATGGCGGATTCGATCCCGTGTCACTCAGCTACACAGTCAGAGATGTTACCACTACAGGAGGTCGGTAGCGGCCCGAATAGCTCAGTTAATTTAATTTCATAATGAATTCACTTGAGACCTGGTTTTTTTTATTATCAACATTTGTATTTACAAAATCAAGAAATCTATTTATTGTATATAGATATTAGTGTTATATTTCATATTTACTGTCTTTGTAAAATATCTGATGGAATAAATCCCATTATATGACATGAATCATTCATATTTAAAAAATGATAGGACTATAGTTTATGGAAAACCTTTGAGTGACGCTAGACTGACCTTCAGAGTGTCCATCTAACAACTAGAACTAAATGAGGGTTATAAACCTCTGTGAGGAATTAGAATTATGATTTACTATTGATGGTTAAGGTAAGGAGTAAGATTTAGGGTTTTCATCACGAACTGACATCAGTTATAATTCCAAAACGGTATTTAGCCATTTTGATGAACGAATTTCGCGCCAAAATCAGAAACCTCTTATCTTACACTTGATTGGTTAGTCCATAAATTATAGTCTTGCCTAAAAAAATTTGAACTTCATTTATTTTATCAAAATATTCGCTGATTTTTAACTTGTATTTTTCGAATAGAAATTCATTGTATTAAATGAACTTTTTGATACTTTTATACTGATAAAGAATAAAATAAAAATTCCAATTTCATACTTTGACCGTGAAACCATTTTAATAACATATTTGTTATAGGATACAATGGTATTCTTACTTACTTACTTACTTACTTAAGCCTGTTACCCCTCGTCGAGGAGCATAGGCCGCTCACCAGCATTCTCCATCCAACTCTGTCCTGAGCCTTCCTTTCCAGTTCTTTCCAGTTGCTATTCATCCTTTTCATATCGGCTTCTATTTCCCGACGTAGTGAGTTCTTTGGCCTTCCTCTTTTCCGCTTCCCTTCACCATTCCAAGTTAGGGATTGAGTCGTGATGCACATTGGTGATTTCCTTAATGTATGTCCGATCCACTTCCAACGTCTTTTCCTAATTTCCTCTTCAGCTGGAAGCTGATTTGTCCTCTCCCATAAAACGCTGTTGCTGATAGTATCCGGCCAGTGGATGTTGAGTATTTTGCGTAGACAACTGTTTATAAATACTTGTACCTTCCTGATGATGGCCGTAGTAGTTCTCCACGTTTCAGCTCCATACAGTAGGACTGTCTTGACGTTCGTATTAAAGATTCTGACCTTGAAATTGGTTGAGAGTTGTTTTGAGTTCCATATGTTCTGCAATTGTAGAAATGCTGCCCTTGCTTTGCCAATCCTTGCCTTTACATCTGCATCCGATCCTCCTTGTTTATCAACGATGCTCCCCAGGTACTTGAATGTTTCCACCTCTTCCAGAGTTTCGCCATCAAGTGTGATTGGGTCGGTGTTCTCCGTGTTGCATTTGAGAATCTTGCTTTTTCCTTTGTGAATGTGGAGACCTATCGATGCGGAGGCTGCTGCTACATTTGCTGTCTTCATCTGCATTTGGTCGTGTGTATGAGAGAGGAGGGCTAGGTCATCTGCGAAGTCCAAATCATCTAATTGATTCTGAGAAGTCCATTGTATTCCGTATTTCCCTTCAGATGTCGAAATCGTCATAATCCAGTCAATCATTAGAAGGAAGAGAAATGGGAGAGTAGACAGCCTTGTCTGACTCCGGTCCTTACTGGAAATGCATCTGTCAGCTGTCCTCCATGCACCACTTTTCCTGGTACTGATAACAAACTGATACCTCTGTAGTTCTCGCATTTGCTCAGATCTCCTTTCTTTGGTATCTTGATGAGATATCCTTCTTTCCAGTCCGTTGGCACTTGTTCCTCTTCCCAAATCTTTTTGAATAGAAGGTGAAGCATGTTTGCAGTTATTTCAATGTCTGACTTCAGTGCTTCTGCTGGTATATTGTCAGGTCCTGCCGCCTTCCCACTTTTGATTTGTCTGATGGCCATCTTGACTTCTTCGATCGTTGGTGGAGTGACATCTATTGGAAGGTCTGTGTGTGCTGCTTCGATGTTCGGTGGATTCAATGGGGCTGGTCTATTCAGCAGTTCCTCAAAGTATTCTGCCCATCTTTTCCTCTGTTCCTGAATCTCAGTGATTGTCTTTCCTTCTTTGTCTTTGACTGGTCTCTCTGGTTTGTTGTTGAGAGTTATCTTGAATTCATGGAGTTTGTCAGTATCTCGAAGGAAGGCTGTATTAAACCTTTGTAGTGCTGTCTGTCCAGTTGTCCAGTCTTTCTTTAGCTTCAGTCTCATCTTGGCCACAACCAGGTGGTGATCTGAAGCTATGTCAGCTCCTCTCCGGGTTCTCACATCTTCCATTGATCTTCGGAATATTTTGTTGATACAGATGTGATCAATCTGGTTCTCTGTGGTGTGGTCCGGTGAGATCCATGTAGCTGTGTGTATGCGTTTGTGTGGGAATATTGTGCCGCCTATAACCAATTTGTTGAAAGCACATAGGTTTGCAAGTCTCTCCCCATTTTCATTTCTCTCTCCTAATCCATGTCGTCCAATTACATCTTCATATCCTGTGTTGTCCACTCCAACTTTAGCATTTAGATCTCCCATAAGGATGGTGAGGTCCTTTCGTGAGCACTTCTCTATAATTGATTGCAGCCTTTCATAGAACTGATCTTTATCATCGTCGTTGCTATCATTGGTGGGTGCATAACATTGGATAACATTCATTGTGATCCCTTGCTTCTTTGTTCTGAATGATGCTTTGATTATCCTGGGTCCATGAGATTCCCATCCCACAAGTGCATTTCGTGCTTCTTTGGACAGCATTAGAGCAACTCCCTGAGTGTGTGGAGCATTTTCCCCTTCGTGACCGGAGTACAGCAGCATCTCTCCTGTACCTAGCCTTTGTTGTCCAGTTTGTGTCCAATGGGTTTCGCTGATTCCGAGTACTGCCAAGTTGTATCTTCTCATTTCCATTGCTATTTGGCTGGTCTTTCCTGTTTCCCACATTGTCCGGACGTTCCATGTACCTATAAAGAGTGTTGCTCTGGTTGTTAGAAGGTGCATCGGTCTCGTGACTTCTGAAGAATTTCGGCTTTCATCATGAGACGTCATAATTATTCCTTCAACTCCCAGGGCAGAGTTTAAATGGTTTGAATTATTTTTTTCTGGTTAGCGTTTTTTTAGCGAGTTAGCTTTTCTACGGGATGGGGTCGCTAACCCCATGCCCAACCCTCCTCCTTTACCCGGGCTTGGGACCGGCAGTAACTCTAGAAGAGCTACAGGCGGAGTTACAATGGTATTCACTGTATCAAATATTTCTGTAATGTCTATTCAAACCAATTGTCAATAATAAACACTTAAAAGAGTCAGATATTATCAAGATTCAATCACATTTGATGTATCTTATTCTTGTGTGTTGAATAGTTTCCTGTTCTTTATGAATTGTCTTATTGAAAATAGATCAATGCCACTATATATATATTGTTATAACTCGAACTAAGATTATTAGTATGCAATGGATAATTTAAGCACTCGGACGCTAGAACACTCTCAAGTCGCAAATGAGGAGATACAAGACAAGTGGAAGGGATGTTATTCCAAACAGTGTCAATTAGGGTACAAAACCGTCAGGTATTTATAGTTTTTAAGTAAAAACAAAATCATCATTATAGTTATCCATTCCGCGCACAGGGGTTTATTAGCATTTGTACAATAGGGAAGCTGCACGTAGTGATTCTGGAATATTCTTTCGAAAACTGATTCACTGGAATATGTCTGGCTCTTTCTGAGCTTCTTAGAGCTTTCTCAAGTTGACCCACGGACCATCCTCATATATATATATATATATATATATATATATATATATATATAATTAGATAAGTTCAATATTCCAGCCTAATCTTAACATTCCTTAGCATAGAATCAGTAGGAGAATTGATGAATTATGTCTACTTGTACTTTGCTACAACTCCTAAAGTAAGATGCTAAGTAGTTTTGTTTTATATAAGAATAAATTCTAAGGTTATTTGAATGTAAGTGACTGAGAAACGCTTATTAATTTGGAAAAAAACATTTGTTTTATCTGCAAATAGTTTAATTTTATTTACCACGATTAATTTTAAGAGTATTTTATTTATACCGTAATTTCCAGTCATAATGTAGTGAAGGAGAACACAGGCGTAGACAACCAAATGCATTTTAATACAACATTACAGAAAATTTTGGTGTAATCTAAGAATCATACAGCAAATACTTCATTCTCAGAACATTCATCAACTATCTCAAACTTTGGTAAGCAGAGATGGATAGTGGCTAGCAGTGGAATCCAGGACGCGCGTTTCGTCCTATTTGGGACTCGTCAGCTGGATGTACCTGCATCTCAGAGTTGATGTTCACTCTGGGACTCGAACCAAGTACCCTCGCTTCAAACGCCATCGCGTTATCCACTCGGCCACTGAGTCCTGATAGCCACTTGCTTGTGCGATGGGGTGAAGTTTGAATTCACTTAGTATTGTTTGTTTGGATCTTCCCATCGATGTGTTTAGGACTGCAACTGGTCAGTCTCTAATTGGCATATGTGCATACTGTGCGTATTGCCTCGATATACCTTAATTCACAAGCATGGTAAGCAGAGATGGGAAGATCCAAACAAACAATACTAATTGAATTCATATCTCAAACTTTGTTGTTCCTTGGTTTTCATACCAATCACTCGCTGTTCTCGTTCTTTCCTCACCGATATTCCCAACCTTCTGCAGCCAGACATTTCATTTTCGATTGATGATACATACTACTTATATCTGCCGACATCAGTAGCACACGCCATAATAACATTATGTATGTTACATAAATATGTGTCCACTTTTGTAGTTCAAGTTTTGAATAATGTCAGAATAAACGAACAACTTTAATTATTGAATGTAAAAGAAGTTTTCGATTACCTCATTTCAATGGCAGTAAAAATGAAGCTATTCGGCATTAAAAAAATATAATCCAACCATTAAGTAATGATTTAAAATACTATACAACATATTTAGAAAAACCTAAGCAGGGATTTTAATATATGATCTCATGTTTTCCTAAAACGGACTCAAACTATTTCATTTCTAGTCGCCCTCTGAATAATTAAAAATGACATCATAGTAAGCATAAAATTCTAGTCGATCGTGCCTTATGTTCATTAGTCTGCCTACGTTTGTTAGTAACTACCTTTTATAAGAATATTACTATTCACAATGTTATAAACGATTACTCACTACTAGAGTTCATCATTACAGTACTTTTATTTTTAGGTTAAAATCATCAGTATAATCACTAGTAAATATAATTTAGTTAAAACAGAATATTCCTAAAAAAGGGAAAAAAAGAATATAACGTTTGTTCCTTCTGTTTTCATTGTTTTGTTTACTTAAATCATCTTTCAATCAAATTGTACATACATTCAAACAATGATCCATATCTTTATCGTTACAATAACACGTTTATTTACATTTATTTAAATGAGATTAGTCTTCTTACTATTGACTATTGTGGTTATTGTTATGTTATACAATATTTGTAGAAAATAAACATTTTACACTTCACTGATCTCTTCTATATGGTTTAAGGGGGTTGTTTTTTTTGTTTTCATGTGAAAAAAGTCATGTAAATGTAGCTGGTTTTCATTCATGTGCGATATTAGGCATGTGTTATGGTACATTATTTATTAGTGTAATTTATTGTAAACAATAGGGAATTCAGTTGATTGAATGGTATCTATAAACAGACACCTAGATATATATATATATATATTAACTTATCTTGATGAAAAAAATATTATTCATTAGTTATGCATGTGATTAGATGAACATTTGGGAACAATGTTGACTTGTTTTTTCAATGTGAAGTAACTTTCAAAATGCTTAAGAAAGTTCTTATCATTCAATGATTCATCAAATGATGAAGATTGAAATAACTTGGTATTTGAAGAGTCTATTCATTTATTCGATAAGTTAAGTGAGACAATATTATGATATTTCTGTTAATATTTAGACATAAAACTTCATAAAGTTCTATCACTAGAGGATAAGTTGCTGATTTTTATATATTCGCATGGAAACCAAGATGGAATTGTTAATGCATTCGAATTTTATTCAGGGAAAGTTGCTGATTAATAATACATAAAACTTGTTACAATCAACGTGCAACCGTAGAAAATTGCTTACATTTATGTTATCTTCAAATATTTTGGTGACAGAACGACAACATGAAGTTTTACTACGAAATCATAGATCCTTCCATAAACTACATAATATGGTTTTTTTCATAAAAAGCTTGATGAGTTACCTTAAAACGCTCAAACAAACTACATTATGAACACTTATTGGAAACATACCTTATGTCGATTATTTCTTTTTAATTTTTTCACTAAAAACGATGTACAGTGTAGTCATTATTACATGCGATTACAATGAGCTTATTTTTTTTCTGAATTTTAAAATTAATTCTAGTAGGAATAAACTAAATTGATGCTGGTTACATCTTTAGCTTTAAATTCACGTCAGTAGTAAAATCTGTAATCTTTAGAGCTAAATCTCGAATTGAATGAGAAAGTTACCATCTGTTTTAACAAACGATATTCGCAAATGTGATCTGAAGATTAAGTGTTCAACTAGTACTATCCAAGTAGTAGGCATGATCTTTGGAGGAGTTTTCAGAAAAACTTGATTTTCTATGCCAGAAAGTTTGCTGTTATAGGCTACTTAGTTTTTAATGTTTTTATAGTTAAATTGAGTCCTCAAAACAAGAATCATAAATTTTACGTTAGTAAGTCAGTTAGTTACACGAATAAGTAAACTAAAGAGCAACAACTACACAGAAGTTACATTCACATATAGTTTTGATATTTTAAATCTAAATATTATATAACAAAACTTCGATGGTGTAATAAAAAGATGAAGATTATCAGAACTATGTGGTATATTAGCGCAATAGATTTCCAACAATCTGATCACACATATACTTGTTAAGAACATTTATATATAAAAATAAAAAGTCAACTAGACTGAAAATGGGGAATAAGAATAGACAAGGATAATAATAATAATAATAATAATAATAATAATAGTGTGAAAACAGACAATTAAAATAACTCATAGTATCATTGAATAAGAAAAAGAGAATTCAGTGAAGAAAATTTTCTTTTCGACGAAATTATTTACTTAAGCTGTACATCCGTATATATAGTGATATGGAAAATATATGTCTATAGGAGGCTAGAAAAGATTGCATTATAAATTGATTCGACAATAAATAACAAATGAGGTAACGTACTAATCAAGGGCTAAGGATGCAAATAATTTATGGGTCAGATAGTCCAATTGACAGATACGAAGAAAAGCGACATACACAAAGGTTATAATCATAGACTGAATAATAATAAAGAAAACTTGTATAAGGTAATAATAATAACTGATTAGAGTTTAAAATGTAAAACATTAATTTAAAACCGTTTAAAGATCCCCATCATATTAAAAGACTAATATTCGAACGAAGAATATTCTTTTCGATAAATTCTCTTCAGGTTCTACAATTACGTATCCAAATTAATAATCCGAAAAAATGGCCAGGTTAAAGGCAAAGTACATCGTTTAAAGTATGTCAGTTTAGGATTGTCAAACCAAATAGAATAAAGTTGTTAATGTTGACATGATTCATAGAGAATGTTAACTTGAATCTGCATATATGTTAAGTGAAAATTCAAGATATGAGATCAGAATAACTACGGGTCAGATAGGGTGAGAGAGATATGGTGTACTATGCCTTTAACCTGGCCATTTTTTCGGATTATTAATTTGGATATATAATTGTAGAACCTGAAGAGAATTTATCAAAAAGAATATTCTTCGTTCAAGTAATTTAAAAAACAAAAAACCTATACGTTTAAGGTGAGAACAAACTGCTTTTGAATACACAAAGGGAGTTTGAATTTTCGTATGGCTAAGGCTTCAATGAACTTTAGTATACGGCCTTTCGAATTACTTTCACATTATTCTAATTATTATTATCAACCTTGTCTCCTCTTACTCCCTACTTCGAATCTAGTTGACCTTTTATATATAAATGTTCTTAACAAGTATATGTGTAATCAGAATGTTCGAAATATATTGCGCTATAATGGACATTGGCTAGTAGTGAAATCCAAGACACGCGTTTCATCCAATTCGCGACTCGTCAGCTGGATGTACCTGTATCTCAGAGTTGATGTTCACTATAAAACTCGAACCTAGTACTTTTCGGTTCAAACGCCATCCACTCAGCTAATAATGTCACATAGTTCTGATAATCTTTCATCTTCTTATTACACTATCGAAATTTAATCAAATGAATTAATTGCTTTATATAACAAAACACTGAAATGCTCACATTTTTCCATATCACTCATTATCTTTTACTTAATCATGTAAACAAATTTTGTCGGTTAAGATTAACACAATCTTCAATGATGAAAAAAAACATAAATACATAAATCACTGTATATGAATTATGCTATTTGTTTAAAAAAATGAAGTGTACTACTGATATCTTATTTCAACAAGATTAATCTTAATAACAATAACACATAAATATATGTAATCATCTTATCTCTATATTCAACATGTAAGAGAACATGTTGCATTTATAAATCAATAAACAGTATTAAAAACATAATTGAACACGATATTTCAATGTTATCATATATCGTTTTTATTTTCGTTTATATTACACAAATATGTTTTAGTTAACTAAACATTATCATATCAATCTACATTTCATGAAGAGATAATTAAAGTATAAACCGATCATATTTATTTTGTTATATATAAAGGAAAAAAATAAAACATGATTTTATAGTTGAGCTTATGAGTCAATTAAAGCTAGAATACCATGTAGAACCTAGAAGTACTGAACATTCGTTGGATGCCGTCTCAGTGGTCTAAAGGTTAAGCATTTATATGCGAGACAGACAGATCCTGGGTTCGAATCCTGAGGGCGGGATCGTGGATGCGCACTGTCGAGGAATCTCACACTAGGACGAAATGAGTGTCTAATGCTTCCAGGTTTTCCATTATGGTCTAACCTTAATTGCCTCTTGAATACAACTGGTAAATTACTAAACTCTACACAAAACTCCTCAATCTATACATAAATATTTTTTAAAATAATAAACAGATATGAAATTTAGAAAAAAAAGAACACATCAGTATATTTTCATTGATAAAAATTTGTTTGTACTTTTGTTAGTAAAACGTACTTGAATGTTTCTAACTCACCTAACAATTGACGTATTTTAATATTGAAACAGTGTTAAAGTATATGATGATGGAATATAGTACAATATCGTGTAGTTATATCGAATGGTTTCTATTTAATAGAAATTTCTATCCAATATCTGAGTATCCTAGTTTAGAAATTCTTCAAAGTATACGTCTGTTACCAGGATCTGAACGAAATACATGTTCCTTTCAAATATATTAATAGAACTGTTATACGATTACAATTGTTTGGTGGTGAACAGTTCATAACTTCTAGAATTTTGATATTCATCTCTTTAAGTTTAAAACATTTATGACTCGAAACTTAAACTAATTCAACTTCGGATCAAATCCAAACCAAAAAAATATATACGAGCTAATCATACTATGTTTAATTTTTTAAGCATTAAGTAAAATTATTTCTTAGATTGATAATTACATGGACAAAAATCAATACAAACACTTTCAATGGTTCAGATCAAGAATTACTTGAAGCTAGACCACCATGAAAAACCTGCAAGCACTAGACGGCCGTCTCGTCCTATTGTGGGACCCCTCAGCAGTGCTCCTCCATGATCCCGCCTCGTGAGATCTATAAAATTCAGGTCATCTACATGATTATAAACATTTTTTACATAATAATAACGGATTTTCAATGGTGGCCTCTTGAATTTAATTGATAATTATAAGACATTCCTAAAATAAATGTGCCTTAGAATAAGTCTTTCTTTCTCTTAAACAGATGTTTTTCACACCTTGCACCCAAATCCTTGCAATTAAACATAGCATTGAACATGTGAATCAACTTGTGAGAGTAAATAATTACTATAATAGAAGTTCTGATAGAATTTAATCATCTGCTAAACTTTGTCAATCAGTTGTAAAAAAAATAAAACTTGGTAAACAGTTAATGTTACGTTGTAAAAAGATTCAGTACAAACTACTAGAGAGAAATAAATAATCAAAAGCACGAGATTTCTATAATTTATGGTAAAGTTATCAAACTGACATCAATAATTAGTTGTGCATAAAATTATCGTTCTAATGGCTATCTACCCAAAACCGGTTTTTTTAAATCATTTCAATGATGGTAATAAAAAATTGAGAAGCAGTAATTCATTCATTCATTTTCCTTTTGCAAAAACGTCTAGTCAGTATTGTTATTGGTATCAAGTTGGACATTTAGGTCATTGGTTTCCTAAGCAATGATGTAATGCTACAAACTACTCTTCAGTATATAAAGATTTTTTATTTTTATCCATGTGAAGTCGAGAATAATCACGGTTGAGGAGTTCTAAGTTCGCTAAAATCAGTGGTCTGGTGCATTCTAGCTTATAATAGTTCTTCAGTTGATGCCACTTCTTGATACTTACGCTTTATCAAGTACAACATTATTGAACACGTTGATGCATGGTAATACTTTATAGTGTCACTTGATAAATGTATAAAAAATAAATGAATAGTAGTGGTTTTACAGACTGATACTATCATTCAGTTCATTTAGAAATGGACTGCTAAACAAGGTTCACGTCACTGTCGAGTCTCATCTCAACAGAAAATTACAAAAATGAAGTTTTTACACTACCTATGGTTCATCAAGACTTTAATCAGTTTCATGAAGCTCTAACTTAGAATCCTGAAGGGAAACGGAGAAGAGAAAGGCCGAAGAACATACTGCGTCAAGAATTGGAAGCAGACCCTAAAAGAATGAATAACAACTGGAGAAAACTAAAAAGGATTCCTCATGACACAGTTAGATAGAGAATGCTGGCGAGAGGCCTATGGTCCTCCACGAGGGGTAATAGTATAAGTCAGTAACTATAATATTTTTAAAAAATTAAATCCAACGTTTCGCCTGGCAATCTGGTCCAAGCTTTTTCAAGGAATTATAATTCCTTTTAAAAAAATTCATTCGCTGAGATTTTACAAATATATTATTCCTATTTAATGTCTTACTTCAACTCGGCGCTCAAATACTGTGAAACTATTCGTTCTAATTTAGACGAGAGTTCTTATATATTAACCTTTCTTTGTAAACTATATCGTAAACTTTTACAGAATTTCTGATTATCTCGTGTCTGAAGTGACTTATAGCATGATTTAAATACATTGACATGACTTTGAAATATAATTCCAGAAATTAGGAATTCAAATTATACTGATTAGACAAATGGCTGAAAATAATTACCCTTTCTTTTCACAACTTTATACTATCATATATAGATTATATCAACAATTTATTTAGATCTATATAGTTGTTACAAATTCTTAAGTTTGTATTGAGGTTATAACAATTGTTGCATCAATCGAATTACACTTGACGGAGAAGCTTTGGAGGATGTGAAAACCTTTACATATCTGGGAAGCCTCATTGATGAACACGGTGGATCAGATGTAGATGTCAGGGCGAGGATCGGCAAAGCAAGAGCAGCATATTTACAACTGAAGAACATCTGGAACTCAAAACAATTGTCAACTAACACCAAGGTTAGAATTTTCAATACAACTTTCAAGACAGTTCTACTGTATGGGGCGGAGACGTGGAGAATTACGAAAGCCATCATCCAGAAGATACAAGTGTTTATCAATAGTTTTCTACGCAAGATACTTCGGATCCGTTGGCCAGACACTATCAGCAACAAGTTACTGTGGGAGACAACAAGCCAGATTCCAGAGGAGGAAGAAATCAGGAAGAAGCGCTGAGAGTGGATAGGACACATATTGAGGAAGTCACCTAACTGCGTCACAAGACAAGCCCTCACATGGAATCCAGAAGGTCAAAGGAGAAGAGGAAGACCAAAGAACACATTACGCCGAGTGATGGAGACAGACATGAGAAAAATGAACAAAAGTTTGATAGAACTAGAAAGGAAGACCCAGGACAGAGTGAGTTGGAGGAAGCTGGTTGGCGGCCTATGCTCCATTGAGAGTAACAGGCGTAAGTAAGTATAACATTTGTATTAAGTGTAGAAGGTGGAGATTTCACAAATGATACATTCTCTCTATTGAATAGTTTAATCATATACAATTTGATAGTATTATTGTATAATAAAATAATCCAAATTAAACAATGAAATATCTGTATGATAAATTTGCTAATATAATAAATTATCATAACCGTTTTATAAACAGAATAACTTTATTATTATATATGATATACTTTTCATTTAAAACGATAAATGACAGGTAAGATAATTCAATACAAATCCATCAAACACTTGAATATCCTGTAATATCTTCATATACATATGAAAACATACACAATTAAAAAAAAATAATAATCCTACGTTTCTAATCAACTACATACAGTGATTTACGTAGGTATTTATCATAGTTACAAGTTTACTTTTTTTCCTTTTCTTTTTTTATTCAGTGTTATGTTAAACAACTAAAGAAGAAAAAAGAAAAAAAATAAACTTCAGTGAATGAATCTCTAATTTTTCTTTTCATAGTTATTGTTATTATATTCTAATGTCTGTCTAAACTTTTCTCTCTTTTTTTTTGTAGAAATATATTATATATTTATTATATTTATATTAAAATGTGTAAATGTTTTAAAAAAAAGAGAAAAAAAACAATTTACAGGAGAATTTAAAAAGAACAATTTTTTTTTATTTTACGGGAAATGAGAAACAAAAAATCAAAAAAAGAGTAAAGAATTTAGGAAAATTCGTGATTGAAAACAGATGTTTATCTTCATTTAAAAATGATAAAAATTTAATGCATATAGAAGATTGTATAAAATTTATTTCAGTTTTTTTTGTTCTAAGACAGGTATCTACTTTTAACAGTTTTTCTTTTTGAATTGCAATTGAATGTATGTAAACGAAAATGGAGAGTGGCTAGCAGTAGAATCGAGGATGCACGTTTTGTACAATTTGGGACTGATCGGCAGGATGTACCTGCATCATAGAGTTGATTTTCATTCTGGGACTTGAACCTAGTACCATTCGCTTCAAATATCATCGCGTTATCTACTTAGCTGCTAAGTCCTGATAGTCATCTGTTTGTGCAATGAGGTGAAGTTTTAAATTCACATGGTTTTGTTCGCTTGTGTCTTCCCATTTTTTGTTTTAGGGTTGTAATTGATCAGTCTCCAAGACGAGTCACCATCCATCTTTGCTTATAAAGCTTGTGACTTTAAGCAATATCGAGTCAGTCTGCACAAAATGTACATATGCCAACAAGAAACTGATCAGTTTTAGTCCTAAACAACAATGGGAAGATACAAGCATAAAATACCACGTAGATGTATGTAATTATTATTTTGTTGAATGGAACTAGGCATTCATAAGAGAATTTCACCAAATGTTTTCCTGCTTTTTTATATCACTTAAGCTCATTACCTATGATTAAATATCTGAAATTTATCTATGAACCACAGAATTTGTTTATGAACTGTAGTGACATAAGATTAGAAAATAACATGAAATCATTACAACACCAGTTATTATTATATTTATCATTATTATATTATTTTAGGGTTAGGTTTCGTAACTACCTTATAATTACAGCCATCGAATGAAGTTTAATAAAAATGATGATGATAATAATACAATGAATGTACCTGAAATACAATATAATATGGTGTGGTGTGATCTACTTATATCCATATAAGTAGTATATGATGATGATCAGACATAGAATGTATTTTGGCAGAAGACGGATAAGGAAAGAGCTAAAATGAAGCGCAATTGATAGGAAAATGCACAAACAATGCAATTAGAGAAGATGGATTGATATTTACAGAAGAAACAATGAAGATTGAGACAATTGATTATTATTTTGCAAATTAACTGTTTGCTGTATGGTTATCAGATCTTAGTAAGATAGTTTGTAATTTGTGCTTAAATACATTCGATTGTCCCGACTTGTGTTCTTATTCATTACAACGGTACACATGTTTAGTGAAAGTATACTGTTTTTCGTTTTAACGATTTTTGTGGTTTTAATAAACATTTTGAGAGAGCATTTTCATTCAAATATTCAGTGTTATTTTATCAGCTAAAACAATCCATTTTAAAAATGTTTTCAGTAAAATTTCAATCTTAATAATTTTAAATGGTTAAAATTATTTCAGTTAGTTATGATCTTTGTTGTTAGTCAATTAATAGTATTGAATATACAGTCTTTCAAATGAAATTTTGAAAAAAAACCTCGTTCATTATATGGTATATTTACGCTCCTACCGTAATGAACGAAGAGTAGCGTGGTGGTGGTGGTGGGCGGTGAATCAAATTATTGCATTATGTAAAATCACACAATGTATTTGTGAAATATTAGAACAATAGTTTTAATGCACCATTTGCCCAACTTCCTTGATGTGTTTCTTGAAAACTCTATCGTTCCTTTATTTTCTATTGCTACTCTGACTGCTTTTGTTTTTCTTTCTCTTCTTCTTGTTTTCCTATTCTGTCTGTAATAATCGTACTTTTAATTCCTGATACATACTACTTATATCTGTCCATATACATAGCACACACTACACTATTATGCATTAACTGCTTCTACATAAATGTAAATAAGTAAGGATAAGTCATCTTATATTGAGTGTTTTTGGTAGTAACAAGCAGATAATAAATTTCAGTTAGATAAACAAACGCATACGTTAAGAGTTTAAAGAAAATCGAATTTTTTTACCTTGTTTACATAACACTGTTGATTGATTGACCTTGTTATTGTGAAGCGATTCAACATTGCCTCACACAATATATTATTGTCAGTAGCTTTGATTATATTATTGGAAATAATAGTAATATCATGTCAGTTCATTTTAAAGCAATTATAATTGATAAACTAGAAAAACATCCAAATAGTAAGTAGTTTTATTTATGTGGAGGATAATTTACACACAGTTTGAAAAAATTGTACTATTTCCATCTTTCTTATTACTTCTTAACATAGCAACACGTAAAGTATAAACTGTATCATAGTTAGTAACAAGAAAGATAATCACTGTTTAAATAAATATTTGGACATTATATATTTTGTATGTTTTGATTACGATTGAATGGATTAGATTAAAATTAAAATTGATTGACATTTTCTATTTTGAGTGTTATTTTGTGTTATCCATTTTTACAGTTGAAATCATGAGTCAATTGAAGCTAGACCACCATCGAAAACCTGGAAGCACTGGACGGCCGTTTCGTCCTATTATGGGACTCCTCAGCAGTGCGCATCCACGAACCCGCTCTCACGAGCGAGATTCGAACCCAGGACCTACCAGTCTCGAGCCGAAGCCCTTAACCGATAGACCACTGAGCTGGCATCCAACGGTGTTAATGTCTAACTTCAACCAATCCACTAAATTGAACAAGCGTCCACCATTTTCTTTAGTATGTCACTATCTCACGACAGACTCGGTTGAACTAGGTTGAAATAACCAACTAAAATATCGTCTAATAAATGTTATAATAATTTTCATCAGGTTTCTTTAATTATATGGTAAATATTCAATGTTTAGTTACTGATTTGTTACGATAAAAAAATTAATTAAGCATTAGGATAAAATTACAACTATTAATTCATTCGTAAACATGGTTCGTTATTCAAATTATGGAATTAATACTCATTTATCAAATGTCTTATCCGTTAGAAATAATACGCAAAAAGTTATGATAGAAATTCAAATTTCGTTTTAATAAGACGATGGATTAAAACAACATTGTTAATTTCAATATGGCTGAAAATAATTGTAAATAAAAATGTAATTGTATAGTATTTCATTGGACAATAATTTTAAGTCAGAAATTTAACAGGAAGTTCTCGAACACAACGAATACAGTGAGACTATAATTTATGGACAATCTTTGAGCGACGCTAAACTGACCATGAGAGTGTCCTTCTAATAACTAGGATTAAATGAAAATTATAAACAATTAAGAGGAATTAGAATTATGATTTACAGTTGATGATTAAGGTAGGCAATTAGATTTAGGGCTTTCATTAAGAACTGACATCAGTTATAATTTTAAAACGGTACTTAGCCAAATGGATGAGCGAATTCCGCACCAAAATTCGAGACCTATTATCTTATACCTGATTGGTTAGTCCGTAAATTATAGACCCACCGCGAATGCAATACTAATGACAATTCTATAGCAAATAAATACAGACTCTGAAGTTAACATTTTTCAACACTTTTACAGCAGTTCTCTCCCTAAAGACTTATTTGCATATACATTGAGAAATATATTCATTATATCTCTTGCTGGTAGCTTATTTGGATAAAATCGATAAAATAATTCCAGACTGTTTACCACTAAGATAAACAAAATTTTTCATTTTCTCTGTTGGTTATAATGTCAAAGAAATAAAGCTTTCTCAGTAAGGCATTATTTTATTGCAAAATATTTTAGAAAATATGTTTTGCTCATGAACAGCAAGGATCTTAAAAGTTTTTAAACAACAATTTAGATTACTGAATGTTGTTTTACTAGTTGTGTGTGTCATAAGGCTGGTCCAAGGGACCTTTTAGAGCGTTGGTCATAGTCTAGCTGATGAGGTTAACTTTTTTTAGATGATAGCACAAAATACTTTGAAGATCGACGTTGCCCTATTTACTTACACCTGCTGTCCCGCCTAGGGTTCTTTATTTGCTACTACCAGTCTTGAGTCCAGATAGAGGAGGAGGGCTGAGCATGAGGTCAGAAATCCTGTCACACAGAAAACAACACTACTAAAAATTTCACTTAGAAATAATCATTTAAACTGTTAAATCCCGATGAGAATCATGAGTGGTAACTTTTGAGAACTATTTATGGATTAATACGATACGTATATTTTTATAGTATAATTGTTAAGTAGCTAACCTATGCATACTCATGTTCCTCTTATTATAAGCTTTATTTTGACCTATAAACTATCATTATACAATTTACCACTTTTGAGTTCTGCTCGCATGGGTTTATGCGTCATCGGTCCGGTCGTTACGTTATATATTAATAGGTCACAAGGCCACAAGTTATAACAAAACCATTCAAATTCTCGCTTGGAAGTTGAAGGTTCCTCATTTAGAAGAATTATGATGCAACATTTTGAATGTCGAGATTCTTCAGAAATCATAAGGCCAATGTTTCTTTTCAACAACCAAGGCACATAAAATTTCCAAACAACCTGGGAGATTGTGAGTACCAGTTAAAAGAGCTTCAGAAATGAGGACACAGAACCTGGTAATTCTAGAAATAAGTAAAACCCAATGAGAGATCAACATATTAATATAATCTTGTGATTTTTTTAATGAAAGCCATTGAATACAGAAACGAATACAAACAAATACATGATATACTTATAACTTTTACATAATCCAATCACACTGACATTGAATAATAAATGCTTACTGATCTCAATTAGTTAGATACTAAATATTAAAATGCTTCACCAATTTTTTCTTTAGATATTTTTCTACATTTATAAAACAAATAAAAGTTTTCTCAAATAAAATGGAATCTGCTCAATCTTATTTCACTATGATTATTTCATTTAATAATAATAATAATAATAATAATAGTAAAAGGGAAAGAATAGACCACATCAGTTAGTCACGCAGGTTACTAATAGATTATTATTATTATTATTATTATTATTATTATTATTGTGCAACTTTAATTGTTTTATACCATTTTCATGAAAGAAATATTCATTTCAAAATGAAAAAAAGTTATTTTTCCCCCTTTTCAATCTGTCTACTTTTTAATAGACTATTTGACTATATTAAAATGACGTCAATGATTATTGTATAATAGAAAACGGATTGAAAATGATTTTAATTTAAAAGTATCCATACAAAAGAAACAAAAATGATGAATCAAATGTAAGAAAGAATAAACAAAATAAGACACTTATTCTTCTGATTATTAGGTATTACTTTCATATCATATAATTGGACAATATTCTAATATAAATTTAGTTCCAAAATAAAAACCAATTATTTGAATATAAAAACATGAAATTCACCGAAAGGATCTCTTATCAACGAATTTATTATGAAGTTGTACAATTGTACTCGTTCCATGAAGAAATGTGAACAAGAAGTAACCAAGATGACGTAATAGTAGAGAGATTGTAATACTAGATTACGTAATATGAATAATAACAATAGACTTAATAAGTTAGTAATGAATTATAACGTAAATATAGTAAAGTGATTAAAACGTTTTTGTTACAATAACCAAAGGTCATTAAAAGTAATAGAGGTGTAAAAAAAATGAATAAAGTGATATTATAAGCAATTATGAATAAAATAATGAGAATATGACACATAAGTAAAGGGAGGAAATGAAGTAATAATAATAATAAAGGCCAAGGTAACGATAGCGATAGGACGTGTTTTAACATAACCTTAAAGTTGTAGAAAGTAATTGTAGATCAAAAATAGTGAGATATTATCATCAAAATGTTCACATGATTGATTTAGACCGAAATCAATCAGTGAAATTCAATCTGTGTCAGATGGAGACAGTTAACCAACTCGGATAATGAATGAAGGGTTGAGCAAGATCGTAGATTGATTGAAGTTAGACATTAACACCTTTGGATACTGTCTCAGTGGTCTAGAGGTTAAGTGTTTGTGTAAGAGACCAAAGGTCTTACATACGGGATCGTGGATGCGCACTATTGAAGAGTCCCATACTAGGACGAAACGGCCGTCTAGTGCTTCCAGGTTTTCAGTGATGGTCTAGCTTTAATTGACTCATGAATTTAACTATAAAATTAAATGCTCATCACAGTATTAAAAAATGAGTATTTACATTAACAAATTATAATCAATCACATAGACTTTTCATTTACTAGATAGACAACAACTTTCCATTGATCATTTAAATGAAATTGATTGATAAAAATACAGTAAATTTTGTATGTGAAATTAGAAAATAAAATTAGAATTAGTTAATTGTAATTTTACTGATATACAACCACCCAAGTATAGTAATGATTGATAGATTTTTAGTCTTTGAAATGAATGAAGAGGAAATAAAAACGAAATTAGAGAGAAACTAATTAGAATTAACAATCCTTCCCGTAATTTCTTTATCCAATTTTCATTCATAAAATACGATGGTTTATTATGATCTATACTGTACAGAAATACAAATGTTTATATATAAGTAATGTTTTGATAGTGAGGGCATTTTGTCTTAATGTCAGTGATCTTCAGCTGAGGCGACCTCTTCTTGCCATCTAGATATTTCAACAAGATATCTGTGTTTTTTTTAATTTTTATTTCAACACATCGTTATATTTATTAATAGCATAACCTATTCAGGCACGTTTATGAAGTGTTTGCGACTTTTCTCTGTACAACCTACAAAAAAGCATAATCAGTAACATTATTGTGTTTGGTGATATGTGTTGAAAAGAATAAACATTATTCAGATGTCAATTCTCGCACTGATAACATTTAAATGTCGACCATTCAGTATTTGTCATCAGGATCAATCAAGAGATAAGCAACAGAAACTTTTTGAAATACTTACTTTGTGCTGAGAATATAATAATCAATAAAGTCATTAATAGCAAAAAATAATAAAATGACTGAGAATTATTGATTGACGTTAAAACTCCTTAGTTAGTAATTAATATATTATTATTAGATGAATACTATTGTATGAGGTCAGGGCCCAATTAAATGAAGTAATATAACTTTTAATAGATCAAGTAGATGGTAACACAACACAGACGGATTATTTCTATTTTATTTATTAACACAGAAAACTGGAAACTTTATATTTTTCGGATAACTGTAAATCTTCTTACAATCTACAAGTTTCTATTTTCAGTCAGTCATTTATTGACATATAGGCTCCTTTGACTGATGCCTATAAATTATTGTTAGGTATAAGCTAATTATATTTTTCATAGTGACTATCAGTGAAGTGTAGGATGTAAGTACATAAAGCTAAAAAGTTTTAAATAGAATACAATACCATATTAAGTTTCAGTGCTAGCCACAATCCAGAATAAAATCTTTTCACAACTACTTGGGTTTATCATCATTCTTTAGAATGAATACTGATCACGAAAAAGAAATCATAAAATTTATTATTTTATACACTAACGATCATCACAATATGAATGATTGTTTACTTCAGTAAAACTAAACACTTATGAAATACAGAGACCATAATACTAATCAGAAATCATGGTTTTTTTGGAGATTCCTTTGTCAGATATCTTCTATAGTCTAGTTACATTCAGTGTTAACATAAAACTGGAACTATCGACTAACTGATTACATTACTAACAAAATAAAGAATACAGATTTGATAAAGCATAATTAGAACACTTGAA